>BQMB01002150.1:0-600000 GCA_027943415.1 Closterium sp. NIES-67
GCAAGGAAATGAGGGAAGCATGGGAATGCGGGATGTGGGGAGCAAGGAAATGCAGGGAGCAAGGGAATGCAGAGAGCATGGGAAAGCGGGATGCGGGGAGCAAGGGAATGCGGGGAACATGGGAATGCGGGGAGGATGGGAAAGCGGGGTGCGGGGAGCAAGGAATGTGGGGAACATGGGAATGCGGGGAGCATGGGAAAGCGGGGTGCGGGGAGCAAGGGAATGCGGGGAACATGGGAATGCGGGATGCGAGGAGCAAGGAAATGCGGGGAGCATGGGAATGCGGGATGTGGGGAGCAAGGAAATGCGGGGAGCAAGGGAATGCAGCGAGCATGGGAAAGCGGGATGCGGGGAGCAAGCAAGGGAATGCGGGGAACATGGGAATGCGGGGAGGATGGGAAAGCAGGATGCGGGGAGCAAGGGAATGCAAGGAACATGGGAATGCGGGGAGCATGGGAAAGCGGGATGCGGGGAGCAAGGGAATGCGGGGAGCATGGGAAAGCAAGATGCGGGGAGCAAGGGAATGCGGGGAACATGGGAATGCGGGGAACATGGGAATGCCGGGAAAATGGGAATGAGGGAAGCATGGGAATGCGAGGAGCATTGGAATGCGGGGAGCAAGGTAATGCGAGGAGCATGGGAAAGCGGGATTCGGGGAGCAAGCGATAGCGGGACGCGGGTGAAAGCGGGTGGAAGGAAGCGAGGGACAGCGAGATGCTGCAGCACGTGAAGGTGAGATGCGGACGTGCTTTCGAAAGCGGGAAGCGGGGATTTGGGAAGCAAGGAAGTGCGAGGACAGGGATAGCACGATGTGGGAAGCCGCGGGTGGCATTTTCGTACGAGGAGATCGAAGGCGGCGGGAAGCTATAGCGGCCCGCAACGGTGGGCCATTAGCAGCGGGGGATTCGTCATTTGTTTCCTGCCCTTGTTTTCAGGCGCTGGTGATTTCGTCCAGGCTAGGCTACGCGCGCCAAGAACCTCAATTGATATCCGCGTTCACTAGCCTGACGTCGGTGTCGCCTCGATCCCATCTTATAAGTCGCTACCAACTCTCTAGCATGGCTACGCATGAGCATGGATCTAGGAGGAAACGAGGGCAAGTCGAGAAAATTACAGATCCCGAATTCGAGATCTGCTACCATCTTTCCCTTAGTCGTTTTTGCTGTCGAGGGAGCAGGCTGTGGGTTGGGTTTGCGATTGTTGTTGTTTGGCTTCGACCAATCGCATGGCCCCTTTTGATGCCCGAGGGGGTTGTTCAATTTCCTCACGGTGCATAGGGTTAGGACGTGGTATCTGGGTTTCGCAACCCATTGGAGCTGCGTAACCCAGCCTGGTTACAGGTCTCGCCGAACCTCGAATAGCGTGTGAGATATGGGTTGAGTTGGTTGGGGTTGGATTCAGTTAGTTTTTTTGGCAAATTGCACATATTTTATATATTATTATATTTCAGTTACTTATGCACAATTTTAAAACTTTGTAGAAGTTTAAGTGTACAAAAACCAATCATTTATGCAAATATAAGCCACGGGAACATGTTTATTATTCAGGTGTAACATTCACAAAACAACTCATTCGCATAACATCCCATCCGCAGAAGACTCGCGAATCATTTACGCGCAAAGAAACGAGAAAAAAACATTTGGCGAACACTTGGCGGACGATTTCCGACTTTATGCCCGAGCTCGAATGGTGAAAACGATCTGTGAACGTTGCACTTTTTGCGATGAAACATGGCTACGCTACGCATATAAAGAGGCAAGAAGGCGTGTAGTAACCCTAGCGCTCCCGAGGAACGGGGGGGTTGTTCTATGCATTCGATTAGTGGAACGTCATGATTGGGGCACGATTGTTAGGCCGCCGTAGCTTAACTGCTAATGCCACGAGGCACTTCGAAGTTGCTTCGCTGCAGCTCTGAAATGTCGCAAAGTTTTTACACCTCCGCCTCCTCTAACCTTCCCTCCTCCCCCTCCTCAACCAGACTTATTTGTCTATGGATTCGTCAGATTTTAGGGCTTCTACTAAGTTGTGGATTTGAGGGTAGATAGTATGTATGCTGACACTCTCTTCAGGATAGTGTAGTGGCGTCGAGTTCCTGTTTAACCTACGCTGTGCCTGGAGATTAAGGTTGCGGGTTTTTGCATTGGTACCTAGAACAGGGTCGCACAAGTGCCTTGCTGCGAGGCACCTTGCACAAATGCCAGCAGCCAGTCGTGTGTTGTTACATTGGCCAAAAATCTCATTCCCAATGTCTGTTGGCTGTTTGAGAGCATCATGGGTAACTGTGTGGTCTTTTTCTTTTCCCTTCTTTAACTCAACTTCTTTCCCTTCATCTCCTGTACTCTGATTGTATGTGCTCTCGTATCACCTGTCTGCTCTATCCAATCGTCGTGTTTCTTCTTCCACCTTCGTTTTTCATTCCTTAGCTGTTGAAATGCTCATGCCCAGTCTACTAGTTTATACCTACTTTCGTATTGTTACTCTCCCCCCACAATCTCACATTCCCTCCTTCCCAGACCATTCTGCTCACTTGCTCTCATTTTGCATCATGCTCGCTTCTTTACTCTTACCTTTCCACTCATCACACCTCTCGTTTCATCCTTGGATCTGCCTCATTTTGTCCTTATTAGTGGTCTCTGCCGTCACTTCCCTCTTCCCTGACTCAGCTTGAAGTAGGCAAATAAGACCTCTGTCCTCACTCCTCCTTCCCCGTCTTTCTTGTCAAACTGTCTGTGGCATTAGATGAACAATGTCCATCATGCTGCCATCACGACTCTTTTCGTTCTCAATAGTACGAATGTAGTTGTTCCTATCCACCATTCGAAATCTCCGCCCTTAACTGCCGTCATTCTTGTTCATCGTCACAGATCTTTTGGAAATAACAAGCTCACGGGACCAATTTCCACTGCGATTGGCAATCTTACAAGTCTTTCATACCTGTAAGGCCTCTTGTTTGCTGTACGCTGAAACCTCTGCCCCTCCTATCCACCCATTTCGCTTCATTTCACGCTAGTCCTGGCTGGTGCTTTTCATGGATCTCTCTTCTTTGTTATCCTCTCATGAAGTTTTGGGCTTCAGCAACGGGTCCACTAGACACTGGAATTTCTCCGACCCCACCCCGTTGGTATTGGTAGGCACGAGCATGGCTTACCCGGTTTTGGCCGGGTACGGGCCACCCATTTTTTAAACTCAGCCCGACCTTTGGGGACCCGGCCCGGCCCGGCCCGTCCCCAGACCGCCCCTGGCCCGCCTTGGCCCGCCCCCGGCCCGTTTTTTGCCCCGGGCGGGCCTTGGCCCGTCCCCAGACCAAGGTCGGTCCGACCCCTAAATATTGGGACGGGCTGGGAAGTTCCCAAGGTCGGCCCGACCTCGGCCCGGCCTGGCCCAGCCCGAGGTCCGACGGGCCGACCAGAAACGGGCCGGGCCGGGCCAATCCTCATGCCTACCCGTTGGGTCGGATTTTAACCCATCGGGTCGGGTCAATCCGACCCATGGGAGTGAGCAATCGTCGCAAACACGACGACTTTTAAGATCCATCCTTGTTAATGACGTGCCATCGATGGAATAGGGACCACGTTGCAAAATTATGGCAGAGACAACCAGCAATGAAACTGAATGGTATGCGATGCAAGTAGGAGGAAACCACAGTTGGAAAAGGTACACAAACTCAACACACGGGATCAGCCCGCTCATGACGGGATCATCTCGGTCTTCAGTTTCTGAAAGCAGACAGTGGAAGCCACTGCTGTGCAGGCTAATACGTTACTGTAAAATGTATCGAGTCTCTGGGAATGGCTTTGGGAACGCCAGAGCACAATTGAAGATAACATAGAACGAAGTGACACCCTTTACTCTGAAGCGAGCACGTGTCCTGCCCAGTAGAACGCAAGGGAAGAGAGGCAATGGGGAGAAGCTGTCGTGTGAAAAGAAGGATAGAGACAGCAGGATCATTGAAAAAGAGTATTTCTGCACAGCAAGCAAGGGAACTGGAAGACTCGGGCTGTCACTACAACATACTACGTTCACATTCACTGTGTCGAACATACTGTAAAATCTGTGCTTGGCTTCGGCGAATCAGTGAAATCTGTGCTTCTCTCTCATTAGTCCAACTCTTCAACCTCGCTCATCATACCCAGAACATAGCTTCGCACATAGCTCTTGCAACCTCTCCCAAACTACATCATGCATTTTCACACGCAACTGCACACACGTGTTTGCAATTGGGGTTCAAAACATCAGAAGTCATAGCCTCGCATCGGAAACTGCTATTGGACTTCACAAACCATCGCTTTAAAGCCAAACCTCTTAGCAGCTCCTGATTGGCCAGGGTGGGTCTCAGCAAGAGATGGCAACAATTTTCGCTTCAGTAGAAATTTCGCCCCACGCACAGGTTTTCGTTGGCAATATTGGGGTGAAAATTGGGGCATCTTGGCGGGGACACACGTGGGTATCCTTTGTCACCAACGTCATTTTGTTTTTGAGAAATTTGGGATGCCCGTGGGTTGGGTTAGCTAAAGCCCAGAGCCGTTGCTCGGCCATGTTTTGTTTTGACCTGACCTGGTTGGACCTGACCTCGGGTCGTGGAAAGTCGGTCTGGTCGTCTCGTTGCTCAACCCTACTCATGATAACCACCACCCTCTCCTTCACTGTAATTTGAGTGCTTGGTGTGCGCATTACCAGAGTCATTCGTTTTTCAGCTTGTGTGATACGAGTTCGAGATTACTGATTCAAGACATGACATAATGTCCGCAAATACGAACATATGGCAAACTGCCAACAAAGCTCTCAACTACTCTTCTGCCTGCATGACTCCTTGCACGTCATAATGCCTCTGGGTCTGGGTCATTGCCCCGCCAGGTACATGTATGGCAACCAGCTCTCTGGACCCATCCCTGACTCCATCAGCTCTCTTCACCAACTGCGTTATTTGTATGCCCAAGTTCCTGGTCTGGTTTGCATGGCATACCTTGCCAGCGTGTTCTTCAATGCATGATGTCCCCATCCCTTGCATGACCTCGTGCTTACTCGTCTAAGCCCTGTGGACCATAGTTTGACATCCTTGTCTCCCTATCTTGCCATCCATTTTTCTTCCAGCCCCTCACTTCCGCTTCCCTTTCCTCAAGTTTTGTTAAGCCCTCTCCCATATGCTCCAAGGTATCTTCACGAGAATCGCTTGACGGGGCCCATCCCTCCATCCATTAGCACAATGAGAAGCCTTATGTATCTGTCAGTGCTGCTTTGCCTCTGTTTCTCTTCAGCCCTTCCCTCCTAAGTTTGTTCTTTCCACATGTCACGAGCTGAGCCAACTCTTAATCGACTGTGATCATCGCCTGTATACATTCCGCAATTCAACTGCTCATGCGTCTGTCTGTCTCCTACCTGCTAAGTTGGGATTATTAGTAAAACTGATTTTGGCAAATGTCACTTGTTGTGATCTATTGTAGTCGAACTCACTTCCCAATCGCTCAAACCATTATTCTGTTGGCTGCACCAGACCTGTTTATGCCCATCTTACTGCTGTCTTGTGTCCTTCTTTTGATCTAAGATACTCCAGATCACAGCCCCGTATCATTTCATTTAGTTGGACACGAAGCTTGCATGTGAGCTAGTCCGTGAAGGCTCCTTTCTTCACACTTTGTGGCAGATACCTCGAGAAGAACGAGCTAGAAGGCAGCATACCTGAAAGTATCTTCACGTTCCCAACTCTGCTGCGGCTGTAAGAAGCAAACCCCATTTGCAGGTGCCATTTTCCGTTCAGACGCTAGATCTTCGTGTTCGTGGTTTCATATTCGTCTTGCATGCGCATCTTTGCACTGAGAATGTAGCCTCAGAGCACGTTCTTGGCAAGATATTGATAAAAACGTGCACTAAGAATGCATCCTCCTGGCTGCTACACGTACCTAGGCTTGAGCAACGGGTCGGGTCGGGTTGGGTAACCCGACCCGAACCCGACTTTTTGACGGGTCGGGTCGACATTTGCGGAGGGTCGACCCGACCCGAACCGACCCGACCAAGAAAACCCGACCCGTCGGGTTGGCTTATTACCCGTCCTTGCCCCTATGCCAACCCGACCTGACCCGACCCGAAATCGGGTCCGTTAGTACCCGACCTATTAAACCCGGGTTGGGTTGACATTTCCCGAACTCCGACCCGACTTGACCCGACCCGACCCGACCCGAACCCGACATCGGGTAGGGCAAAGTCGGGTCGGGTCGGGTCGGCTCGGGTCGGCTCGGGTTCATGCTCAAGCCTACATGTACCTGCGCTGCGCAGGTGCCTCGGCATGAATCAGCTCACAGGACCCATTTCCACATCAATCAGCAACCTCTCCATCCTGGAAGTATTGTGAGTTGTATTGTAAGCTTGCTTTGGTGAGCTGTCTCCTGCAAATTAGATTGCCGTAACTCGGCATATGCTATCCCCTGCATGCATGATTGATGGCCTTCGTGCCTCCCTCCCTCCTCCACCCCGTTGTGCCTGTAGTCAATGAAGCAACAGTTGCATGTGTCGAATCATATAGCACAGTGTCATCGTGCTGGTTCTTCATTTTGTGATTCTTCCTCTCAAGACTGAACTTCGGTTCAAATGTTGCTTCCTGCGCCTGCAGAAAGCTCCACAACAATCATTTTGGTGGCATGATTCCTGATACGATTGCCAAACTGACTCACTTATGCCACCTGTAAGTCAGCACACCTTCCCACGGTGCGAAGGTTTCTTGAACCATCTCTCAAGCTAGACTTGAGCATTTTACCCGGTCGGGTCGCGGGTACCCGACCCGACCCGACATTTTGGCCGGGTCGGGTAATAGGATTCTGACAAATTACCCGGCCGGGTCGGGTCGGGTAATAGCGCCGGGTAATGCATACCCGCTACCCGGAAATTACCCGAAATGTCGGGTAATTTATTACCCGCCGGGTAGTGGATGCATTACCCGACATCGGGTTTATTACCCGAGATCAGGTCGCGGGTACCCGACCCGATATCGGGTCACAAAATTACCCGACGGCAACCAGCACGTCAAGTTTTCCGGTGGTTGGGAAATTTCGACCATAGGGTCAAATTTCCCGCGACTATTTTGTTTCTCAGTTTCGTTCAACCTAAGCCTACCCTAACGTGCACCTAGGAGCATTCCGCAGCGGGTCTACTACAAACCGCTTCAATTTTTAACGAATCCTAGGGTAGTGTAGAAGACAAGGGCTACACCTTGGCGATTTTAGCTGCCTAGCCGTCCGTTTTAGGGTTTCGTCACCCCCACTTACAGTTAGAGCGTAGAATACAGTGAAATCGCTGACACACTGAAATCGCGTTTAGGGATTGACGGACAGTTCGGTCATGGTGCTACTGTACGACAGTTGGGACGGGGTTTCTATGGCTGACCAGGATCTGGCCGCCGAAGGAGGAGTCGCCACGGCTGAGGAGGGGGGAGTGCAGTCCAGCAATCGCATACAAGGCGCCTCCCTTGGAGGTCTCCCTGTACCCGCACAGGACCAGAGCTTTGCTCTGGGGAGTGGGGTTCGTGGGGTCGGAGAGGAGGGGAACGTGCAAGCGGTGGAGCCCGGTGAGGGAGGCGCTCTGCCAGGTGGGGGCGGAGGGCAGCAGGTTGGGCAGCGTCCCAGTGGTGGTGGTGATCAGGATTGGCAGCCGGGTGCCGACGACGTGGTGGATCTTTCAGGAGAGGATGCATCCCCTGCCACGCAGGCGGTGGGTCGCCCGAGAGCCGCAAACCAGGGGGGCCGACCCCAAGGGCGTCCTAAGGGCCGGGCAATGGCGGTTCAGGGGGGGGGTGCGGGAGCGGGGCGGCGTGCTGCGCGCGGCCGTCCCAGAGGGGCCGCAAGGGGTCTTGGGCGGAGTGCAGAGGGACGTGAAGAGGTAGCTGCGGAGGATGCCCGAGATGGGGGTGTTGGGGCGACTCCCCGTCGGGCGGGCGCAACCGGGCGCGGGGGAGGGGCTGCAGGGACCGGTGCAGGGCGGGTGAAGCGGACGCGGGTGGGGGAGGATGGCGAACCTGTTCCAGGCTACTGGGGTACCATCCCTGGCTTGATGCAGGGGATGTTTTATGAGCCGGAGGAGGGTGATGCCTCGCGTGTCTATTAGGTATGCGAGGAGGAGTTCTACTGGGACCGGAGCAGTACGTCGACCGGATGGAAGCATGTGCGAGCGAAGCACATGCCTCACCTCCAGATATGGCATCGCGAGTTTACAGCCCCGGACAAGAAGCTGGGCCTTGAGTTCCCCCCCGGCGGATACACGGGTGCTCCGGATGGGCCCGGGCCCTGGGAGCATGTGGCGGCGTATCCTAACATCCCGGGGTTACGTGAGGGCACCGGGACACCCATGGCCGAGCGTGGGCAGCGCGTCATCGGCCAGTTCTTCACGCGGCGGGTGTCCCAGGAGCGTCTCCGGCAGGCGTTGGTTGAGCTGTTCGCCGACGCATGCCTGCCCCTCCGCCTCGTCGACCGGCCCTTGGTGAGTCATAACACTTGGTGGTGCTTACCAGCCCTTTGTGCCTAGTCATATCGTCATCCGTCGTGTGCACTGAGGTTCTGGCCGAGTTCCTGAAACCATTCAATGACATCACCACGGCGGCAGAGGGGTCCTTGTACCCCACGGCCGCTGCGGTGGTGCCACAGTATAACCTCCTCATAGATACCCTCGAGGCCTCGTTCCACAACCCGAGCACCAACGCGCTGCGCAAGGAGATGGACAGGGAGGGGCTGGTGGTCCTGAAGAAGTATTTGTATGGAATTAGTGACGAGTTAGCTGTGGCGACGTTCTTGGACCCTCGGTTCAAGAACGCATACTTCAAGCTGAAGAGGTGGGAGGGGGCGAACCCGACACTGGTGGCGGTGGTTGCTGATGGACCTAGGGTAGTCAAGGATGTGAGCGAGGCGGATGTCAAAGCGTTGGTGCGCTCTCGCCTCCAGTCGTACCTAGACGAGCAGCGCCGCCGAGCCGTGGGCACAGGGCACGAGGGCACGAGTTCTGGCATTACGAGTGGGGAGGGGGAGAGTGGGCTCGGACAGGAGGGTGCCAGGATGGCCGCTGGGGGGCGCTTGACGGACTTGCTTGGCTCGCAGATGGACCTGATGGATGAGGAGGCGGGTGTGCAGGAGGTGGATGAGGTGGAGAGGTATTTGGGTGAGCAGAGGCTGGCCATGGACAAATGCCCTCTCACATGGTGGCGCTCGCGCACCTCGCTGCCGGGGCTGCAAGCCATGGCTCGCGATTACCTTGCCATCCCTGCAACCTCGGCACCGAGTGAGCGGGCGTTTAGCCAGGGCCGAAACATTGTCAGCTGGCAGCGTCATCGGTTGAGCCCTGCTCAGGTGCGCGCAACCATGACTATCAAGTCATGGATGACGCAGCACGCAGACGCCAAACTCCCAATGGCACATCAGGGTGGGGGGTCAGGGGAGGTGTGTATTGAGGGTGATGACGAGGGGCTGTGAGGGAGGAGGGGCATTGGTCACATTGTGGGTTTGCTTAAACTCCCCTTGGTATGTTTGTTTCATTGGCAGGTGTGCTGGTTTGCATGCTACTTACCTCGAACGCTTTCATGAAGCGAGCTACAAACACACTCGAACACTACTTGGTAGAGTGTAATGCATCTTGGTAGAGTTGCTTCATTCCCCTAAACTTGAACAACGCGGTCAAAAGGGTCTAAGATGCATTCTCATCAGGTTCTAGCTTAGAGCAGCATTTACTGCTAAGTTGTACAGCCACCTAGGGATAGTCGGGTAATATTACCCGACTTTAATAAAAACCGGGTCGGGTATACCCGACCCGCCACACGGGTACTGATTTACCCGGAATTTAAATGCCGGGTCGGGTAACCTAATTCCAAACATTACCCAGAAATAGGCTTGAGCAAACTACCCGACCGGGTCGGGTACCCGGTACCCGGACCCGCTTTTAGGGCGGGTCGGGTATTTGAAATCCTGTAAAATACCCGGCGGGTCGGGTCCGGGTTACCCGGGCGGGTATTTGATACCCGCTACCCGAATTTCTACCCGACGACGCGGGTAGCGGGTACCCGCCGGGTCGGGTATTACATACCCGAGTTCGGGTAAATACCCGAAGTCGGGTCGGGTATACCCGACCCGAAATCGGGTCGCGCTGCTACCCGTCGGCAGCAGCGCGACCTAAATTGCGGGGGGTTGGAAATTTCGACCATTTGGTCGAAATTTCCAACCCAACTTTCCAGATCTAGTTTCGTTTCGTCCCTACCATAGACACGCCACCTTAATACAGCACCCGCATTAGTCTAAACACTCCCCGCATCCTAAACGTGTTCTCCCAACGTTACTTAGGGTTTAGGTAACACAAAACGGAGGCGTGAACTTGGTTGCGTGTGGGAGTTAGGGTTTTGGAGATCTAGAGTTACACGAACTATTCGCCCACTCGAAATCCTTGCCGTAGCGCATAGTTTAGGGTTCGGAACTGTCCCATCATGCAATTCTACGACGGTGACGGGCGTCCCGTCCCTTTCGGGGGCGGTAGGGTTGAGGGTGGCGGGCTCCAGAGCGGTGCCATTCCTGGAGCATCTCTGACAGGCCTCCCTCTCCGGGTAATTACCCGACCCGACCCGACCCGGACCCGACTGCGGGTAGGGCAAAACCGGGTCGGGTCGGGTAATTACCCGGTTTTGCTCATGTCTATCTCAAGCTGCGCAACACCCAGCAAGTCAGCGTCCAACCACATCTACTGCATCATACCCTGCTGTCCAATACTCGTGTTTTAGCGAAAGCTTGCCTTACCTTACCCCTTCCTACCTCCTTGTGAGTATCCTGCACACTTCCCGATTCGCGTCATTCCTTGCTATCCAGCCATCCACTCCCTCCTTCATTGCCATCAGGTCACTTGCCTACAACCAGCTGTATGGACACATACCCAGAACACTCACCAAACTGAGAAGACTGACTTACTGGTACAATGCACCACTTAGAAGACCCTCCGAGAAGCACTCACTGCTCTTCTAAGTTGTCATGGACGTCATCATGTCCACATATTCCCAGTTCCACTATTTTCTCATACTTCGTTTCGCTCAGGGTTTATTCTACACATCTGCACACTCGCTTTCTCTTTCGCACGCACTCGCACTCTCCTGCACCTGGGCCAATTCAGGGCAGCATGGTGCACTTTTCCAGCAGCTAAGTCAGAATGCACGCTACGCTTGCGTAGTGCGTGAAACTGCAGCACACTGCGTATGGCTTTGGAGTCGCAAACTGTCGAGTGTTTCTGTGCATTTCTCGTCGGTCTTGCCCTAGAAAAATATGCTAACATACTGCGTACAGAGCTAGCGTACAGCGTATTCGTACATGCGCGAGCGTACATACACTGTACACTAGCCCGCCCTAGCATTTTTCCCCGCGTGAGGGAGAGGAGGGGGCGGGGAGGGATCACAATGTTCAGCACACCCCCTCTCCCCCAGCTTCCCACAACCTCACCCTGTAGATTTATTTCGTGTCTGAAGTTGTTTTTACCTGCCTGTCCCTGCGTATTCGGTGCATATTTCCTAAACCCTCCTACATTTTGCATATTTTCCAAGTACAGCAGCAGCTACTTCACTGTCCCCTTAGTGCTTTCACCTCCTAGGAATGGGTTGAGAAGAAGGCATTTGAATGCAAGAATTTGGGTTCATTGCCTCCTTTGGGTTCATTGCTCCTCCTTCATGCCTTTGGGTTCGTTGCCTCCTCCTTCGCTTCCCACGACCTCCTCCTCCGCTTCCTCTAGCTCTTCACTTCCCCCTTGCATTAATTCTTTGCTGATGAACCTTGTTCCTGCCAATCATCTCATAGCATTCAGACATATCGAGATAATCCTAAAAGCTCATTGCTGTAACCAACCCCCGCCAATGTTTACCTTTTCACCCTTCTGACCACACCTCCTTCGTCCCCCCCCCACCTGTCCTGCAGTGATATCTCTTACAACTACCTCACAGGCCCCCTTGTGAATCTCATTGCGGACCATGCATTTACTCCAACAGTTGTGAAGGACTTTTCTAACAACTACTTGTCAGGAGTTGTGCATAAATCAGACTATCCTAAACACACGATCATTGCAAACTGCTTGACTCTAAACAATGACCGTCGCTCGGAGGTACAGCGGTCTGCAGCAGAGTGCACTGCGTTTTGTGGCATCTCCAAGACTACTGCTGCTTGTCATGGTCGTGGCATCTGCTATCCAGACGGGCCCAGCTTGGTGCCAGCGTGCCTGTGTAAACCGGGATTCGTGCAGCTTGGAGGAATCTACTGTGTTGCGGAAGGTAATTGGTTTTTGTAGAATATTTGAGTCCTTACCACCCAATGCAAAAGCACATGCACACATACACTAGCTGCACGAGCATCACATTTTTTTGTGGCCTGCCATGTGCCATTTCTACCTAGGCATGAGCAACGGGTCGGGTCGGGTCGGCCCGTCCTGACCCCAGGGTTTTGGTCGGATCAGGTCGACCCCCTCCGCGGCTCGGCCTGAGCGAATCAGGTCGGGTTTGGCCTGGCCCACCATCGGGTCCACGCTGACGTGAGGGCAAAGGTCGGGTGCAGGCTGGAATCCCGAAATCGGCCTGACCAAAGCCGGCCCGGTCCGGGCTGGGTTGAGCAGAGTCGGGCGGGCTGAGCCAATGCCCGTGCCTATTTCTATTCATCAACTGCTTTGTTATTTGAAACTCCAGACAGGCGGGTTGGGTCAATACTTATGCCTCCGGTTCATTCTCCCAGCTGAACTAGAAATGGGAGCGCTGTGCACATAGCCACACATCGGCAACACAATATTCTTCACATGAGCCTCTTCCTAATGTACCTTATTCGGCTCCTGTATGCTTCCGTTGCTCAATCATGTTTTTCCTGCCTTTTGCTGCACATGCATCTCTTTGTCAGATCAATCTTCACTATTCATGCATCTCCCTCATTTTTTTAGGCAACCCTCTAAGAACTAGCCACGTGATTTGGTTCAGCTAGCTTAACAAAGATCACTGCTCCACCACTCCCTCCCTCCCCCTTGCATGTTCCGATGCCATCCATTTCTTCTTCATAGGATGGAACCGGAGCCTCCCTACCAGCAGGCCTATTCTCCCCCAGTTCACTGTGCTCACCAGAGGGAAAACGCGGGAGACAGTTGGGAGGTTCATGGCAAAGCCAGTGATACTGTTTGCGTATCCGACTGGTCTGAGTTGGAGATGTGGCGTAGAGTTGGCTTTCAGTGTCAACTTCACTTTCAATATTATGCCCCAATTTGGTACTGTCGGGACCAACGGCTTTGCGTTTGTGATAGCGGCAAAGGCCAAGATGGGGAGACCTGAGGGCGTGGGGTATGGTGGAGTGGGAACTCGAAGCATAGCCGTTGAATTCGACACGCTTCAGAATGACAAGCACAGTGACACGAGCGAGCAGCATGTGGGGCTGAACATTAACGGTTCGGATAAGTCATTGGTTGCCAAGGAGTCACCATTCACATTGACCGACAGAAATGCATACACAGCATGGGTGGACTATACGCCTGGGGATCATGGGAAGATTCAGGTGTTCCTATCTGATTCAACTGCCAAGCCAGAGGAACCGCTGCTGCACATGGATCTGTCACTGTGTGCGGTACTGCAGGCTAGTTTGCACCAACAAGCATTCTTCTTTGGCTTCGTTGCATCCACCACTGTGAAGCCCTTCCAGATGCAAGGCATTGTGGACTCCAGCGTGCAAACAGGTAAGGCCGTTTGGAGTGGGGTGCTGGGTTATTGTCAGAATGCTGAGAGAATCAAATGTTGCATTGCTGGTGACCATGAGACAACCACATAGGTGTTGGATTATGGTGGACAATTCTGACACCCACGTAGGTGGTGCTGAATAATCTGCTGTGCTGAATAATGCTAGTTGTCGTGTTGTTGTTGGGCAATGCAGTTCTCTTGTTTGCTAGCCAATCATGTGGTTCTCCCTTTGCCTCAAGAATCAACCATCATCTTGTGGATGCTCTGGTTGTCTTTCTCCTTATGTGTCTCCTTACAGTCATTCCGTCACCCAAGTCAGTCAAGATCACAGAACAAGGTGAGGTTTCTGCCTTGTGGCAAGCTAAGGAGATCTTCGGCATTTGGTAAACCTTCAGGGAAAACATAGTGTCCACCTGTACAACCAGTGGGTGATAAGATTTTGGTAACACATCAATTTCCTTGGGGAAGCTGTTAGGTGTGCAGCATCTAATTTACTTGGGAAATTGCTTCTTAAGATGAAATAAGCTTCCTGTCTCGTGCAAATACTAGCATGTTCAACTACATATCCTAATCCCCTTCGTACCATATACCACACCATATGTGCCCTCTCAACTGCCTCTTTCCCAATGCTCCCAATCCACACGTCTCTTAACTCTTCCCACCACTCCCAGCCCTAGGCCTCTCACTATCGGTGGCCTCCTTTGCCCCTCTTCAAGCCAGCCCCTTCTTGCGCTATGTGAGCACGGACTACGAATTGGCATCCAACGACGAGGACTCATGGCGCATCCGCGACCTCCACACCTGGAACTCCCTGGCCTTCCTACGCTGGCCTGTCAAGAACCAAAACGATTGCAGTGAGTGGAAACAGGATGGATGGGAAATCCTTCCCAGATCAGGTTTTGACCACTTGGCTGTCCATTACACATGGTTGCTTTGTGGCTACGTAAGTTTTGTTCTCCTTTCCACATAGCACCACAATACATGTTCAAGTTCAGATGTTATTTGTTTATTTATATGCTCAATTCAATGTATGAATCACTTTCCTCGCTTTACTTCTTAGATGCTTGCTGGGCATATGCGGTGGTGGCGAGTGTGGAGGCAGCATACGGCATTGCAACGAACCAGAGCGCTCCGCAGCTGTCTGTGGAGCCACTCTTTGCAGCCATGGGATTATCCGACACAGACAAGTGCACGGCTGGAGGCTCGCCCACAGAGGCCTTTGAGAAGCTGGTTACTCTGGATGGTGGCAGTGCACTCACAGGGGACAATGACCCGGTAGGAATACAGAATGAGGGCGTGGCACGTGACGTTTGGCTGAATTCTGAGAGGCCTGTTGTTATCGGGTTTGGGGAAGGTGGGTATCTTCCTCTTTTTGGAGGGTGGGGATGTTAATCTTGTTGTCGTAACACCTAATTTAACCTCCTGAGCGTCATCTGAGATAGGAAGGAACGTTTTTCTTGTATAGTTGGTGTTTTTTACATTGCTTGGGGTTGGTGATGAATTTACCCATGTTTTCTTGTTTAAATAGATTCTTGCTGCTCTCCATGAACGTTTATTTTCTCCATGAACATGCTTCCTTTAAACTATAATTTTTTTATTCCCAAGAGGACATGGTGGTGCTTGTTCCACTGCTCATTTCCTTCTTCTTTTTCATGTCGAGGTCTCAGGCAACAAGGTATCCAGTGCAGGCGTTTGAGCGCACCCAGTTTAAGGGATATGTGGGGCTCATGCTGGCAGTGCGGCGCCAGCCAGTGGTGGTTCACATCGAAGCTTCTACTGACACGTTCGTGGCCTATGATGGGGTGAGAAATTGCAGCACACACTTGATGTGGTGCCGTGTGGTCCTCTTGTAAGTGGCGACACAGAGATGGCCCACACATCCAAACATCTGCTTCGTATTCCATTCTTTCAAATTCGTCCTCCAATGCCAACAAAGCTAACTATCCTTCTTAAATATTTCGTGTGCATGATGGATGTGCTGCCCCCTCAGACGTACAAATACCAAGATCCTCGGTGCTACACTGGCAGTCTGAACCATGTCGTACTCGTCGTTGGCTACTTCATAAATAGAAATGACGGCAGCCAGAGCCGCATCGCTCCCCCATTTTGGATCATCCGCAACTCGTGGGGGGAGGAATGGGGTGACGGGGGCCACATGCGCATGGACATTCAGGGAGGGGATGGCATATGTGGCATTAACGTGTTGCCTGGCATCTACCCCGTTGTCAAGAGTGAGTCGTCTACCCCATTGTCAAGTGTCAGGCATATACCATATTCCTAAGGGCGTGTTAACAGTAGCAGCACAACAACAGTGTCACTTTACGGTTCGAATGGGTGTTGCTAGGAGTGGTGCCCATTTTCTCCCGAACCGGAAACATGCATCACCGTACTGTACTGTAAAGTGACGTCCACCAATGTCGTTTTGTTGCTCGCCCCAAGAACGGGTTGGAATAGGGTAATGTTGCATCGCTAACCAAACAAAGCAGTGGCGTGCAGTCGCGGGCGCAGCCAAGAGGTAAGAAATGAACAAGCTTATCAACAGTCCTGTAGCACTTAGCAGTATGCAACATCTGAGAATGTTTTCACTAGTGGTTCTTTCGTTTGGTACTTGCTGAGTGGTGCTTCGTTTGCATGCTGTATGGTGGCATGAGTTGCAGTGTCTTATGCACTTTCTCCTTGACCTATGGTCTTCCAGAATTCATCTTCAAGTGTATGATCGCTGTCCCCTTCCAGTTCCAGGAGACCCTTGCAGCCAAAACAGCTACAAGGGCGATCAGGATGTGAATGGCATGAACCCATGCGGCCGGTTCCCATGCCAGGCGGTCAATGATAGCAGCAATAGCTGCAACTGCAATATTCCTGGAGCTGTCAGGCAGCCTTTTGTTGAAGCTGAGAATGGCAATGGCACCAGCACATGTGCTTATGGTAAGATATAGCCAGCCTCTAAACCCGTGTCTCGCTTGTCTTTATGTCTCTCTTCACATCCTTTTCTCCTCCGTCTCCATTTTCTGTACTATCCACCACCCCAACACAATTCACTCAGTGGACGTGTGCGGGTCCTACTTTACCAACCCCTGCTACGTGGGCACATGCATCAATGATGGCAAGGGTGCCTACTCCTGCATCTGCCCTCCCAACCATGTTGAAAGCACAACTGTTGACAATCATCCCACCTGCGATCCAGGTGATGCGTCATTAGCCTATACTCTAAATATGCATGTTCTTGTCGTGTTTAGAATGTGCCACAATACATTGATGCATCACAAGCAGCATGTCTCAGTAGCACCTCATGAATTGGGTCTTGCGTCTCCTCTCACTCTAAACTTGATTCTCTAGCCTTTTTTCCCTCGTGCCTCTGACACACTCCCTACACTGACTTCAGCTAATACCACAGCCAGCACCATGATGGTTAATGGAGACAACTGGTGGTGTGCAGATGTTTATTCACTTGTTGGCCTTTCGCTGGATCTGTTCACCATCCAGAATGAGGTAAGGTTTGGCAAAGAATGGGTGACGGACCTCTTTGTTAAGCAGAGTGGAAAGAGGAGTTTGGGCTAGCCTCCATTAGCCTCACATTCAGTATAATTCCAGCTGGTTTATATTTCATTGTTTTTCCACTAGCACTAAACCGCATGCCTGAAGTGGGTGGTTACACGGTGCTTTCCTCGTTAATTCCATTGCCGCACTTGTATCAGCCTCCCAATCTTCAAGGAAATCCATTATCTCTTTTCATCTCAAGGAGGATCCTGAAATGCTGTAATGATTAGAACGGTGTGAGGAAATGCCATTCTTTAAGGCCATGCAAGGAAAGGTTGTTCTTTAAGGTTGTATGAGGAGTGGACGCCTTGCTCAAGTGAATTATGATGAGAAAATATCATGCATCCTGCCACATACTCCTCTCACAATGCAGGGCATAGACTGCAGCCAACCATTGCCCAAAGGGACTGTTCTTCGGCTGGGTGGTACTCCCACCACACCCTGTACTGCCTTCTTCTACACCCTCAATGTAATATATTGTGACCTCTTGAATTCACCTAGTTCTGTGCGCAACCAATTCACGTGTTGGTCGATCAGCAATCACGTTTACTGGAATGAGGGCGCTCTTGCCACTCTCAACCCCGGCCTTGACTGCTCCAAGCCCATCAAGGCAGGCCACTCGGTGTGCATTGAGCGCAGTGAAGCCTTTGCCTACACCATTCCTGAGTGTCTGAGATACGGCTTGCTGACACCTCAAGACACGTGCAACCGGCTGCTTCAAAGGACTGGAAGCTTCTGGGCCGAGCTGTACCGCAACAATCCTGGCCTCACTTGCTCCCGCACCATCCCTGCCTCTGTCTCCGTTGTCGGCAGCAAGCTTGGCGTGCAGGTGAGATATGACTGAGGCGGGAAGGACAGGAGAGCAAGGAGTCAGCAAAAGACCGTAGTTGCACTTTGTAGGAGGCCTGAGATCCAGGCACTCCATGCATAGGGCTTTGGCAAAAGTTCGTTCCTCATTGTCCTTGCCCCTATTCTGCATATCTTGTCTGACTTCTCCGCAAGGTTGGTTTCTCCTATGCCATATTGATATTTTGCACTTGTTCTGCACACAAATCTGTCCCAGATTTGCCTCGCGGCAGAGTATTGGTCATTCAAATTGGGGGTCTGCAAGAAAGGCAGGGTCAAGCCAGTCTCGCCGTCAATGGCGTGTGCAGCTGCGTACCGTTTTTATGGTGGAACCACGGCTACAGCTGTTGCAGCATTTAACAACTATAATGCCAGGTCTTGCTCTGGAACAATTAAAGCCAAGTATATTTGTGTGCCATAATCATCCTTAACACATCTTGCTTGTTAACTTGTTTGTTGCCTAAGTTCAGTGAAGACACATCTGCTTCATTGTGGTTTACCAGTGCAAGAAACATCTTGCTGTTTGCATTCCTTGGTGACAATGTTGACATGCTTTGTATTGCTGCCAGCCCTACAAGCATTTTCCGTAACATGTGACATTAATGGTCAATATACCATATACAGTGCTACAACCCCGTCATTATGAGACACCGTATGCTGCAAATACAGGGCCTTGAATCTCAGGCCAGTTTCTCTTGGGTGGAGCCCAATTTTCTCCCATCCTGGATCACCTTGGTCCTACCATCTTTGCCCTCCTGTGATCTTGTTGTTCTTGCGAGCACAAGCGCACCCTGCGATCTTGTCGGCCAGCGAAGCTGTCACTGTCTTGAGAGAGAGAGAGAGAGAGAGAGAGAGAGAGAGAGAGAGAGAGAGAGAGAGAGAGAGAGAGAGAGAGAGAGAGAGAGAGAGAGAGTGAGAGAGAGAGAGAGAGAGAGAGAGGGAGGGAGGGAGGGAGGGTGGCAGTGAAGGGGGAGTCGGCAACTGTGATGCAGTGGCATGGTGGAATGATTGAAAGGAGAATGGAGCTGGATGTTAAGGAGGAGCTCTGGTAGAGTGAGGAGGATTGCAGGAGATGTGGCAGAAGAGTGTGAGGGTTTGATTTTTACCCGTCGGGTCGGGTCAACCCGAACCCGACATGTACGGGTTTGGGTGAACCCGACATGTCGGGTTGACCCGACCCGACTTCGGGTATACATCGTTGGGTTGACCCGACCCGACCCGAACCCGAATTTTAGCCAGCACCCCCAACCCACCCAATTTTTGCCAACACCCGCAACCCACCCAAAATCTCGTCAACACCCCCCCAAACCAGCCAAAATTTCGCTAGCCATTTTTTCGCCAACACTCCCAACAAATCCAACACCCATCCCGTGACTGGTTTTCGCCAACATCCAACCCACATCTCGAGGTTATGGATGGAAGGATGAGGTGAGTGCATGGGCTAGACACGAGGAGGACATACTGGATCTCGAAATTACGAAAACCATATGTTTCCCTCAGGAAAAAATACTTAGGTCGGGTCAAGTCGGGTCGGGTCGGGTTGGATCGACCCGACCTGACCACGGGTAAGAGATAACCCGACCTGTTATGGTCGGGTCGGGTCGGGTCGGGTCGGGTCGGGTCGGCGAAATCCTAGGTTCGACCCGGCTTGACCCGACCCGACCAGACCCGAACCTGACACCGGATAGGGCAAATTCGGGTCGGGTCGGATCGGGTCGGGTTTATGCTCAAGCCTACTCCCACCCAAGGTTTAAAAACACGTCTTTTTTTTTCAGAAAATCACCGTATTATACGATATCGTATTTTTCGGCCGTTAAATACGATAAAAAACGATTCCGAATGTTATATTTTCATTGGTGGAAAAAAACTGTCGTTTTAATCGACCGATTTTTTTAAAGGTAATGGAGTTTGCAAAACGAACAAATTTGTTACACATTTCTGCGGTTGGGTGTACACCCTACCGCATAAATGTGTTCAGTCAACACATTCCCAAAGCGCGGCCTCGACATTTTTCCGAGGCGCGCATTTCGGACGGTTCACCAAATCTGTTGCGAAATTGTCGTCCGTTTCGCAACGGGCTGGTTTATTTTTTCGCGCCCAGTAGCATGCGTTCGCGCAAAACGGAACGCATGCTACCGAGGCGCATTTCGAAATTGGAGCAGCATCCAATTTCATCCCTTCCACCTCGCTCATGCACAGAGATCCCAACCCAATCACTCACAGCACAAACTACAAATCCAGAGTTAAAAAACAGAGCCAAATTCAACAGAGATACCTTAAGAGTGAAGCACCTGAACTGACGCCCAAGCTAGCTGGGGCGATTTTAGGCCGCCCAATCCAGTCCGTCGCCTGCGCGCATTTCATCGCCCGTCTACGTCGATTCTAGATAGCGTACTTTCGCAATGCCGCGCACCCCGTCGGCTTTGTGGGCGCACGTGACCCGCACCCAAGATGACCACGGCAAGGTCATCCGGACGGAGTGCAACTACTGCAGCATCAACATTACTGGTAGCGCGACTCGCATTCAGGAGCACTTGTACGGCACCCCTGCTTCACGTTCAAGAATGTGGCGGAGTGCAAGAGCGAGTTCGCTAAGAACCTCCGCACCAAGGGTCTCTCCCCAACTACCACCGCCTCCAACATCTACGGGTCCACATCCGCGGTTCCAGCTCCGGTCGTCAAGCGCAGCCGAAATCGGGACATCCGAGGGATGGTCGACAAGGCCGGTCGTGACGCATTGGATCTCCTTTGGGCCACCGCCGTCGTCGAAAACGATTGGGCCTTCCGCGTTTCACAGTAAGCATGGCCCGAGATTTTCTCATGCACGTGCATCTTACCACTTCCTTTCTGAACTTGTCGTGCTTGCTTGGCATGCTCTGCCCAGTGCTCCGACTAATTACCGCTTCCACCCCACCCCCCTCACCTAGGTCACCCGCCTTGCAATCGTTCGTCGAGGGGGTGGTCGCTTACGGGAAGCCGTACACGCTCCCGAGTGCGTACAAGGTCTCTCACCCGCTCCTTGACAAGCTCAAGGCCGACACGGATGCCCTCATGACGCCGATCCGGGACTCGTGGGCCACGACCGGGTGCTCTCTATCCGTGGATGGGTGGTCGGACATGAAGAACCGCGGCCTTGTTTGCATCATTTCCATGAATGACACGGTGCCCGTTGTCGTTGCCGTGGTGGACACCAAGACGCACAAGAAGACGGGCGCCTACCTTGCATCGCTGATGCGCCCGGCACTTGTGGAGGTGGGAGATAACCGCGTTGTCCAAGTGGTTATGGACAATGCGAGTAACAACAAAAAGGCGGCCGACGAGCTCCGCGATGGGTACCCCTCCGTGTTTTTTACGAACTGCGCCACACATTGCTTGGATTTGATGCTTCAAGATCTCGGGTCAATTGGGGTGGTGAAGAAGGTCTTGCTTCAAGCTCACCGGGTGGTGATGCTTGTTAAGAACAGCTCTACCGCTGTGAATCTCTTCCGAGAGGTTTACAGCGAGCTTGAGCTCGTTAGACCGGGAACCACCAGATTCGGCACCCAAGTGATCATGGTGGGCCGGTTCTTGGAGGTGAAGAGGCAAATGCGAAACATGGTCATAAGTGAAGAGTGGGGGGAGGTGCTGGCTGCTAAAACAGAGGAGGGGCACCGAATCCGCCTCCTCCTCCTCGACGATGCTTTTTGGGGCTCGGTGGAGATGGTGTTGAAGCTCATGACGCCGGTGTACGAAGTGCTCCGAGCGGTGGACACACGTGCTCACCTCATGGGGCGGATCTACGGGTTGATGCTTGACGCCACGATGAAGACCAACGAGGCGGCCGAGCGGGCTGGTATGTTCCCCACCCATGCTCCACATGCACCATGCATGTCTTTGATTTTTTGCTTGTGTACACGTCCCACACCCTCCACACCATACCCCACACTAACATGTGACGTACAACTTGTCTTGGTCGTGCGTGTGCAGCCACGTATTTCGTGAAGAAGACCGGGCTGCTCATATGGCCAAGGACAAGGCGTCCTTCTTGTCCAAGGTGCGTCGGATTATCGCTCACCATTGGGACGGCCAGCTGCATAACCCTCTTCACGCGGCTGGTTGGCTCCTCAACCCGGTCAACCATTTTGCCAAAGAGGTTCGGGGTGATTCCGAGATCTTGAACGGAATGGATGAGGTGTTGAAGGCGCGTGCGGCGGACATTCAAGGTCGCACTCTCCTTCGAGCCAAACTCGCCCATTACCATAGTGGGAATGGGAGTTTGGGAGGCAAGGAGGCACGGTGGGCCGCCACCAATTTGGTGGAGAGTGGGAGGCTCTCTGAGGCGGAGTGGTGGTCCACCTTCGGGGGGGAGGTGAGGGCGCTTCAGGAGATGGCCGTCAAGATCCTCTCCCAGCCCTGCACGTCGAGCGAGGTGGAGCGCGCATGTTCGGCCTTCAACCGGGTGCAGCGACGTGATCGCAACCGGCTGAGTTCCAACACCATGATCGACGTCACGGTGGTGGCGTTCAGCCGGCGATCACGGGCTGCCTTCGATCGGAAACAGGCAGCCCATGAGCGCCTCTACGCCGACCTCGGGTCTAGCGTGTTGGGGGAAGGGAGCGTCCCTCCTTCCCTCACCGCTTCCTCTCAAGCGATGGGCGGGGAGGGGGAAGAGGAGGAGGAGGTGCAGGAGGAGGAGCGTGCTGGAGCGTGCACCATTGATTGGGCCACCTTTGGAAACATCGGTGCGCCCAAGAAGCGTAAGATGAAGGGGAAGAAGGGGCAGGGAGGGAAGAAGGTGTGCGGGGCAAAGAAGGGTGCTGGAAAACGCGGCAAAGAGGTATTGGAGGAGCCCGCCAACAGCACGCGCGATGGCGGCAGCGAGGGGGAGGAGGAGGATGGCCTTGGGCCATGGGATTTCGTCATGGGAGGGGGTGAGGGTAAGGAGAGGGGGGAGGGGCAGGGGGAGGGGGGAGGACACGAAGATCCCGAGGAGGAGCAGGAGCAGGAGGAGGAGGAGGAGGGGGAGGGGGAGGAGGAGGAGGAGGAGGAGGAGGAGGAGGAGGAGGAGGAGGAGGAGGAGGAGGAGCAGGAGGAGTAGGAGGAGCAGGAGGAGCAGGAGGAGTAGGAGGAGTAGGAGGAGTAGGAGGAGTAGTAGCCTAGTAGATAGGTAGGAGGAGTAAGTAAGAGGGAATAGGTGGAGTTTTTCTCTGTATTTTACACACCCACCTTGCGTGCACCATAGCCACCAGCAGCGTAGTTGTGTGCTTTTTTTTTTTCCCCGAGAAAAAAAAAAAAAAAAAAAAAAAAACCTATTAAAAAAACGTCGCCTTTTTTCAGAAAATCACCGTATTATACCATCGGAAAAAACGATCGAAAAAAACGGCCTGCCGTTTTTTTCAACCTTGCTCCCACCCGCATCAACCCCTTCGTGCGCACATGGGTAACCATCCCTTGTCCAGTGACTTGACGAGCAATCAGCTGACAGGGTCCATCCCCGAGTCCCTTGGAGCCATGCCATCGCTGAAGCATCTGTAAGTCTCCATGCTTGAAAGCATCCCGCTCAACATGCACCCTGCGCCGTGCACCAATGCAGCCATAGGTGCTTCACATGTCTTGCCTGCAGTGTACGAGAACCAAAATCCTCCTTGAAAATGTTCCATCACTCCTTCAGACCCCCCACACCACACCTATTGACTTAAACACTCTCGTTCACCTATTCACTCGAGGGCACGTTCTAGGTCACTCATTCGGTTGCTGCCACACTGCACTGCACTAAGCCAAGGTCGTTAGCGCTCATCTGGCCATCATATCGCTCTTGATGGCAGCCTAAGCACATAGCGCATGGTGCTTGGTGCACTGTGCGTGGAGCATATGCATGATGCATGGTGCATTGTGTGTCGTGCATGATGGTTGGTTTATTGCATGCTCTGTTTGTTTCCTCTCCCTAGTCTGCTTCCCAACAACCTCTTAAACGGCTCAATTCCTTCATCATCCCTAGCATCACTGCACCAGCTTGAAGGCTTGCAAGATTTGTTTTTGTATTTCTTCATCCCTGGCATCACTGATACACGATGGATGTCAGTTTCCTCTCGCGCTGCATGTATGGATTCACGAAACCTAATCCTCCCTTTGTTTCTACCCTTCATTCCATCGACCTCCCTTCACCTTCTAAGGGCTCTGGACTACAACAATTTGGCTGGATTCATGCCTGGCTCTCTTTCCCAGCTGCTAAGACTAACGCGATTGTGAGCACCAACTTTTAGACCTGCGTTGCATCTGCCATGTTGATGTGAGCCACCCATTTTCGCCTCAACCTGCACCTGCTAATGGCATTATGGCAACCTCCTTTCGGGCATGCCTGTATTTCCTTGTGGTTTGTGCATGTATGACCCCGTGTGCATTGGAATTTGGCATGACTGGTCCATGTCACCATTACAGGCACTTGGAGCACAACCGGCTTCAAGGAACCATCCCACCATCACTTGGAGCCCTCACTCAACTGTGCTCCCTGTGATTCAGGGATTTAGGGGTGGTGCTTAAGCAGCATCGGCTTTTGAGGGTTGTGCTTCTTACCACTGCCAATCGACCTTTGTTCTCCCTTGTGGTTGTGGAGCTTAGCCCCAAGAGAGCATCATGATGCCTAGTGCGGTTCTCTGCATTTTTGGTGGCAAGCATGAGCACCACTCTTTGCCTTCTCTCGCCCTTGCTGCAGAGCGCTAGTTGGAAGTGGGGTTGCTGCAAAATTTGGTGTGTCACAGGTTAGCGACACCCTGTTTGGTTTCGCCTATTCGCGAATTGACGAGCAAGAAAATCCCCTTTTGTTTTCCAGCTGCCCTTTAGAATTTGGCCGAGCGTATGGCATATATACGCTCGTACAGTGTGTAGCATATATACACAGCGTATATACGCTATACCTTTCCCATTTTTTGCGTATCATGCAACTAAGGATGGGGTGAGAAGGTGCGGCGAGTAGACGGGGTGAGACGGCAGCATCGGCTATTATGAGTTGAGGGATGCGTTTCTTAGCACTGCCTATGGACCCTGTTTTGTTCTTCCTAGCCCCAGCAGATCATCGTGAAGTCTAGTGCAGTTCTCCGCTTTGTTGGCAGCAAGTATGAGCACCACTCTTTACCTTCTCTCGCCTTTGCTGCAGAGCGCTAGGCAAGAATGACTTCAGTGGCACAATCCCATCATTGCTTGCCAAGCTTAAGAATCTGGAGGCCCTGTGAGCCACCTTCCCTGCTCTTTCGTGCTGCGCATGCATAAGTGTGTGCCGAATCAAGTCATGATCCATTGACCACTTTGACTCCCATGCAATGGCTGTCATGGAGTGAGTACTGCTCCCCTCTCATACTCGGCAACCCTTCTCTAGGCCTCCCTTAGAATGTTTGAATGTTACTCACTCTTGTTCAAACTATTGAATGTGTTCCTTGCCTGCCCGCAATCAATGCCTGCAGTTCCCTGCATGACCTGCGCCTTAATGGGCTGGTGCCTCTGGCTCTCAGCTCACTGCAGAAGCTTTGGCACCTGTGAGTCATGCCCCACCGCTTTCACTTGGCAGACAACAGATGAATGAAGTCCAGCTGATGTACCTGCTTTCAATGATGTGACACATAGCACCTCGTTTTTTTGTCACAGAGAGAACCCTCAAGGCAGCCCTATGTACATGGACTGTCCATCCAACTGACCTGTCCATGGTGTGCATATGCGTGGCAGGGATCTGTCTTCCATGTATCTGTCGGGACCCCTGGCACCCATTGTCACTCCCATGACAAGCCTCAAGTACCTGTAAGTGTAACAAATTGTAGCTTTCAGCATCCTTGGCAAGGTTCAAAATACGGCCGTTTTATTACCTTTGAGACCATACGGTACTGCACCAAATTAAACGGCCGTATAATACGAAAAACAGTTATTTTTTTGTTTTGATTGGTAAAACAATTTGCCGTTTTCTTACAAAATTTAACGGAGAATAAAAAACTGGCAAAATGTGCGGTTCTGGCATTTCGCCTGATGATATGCGCGGTTCTGGCATTTCTCCCACCGAAATGCGCGAATCTCGCGTTTTGGCGGATGAAATGCGCGGATCTGGTGGACGTTTAGGACTTGATCCTTGGTCTTCTTTACTGCAATTTCCCCATCCGACCAGCCTCTTTTGTCACGCAACTGCGTCTGAAGTTCCCCCCTCACCCCCCTCACTGTGTGCTGTTCAATGCTGGTCACCATCACGACCCTTAGGGTAGTAGGCTTTAACCAGTTCACGGGAGTTGTGCCCGTCCCAGCCTCCAAGGCCCTGGCAGTTGTTGACCTCCAGGGAAACTACTTCTCTGCCGCCCCGATTCGTCCCAAGGTCTGCTCTACTGTCAGCTTCAGGCTCCTCGACAACTGCCTGCCCACCGCCCTGTGTGGTATGAACCACCAGCAGAGGAGTAAGGAGAGCTGTGCAGCATTCTGCGGGGTGGGGCAGGGCGGGTCGTTGTGCAGTGGCCATGGGTACTGCTTCATGAACGACACCACTAACATGGGCGAGTGTGTGTGCGACGCTCAGTATTCTACGCGACATGGCCCTCAGACATGCACATTCACGAGTAAGCAAACCCGGTTCAAAGACCTTCTCTTGGTGTTTCACACAGGTATGCATAAATGTATAAGAATGTAGAGCCTCACCACTCACTCACTTGGCGTTTTCTATCACCAAGTCTTGTCTCACCACTACCTCTTTCTTTCCATCCTCTGTTTTCCCCCTCAGTTGAGCCTGTGTCTGCCTCCTCTGACGCGTCGCCCATGGCACTGACTGGCTCTGCACTGCACTCTGCTGGTGGCGCCCTGCTCCTCACCCCCAAGGCGAATGCCACCTGGGGCACAGCCTTCACAGCCACGCCTCTCCCCCTCTTCTCCTTCTTCAACACCAAGGCCACATGCGGTTACCAGCTCACCTTCAATGCTTCCTTTGCCTTCGTGCTCGACCCCGTCTCAAAGACAGGTGGGGATGGGCTTGTGTTTGTCATCACTGCGGCACGGCCAGACAGATTGGGACGGGTGGGGCGGCAGAGTGTGGGAGTGGAGTTTGACTCGGTGCTAAATGCGAAGGTTACCGACCCCAATGACAACCACGTGGGCGTCCATGTGGGCGGCTTACCTGTGTCCCTCGCCTCTGCCACAGCCCCTCTCATCCTCAACAACGCCCAAACCAAGCACGCCTGGATCCACTACGACCCCACCAGTGGCGGCACTCTCCGGATTTTCCTCTCAGCCCAACCCGTGAAGCCCAGCATCCCCACGCTTCATGCTCGAGTGTCCCTCTGCTCCATTCTGCGGCCCAAGGCGTCGAGTGCTGCATTCTACATGGGCTTCACCGCTTCATCCATGGCTGGTGCACAAGCACACTCCATCCTCAACTGGACATTCACTGCAGGTATGTCAGGTGTATACATCTCAGGTTTGTGCCTCTTGGGAATATTTTAGGGGACTAAGGCAAAAGGGGAGAGAAGCGATTTTTGGATTGTCAATAGGTGAGAACGAACGAGTAGGACATTGAACAGCTCCACCAAACAGAGGAAATCCATGTAGTGTCACACCCTGATTGGTGCAATAGTTGTGAAGGAACCAGCTGCTCGACCCTTGCCACCGATTCTGTGGCACGGTGCCGTGTCATCTCAATCTGTGCTGGCCATGCTCTTTGCGGGGGGCGATCCTCTTTATCTTACTGCAAGAAGATTATATTGTTGTTGTTGGCCCTTACCACCAGTATACAAACTGACTTCACATCGAGAAACTGCTTTTGAACTCATGCACATATTCACACTTGTATGTTGTTGAAGGCGTTGCCATTTCTACCATGCATATCAATGACATCATACAAGTTATGTCTCGGTTGGTGCGTCTGTTGATGGGAAGTTGTGGCACCCTTGAGCAAGGTTTTTCATTCGATACGTAGGTCGTAGGAACCGCCAGAAGTAAATGAACTCATTACCAGCAAAAGGTTAGTAGAAAAGAGTGTTGCTGTTTCAAAGCAGACTTGACTAAAAATAGGAAGGACTGGGTGGTCAAAAGACTTATGCGGCAAAATTGCTCGAATGAGTATGCTGTGGGGTGGGGGGGGGAAGGGGCAACACATGCCTCGCTCAAAGCGCATATACGGTCAAGCTGGGTGGATATCTAAGAAGTAGGATCCACTCCATAGAATGTAACCGAGACAGAGCCCAGTCTGATCCTGCTATTGTACAACCTGTTACCTGTAGATCCAACCTTAAACCAACAATTCCGCGTCGCAAAAACCTTACGACCAAACTGTGCCAGCACAGTTCCAACCTTCCAACGTGTTGCTGCTCCAGATAATGCCAGCACTCTAAACCAGAGGCAGCCCGACTGTGCGAGTTGTGAAAAGAATGAGGCAACAGGTAGACGCAGAAAAACAAACCACACTGGGCAAAAAGTTGAGACGCATTGGCGAGTTACTGGGCGGTTAGCTGCCTGTTGTTGTCGCTTGCATGGCTGAATTTATGGGGTAGCTTTTTTGGCAGAGCCAATCACTGGTTGGTTTGCACGTGGTGGCCACATGAATGGGGTCAGGAGAGCTCCAGTTGTAATGTTACGTAGAGCTAGCTCCAATGGGTATGATCCCACGAATGAATGGATTCCTCCCTTAGTGCAATCACGAAGAACCATGTTTCACACCTCCAGTCCAGTGTCAAAACGGATTCAGAGTCAAAGCAGAGGAATCCCAGTACCAGACTCCAGCTTTGTCTGACGCAAAGGCCCTCCATCCACCCCTCACCCCTTCGTTTTATGCGAAATCATTCAGGCAATCACTTGACGAGTCATCCAGTGTGATACCAGGTTGCCCACTCACTCATTTTAACAATCCCTTTGCTCCCACTCTTGTGCCATGGGCTGCTTCTTGCTTGGCTGGCGTGTATGCAGATGTTCCAATCAACCAGCGCTTTGACCCTTCAGGCATGTATGCTTGACAGTTGCCTCTTGCCTCAGCCGACCTGTTAGCACTCTTTTCTGACACTTGTTTTTTCGCTTCAAACCTCAACGACAGACGTGGCTCTTGGGTTCAAGGACTCCTCCTCGTACGGCTTCAACTCCGCCTTCCACTACGCCAGTGCGGGATTCGAGCTAGCGCCAGACAACAGCCCCTCGTGGCTTCTCCATTCTTTCACCTCCTGGGCCCTTCCTCAGCCTGTCTGGCCTGTCAAGAATCAAAAGGGATGTGGTGAGTTGCATGCCCGCAAGTTGGCCTTAGGATGCATGATCCACTCAGTTCAGTTCCATGCAAAGCGTCAATCAACAAGGTTGGCGGGTTATGTCAATCAACCAAGTTGGGTTGGTTGGCAGACGCTTTGCTCATGGTGGTTGGAACAAACTTGAACAACGTGATTAAAACCCGAGCGGCAAGTCTGTTTAGCTCAAGGTGCATCACCTTGAGCACCTATCAGGCAACAATCGCCAAGTTGCCTGAGATTGCCGAACTGGCTCAAGCTAAGGCTCGACAAACTTCACAGTTTGACAGCCCTGCCAAGTTTGGAGGGGAGGAAACATGCTTATGCGTAGGGTTGAGCAAAACCGGGTAATTACCCGACCCGACCCGGTTTTGCAATACCTGACCTCGGGTCGAATTACTTCGGGTCGGGTTATTTCGGGTCGGGTCCGGGGTAATATGCCCAGGACACTTACACGGACCCGGCCTTAGGGGGCGGGTAATGCAATACCCGCCTGGTAGACATGAGCAAAACCGGGTAATTACCCAACCTGACCCGGTTTTGCCCTACCCGTGATCGGGTCCGAGTCGGGTCGGGTCGGGTAATTTCCGGGTAATGTTTGGAGGTTTGTTACCCGACCCGACATTTTAATACCGGGTAATTGGGTACCCGTCTGGCTGGTTGGGTATACTCGACCCGCATTTAATTGAAGTTGGGTAATATTACCCGGGTACCCCTAGGTGGCAGTAAAATTCAGCAAACCCGGAGTAACAAACCCAAAGTCGGGTCGGGTACCCGCGACCCGACGGGTAATAAATTACCCGACATTTCGGGTAATTCTCAGGTAATGGGTATGCATTACCCGGCCTGAGTACCCGATTTGACCCGGCCGGGTAATTCGTCAAAATCCTTTTATCCGACCCAGCCAAAATGTCGGGTCGGGTCGAGTACCCACGACACGACCGGGTAAAATGCTCAAGTCTACCGCCTGGCGGGTCCAGGTATACCCGACCCGATTACCCTAAAAAGCGGGTATTACTACTCGCCACCTACTAGTGGGCCTCATAAAAACGGGCAAGGCTAGCTAGGGTTTCCGAAAATGCGACTCTCAAATGAGAGTCGCGTTTTCAGGGGGGCTTCCAAGTTCTAACCGACGCCCTCCCTTTCACCGCACTAAAATCCTCTCCATCTAGCAACTGCAACCCTTCTCCAAGTTCCGACCAACTCCCTCCCTTTCACCGCACTTAACTCCTCCCCATCTACAAACTCCAACATTTTTTCCAACTCAAAATCCGCTCCCTCTCTTTCACCGCACTCAACTCCTTCCCATCTACAAACTCCAACCTGTTCTCCAACTCCCACCCAACTCCCTCCTTTTCACTGCACTTAACTCCTCCCCATCTACAATCTCCAACTTCTCCTCACAAATGCTCCACTCGTCCCCCCTCACCTCCCAAACCGTTTTGCCACAAAACCTAAAACACAGTGCGGCTTATGCGCATGTCCAGATGTAATACCCGACCTCGGGTATTAATTATCCGACCCAACGGGTACCCGTTACCCACCCTGTCGGGTAACGTTTCGGGTAAGGGGTATTGAATACCCGCCCGGGTAACCCGGACCCGACCCGCCGGGTAATACTCCGGATTCCAGATATTCGACCCGCCCAAAAAGCGGATCCGGGTCGGGGTACCCGGCCCGCACGGGTTTTTTGCTTAAGCCTACTTATGCGTCGAGGGTAGTCTTCTTGCGCAATTGACAGTTTCGGGGTGCTGATGTGCGAATATAACCGTTATTATTTCGGCACCTTTCTCCATATTATTTTCGCTGCTCTGATCCCTCGTCAGCCAATAAGATTCAGCCGTCCCACCTACCTAAACAGTACTGTATGCAACTTGCCGGACATAGACATGGTTAAAATGCAATGTGATGCGATATCGCATCGCATTTTGACTTATTGCACTTAATATCACGGCGATGCGATATCGCATCGCTGCGATATGTTTATGGAAAAATCAGAATCGCATATCGTTTTTGGCACCTTTTTTTTTTTTTTTTTTTTTTTATCGCACTACAGAGTGCGATATATCGCGCGATGATATTTTTTATTGCATCGCCAGGGGTAAATTTCAAGGCAAAGTAAATTACACCAGCTATTTGGATAGGGAGCTATCTGGGAACTACCTTAGGGTTTCAAGCAGGGGCGCAACACACAATTACAATGGCGGTTCTAATAAAAAAACAACAAACAAAAGTTGGCGAGCTCCAACAAAAGGTGAGCCCCACTATCGTCCAAGGGGTGGGAGGTGGGGTGGAGGGGGCGGGGGGGGGGGGGGGGGGGGGGTACTAGTGCGAGCGACCGTGGTATGGTCGCCCGACTTTCTATCGGTGGTTTAGGTGGGGGGGTAGGGAGGGAGTAGTGGGGGATGCCTGCAGCCCCTCACAACCCAGGCCCGATCTCCAGGCCGAGATCCATGGCCATGTCGTCCTCGCTGCCATCAAGGCGCTCCTCCGGGTGAGAGGCAATCCAGGACTTGAGCATCATGCAAGCCCGGATGCGCTCCCTTCCAAGACAGTGCCGCTGCCAATGGATGACGTTGCGGCCCTGTGAGATCAGGTGCTCGCAAGGGACGAGGTGGCTGGGATGGTGAGGTGGTCCATCGCCATCCGCCGCAGCGCTGGAAGCTCGGTGTGGTAACGCCAAAACTGCAAAGGGCACTCGTGCAGCTCCTGCAGGGGGAGCTCCAAGTACTGGTCGATCTCGTCCTTGGCGTGCTGCGTCTGCCTGGCGCGCACCGCCTTGAGATGCGTGAACACCCCCTCATCCTCCTCCCCTCCCTTATCCTCCTCCTCCCCACCCCCAGTCGTAACCCCCTCCACCATGGCCGCCTACACACGTGCGGCTGCATCTACATCCTTCTTGGGTTGGAGAGCACTCTACAGGGCATGGGGGGGTGGGAGGGCGGATTGATGCTGTAATCACAGTGCGAGGGCGGATTGATGCTGTCAACACAGAGGTTTTGAGAAACCATCAATGCGCAGCGTCACTACACCCACACCAACCCAGGGTAAAGGGCTGACCTCACGACTGACAAAGGCGACGATGGGGTTCTTGAGATCAAGAGCCCTCTTGATCATGGCGTGGGTCGAGCCCCATCGCACTGGGTTGTCCTGCTTCAGCTTGAGGGCTTGCTTCGCGGGGATCTGGTGGCGCTGTTCCTTCTCGAAAGCCGTAGTCTTAGTCTTCGAGAAGCCGATGCGCGATGCAAGACCGCGTAGCTTCCTGAGTGGCGTGTCGACCTGCGGCACCCCAGTTATTGCTGCCTAGACTGCAATGTTGCAGACGTGGGCAATGCACCTGCAGCACAATAAAGACACTTGAAGTGGCCATCACTGGGGAAACACAAACCCATCTGCTCGCAGTCAGACCATAAAATGGAGACACAGATGGTGAGGTGCGGTTTACTTACCGGACGTGCGCGCCGCCTCCAAAGATGGGAACCAATCGCACCTCGCCATCCGCCCGCCAACCCTTCTTCAGAAGGTTGAACGCCGCCTCATTGACAGATGCGTTGTCAGTGGTCAACGCCATGCACCTGTCCACCAACTTCCACTCCTCAATCACCTCCTCCAAGATCTTCGCCACCGTCTCTGCTGTGTGCTCGGCCGGCAAGAGACGGAAGTCAAGCATTGCCTGGCGCAGCTTGAACTTTGCGTCGATGTAGTGCATGGTAATTCCCATGAACCCCAACTCGTTCTCCGCCGACCAGATGTCCTTCGTGAATGAGATGGACCCCACGCCCCTGTCTGCCCGTAGCTCCGCCTTGGCGAGCTCCGTTGCCTTGGCCACCTGCCGCATGATCATACGGGCCAACTTCTGCCGCGATGGAATGGTGCCCGGCTCCCCCAGCCGCGGGTTAGCCTCAGCCATCATGCGGCAGAACTGGAAGGATAGCAAGTGGGGGCAGGGGTTTTAGAGGCACGGTCAGGGTTTGGAAGGTGTGAGACAAGCGCCAACAGACTCGCGGTGAAATTAGAACATTGCATAGTCTTTGCGCCATGACAAGGAGCGAGGAGTGCACATGGAGGGGGACTGAATTACGTACGGCGTCCCGCTCGACGGTGCGAAAGGGTGAGTCGGCGTAGACAATGTACTTGACCAGAAGCTGCTCGAAACCCTCCAAGTCCATAGGCTTCTGAAAGAAGCACTTGATGCCCCTCCTGCCCAGTGAGCCCCCAGTCACCTCTCCTTCGTCAGGCAAAATCGACCAGGTGGCTGATCCGGCCCACCTAGGCTTGAGCATGAACCCGACCCGACCCGACTTTGCCCTACCCGATGCCGGGTTCGGGTTGGGTCGGGTCGGGTCAAGTCGGGTCGGAGGTCGGGAAATGTCAACCCGACCTGTAGGCATGAGCAACGAGGCGAGGATTTCCTCGCCTCGAAATTCTGGGTGTCGAGGCGGGATTTCTGGGAAAAATCCTTGCGAGGAATCCTCGCCCCGCCCCGGCGAGGATTCGAGGCCTCGACTTTTCCTCGAGGCAAATGGGCGAGGATTTTGTATCCTCGCGAGGAAAACCTGGATAGGGCTCATTCTTCCCGCATATGTTCCCATTCCCCCCCCCCCCCCCCCCAAACCCCCAGCTGCCCAGGTCAAGGAATCCTCGCCCCAGGTCAAGGAATTAATCCTCAAGGCGAGGATTTCAATCCTCGACCCCAAAACCCGGGGGTCGAGGGGGGATTTTCAAGAAAAATCCTCGACGAGGATTCCTCGACCCGCCCTGGCTATGGCGCGAGGATGAGATCCTCGGGTCAAGGAATCCTCGCCTCTCCCCGTGCTCATGCCTACCGGCTCGGGTTTAATAGGTCGGGTACTACCTGACCCGATTTAGGGTCGGGTCGGGTTGGCATAAGGGCAGGGACGGGTAATAAGCCGACCCGTCTTTCCTCTTCCCCAGCCACTATTGCTGTGGCAGAGCATGTGAGGTGTGCACCAGATTCAAGAGAGCCACAGGGGAGTGAACTGGTGGGAGGGGCGCTGATTAGTGCAAGTCACACAGCCGGGTGAGTGGCTGATCATGTCTGTTGTAGGGTTCGAGGGGGGAGGGGGGGGGGAGTGAGTAGGAGACACGGGAATTAAGTGGATTGTGGGCTGGGATGGAATGGCATACGAAGAGGAGGGTAAGACGTGGTGCGAGGGCTGGATAGGGTAGAGATGGGGACTGCCACTGGTAGCTCAAAGAGGTCTGTGGTCGGAATTAATGGTTGGAGTGAAGAGAATTGTGACTGCCATAGCTCCATTTTGTTGTCACACATTGCTATCGCCATCATCATGTCTGCCACATGCTGATGTTGCTCTCACCTCATGCCTTCACCGGAACTCCAACACTCATCCCCATCTCTCCTCTTCACTCTTCCCCCCTCCTCCCTCCAAAAGTGGTGCTCCAACTCCTGTCCCCTAAATCCTTCTCTCTTTTGCTGGCCAAGCCCTCGATATTCCTCCTAGTTTCCCTATCCTTCTTCATTTCTTTGGTCTTTCCCCCTCTTTGCCCCAAATGTCTACACCTAAGCCACTCCTACCATCTACTCTTGGTACTAAATGGGTAGCTTTGATATGCCGAAACCTTGTGGCTCTGATGTATCCAACAGCTCATGCCAGTCTCCTCCATGTATATGTTTTGTCCATCTCAATTTCAAGTTCCGGAGGGTAGTGGATGTCTGATACCACTTCCAATTGGCTGGAGGCTTTTCCTCTCTATCCCAATTTGCTGCAAACTTTAAGGATAACCAAGAAGTTTATAGTCACACCCGTCTCCACCACCTCTAGCCTGTGAACTTCTCTTCCGCTTTCTCTTCGTCTCTGCTTCCCATTCACCCTCCTCAGTCCCTTTCTTTCTGCGCCTTCCTTCTGCTTGGCATCTCTTCTTTCCATCCTCTCGTCACCATCTCTCCCCATTCCCTTGCTTCGTGGCAGCACCTTTAGTGGGTTGCCAAGAGGGCCATGGAGGAGTGAAGTGGTGGGAAGGGCGCTGCTGAAGAAAGTCATGTGGCCAGGTGAGTGCAAAAAGGGGACGAATTGAGGGTGTAGGGGAGAAGGGGGAGATGTAAGGAGGGATAGGAGGGAAATGATTTTGTGAGAACAAGGGAGCGAAGGTGGAGAGTCACATGCGTCTGTTTTGAAAAATTTACATACATTCATGGCTCATATCTTTTGAGAACGTGCATCACTCACTTAATCACATCACATGCGTTGCTCATAGTCAGTTTCACCACTCACCTTAATCACTTGCACTGCATGTCAAAAACACTTGCGCTGTTTGTTATAGTCTCTTGCATCGCTTACATAGTCACTTGCATTGAAAACCATAAGCACTTGCATAACCACACTCATCACTCACAGTCGCATGCATCAAATTACTGGCAGTAGTCTCCTCATCCCCAACTTCCATGACCTGTTCTCATACCTGCTAATCAAAACCCTGCCCCCCCTCCACTGATGTATCCCCCCTTTCCCCCAGCAATGTCGGCACTCCATACATGCTGGGACATCGGCAAACATCTGTGTTCACAGAATGTTTGCAGAGTGTCCCTAGAAACACATTGCAAACATTCTGTGAATCCAGGAGTGGAAACACCTGGCGGAGTAAATGGTTGGACGACATTCACGAAAGCGCTTTGCGGTGTTCTTTGGTGAAACACTATGCGGTGTTGTTGGGTTATCCATGTAGTGTTTCGGTAAATGTTTTTTTGGAATTGCGTTTGGATATGTGGCAAGACTTCTGGCAAATACTTGGGGAACCAAACATAGAGCTAATTTGGTAACCATCTGTACGTGGTATAGCGTGCTGTTATGCAGTTGGATCCGTCTTTCATTGGAATGGAATGTACCAAAGCATAGAAAACACCACAACAACGACCATGCCATGCTACAACCCAAAACCAACCCTTCCTGACAACCACAACATGGCTAGCTGCGCACATGGTTCACTGCTGCCATAGCCAGTAAGGCTTCTTCCATGAAACCATGTCACATGTTCCCCATATCACTACAAGCTTCTGCCTGGCGGCCTGCCCACTGCAGGCTCCTTTGCTCCCTGCTGCAGCTATGAACCCTGCACTCTGCTGCACTTCGTCCTGATGTTATGAACCCTGCCCACTGCTACCCCTGTCACACATTGCTGTTGCTGTGAAACATGCCCACTGCTCTCCCTGTCACACATTGCTGTTGCTGTGAACCATGCCCACTGTTTCCCATGTCACACATTGCTATTCTGTGGACCATGCCTACTGCTGCCCCTATCGCTTCCTGCTGCTGTGGAGTAACCTACCCTCTGCTGCACTTTTGCTTGTCATGCATGATCGTCATGGCATGCATGAGTGTCATGGCATGCATGAGCCTCATGGAATGCATGAACGCCATGTCATACATGAGCATCATGGCATGCAAGAGCTATATGGCATGCCTGAGCGTCATAGCATGCATCAGCCTCATGGTTCATGGCATGCCTGAGTTTCACGGCACGCATGAGCGTCATGGCATGCATGATCTTCATTGCATGCATGAGCGTCGTGGCATGCATGATCTTCATTGCATGCATGAGCGTCATGGCTGCATGAGCGTCATGGCTGCATGAGCGTTGTGGCTGCATGAGCGGCATGGCTGCATGAGCGTCATGGCTGCATGAGCGTTTGAGTGACTGTGAGGTTGCCATTGATGCTTGACGGGCATAGCTGCACCACCAGCAATGTCAATGGCTGGCATTGGAGTGCAGCTTTAGATGCCCACCTCCACGCAGTGAATTGCTTAGCAGCACCGCACTGCAGCTGCTATGTCTGTGCGTCAAGAGACGGGGCTAACTACCATGCTTGATGCACCATGGTCACCATGGCGGCTGAGCAAAGCCTCCCATCTCGCAAGCTCGTTGAGCCACTCGAAGCTCGTCGCGTGGTGAGCTGGGCTCAGCTCAAGGGATTGTTGACTAGTTTCCTGGCCCCAAGCCCTCACATACCTGGGTAAGGTGAATGAGGCCTTATCGTGCAGGCCTTACGCTGAATCAGCCTTTTTTCTTGAACCTACGCTGAACTGTAGGACTTTTTGAGATAGGTAAAGCTGACAAATTCAGCCTTTTGTTTATAGTGATGTCTGATGATTCAGCGTTTTTGTTGGGGTGTAGGCTGATGATTCCGGCTCACGATAGATGGGTAATAATCCGGAATTTTGGTGAAATTCCAGACTTTTCCCAGCAAAACCCATGCCGGAATAAAACACGGACTACCTAAACGCGCCTGAAATTGCCCGTTTGAAAGCCTCTTTTGATCCTTTCGACGAGCTCCACGTCTCTGGGACCTTATAAATGCAAAAAGCGAAGCATCAACATTCAACTCTGGACGAATCTGGATTAAAAAAAAACCCAATCGTGAGGCCTGGAGCCGAAGTCTCGACACTTCACTCTCCAACGGTAAATTCTGGAGCTCGTGTCTGACACGAGTGTCATACGAGAACACCCGAGGTGGAAAAGAGTTGCCTCGGGCCTTACGACTCCTGACGGCTGTTTGACTGGAAACACACCACCGCTGCTAGACCCAAGGTTGAGCCTTGTTGGAAATTATGAAAAGACTTAAGCTATTTCCAGGGTCTCACGTGAGTGTACGAGTACGCGGAGACTACAACAACGGGGATAACCAAGTCAACTCTACTACAGTACTACCGACAGTTGACGTAGGTTGACATCAACCCACAGAGGTTACGAAAGGGCAACGGTCACATACCGTTGACCGTGCAACTCAACAGTCAGACCCGGAAGAGTCAAGAGTCAGCGCGATAGTAAGGACAAATAGCAGTCCTGGTATTACAGTATGGGTGGTTACCCGAGTCGTCTTTATCGAGTCATAAAAGGGAATGTACCCCTCAAAGTGCAAAACAATTAGACCCCTCATATTCTCTTGTATTATTATATAAATTTGTATCCGTTTTGCTATAATCAATCACTTGTTCTCATATACCAGTACAAGGGTTCAACTCAATACTTTCGCTGTTCTATCAAGCACTCTGTTACAAGGACTTAGCATTCTGAAAAGATCCTAGGGCTATTATCAGCCCAACAAGCCTCTGAACCCCGCGGCTCCTTCGACCGCGGGTCAGCCTCGGGTCAGACCCGAGGTGCAGAATTTTCCCCAACTGTAGCCCCCTGCGCCAGTCCCCTGTCCTGAGGTGGGGCGGCGCCACGCTGGCGCGCAAGCAACTTGGCTTCCCCGAGGTGGTGAGCGCAAACACCTCAAAATTTTATATCGCGCCACATCACTGGCAATTCAATTCCTTCAGGGCGTGTTCTTGCCTCGGGAAAACTCCAGGAAGGCACTTCGGGGCATTTTTTACACGGTCGATATCGAAGAATATGGAGTTTTGGACCATCTCAGCCGTATACGAGACTCCCCGAAGTCCTGCCTAGGAGTTTGTCTTGAATCAAGAGCACGCCCTTTGGCAAGCGTTAACTTCGTTACCGTATCCGCCCGGATAGGCGCCTCTAGGGGCATGTAGGGCGAATAGGTTTGAGAAGGGGTGGGGCTTATGATCAAATTTTTTTTCATAAGCCCTAGGGCTAATCTTACGACATTATAATAATATTTCTTTAAAATTAGGAGGGCATACCTAGATGTTACTGCTATCGAATTCTGGTTGTAATAGGTGAGGGTCATATGGAATATCGCAAAATTGCTCTCCGAAGATGCTGCCACATGCTGAATCCAATGAGCCAATGGGTATCGTGCTCTGCGTGCGCTAGATTTCAACAGATTCAGGGAGTGATTCGGGCCCATTTTTACAGCTCGCGTCAGATTCAACCTCGCGTCAGTTTCTCGACAAAATGAGCCATGCCGCATTAAATTGCGATATTAAATGTGTGAACCTCGCAGGACCGCATTGCTTTGACGCGGGGTTTTCTGACGCGAGGTCAAATGTAGTGAGTGCGCATGCGGCAGAAACACGCCAGTGCAGAGCGGAATATTGTGGAATGAGGGGAAACAAAGTTGACAAGCTACTTGATCCATCGGTATTAATTACATTATGAGGGGCTTAAATCACGAAATGCTCTCCAAAGGGGGAGGGGCTTATGATCAAATAATGCGCATAAGCCCCATTAGCTGTGTTGGAAATACCTCGAAGACTTAAGCGTTTCTGAAGTATAACACTACACTCGAAATGTTGTATCGAGTACACGAGTTAACGGAGGTTACACGATGAGGTTGGACGAAAGAACACGAAGGGACGAAGGGACTCGAAGGGTTGCAACCGGAGGTTGCAACCGACCGTTGCGACTGCAAGGATAGTAACCGAACCAACGATCGAGTCGCTGTGCGACTCGATAACCGTTTCTTCAATTGTATTCTACAAACTGCTCTATTTCCTATTCTCTATATATTCCAGTATGCTTGCCCTTTTTAATCAATCACTTGCTCTCACATACTAGTGCAAGGGTTCAACTACTCAACTCTTCCGTTGCACTACTCAAGCATTTCATACAAGTGGGACTTAGTCTCTGAAAGGATCCTAGGGCTTTTCTCAGCCCAACATGGTATGAGAGCTGGTCAGAGACCAAACTCCCATCAACGACATTCTATCTACACTCAGCACATCAGAACATCATCGATTAAAAGTCATGGATAACAAGGGCAAGAAGTCTTCTACGGGCTCACCCAGTGGCCAAGATACTCAACCCGGCATCTCTGGACTACACACTTCAGGACTACAAACAGAGACCGGCGCTGCTCAAGAAACAACAGGAAGAGTACCAGAAATGGTAACCCCTTCACCCTCTTCAGGCGTGGACCCAAACCTTATGGAAAGGTTCTTCAGCTTCATGTCGCACTTTGACCAACAGCAGCAGACAAGGACACCTCCGCATTCAACACAGAGCAACGGGGGAAATATGGGATTAGCACCAATGAGTCTCGACAACTCATCATTCGGGCGGCACAATCAGGCGCCTACCTTTGCGCCTTATCATTCTTCACCAGGGACGTTCGAGTTCATGCCGCCCCGTGCTCAACCGACAGCAGCTGCATCACAGCAGACACCAAACAAGATATTGAGTCTCCAGGCGCAGTTCTCACATGTGATCAAACTGCAGACATCCTCATCGTTCAATGGGCACGACTTCTTTACCTGGAGTTTTGAGTTCGAGCTACTGATGGAGGCCGCGCACCTCTTGGGATACTTCAACGGGTCCCTGCCATTTCCAAGCAATGGCACTGCCAAGGAGCAGGAGATCTTTACTTATCAGTCCCTGCTGGCGTACACAGTTCTCCTGCGAAATCTGTCACCACAAGAACAACAGAGCATCAGAATGTATCGGAGCTACGGAAACTCCGCAGAGCTCACTTGGCATCATCTGAAGTGTCTTTATCAAGCAAACAACAACGTGACACAAAGCAGACTCATGCAGCAGTTGACAACAATACAAATGAAGACTGGGGAAAAGGCGATGCAATATACGAGTCGCTGCCAGACACTCCGCGACCGTCTGCTTCGGTGCGGAGATACAATCACTGAGGAAAGTTTTGTGACACTTGTTCTCGCCGGGCTCGGACTAGAATGGAGAACCACCCGCTCGCTCCTTCGTGCCCACGGACGAATTTCCGAGATGCATCTCTGCGTCGAGCTTCATGCCGAACAACAGGAGATAGACCTGTTAGAAGAAAGACAACCAAGGAACAAGCAGCAATCATTAGTCTTCTATACTCATCGAAGAAACGACAACAACTATAACCGACGTGATAAGCACACCTGACACGACACCAGAGGACTCACCATCGTGCCGCCGTTCTGCCACATCTGTCAGACATCTGGGCACTCCAAAGTTGACTGCACACACCCTCGAGTTTATCGTCCGGCAAACCCGCAAGTCGCCTCCACTCAAGAAAATCCGCCGAGTCGCTCCTCTACACCTGCACAAAGCGCACCAAACATCATTAACTGCATGGTGCACACCGACAACTGCACACCCGGATCACCACCCACTTACGCTCTAGACAAAGAAGAACTGCCGCCGCCACGCTCACAAGGTATCCAGGTCAACCCGACATACGCTGCAGTCGCCAACGCCGAACCCACCGGGCGAAACACCTGGTTCTTGGACAGCTGCTGCGGCCAACATATGTGTTCTTCCGGGCGCTTCGTGCAACAAGAGCGACGCCTCAACCACGATGTCGTCATCACCGCCGCCAACAACGAGAACCTGAAAACAAACAGACAAGGCGTCGTTCAGCTTCAGTCAATGAAGACAAACGTCATACTACAACTCAACAAAGTTCTCATCGTCGACAACTTGGGATACAATCTACTAAGCGTTAGCCAGTTAATGGCAAAGGGTATTCACCTGGAATGCGATTCGGACGACAACGAGTTTCGTCTCCACCACGGGAAGGGCGGTCTCTTCATCGGTCGCGCTCTTCTGAAGTCGGGCGTCTTTGTGCTGGATTTCGTCCCCGACCGCGGTACTGCCGACAGCGATGGCATCGTGTCGTTTGCCGCCTGGACGCACCCGCCGGATCTTGACCCCGCCCTTAACCCAGATGGCTTTTGGCACTCCAACACCATCCCTGCAGCAGAACGAACACGAGCATTAGCAGTCATCCGCCAAGAATGACAAGTAACGGCAACCATCCCTCCTCCAACATCACCTGCAGTAGTAGCAGCAGGACCCAGCTGTATGCCATCACCAGCAATCCGAGGACCGCCATCCGAAGCAGATCAATTCACGCCGGTCACCCGAGGAGTCTGCCGCAGTCCTGCCACGGTCGTCGCGTTCTTCTCCAACGCCGACGTATACCAGTGCTCACCCGGCCATCGCGCTCTCGACGACATCTGGCATCAACACCTCGGACACCCTGCAAACAGCACAGTACTATAAACCATACAAGCCGGAGTATTAGAAAAGGACGCTCTCCTCACAACGAGTGGCCAGGAGCTTCGACGACCCCGCGCACGATGCTTCACGTGTCCTGAAGCTGATCTTCCCCGCCAACCTTTCACGGCGCACCACAATCCAAGCGCACCTGCATACGCACCGATGGAAAAAGACTACAGCGACATCTTAAATATGCCTCGAGACGATAGTGAAGCAGAGTACAACTATGTCATAACGTTCATCGACGCAGCAACACGATATGTATGGCACTATAACCTCAAGATACGAGATCAAGCATTCGAAGCCTTCACGACGTGACTCCCCATCGCTGAACGAGAATCGGGCTCCCAACTCAAGAGCTTCCAGTCCAATGGAGCACTGGAGTACCAGTCACAAAGGTTCAGGAGCTATCTAGTAGAAAGAGGCATCAGACGCCTGGTGTCTCTGCCCTACACTCACCAGCAGCAAGGGGTCACAGAGAGAATGAACCGGACTTTACAGACGACGATGCGGAAGCTGCTCCAGGGGATGAGACTGCCCAACACGCTTTGGCCTGACGCGATGACGCATGCAGTCCACCTGCACAATTTGCTGTCCTCGACGTTACTTCCCAACAACGCATTACCACACCTGCTGTGGACAGGAAAACAGGGCAGCACAAAATTACTTCGAGTCTTCGGCTGTATGGTACAGTACAGACCCCACACAGCCCGAGCAGGATGATTCTCTCAACGAGCACGGTGGGGACTACACCTCGGCATCGCAAAACATTTCCACGCATGGAAACTTCTCGACGTTCAGGACAAAACCACAGTGGCCTCACGTGATGCGATTTTCTATGAGCGACTGATGCTGCAACATTACCTGGACAACATCGCCAACACAGACGACCCCACCAACGGCTTCGAGGGCCATCGGTCCTTCGCTGACCGTGCTGCCGAAGCTGACGCAGCAGAAGAAAACGTACTTGAAGCCTCGGAAGCTGCAGAACCACTCCCTTACTGCTCCGTGCCCGTTCCACTCGACGACAAAAATCCTCTCGATAGTAACAACCTCGACACCTATTATGACTTCCCTGACCACGGCTACACTACACCTCAACCGGTCGACACAAATATCTCTGAACGCATCGGACCCAATTTCTTACCTGACCCCGAAGATGGTGACGAAGCAGCTTATCCCGAGAATTCCAATCCCCTCGACACACACCCACGGGCCTGAAGATACTTGGACTCTGGGTCGCCGTCCAGAGCCCGCCGCCGCCGTCGCCGCAAGAGCCAACGACTCTGTCGCAGGCTCTAGGGGGGGAACACAAGGCGGAATGGAAGGAAGCAATGGAAAAGGAACTGAAGGCCCTGCAAGACCAGAATACGTGGAAGCTGGTACCTGCAACAAAACCAACGGGAAGAATGTGCTCTCAGAGAAATGGGTGTATCGCATCAAGACTAATGCGGATGGCTCCATCGACCGCTTCAAAGCGCGCTGGGTCGTACGAGGATTCGACCGACGATACGGAACCGACTACACGGAGACATTCGCCCCAGTCTCGCGACATACCTCTCTGCGCATTCTGCTTGTCGTCGCGGCCACGAAAAAGCTACCACTGCGCCAGATCGATGTCGCCAACGCCTTCTTGTACGCACCTGTGGACGCCGAAATCTTCGTCGAGCAGCCCCACGGATTCATCGATGACCCCACAAAAGTGTGCCAGCTGGTAAAATCCCTCTACGGAATTAAACAAGCCCCACGGCTCTGGCAGCAGCACCTTCACGACCGCCTCGTAAGGATCGGTTTTCTGCAGCTACCGCACGATCAAGGCATGTACCGACTACAAAAGGGGGGGGACTTTGTCCTACTCATCGTCTACGTCGATGACCTACTCTACGTCGGCTCCACTACCGACGTCGCCACCTGGTTCGAAGGAGAGCTGAGGAGTGAATTAACACTCACGGTGTCGGACAGCGTGAGCCAGTACCTAGGTCTAAACATTGTCGAAGACGACTCGGCGTTCCACCTACACGCCGGGAAATATGCAGGCGTTGTTGCGAAGAAATTCGGCCTAACGCCAGTCGCAGTCGCGACTCCCTATTGCTACGGGAACAACAGCGAAAATTCCGCAAAGATCCCCGCGAAGCAATTCAGGAATATCAACAGAAGCTCGGCTGTCTACTGTTTGCAGCAGTAACCTGCCGACCGGATCTGTCCTACAGCGCGAGCCAACTGGCAACACACCTGAAGTAGCCGGAGCAAGAGGATCTCGAGGAGCTAAATCGGGCACTGCTCTACTTCCTCTCTACGCCGACGACCGGACTTACCTACAGCAAAATAACGCCATCATCCATACAGCTACTTGGGTACGTCGACGCCGACCTCGCGGAAGATAAGGAGAATCGTCGCTCCAGAACGGGCTACATCTACTGACTAGAGCCTATCGGGACCATCTCTTGGCAATCGAGCAAGCCGGAGCTAATTGCGCTATCCTCGGCTGAAGCGGAATACATCGCTCTCTGCTCTGCGACCAAAGAAGGACTTCACCTACGGGAGCTACTCGAGGAAGCGAAAATCGCGACCATGCCCGTCTTCTCGCTATTTTTGCGACAACCAATCCGCGATCAAAATCGCGAACAAAAACGGGTTCGCCAATCGAACCAAGCACATCGCTCTACAGTATTTCTTTGTCAAGGATGAGATTGCGAAGGGGAGACTTCAACTCAGTTACTGCCCCACGACAGAAATGGCTGCAGATTACCTGACGAAGAAACTGGCAAAGGCAAAATTCGATTACTACATGCTGCTGACCCGGCAGATAAACGCCACCGAATCTGGACACGTCAGCACTCCAGAAACGAAGGGGAGTGTTGGAAATACCTCGAAGACTAAGGTGTTTCTGAAGTAAAACACTACACTCGAAATGTCGTATCGAGTACAGGACTCAACGGAGGTTACACGAGGAGGTTGGATGAAAGAACACGAAGGGACGAAGGGACTCAAAGGGTTGCAACCGGAGGTTGCAATTGACTGTTGCGACTGCAAGGATGGTAACCGAACCAACGATCGAGTCGCTGTGCGACTTGATAACCGTTTCTTCAACTGTATTCTACAAACTGCTCTATTTCCTATTCTCTATATATTCCTGTATGCTTGCCCTTTTTAATCAATCACTTGCTCTGACATACAGTACTAGTGCAAGGGTTCAACTACTCAACTTTTCCGTTGCACTACTCAAGCATTTCATACAAGTGGAACTTAGTTTTTGAAAGGATCCTAGGGCTTTTCTCAGCCCAACAAGCTGATTAAAGGACTCAGGGTCCTATCCCCCGGGGGGGCGCCTATCCGGGTGGATACGGCATCGAAAGTCAGAGCTAATTCCTGATAGACCGTTCAGAATGTGCATCAGACTAACGCTGAATTATTAGCGTAAAATTTTTAGGTAGGTAACGCTGCAATTTTCAGCCTTTCTTCCAGGAGCAAGGCTGCAAAATCAGCCTTGATGCAGGAGGCAGGGATGATGAATCAGCGAGTTCTAAAACAAATCTTAGGGCCTGGTGCAGGGCCACCTCATCTCCGAGAGCCACCACACGATGGGCGAACCCTCTCATATACATTGCTACACAGACATGGATATGGATTCCGAGCGCAAGAAACAGATGCATTCTCATGAATATTGTCACAGGATCGAATGTCTCGAGGAAAGATTGCACTATCGATTAGTACAAGGCGCTTTTATACTTCCAAAGTACATCAGGTAACCAGGTTTATCTTATCACAAAGGAATACACCCATCTAGAATATAGAATCACCCTGCGTATAGCCACGCGAGGCTATTGGCTTTAAGGGATTACGGCAAGATTACGCTAGATATAGCGCGCCAGTACATCCCAAGCGTGGTCGGTGATATAATTATAATAGCAAGATAAACCAAAAGGATAATGGAAAATAGAGAATAGGAAACCAAATGGAATGAGATAAAAAGAGGAATGGAATGGAAAGGGAATATGGAAAGGGGAGAGGAATGGAACGCGGTCGTACTCTCACACTTCCCCCCCTCTAAGCTGGGTAGTAGAAGTAACACCCTGCTTGACAAGGGAGTCATGCAGAGGACGACGGGCGTTACCCATGTAGGACTCAAGGACCCTGCTGTCCTCAGAAGGATCATAACCCTTCCAATGAATAAGAAGCTCCATGGTACCATTCCGACGACGGTGGTGTGCAAGCACGGACTCGACCTCGTACTCGGGTTCATTCTGGACGAGGACGGGTGGCGGCGGCGGCGGTTGGCATCCGACGAAGATTGTGTTCGGATCCCGATAGGGCTTCAGAAGTTGGACATGGAAGGCATTGTGAATCTTCCAGGTAGCTGGCAAGCGTAAGCAGAAGGTAACAGGAGTGGCCTGTGCTTCAACGAGGAAAGGCCCGCAGAAGCGAGGTCGAAGTTTAGATGGGAGATGGCTGATGTCAAGGTTGCGGGAGTCGAGAAGCACCTGGTCTCCCACGGTGATGGTGTGGTCGTTGCGATGGCGATCGGCCTGGCGCTTCTGTTGCTGCTGAATGTCAAGGAGGCCCTTGTGGGTCCGATCCCAAAGCTGATGCATGGTTGTGATGAAGTCGTGTGCCGGTTGGACTGTTGCTGATGTTGTCGGTTTCTGTGGTGTGAGTGGGTGGCGTCCGTAGCAGAGGAAGAATGGCGTCTGACCCGTAGCGGCGTGAGTGGCATTGTTGGAGGCAAACTCCAGGACGGGCAGATGCAAGTCCCATTTGGAGATATCGTCCTTGCTGGCTGCATGGAGGAGTTGCTCCACAATTTGGTTGAGGCGCTTGGTCTGTCCATCTGTCTGCGGATGGTAGGCGGATGACATGGCGAGTTTGGTCCCGAGCAGAGACATCAGTTCTTTCCTGAATTTACTGGTGAACTTAGGGTCTCGGTCGGAGATGAGTGTGGTTGGAATGCCATGTTGTGAGATGATGTAGCGAACAAAGAGTTGAGCCGTCTCCTCGGTGCGTGCTGTCGTGTATGTCGGGATGAAGTGTTTTTGGAGAACTTGTCAATGATGACGAGGATTGTGTCATAACCCCTTGTGGTAGTTGGTAGCTCGATGATGAAGTCTAGGCTGACCACTTGCCATGGCTGTTCTGGGACAGCAAGAGGCTGTAGTAGACCCACCTTTTCTGCTTGCTGCTCTTCATCCGTTAACATGTAGTGCACGAGGTGACGAATTTATGTACGTTGTCTGCTATGTGGGGCCAGTAGTAGTGTTTGGCGATACCGGTGAGCGTCTTGTTGCTACCGAAGTGTCCCGCGTACAGGACGTCGTGGTATTCTTCGAGTAGTAACTGGCGCAAAGGAGGGTAATTAGGTACCCAGATCTTCGTTGATCCTTTCCGGTACGCGATGTCGTTGTCCCACTGTAACAGATGTCGCTTTTCTGCCAAGGGAATTTCGGGGTCGATGGTGTACCCGTGTGTGAAGAGTCCCTTGAGCAGTGGATTCATCCCTTCAAATTGGATAGCGGCATTGTGTGCAGGCCGGCTAAGAGCATCCGCTGTGTTTTTATGGCCAGGCTTGTACACGATGTCATAGTGGAAGTGTGTCTCGAGGAAGTCGATCCACCGGACCTGTCGCCTGGAGAGGCTTGGTTGCGTCTTCAAATATTTTAGGCTGCAATGGTCGGTGTAGACTATTGTCTTGCGTCCTTCGAGATAGTATCTCCACATTTTGAAGGCAATGATGATAGCTAGGGCCTCCTTGTCATGTATCGGGTAGTTGAGTTCTGCTCCGTGTAGTTTCTTGCTGAGATAGGCGATTGGTTGCAGTCCATTCCCCTGGTCTTGCATCAAGACTGCTCCCACTGTCTGGTCGCTGGCGTCAGCTTTGATGACGTAGTCGCGTTCGGGGTCTGGCAAGATGAGTACTGGTGCGGACATGAGTGCTTGTTTCAGTTGCTCCACGGTTTCCTGGTGCTTCGGCTCCCATTTATAGAGCGTGTTCTTTTTTAGCAGATTCGTAAGTGGTGCGGCGATTTTCGCGTATTGTGGCACGAACCTGTTGCAGTAGATAGCGAAGCCAAGGAACTGCTGTAACTCCTTCACATTCTCGGGTGTCTTCCACGTACGCACGGCTTCGATTTTCTTGGGGTCGACGTGAACTCCTTGAGCGCTTACGATATGTCCGAGGCATTGGACTTTCTCGAGGACGAAGTCGCTCTTGGATAGTTTGACGTAGCTCGGTAGTCGATGCACATGCGCAGGCTTCCGTCCGGTTTCGATGTGAAGAGTACTGGGGCACCGTATGGTAAAGTGGATTGTCGGATGAGTCCTTTGGCGAGGAGATACTCGATTTGTTTTTTCATGTCGGCTAACTCTGTGGGGCTGAGCCGATATGGTGCTCGGAAGGTCGGTTTCGAACCTGGTTCCTCCACGATCTCGTGTTGATGCGTTCGGTATGGCGGTAGCTCGTTCGGAAGGCCGCCAGGGAGAATGTCTTGGAACTCCTTAAGTAATTCCTTGATTTTTCTTGGAGGTTCGGAGGTCTTCTATCTGTCGGTTTCCACCTCTGTTGCTATCGCCAGGAATCTGGTGTCGGTTCGCTTGACGTCCTTCTCGAATCTGGCGAGTGTCTCCACTGTGATATCTCCTGTATCATCCCAGTTGAGTAGCTGGACTCTCCTTCCTTTGTTGTAGATGCTTGCGGTGCAGCAATGGTGAAACTGTGAACGAGGGAATGACAATAAAATGAAAGACAATACAATATATGGGAAACCTAGGGCGATCTTGGACGTAGGATCGGAATGTTCGGGAAAAGTGTCGAAGGGCCTCGATGTGTCAAAGCGAGGCCCGGAAAGGCCCAAGAGGCTCCAATTGAAAGGTCTGGAACCCTATCGCTGGTTCGGGACTGTTCGAGTCGTATGCCTTGTATGAAGCCTCAGTAAGGAATTACTAATTGTAAGGTGGAAGTACTTGAAGTAGAAAGTAATACTGGAAGCACCTCCAATAACAGCCAGAATCAGTGTTATAGCCTTGTGATACTTCAAGACTTAATCAAGGATCTTTCCTGGAATGGTAGACTAGTAAGACAGCGGAAGCCTTAGAACTTGTAAGTGTTGACAAGAATTTACTCAAGAACAAGTTAATAACATAAGTCATACAAGCTACTCTTATATCTGCTAGAAGTACCTGTTCGGTAATGTACTTGTCCAAAACTATTTGCGCTATGCGCTCAAATCGCTACTGAAACGAGCACGACTGTTCGCGTGACTGAAGAGCGCTATTTGCTGACGTCATTCTATGGATGCTAAATACAGTGTAACTCGACAATATCTATCAGAACTACTTACAGAAATGCTTAAGTAAGAATTTATCACAATACTCCCCTTCATTTCTGGAAGTCCGATAGTGTCACTTCTTGATAATTCCGTAGAGTTCGTTGCAGTATTGGAACTTTTGACGTGTCAGCTTCTTGGTGAGGAAATCTGCAGCCATTTCACTAGTCGAGCAGTAGACCAATCGCATTCTTCCCTTCTCGACTTCATCTTTGACGAAGAAATATCGTAGAAAAATGTGTTTTGTCCTGTTGGCGAAACCAGGTTGATGCACAATTTTGATTGCGCATTGGTTGTCGCACTGCACGGTGAATTGTGTACTTGTCGTCAATTTTGCTTCCTCCAGTAGCACTTGTAGATAGAGACCTTCGTGAGTAGCTGTGCAAGCAGCTCTTGCTTTGTAGAATTCCACGAGATAGTGCCGATAGGTTCGAGACGGTAGATAAAGCCGGTGCGAGATCGACGATTCGAGGTATGTGCTGCATGGTTAGCATCAACGTACCCGTTAAGGTATAGAGTTTTTGTAGTTGGGACTTGATAGGTAAGTCCAACTTCAGGCGTCGAAATGAAATATTGAAGAGCGCGAAGAAAATCTAGCCGATTCTCTCCCTCAGGTAGACGTAGAAATTGCGCGAGCTGGCAAGCGGCATAGGCGAGATCCGGACGACACCTTACTACTGCGAAAAGAAGACAACCCAGCTGCTGCTGATATAGCTATAGTACAGTGTTGTCGAGTGGAGTTGTATCGGGTTTGTGGTCAGTAGGTAGAGATCGGTAAGGTGTGGTTACAATTGAAGGTGTGAGATTAAAGCGTGCGGCTAGTGTAGCTGCGTACTTGGAAGCCGTAAGATGAATAGCCGCTACTATTCGGTGAATGTTAAGGCCGAAAAACTGTGTGATTGTAGGGGTGATAGTGATATGTAGATGTTGTTGAAGTTTCTGTTAGAAAACAGTAGTGAGGGAATCGGTGGTACTGATGTAGAGTAAATTGTCGACATAGGTGACGAGTAGAATGTAGTCAAGACCGGCGGTAAGTAGATACATTCCTTGGTCATGCGGTAACTGGCGAGATCCGGCAGATAATAACTGACTGTGAAGATACTGCTGCCATAGTCATGGAGCCTGTTTAATGCCATAGAGAGACTTTCTGAGATGGCAGACGCTGAGAGGGTTAGTTTTGTAAGAATGCGGGTACTCAACCAGAATTTGTGCGTCGACAGGTGCATAGAGAAATGCATTGGCGACGTCAATTTGGCGAAGTCTGAAGTTTCGGTAGGCCGCGATACTAAGGAGGATGCAGACACCAGTGTGTCTGCCGATGGGAGCGAAGGTTAATTTGTAGTCAAGTCCAAAAATGTGCTCGAATCCGCGAACGACCCTTCGAGCCTTGAAATTTTTGAAGGAATCATCAGCCTTTGTCTTTGTTTCCTTCAGCGCGATTAGATCCCAGGTACCTCTCTTTTCCAGAGCTGCTTACTCTCGGTCCATGGCTTCTCGCCATTTTTCCCTGTGTTGACTTGTCAAAGCTTGGCAAACTGTTTTCGGCTCGAGAATCTTACTGTTGTTTGACTGTACTGCGACCACAAGTCCCAAAACCTGTAATCCATTTTCAGTAAAACGAGGACGATTTGAGTTGACACCGGAGAAGTTGTGTTCTAACCCCTGTTCCCCCCCAAATTCTTCAGGTGTTACACGGATAGCTGATTCGGAGACAACGGGCATTGGCTGCTGCTGACGACCACGTTCGTAATCAAGAACAACATCGCGGACATCTTCAGAGTCTGCTTCGCTGAGCGGGATAAACTCGGCAGTTCCAGCTGACATGCTTGGCACGGGGATGTCTGTTGCAGCTTCGGAAGACTCAGCGACGGGTTCATCCTGTACATCTGCTTCGGTCGGTAGCAAAAGCACGCGAGCCTTCGAACAGCCTGGCATGATTGGCAGCTGCTGCCTGGTGAGCACGAAAAATAGGTAAGGTGAGTTGTTCATAGAAAAGACAATCACGTGCCGGTACGATTTGACTCGTGCGAAGATCAATAAATTTCAGTGCGTAAAACTGCTTCTCGATGCCAATATGAATTCCCCACTTAGCCCGTTCCGAAAATTTCCTGAGTGCTGCGGTCGGAGGTAGGTATTGGACGATACACCAAAAAACTCTTAAAAATTTTGTGTTGCCTACTGTTTTGGTCCACTGCAGGTGTGACGAAGAAAATTGTGGAAGAGAAGTTATCGACAGTTGTGCATGGTCCAAAAAGAGTAGCAGGATTACGGCAGGATTACGCTAGATATAGCGCGCCAGTACATCCCAAGCCTGGTCGGTGATATAATTTTAATAGCAGGATAAACCAAAAGGATACTTGAAAATGGAGAATAGGAAACCAAATGGAATGAGATAAAAAGAGGAATGGAATGGAAAGGGAATATGGAAAGGGGAGAGGAATGGAACGGGGTCGTACTCTCACAAATATCTCCTAAAACTGAACTTATCTATGTCAACCTTACTGGTTGACCTTCAACACTCGGCACCCACTTTCCAGGCAGCCAAGCACCATTGGCATCACGATAACCACCTTGATCCAATATATGTAACCAGTAGATGCTAGGCGGCGCAATGCTGCTGTTAGAAATGCTCGTATTGCAGCTGTTATAGTTTGATTGTTTGGCGAAATCCACATCGCTGATATATCGAGCACCACGTTCCGCATACCCATGCGTTGGCTGTGTGTGGAAAAGCCCGGATGGACAAGAACGGCTCGGAAGCAGTCGATAAGGCGAGGGAGCGACGGGGGTGAGATGACAGAAGTGTTGAGGCGGACTGAGAAGAGGGAGTTTAAGGCAATTGTTGAGGGCACCTGAAGGATGAAGAGTATGGGAGGGAGAAAACAAAAGGGATACGGCAGCGAGCTTGAGTGGGCGGGCATGGCTTGAAAGTGGTCGATAAGGCGAGGCAGCGACAGGGGAGAGATGACAGAGGTGCTGAGGCGGACAAAGAAGAGGGAGTTCAAGGCGATTGTGGAGTGTACCTGAAGGGTGGAAGGTGGAGGGGGGAGACGGGGGAGAGAAAGCAAAGCGATGAATACATTGGCAAGCTTGAGTGGATGAGTACGGCTCATCAGTGATCGAAGGGGAAGAGATGACAGAAGTGTTGACAAATACGGGGAAGAGGGAGTTAATGGCAATTGTGGACAGTACCTGAAAGGGTGGAACGTGATAGGATTCACATCAGGGTGGAACGTGAAGGGGAGAAAACAAAAGGGATGAGTGTGGTGGCAAGCTGTAGAGGACAAGAATGGTAGGAAACAACATGTGGAGGCAATAACTCGCCCCCTCTATTCCAACCAACTCATCTCACTCACTTCAACCCTGCTTGCCCTTCGTTTGCCCTTTCCTCTCCCAACCTATACAGCCCCGCAATCACCCCTAAAATATTTGTCAGGAGCTTAAAGTCACTCTGCCACACTCCCTCACTCAACTTGACCATAAAAAATGCAACCCCCCCACTTACCTTCCATAGAATCTTCCTGGGCACCCCCCACTGCAGATATGGTGGGGCGAAACGCATCCCCTCCACTTATTCATAAGGTTGAAAAAAACGGCAGGCCGTTTTTTTCGGTCGTTTAAAACGGTTTTTATATTTAAAAAACGCCGTTTTTCTAATAGGGTTTTTTTTCCCCAAATTGTTAAAAAGGAAAAAAAAGAAAAAAAAAAAAGGGACAGAAGGGGACAAAATGGACGACTATTAGTGGCTATGGCATGCATAGTAGGGGTCCTAACTGAACTAAATAGGTCCGCCAAAGCTCGAATCGGCCACATATTCCTCCTCCTACTACTTATTTCCCCCCTACACTACCTCCTACCCATCCTCCTGCTCATCCGCCTACCCCTCCTCCTACCCCTCCTCCTCCCCCCCTACTCATCATCGTCCTCCTCTTCCTCGTCCTCTTCCTCGTCCTCGTCGTCGTCGTCGTCGTCGTCCTCCTCCTCCTCCTCCTCCTCCTCCTCCTCCTCCTCCTCCTCCTCCTCCTCCTCCTCCTCCTCCTCCACCTCCTCCTCCTCCTCCTCCTCCTCCCCCGAATCCTTCTTGTCCTCTTCCTCGGCCTCCTCCTCCTCTTCCTCCTCTTCCTTGTCGTCCTCGTCGTCCTCGTCATCCTCCTCCTCCTCCGCCGACCCCCCCCCAACCCCTCCCCCCTCTCCCACGCCGAGATCCCATGGTCCGCGGACTTCTCCCACGGTTTTAAAAATTTGACCGTATAAAACGACCGTTTTTTTCAACAAAAAAAAGGTTAAATTTCAGAACCGTTTTAAGCCGTTTAAAACGACCGAAAAAAACGGTACCGTAGCAAATGGTCTAAATCTGAAAAAAACGCCATTTTTTTTAACCTTGTTCGTTACCCACTCAAGCCACCTTTACCACTCCCTCAACCGTACTTATCCGTACTCAACCCTGCTTCTCGGCCCACCTTCCATAAAATGTTCTTAGGCACCCCCCGCTGCAGATATGGCAGGGCAAATCGGTCAACAGCGAATTGTGTAGGGTAAGTTCCCCTGGTGGTGAGGCAGCCGTTGGGATTAGACCCGGAAAGCAACACGGAGCCGTCCCAGAGGAGCAGGGCAGAGGAGTGGTACATGCAGGCATAGCGGCTTGACTCTGGCACCTGCCAGATTCTGCGAGGGGGACGGGCGGGGGGAGGGGGGGGCGGGGGGGGGGGGGATGAGAAGAGAAGGGGTTGTTGAGGTTAGACGAGGAAGTGAGCATGGAGCCATGCCATCTTAGAGCAGCAAGGCAGAAGAGTGCTACATGTGGGCATATTGGCTGAATTCTGTTACTTGCCAGATTCTGGAAGTAGGGAAAAGAGGGAGACGGGGAGAGGTGGGGGGTTCCTGTGGTTAGACGAGGAAATGAGCACGGAGATGTCCCAGATCAGGGGCGGACATAGCGGGCATAGCGGCTGGATTGCGGTACCTGCCAGAATATGCAGGGTGGGAGAACGAGAAGGAAGACGAAGGAGTTCTGATCAGGTCCTCTCAGGCATACAGCAGAGTGATGGGGTGGTTGAGAGGAAAGAGAAGCCGGCCGGAGGAGGAGTACACGTGCAATAGCGGCTCGACTCTGGCACCTGCCAAAAGCTGTGGAAGGGGGAAGAGAGACAGAGGAGATTCGGCCGTGCCTCTTACAAAATACAGCTGAATCTTGGGGGCGGTTGAGAGGGAAAGGGACTATTCCAGAGCCGCCTGAAGACTCCACCTGCCTCCCTCCCTCGCATCCGAGCACTGTGGTGCATGCATCTACCCTTAACCCTGCTGGAGCTTGGTTCCATGATTGCTCACACGTACCGCAAGCCAGCCAGCAGGGTTGTTGGGCCTGTAGATAACTACCTTTCAAGGAAAAATAAGGGGGGGGATAAACTCTTACCAGGAGCCAGCAGGGTTGTTGGGCCTGTAGATAACGGGAGTCCTCACGTCCCCACTAGCGTAGTCCTGGCTGAGACCCTGGAAGCCCCTCCTGCCTCCATTGCAGATCAGGACCGTGCCGTCCAATAGGAGCACGGCATCTGGCATGACACTGCGCAAGGGATAGTAGGATTCAAACACAGCCGGAGGAGGAAAGGCGGAGAGGAGGGGCAGGGGGGATGGGGGGCTGGGCTCTGGAACAATGGGGCAGAATAATCACTTGAGACATAAGTTAGTTTCATACGTTTACGCGGACGTTGTTTTACATACGTTTACGTGCCTCCATGTGCGGGCAGTCAAACGTTTTTGGCTGCCCTGAGAAGTTTTCTACGGGAGGATGCAAATCTATCTTGTGTAAAAACTTGTTTACATACAAATATTGTAGTAGCAAGCCAAATTGCCGACGGCTGCAGGCGCGACGATAGTCAGAGGGAGGTGCGCGAAAATTAGCATGAGCGAAACCTTGTCTCTGGTGCGTGTCGAATTCGACACGCCGGCAAACCAGCCAGTCAACGAATACGTTCATTTCGCGAACAAACCCTGCCTAACCCACCAAAGCTAACCCCCCTCGACGAATGTTCTCCCCTCCTTCACGTGTGTAAGTCGCTAACCTACCGACCTACTAACTCTAGGCTAAACTAGTATCTTAGGACCAGGATCCCTCACATACGACTGGCGCGACAAACAGACTTAGTACCGACCTACTAACTCTAGGCTAAACTAGTATCTTAGGACCAGGATCCCTCACATACTACTGGTGCGACAAATAGACTTAGGACGTGGATTCATTGACAAGGGGAATCTTTGCGGATCGGAGGCATTAGTGGTAGTTTTGCGCAGATCTGTCGCGTAGCAATTCTAGATCGCGTTTTCCACAGGATTTTTTTTTGCCCTAGAAAAAAATTCAGGCCTGCTCAACGGACGTATGGGTAACGTACGTGTAAAGTAAGGTACGCGTAACGTTATGTTACATGTATGTGTACGTGGACTGGATTGGCGTAAAGTACCAACTTAGCTTGAGACCCTAGAAGCCCCTCTGTCCCCCATTGCAGATCAAGACCGTGCTGTCCAATAGGAGCACGGCATCTGGCATGACACTGCTAATATAACGCCTCGCTACCCACTGGGTCAAAACGAGGTTACCCAGAGGCGCAACGGAATGCGTTTACATTCTCTAGGGTATTTTCCGTCCGCAGACGTTACACTCGTCCCCCCCTGGTGCCAACGTCCTCGTTGGCTCAGGGAGTCGGCCCCCGCAAGGACCTCGAGTTTCGCTGGTGGTCCAAGTCAGCGACTTCGCTGGTGATGCACAGCGGTTACCAGGATCGTTCGCTGGGTTCGCGACTGGATACAACCGCAGCTGTATTTTCACACATAGGAGTTCTCGCCACGACCTCAGCCGTGCACGGAAAATGTGTCCAGCTGGGATTCGAACCCTAGGCTCTGATACCAGTATAACGCCTTGCTACCCACTGGGTCAAAACGAGGTTACCCAGAGGCGCAGCGGAATGCGTTTACATTCTCTAAGGTATTTTCCGTCCGCAGACGTTACAGCTAAGGGGGTAGTAGTAGGATCGAAGCACGGCCGGGGGATGATGGGGGGGGGAGAGAGGGGGAAGGGGGAGAGGAGGGACAGGGGGGATGGGGGAGCTGGGATGTGGAATAGTGGGGCAGAATAATCACTTGAGACTCTGGAAGCCCATCTGTCCCCCATTGCAAATCAGGACCGTGCCGTCCTCTAGTAGGAGCATGACACTGCTCAAGGGAGCAGCAGACTACAGTGGAGAAGAGGGGGGGATGGGGGGAGGGGGAAGGGGGGGGGGGGGAGTGAGAGCAGGGGGTTTGAGAGTTTGGGGGTTGTGGTTTGGAACGGCGGGGCAGAAGAATCACTTCGAGAACCTTGAAGCCCCTCCTTCCCCCATTGCAGATCAGGACTGTGCCGTCCAATAGGAGCACGGCATCTGGCATGACACTGCTCAGAGGGAAAGTTTGGGCAAGAGAGACGTTGGAAACAAAGGGGGAGGGGAAGGGATACAAGTGATTGGAAAAGTGAAGGCAAGCTATAACGAAAGCAGAAACGACAACAGGGTTTCAGGCATACAGTAGGTCTGAAGGCTACAGCCAGAGTGTGGGCGGTAGAGAGCTGAGCTGCACACAGGAGAACCTAAGCAGCACGCACCGTGGCACGGGGATTATCTCATGTGCCCACTTGGGTTTGATATCCAAGGGGTCAATGACCCCACACTGGCAGTGGCGATGGCAGTGGCTGACAGAGACAGGAATCCCCCCAGTTGTACTTACTGGGTTCATCACTATAACATGGCCATGGAGGCAATGAGCCCACACGTGGCACCGGCAGGTGCAGCACCCAAGAGAGTGAGAAACTACTAAATACGGTGGCTCCCAACACTACAATAAAAGAACCGAGGCACTCCAATATCTCATGGGTAAATTTAGGGTTTCGATCCATGAGTCCAATGAGCCCACAAGTGGCAGTTGCAGGGGCAGGGCAGCACACCTCAGATGTAAATACTGTGGATAAGCACGATAACCACTCACCGGGCAACCGGCATAATTTCATAGGTCCACTTGGGGTCTTGATCCATGGGGGCAATGAGCCCATACGTGGCACTGGCAGGGACAATGCACCCTAGACACGCCCCAAAAAGATTGTCCCGGTTAGTCACATCTGCGTTGCTGCTGCTGCCCCCACAGATGAGAATCCTGGGAGTGTAGCCGTCAGCTGGGAAGGGGCCGAGGGAGAGATGGGAGTGGGATAAGAATGCATGGGAGGAAGCTATCACAACACGCACAGCAGCACACCCCAGACACGCCCCCGTACGGCTAACCTGAACCGTCAGGTCTTCCTGCTGCTGCTGCCATCGCAGATAAGTATCCTGGGAGTGTAGCAAAGCCTGTAAAAACGAATACGAATTCGACTTCGAATATTTTTCTCCGAATAATTGCTAATATAAGCTGAATTTGTATTTGACCGATCAGTTTCTTCCCCGTCGAATATAAATTCGACTCAGATACTGGCGAGCTGAAGAGGAGACGAATACAAAAGTGCCTCAAACTCGGGCTATGAACCTTTTTTGTCATTAAACCTATGGCTATGGCTACTTTAACAGCACCCTGAAATCTGACGACTGATTTCTTCAATATCGGGCATTTCCCCTTGCCCCCCCGCTAAACAACAGGGCGAGATATGGTGCCATTTCGAAACGAATACTTTTGCGAATAACCCAAACGAATATTCGTCTGAGACGAATATTTGACCCCACGAATACCTCCGAATAAACAGCCAATTCGAATTTGTTTGGGTATTTGTCGAAAATCGAATAGTGTGCGAATACCGAATATTGTATTTACAGGTGTAGCCATCAGCTGGTGCTGGGGAGAGGAGGGGATGGGGATGGAAGAGGGTTGCATGGGAGCAAGTACCCAACACACACACAACAGCACACTCAAGACACGCCCCCCTGCGGTTGTGCTGGTTAGTCAGTTCTGCCTTGCTGCTGCTGCCCCCACGGATGAGAATCCTGGGAACATAACTATCAGCTGTGGACCGATGAAGCAAGAGGGGGAGGGATGGTGAGGGAGGGAGGGGGATAATGGAAGGGACGAATAATGGCAATGTAGCCATCAGCTGTGCGCATCTTGTCGCACAACAGAACCAATAGTTCAGTCGCATTGCTGCTGCTGCCACCGCAGAACTCTTGGGAGTGTAGCCAACAGCTTTATTCGGAGGGAGAAAGGAGAGGGAGGGGGAAGGGTGGTGCTCAATGTTTTAAGGAAATGAGAGGACAGAGAAGAAACGGGTGTGAGCATAGGCACTGCTGAAAACGCCTGAGGAGAGTTGGAGTATGGCAGAAGAGCCAGTAACGAGGTAGTAGCAGCGTTGTTTAGAAACCTTCGTTGCATATACGTAGGAGATCTGGGGCATGGCAGAGGACCAGTGCACGCACCCTACTGCACCTGAGGCGAGGTGACACACACACACCTGACGATAGCTGTAGCATAGCGGATGAGCCCGTGACGAGGTAGGAGCGGAAGATGTTGACATTGGAAGGGCCGAAGCGAGAGACATCCAAAGGGGGCAGAGTGCGGTACACCTGACATGGGATCCCAAAGGAAAGGGGAACAGGGGTGGTAAAGGAAGGGGGAGACTGGGGGGGTGTACAGAAGAGGAGGCAGTGACGGGGTAGATAGGAAAGGAAGATGTTGGCGTTGGTAGGGCCTAAGCAAGAGAAGTCCAAATAGGGCAGAGTGTGGGTACACCTGACGTAGAGGGCAAGGAGGGAAGGAGAGGGCAAGTAGGGAAGGAGAGGGCAAGGATGGAAGGAGACGTTGAGATTCGTTTGCAAGGGAGAGACATGCAGGTTGGAGACTTGGTAAAACTTAGCGTGGGACATACGTACATGAGAGGCGCCCAGTGATGGGAGGGAGGTACACCTGATATCAATTTGCTGGTCGGGCTCAAATCACTTAGGGAACATTATTTTGATGGTCTTTGCTGGTCTCTGGGTGTCTATATAGTTATTCATGACTGACCGTGCTTGTGCTTGTAGTGAAGAAGAATCGCCTGAAGCCCTGCAAGTATGAACAGGTGGCCAGAAGGCAGCAGGTGCACCAAGGGTTAGAGGTCAACAACACCACAAGCGTGCTGCGCACCGTGTTACGTCCAGTGCAACGGCGCAACTCACTGTATGTGTGGTGTAGTTGAGGAGAATTGCCTGCTGCCCTGCGAATATGAACAGGTGGTCAGACGGCAGCAGATGGACGAACGGGTAGAGATTGTAGGGGAGAAATTCTTCCAAAAAGCGTTGCGTGTAGTTGCTTGTGACGTGGGGTAAGCACACCAAGTAGTAGAGGTTGTAGGGTAGGGTCTCTTTAAATGTTCAGAGCCTATGGTTGCCCGTGGCATGGGGAAGGTGGGTCAACCTTTCATACCGTTGCATGGCAGAAACTGTATGGTGGCCCGGTTTCCTGAAGGCTCAGCTTCTCCTTCGTTTCGCAGCCAGCATATCACATAGCGGGTTGTTATCCCGGAACAAGTGAATGGGCACGTGGCCCAACACACTGGCGCCCCTGTCTCTCCTTCCCTTGTTCAGCCCATACCTGTTCTCCCCACATTCGCACTGTCTCACCTTGTCCTTCCTTCCTTGGCCAGAACTCATAAGTGGGGTTGTTGTCTCAAAAGGAGTCCACCGCCTCGTTGCTCAACACTTGGCGCATCCAACGATGAAGATTTTACCGTTGGGTAGCAGCTGGGCTGTCAGGTACTACCGCTTGGACGTCATCTTCCTTACCGGAGAGAAATCACGCTTCCACCAGTGAGAAATCACGCCTGCTACCGGTGAGAAATCACGCCTGCTACCGGTGAGAAATCATGCCTGCTACCGGTGAGAAATCACGCCTGCTACCGGTGAGAAATCACACCTGCTACCGGTGAGAAATCACGCCTGCTACCGGTGAGAAATCACGCCTGCTACCGGTGAGAAATCACGCCTGCTGCCGGTGAGAAATCACGCTTGCTCCCGGTGAGAAATCACGCCTGCTGCCGGTGAGAAATCATGCCTGCTGCCGGTGAGAAATCACGCCTGCTGCCGGTGAGAAATCACGCCTGCTGCCGGTGAGAAATCACGCCTGCTGCCGGTGAGAAATCACGCCTGCAGCCGGTGAGAAATCACGCCTGCAGCCGGTGAGAAATCACGCCTGCTGCGGGTGAGAAATCATGCCTGCTGCGGGTGAGAAATCACGCCTGCTGCGGGTGAGAAATCATGCCTGCTGCGGGTGAGAAATCACGCTTGCTCCCGGTGAGAAATCACGCCTGCTGCCGGTGAGAAATCACGCCTGCTGCCGCTGAGAAATCACGCCTGCTACCAGTGAGAAATCAAGCCTGCTACCAGTGAGACATCATTGCACCAGGGAGAAATTTCACCAACTACAGAGAGGGTGGGGCTGTTCTCTCAGAAGGAGTTGGTAGACAAGTTGCCAATACACGTTTTCACCTCCACTGGTGACTATTCGTTCGTCGGGTAGTAGCTGTGCTGTTGGGTATGGGTGCTTTGGACGTCATCTTCCCTACCATCTCTAGCCGAGCACATGCAATGCAACCAGCCATGAAAAAGCAGTCCTCCTCACCTTCTCCTTCTTTCCTTGGCCAAAATTCATAAGTCGGGTTGTTATCCCGATACGAGTTGATCCCCAAGTTGCCAATCACATTGGCGCCTCCTATGATGAAGATTCGACTGTCGGGTAACAGCTGAGCCGTGGTGTAGCGCTTGGAGGTTAACTTCCCTACCAGCAAGAAATCATAGCTGTTGCTGCTGCTGCTGCTACTGTTTTTTGGCGCCACTACTAGCAGCAGAAGTATTGGCAGCAGCCGCCGGGGGGCAAGGAGTGAAGGAGCGGATGGAGGCAGCACCGTCGAGGAGAGGGTCGGCTAGGTTGGTAAGGTTGGCGTCTGATGTGCCTCCTATGCTGAGGAGTCGACCGAGTTGGTCTATTGCACCTGAAAGGGTGAGGGTGGGGGTATGGGCAGCAAGGGGGTGGTTGATCACTATATGAAGAGGGTCGGCCAGGTTGGTGGTGTAAGCGTCTGACATGCCTCCGATCTGATGGTGATGAGGCAGGCATATTCGCCAATGGCAACTGAAGAAAAGCAGACACGGGCAGCAGGGAAGAGAGCTGTTGCACCCCTCCACCTAGGTTTGACCATCTACCCGACCCGACCCGACCCGCCCCGACTTTACCTGACCCAAAGTCGGGTTCGGGTCGGGTCAAGGCGGGGTCGGCCTTTGCATTTTAGTGACCCAACCTGGGTAATGCAGATCCGGGAATACCTGACCCGGTTTCGGGTCGGGTCGGGTCGGGTCAGGTAGGTTGGCATAAGGGCAGGGGCGGGTGGTTAGCTGACCCTAGATGGGACGAGCATATCAACCCCTAGGCCACTATTGACTACTGTTTTATGGGGTTGAGCAGCAATCACCATCCTTGACTGCTGTTTACCAATGTTGACCAGCACTAACTTGAACTGACCAGCAGAGCAGAATATATTGGACTTGACGTCCAGAGCCCTGAGAGACCTTGTGTCAAAGCTGTACTCCTCTGCGTATGCCATCTGGAAAGGGGAGGGGCGGGAAAGGGGGAGTTTCGAGGAGAGAAAGGGCAAAACGGATGGAGATGCTTGTGATGGGGGGAGGACACAAGACACTAAACTTGACGTCCTGAGCCCAAGTGATCTCGATTCGAAGCTGTAATCCTCTACGCACGCTGTCTGTCTGGGGGAGGGGGGAAAGGTATCGGTGGGTTAATGGGCATATGAGGGATCGGGTAAGGGAAGAAAATACTAAGCCTGACAACCAGAGCCCTGAGGAAAGGAGAAATCAAGACATTGGACTTGACGTCCAGCCAGAGCCTTGACAGACTTTGTGTCAAAGCTGTACTCCTCTACATGTGCCCTCTGGAGGGAGGCAGGGGAGACAAGGGGGCAAGGCATGCAATAGATGGGGAGGCAGGGGTCAGATGGGGGTACTTGTGCTGGTGGGAGAGCAGAAGACATTGGACTTGGCGTCCAGAGCCCTGAACGACCTTTGGTCAAAACTGTAATCCCTCCTACCATCTGGGGAGTGGTGGATATGGGGGGGATACCAATCTTGCAGCCCAGAGCCCTGAGGGACCTTGTTGTGAGAGTAAGGCCTGGGATCGTGTATGATTAAGTTGTTGGTGAAATGAGACGCAAACAGGGCACCGGTGCTAGCATACTCGCTTACTCTCTTCCCTTATCTTTCAGGCACCTCAAAACCTGAGATTGCCTTGTCTGTTTCACAGAAATCGAACCATTGTAAGGCCTTGTGCATGTGGCAACGCAATTGGAACACTTGTGAGAAAAAACCCGCTTACTCTTCCGTTTGGCAGCTTGGCATAGGTGTTGCTGACGTCCATGCGGTCGATATTAAGGATCGTCTTATAGTGAGTCAGAGCCGTATGGATGCCTAACACCTGGAACACACCAGAGAACAGCAAATAAGAAGGACAGCACATAAGGTAGAGTAGCAGCGCATTAAAGGATCGACTAGTAATGAGCCAGAGCGGTGTGGATGCCTGGCACCTGGATGGAACACCCCCACAGAGCAGCACCAGAAAAGAAAACCACACTGGATTGGCAGCACTTGGAGTGATGCAGCGGAGCACGGAGAAAGAATGGGGAGGAAAGATTATACAAGATGCACCCAATCTTTCCTTTTCAAATCAAGCATTCCCCCACTCATCCAGATCTTGCCCATCTCATAGCAATGCTTCGGCGCGGGCTGCTGGGGGGCAGCAAGTGGCAGAAGCGCTGAGCCCCCTTGGCTTGTCTTGCTCAGCAGACGTCAGTGGCCCCGAGACCTTGGCCCACTCACCCGGATCGGGCCCCATCACATCGCATAGCAGTGCTTCGGCTTGGGGTGTCGAGGTGCAGCCGGGGGGAGGGAGGAGACCAGCAGCGCCACCAGGAGAACCACCAGAGCCGGCAGAACCAGCAGCATCAGCAGCACTAGGAGAACCAGCAAAACCAGACCTTGCCGTACCTCACCCAATCTTGCTCATTTCGCCCAATATATCAACAATTCTCCTACTCACCCGGATCTTGCCCATCTCGTGGAAGTACTTCGGCTTGGGCTGCTAAGGTGGAGTCGGGGGAGAGGAGGCCGATGCTGCTGCTGTCGTGAGGAAAGCAGCAGCACCAGAGGAATCAGAAGAGCCAGCAGAGCCAGAAGCGTAAGGAACGTCAGAAGCATCAGAAGCAGCAGGAGAAGAAGCAGAAGCAGAATCATCTGAAGGAGCGGCGACATCAACACATGGGCTGGATTCACGTGCCCTCCTCCTGATGCCCGGCAATCCCCTGCTTTTCATAGAAGAGGAAATTCCGGGCAAGTTGTTGAACAATGGTATCTCAGGTGATTCAAGTGATGAACCCTTGAAAACGGCGGCTCCTGATGCGGGAGTACCAGGCACGTGCAGAGAGGCACTGGTTTTAGCAGTCTTCTTGCAGGAGCCCGCTTCTGTTTCTGCTACTGCTGATGCTACTACAGTAAACCATGCAGCAAGCAGAAGCAGGGTCACGAGACTGCACAAGGGCTGTTGACATCCATTGCACCGGCCGTGCACTAGGTACCGGTAGCACTGTTCATTTCCTTGCCGCGTCAAGTGCTGCTGCTCTCGCATCCTCATCTCCGGGCCACCGGTGACTGATTCCATCGGAGAAGAGGGGGGCGAGTTTTGGTACTTGCTTTTGTGTTGCGGGGGTCTCGCCATTTTGGGGTGAGACCCTCGGAACTTCGTGGCCAGTTGTTTGCGATTTCTTGGTAAGTCGTCATTGGTGGAATCTTGACACGGTGGACTGGATGCACGCGAGTTGCCCTGATTGGCGAGAGGTTCACAACACGTTTTTGCAAGGGGGGCAACCTGCCCTTTTCCGCTGGTCGTTAGAAATTCTTTATCAACACGATTGCGAGAAGCCTAACCTTGAGGCGGGTACATCGCCACAGACTGAACTGACTCTACATTCGTTTTTAAAGGATGTATAAACAGCTTCATTACGTCATACATTATTGCACTTTGTATTACAACTTATTTCCGTTATTCGTCGAATTATTTTATGTGCTAAATCGAAAAAAAATTGTTTTGAAGATTTGTTTACAAATGTAATTCGACATGTGTTCTAAGTTGTTTGGAATAGTTTACATTGCTGAAACGCATAACGGCGTTTCTAGACGAATCTATTTGTTATAGTAAGTCTTGTAGAGGTTTTCCTTGTTTTGGTGAGTCTTTTTATGGCAACGTAATGTGCTTGTTGTTGTATATAGTGACGGGTTTTTGTTGTTGCATTATGCAGTGTTCTGTTCATTTTATTGACAGTGCGCTGCCTGCCACAGCACAGCGCAACTTTGGTTGGCTCGCGCCGCCCAACAAGATCTGGCGCGAAAGGCATATCCAGCAGTTTGGGTCCTACTTCCCGGCCCGTCACGCAACGGCCAGAGTGTCAAGTCAAGGCTAGCGTGTCAGAGCCTGAGTGGCCCATTCAGCGCATGGCGAGAAGTTTCGATCAATAGGGGGGAGCAGCCCAGTGATAGCTGTTGCTGCGACCAATTATAATCCTGCGTAACGTTGTGTTATTGGTTGAAATGAATAGTTAACCAGTATTGCAAAGCCACGTCGTATGGACCCATGATGGCATTTTTCTGCGCGAGCACTCGAAATCTCACCACCTTCTCCAACCCCGTCTTGCTTTCAGTGCAAGGGTCAAGCCTTCCTAAGCTGACTCTGGTACAAGGAAATAGGCATTCTAGGAAGCTGCACGTTAGATGAATTTGCCACAAGTGGCGACACCCGTACGCCCCAATTCTGGTTTAGTAACTCGTACTCCAGCCGCTCCTAATGCACCACCTTAATTTCTAGCTGAGATGTACACCAGGTATGTAGGCGTTTCCTGAGCAGATTCGTTTCCTATGTAGATGTTTAATTTAAAGTACAGCTTGTCATCCGTAGGCAATAACACATGTTTAATTAGATTCCCGTCTCATTTCCTCCAGTAGGACAATGTAGTGTCCAGCCTAGATGGTTCTTCAAGCGAAGATGACCCTTCTTTTATAGGTTACCCCTTGACATTCCTCAAAAGGCCTCGTTAATTGACTGCTGGCGCTCCAAGCTCCTAGCATGGATTTAGGTCGTGCTCTGATCTTACTCACCTGGTCGCTACTCCTAGTTGTACACAGCCATTCCTCGGTAGTAGGATTGGTGCGTATGGCTGGAGTTAGGAATCTCCACATCGCTTGTGGTGAACCGGGTTGCATTGAGAGGTTCTCTCGTCCTAACGAGAGACTGCTGCACCGCCGACAGAAAATACATACGTTTCCAGAGCAACCAGCAGGGCAACAAGCACCTAGCTTCCGCGATCTAGAGGCTTTACAAGAGGTAATAGAGCAGACAACAGCTGATCGTCGCACCAAGCGTAGAGCTAGTGTGCCTAATGAAGGGGACTGTATTCCCGATGGACCATGTCCTTCGGGAGATTCACGCCCCAACATGGACGCGAGTGGATGCGGCGTGGCGCACGAGAAGAGCCCGAAGAAAACGTCCACAGATAAGCACTTTTTTGTATTCTGCAAAAAAACAGCAGGAGGCATGGGGTGGTAGATATTATGAATAGCAGTCAGTTAGATCCTTGCACTTTCGAATCATTGGCGGACGTCGACCGTTTTGAGGAGAAGGAAGCTGGTGGTGTGGTGATGGAGAAATTCAGGGATAGTGATCTAGCATCTCCCTCAAATGCAGTAGACTTTATTGCGCACCCTCAACCATTAGTTGCAGAAGCGGATAGGGTGTACCGAGATCCTGATAATGGTACCTGGTGGTGGTTTGCACAGCAAGATCTGCCGGAGGGTGCAATTGTTGTAGCTGTAATTGTGTACTCTGATGAAACCAACCTCTTGAAAGATGGATCAGTCACCGGTTGGCCAGAGTACGTGTTGCTGGCCAACATTTCATCTGGAAATCGCTGGAAACCACATGGAAGGCGCCTTGTAGCTCTGCTACCGAAGGTGACTGAAGACATGCTTGCCCTTGGTAGCTGCATCGTCCGAAGACGCATGGAGATCTTTCAACAGGCTCTGGACATGATTATGGGAGACTGCATGGCAGCTGCAGACAAGGGAGAACCAGTGCTTGACCCATACGGCATTCGACGTATGGCATGTCCATTTTTGTATGCATATGTTGGAGACTACCCGGAAGTGCAAGGTTGCAGGAACCAAGTCTGGACACTCAACCAATTTTCCCTGCCCTCGCTGCATGGTGCACCGGAAGCAGCTGGCAAAGACAGAAATGCGGGCACAGCGAACGGTGGCAGCACAGAAGCACACATGGATGGAAATGGGGTGCCTTCGTCAACCTACTGATCTCCTGAGGCTGGAAACAACCAACAGTCAACACCATGTGCAGGTGAGTTACGGGTGGGGATGGAAGGGGGGAAAGGGGTGAAGGGATGCGAGGAGAGGGAAGGTGGGATGGGCAGAGAGGGATGACGGGATGGGCAGAGAGGGATGAAGGAATGGGCAGAGAGGGATGAAGGAATGGGCAGAGAGGGATGAAGGAATGGGCAGAGAGGGATGAATTAATGGGCAGCGAGGGATGAAGGAATGGGCAGAGAGGGATGAAATAATGGGCAGAGAGGGATGAAGGAATGGGCAGAGAGGGATGAATTAATGGGCAGCGAGGGATGAAGGGATGGGCAGAGAGGGATGAAGGAATGGGCACAGAGGGATGAAGGAATGGGCAGAGAGGGATGAAGGGATGGGCAGAGAGGAATGAAAGAATGGGCAGAGAGGGATGAAGGAATGGGCAGAGAGGAATGAAGGAATGGGCAGAGAGGGATGAAGGAATGGGCAGAGAGGGATAAAAGAATGGGCAGAGAGGGATGAAGGAATGGGCAGAGAGGGATGAATTAATGGGCAGCGAGGGATGAAGGGATGGGCAGAGAGGGATGAAAGAATGGGCAGAGAGGGATGAAGGAATGGGCAGAGAGGGATGAATTAATGGGCAGAGAGGGATGAAGGGATGGGCAGAGAGGGATGAAAGAATGGGCAGAGAGGGATGAAGGAATGGGCAGAGAGGGATGAAGGGATGGGCAGAGAGGGATGAAAGAATGGGCAGAGAGGGATGAAAGATTGGGCAGAGAGGGATGAAGGAATGGGCAGAGAGGGATGAAGGAATGGGCAGAGAGGGATGAATTAATGGGCAGCGAGTGATGTAGGAATGGGCAGAGAGGGATGAAAGAATGGGCGGAGAGGGATGAAGGAATGGGCAGAGAGGGATGAATTAATGGGCAGCGAGTGATGAAGGGATGGGCAGAGAGGGATGAAATAATGGGCAGAGAGGGATGAAGGAATGGGCAGAGAGGGATGAATTAATGGGCAGCGAGGGATGAAGGGATGGGCAGAGAGGGATGAAGGAATGGGCACAGAGGGATGAAGGAATGGGCAGAGAGGGATGAAGGGATGGGCAGAGAGGAATGAAAGAATGGGCAGAGAGGGATGAAGGAATGGGCAGAGAGGAATGAAGGAATGGGCAGAGAGGGATGAAGGAATGGGCAGAGAGGGATAAAAGAATGGGCAGAGAGGGATGAAGGAATGGGCAGAGAGGGATGAATTAATGGGCAGCGAGGGATGAAGGGATGGGCAGAGAGGGATGAAAGAATGGGCAGAGAGGGATGAAGGAATGGGCAGAGAGGGATGAATTAATGGGCAGAGAGGGATGAAGGGATGGGCAGAGAGGGATGAAAGAATGGGCAGAGAGGGATGAAGGAATGGGCAGAGAGGGATGAAGGGATGGGCAGAGAGGGATGAAAGAATGGGCAGAGAGGGATGAAAGATTGGGCAGAGAGGGATGAAGGAATGGGCAGAGAGGGATGAAGGAATGGGCAGAGAGGGATGAATTAATGGGCAGCGAGTGATGTAGGAATGGGCAGAGAGGGATGAAAGAATGGGCGGAGAGGGATGAAGGAATGGGCAGAGAGGGATGAATTAATGGGCAGCGAGTGATGAAGGGATGGGCAGAGAGGGATGAAAGAATGGGCAGAGAGGGATGAAGGAATGGGCAGAGAGGGATGAATTAATGGGCAGCGAGGGATGAAGGGATGGGCAGAGAGGGATGAAGGAATGGGCAGAGAGGGATGAAGGGATGGGCAGAGAGGGATGAAAGAATGGGCAGAGAGGGATGAAGGAATGGGCAGAGAGGGATGAATTAATGGGCAGAGAGGGATGAAGGGATGGGCAGAGAGGGATGAAAGAATGGGCAGAGAAGGATGAAGGGATGGGCAGAGAGGGATGAAGGGATGGGCAGAGAGGGCTGTTTCTTTTTTCATTTTGGACATGTGGGATTTGGTGGGTACAAGGATGAGTGTGCCAATACTTTTCTACTTCCCGTAACTCCCCCAAACAGGTGTGGCTGTGGAGATTTCCACAAGGAAACACCGAATGGGGTAACCCTTACCGCGCTTTGATGTGCGACGTGATGCACATGTCCCCACATGGAGTGTTTAAACACATGGTAGATTCTCTCGGAAACATCCTCAAGGGGGGTAGGGGGGGAGTTGACAAGCGGCCACTGTTCGATGATGCACTTAGTCGCATCACCGAATACTGTAGACAATCGTTCTTCCGCTTACCAGGGAAGGGGAAGAGGTATTTCGCTAATGTTGGCACATTTTATGCATTCGAACATCAAGCAGTGATGCAGGTTCTGCCTGTGCTCCTTCAACAGATGGGGGCAAAAAAGGAGCTGGTAGAGACTGTTTCGATGTATGTCTACTAGCACTCGGAGGTGTGGCTGCGACCCTATCATACAGATGCGACGCTGATACACCTCGCGTCCCTCACAGGATTGTAAGTGCACAGTTGTGATGTGATTAGTAGTTAGGCATCATTATCGTTAAGTCTACTAAACACCGGTGTGCATCCCACCACTCCTCTTTCCATCACTTTCATACCACGTACAAGCCCAAGGGTCCGATCATTGCAAACTCATGATCGTGTTCTTTGCAAGAAGGTTCCATGGCATTTCCCTATATCGCTCCCACCCCAGGCTGATCCCTCTCCTTATCACGCACTTTGGAGCCGGTCAAATGTCGGAGTTCATGATTCCAAAAGTGCACGCGATGGTGCATGTTCCAGAGGATATCCGTCGTGGCGGTTTGCCAGTGCACTACTGCACCGACTTTTACGAGCATCTTCACATCTCCATGATGAAGAGACCATATCATGGGAGCAACAAGAAGAATTATGAGGAGCACATCACACGTCGCGCTCTGGTTGGCGAGCTCGTAGATGCAATAACTAGGGACGATGAGGACAAGGAGGATGCGGAAGTCCGAGCTGTTGCTCTACGTGTGGTGAGTTTGCGAATGGCTGTCCTCTCTGCCCATCCCTTCATCCCTCTCATCCCATCCCTTGTCCCCTGATTCCATCCTCTTATTTGCACCATCCCCATCCCTTCATCCCTCTCATCCCATCCCTTGTTCTCTCTGATCCCATCCTCCTATCCCCACCATCCCCATCCCTTCATCCCTCTCATCCCATCCCTTGTTCCCTCTGATTCCATCCTCTTATCCCCACCATCCCCATCCCTTCATCCCTCTCATCCCATCCCTTGTTCCCTCTGATCCCATCCACCTATCCCCACCATCCCCATCCCTTCATCCCCATCCCTCTCTAATTCACTCTCTACCAGGCCTTGGAGAGTGGAATGCCAACTGTCACAGGTCGGAATGGTCAGATCAACATGGACCAGCCAATTGGCAACCATTGGCTGCAACTGTGTGCCACTGCTCCTGGGGACATGGACCGTTTACAACCAACCACTCGAGGAAAGCTTTTGGCTAGAGAAGCATGCTATGCCACCATTCACCTGCACACCAGTGTAGGTACCCCAGGAGGTGAGAACTATGATTTGTACAGCAGGCATGCTCAGTATGCCAGAGCCACACCTTCCTTCTACGGGAAGCCTTGGTACTCTGATGTATCTAGAAAGGAGGCAGTGGCAGGACGGGTCCATCGCGTGCGTTTTGACAAGCTGCTGCTCATGTTAACCCTTACAAAAACCACCATGCTGATGGAGAATGGGGTTCGGGTCAAAGATATTATGCAAGACCAGATGGGCTTCATCAGGAACTATGAGAGCACAGGTCCTACCAAAGATTATGACTTGGAGAGGTTGGTTTGGAGCGCAAGGGTAGACGAGCACTTTGTTTTTCCCATATCCCACATCCTGCGCACTCTGCATGTGGTCCCTATATCTCCAGACCCCAAAGCATCTAGCGCCACCTTTATTTTGAACACGCAATGACATATTTAGGTTCAGGCATTTGTTCATACAAACGTACTAAAGAAGGTGCCATTTTTATTGTAACAGTGAAAATATCTGCTGCCTGCTGATGGGTCTTCACTATCTCTAGCCGCACCTCCTTATCAAGGAGTCTCCTCACCCAATGCCACTTAGGCCTTATGTGTTTTGTCAGCCCATGCAGACAAGCATTCTTGGCGAGCTTCACTGCAGACTCTTTGTCACAGAAGATCACCGTCGGCTCCTTCTGACCAACTCCCAACTCCTCTAACAAGCGCCTCAGCCACACCACTTCCTTGGACCCATGGTGTAAGGCCATGTACTCAGTCTCATATGAGGACAATCCCACCTCATTCTGCTTCTTGCTACGCCAGCTCACAGCACCACCTCCTAGCAAGCATACATAACCCCCAATGCTGGTGCCATCCGCTTTCACTGAGTTGAAGCTAGCATTAGTACCATGGGTTGAGGAATTGCAGCCCAATAGCACACTGCAATCTCATCTTCCTGAATCTGCTCAACCACACTCCCAGCCTGCACCACATTCGGCTTGCCTCTTCCCCCATAGGTCAGCCTTATAGGAGTGCGCACATCCCTCCTAGGACGCTCGGGCGGGTGTGGAATTCGAGATGGAGACTCATGCTGCTGCTGCTCCACTTCAGCTGCTCCCCCTTCCTCAGTCACCCCAGACATCTCCTTCTCAGACACTGCAACCTCCACCTGCCTTGAAGGCTACTGCAACTCATCTGCCTCCACAATTAGCAGTGTAGATGGAAGCTTCTGTTGCTGCTGCTTCCATTCTTTGTAGTACAGGGACTCGAGAAACTTCACATCCCTTGAAACAGTCAGCTTCTGGGTGGTCAAGTCCCATAGCAGCCACCCCTTGTGATCCTTTGCAATCCCCAAGTGCACACCCCATCTTCCAGAAGCCTCCAACTTCCCCCTTTTCTCCTTAGGCGCATGAAACACCACCATGCACCCAAATGCCCTCACCATGTTCACAGCTGGAGCACTCCCATACCACTTGGTATATGGGATCCACTCCTTCTCCCCAACTGTAGCCAGCACCCTATTCTTCACAAGGGCGACCTGCCTCCGTGCAGACACCCAAAACGGATCAGGCAGCCCTGCACGCCCAAGGAGAGTGCGTGCCCCCTCCTGCAGGGTCCTGTTGAACCTCTCAGCCACGCCATTCTGCTGTGGGTTGTAGGGCACTGTCAGTTGATGCCGGATCCCCTTCCTCTTCAACTCCCCCTCAAAATCGGCTCCAATGAACTCCCCACCATTGTCACTGCGGATCACCTTCACCTTGTGTCCGCATTCCTTCTGAGCTCTAGGCATCCACTCCTTAAGGACAACCGCTGCCACCTCCCCCTTGCTCTTCAAAGGGTAAACCCACACTGCCCGAGTGTGGTCATCCACAATTGTCAGGAAATAGCGGCTGCCTAAGAGGGAAGGGGCTCTTGTGGGCCCCACCACATCCATGTGCACAAGTGCAAGTGGGGTCTTGGCTGGTCCTGTAGTGCTGTTGAAGGGGAACTTGGAGAACTTGGTCTCCAAGCATGTAGGGCAGCTCCCAATCTCCTTCACTCCCCCCTTGACCTCCAATCCTTTCACGTTCCCGTCCTTCACCAACTTCTGCAGCATAGGGAAGTTCACATGACACAGCCTCTCATGCCATGTCTCCCAATCGGCCTCACCACTCCTTGATGAAGCCTTAGCCCATGCCGCACTTGCATCCACACCAGCAAGCACCTCGCCATGTGTCTGCTGCTGCTGCACTTTCTTGACTACTTCCAGGACCCCATCAGTTGGTGCAGTTGCATCTCCTCCTGCTGTTGCCTTTGTCGCTGCTGCCGTTGCTGCTGTTGGAGTCTTCCCATTCCAAGGGATGATGGGCAGCTGCCACAGGTCCTTGATGCAGCTGGGCTCCTCTTCCAGACTCCACAGCATCTTCTTCCCAACCTCAGCATGGCAGCTGGTTGGTCCAAACGTCACTTCGGCCTTGCTCTTCTGCAGTCGTCGCACAGAGAGAAGGTTAGCAGACAAACCTTCAACTAGCAGAACATTCCCAAGCCCCACAAGCCCCCCATTAGCTCCCTTAACCTTGGCATTTCCAACACCAATCACAGGGAGCAAAGCACCTGACGCTGCTGCCACATACTTGATCTTCCCAGGGGGTTTTACCTCATCAAGCAAATCTGCCCGTGGCGTCATGTGACTGGTGCAACCCGAATCAATCACCCAGTGCGTGAGAGGGTGCATCACAACCTTTCCCACAGATCCCACATCACCCTCATGCCCATGCACATCCTCAACCATGAGATACATACCAGGATAGGCATTACCTTGTGCACCTTCACCTTGTGCACCTGAGCCTTGCACAGCGCCACCTTGTGCTCGTTCACCACTTGGCGGCTTCATGCCTGGAGGTGCCCCTCCCTCCGGCCTGCTGAAGCACTTGAACCAAGGATGCCCGACCTTCTTGCAGTACCAGCAGGTGCCCTCCATTCTGGTATTCCCCCTGCCACCAGAGCTCCCATGCCCCTCATTATAGTCACCTCGACCTCTACCTCTGCCAAAGCTCCTCCCACGGCCTCGGCCTCTCCAACCCCCTCTTCCTCTGCTGCGCCCTACAGCTCCATACCCCTCAGCAGTCTTAGTAGACGCACCACCTCCCACATGGCGTCTGCGGAAGTCCTCCTGCAGAATCTGCTGCCTTAGCCACTCAGGTGTCCATTGATCTTGCTGAGAGTTGCGGGTGGGGATGAGGTTGTCCCAAGAGTTGTCCAACACCGAGATGATCTTGGTGTACTGCTGCAGCTGAGATACACTGCTGCCCGCTGCTGCCATCCTTGCATAAGTGTCGTTGATCTTGTCAAGGACCGGCTTCAAATCGTCCCCTCGTCGCATGGAGATGGCAGCAAGTTCCTTCTCAAGCACGATCACCATCGGGAGAGTGTTGGGCTGAATCACATCGCGTAGTAGTTTCCACGCCCTTGGACCCGAATCATTCACTTCCACAAGATCCTTGATGTGCTCGAACAACTCCTTGTTGACCGATTGAAGGATGAGGTCGAAAAGCACCGCGCTTTTCTCAATCCACCGTTCACGTGCTTCGCATTCTTCCGGCATCTTCTCTTCCCCAACAGCAATCTTCAGTAGCTTGTAGCGTTTGAAGGCACTCCTCATCCGACCGCTCCATTCCTCATAGTTGGAGCCATCCAAAGCTTCAACTTTTGATGGCGGCGGCTCACTTGTCTTCTCAGGTACAGCTCCTCTTCTAGCAGCATCTCCTCCTCTCTCATTCATCTTCTCCTTGAGAAATGACAAATTTCAGCTCCCCTTTGCTGTCCACACTCAGCTCCCTCGATATTTTCACAAGTATCGGTGTCCACGAAATTTCGGCAGAGTTTCCCCTTAGCGGAAGTCACATCCAACCTTTACAACACCACTTAGGACAGAGAAGTCGTCTTCACAAGAAACAACGTCGACAAAAAACTAGTCGTTGGAATGTCGTGAAACTTGAATATGTTGGAGCTATTAATTGCAGCTACCGTTCCCAATTTGAATCACATTGATTGATGAAGTATTCGCGATGCTATGGCTTTCGACGCATTAGGGGGTAAGCTGTAGGAGGAGAACTTTACTCAATCTCAAAAGTTCAATCAAAGTTCAAGAATCTCAGAAGGAATTAGAGGAGCAAGAGAAAAGGTTGGGATAGAAGAGAGCAATGAGAGGGAAGGTCCCAAGAGAGTCCCCAACCAAGGAAACCCCATAAGCACAAAGATTCCATCCCTATAGGAACCCCAACTTTGACATTTGTCCCTCCCAAACCAATCCATCCAAGTTGGCCACCCTTGCCAACCTAGCTTGGTTTGTGAGAGTACGACTCCGTTACACCACTTGGCCTTTTCCATATTTCATCTTCATTTCATTCCTCTTTTTATCTCATCTCCTTTTGCCTCATATTCCCCATTTTCCATTATCCTTTGGTTTCTTCCTTTATTATTATTATATCACCGACCAGGCATGGAATGTTCTAGACACGCTATCTAGCGTAATCCTGCCGTAATCTCTTAAAGCCAATAGCCTCGCGTGGCTATACGCAGGGTGATTCTATCTTCTAGAAGGGTCTATTCCCTTAGGATAAGATAAACCTGGTTACTTGATGTACTCTGGAAGTATAAAAGCGCCTTGTACTGATCGATAGTGCAACTTTTCCTCGACACATTCGATCCTGTGACATGGTTGTTCCCAACCAATTTGCAGCTGTTACAGTAGAGTGACAAATTTCCCCAACCCAAAGGTCCCAACTCCATATAGAGTCACCCCACAACTTCACTTTGTAACCGCCGCAATTGTAACGCAAGCTCATGAACTTTGAATCCTCATAGCTTTCGCGTTCTTGCTCCGATTCAAGCGATTCTCGTTGCATCGGAAAGATCTTCTCAAGATCTATCATCACAAAATACCTGCTCAAACAAAATAACACAAAACACATTCCCAAACTCCAGAACACACCACACACAAATTCTTGCACACGTTCAAAACCACACATGCAAGTTGAAAACATGGGATGGGAGGCAGACAGAATGTGATAGCATATGATGACATCACACAACACGGTCGACCAGCCTCCAGTGCTGAACTTCGCGGCGCTCTGTTTTTTGCACTTCGTGCGGCAGGTAAACGGGCGGCTGCACCATGCAATCCTATTTTGCATGCCCTTTTTTCCTACGTCGTTGCGCGTGTACTCGTGGCAGGCCGAGATCGGTGAGGATGCGTTCGTTGGGGCGGTCATCCTCTACAGCGACGTCACCCATCTGAGCGAGAACTGCCGGAAGAAGGCCCACCCGCTGATGATGACCCTTGCTAACGTCTCACAGACAAAGGTATGGGCCACTTCCGGCCACTGTCTGCTTGGCACGTTCCCCATACTGCCCCGCTCCATGCCATCGGCGCAGAAGACCGAGCTGTGGGATCGATTCGCGGTAACCGCGCTAGAGCCCCTGTTCGCTGGAATGGAGAGGTGAGAACATCTTTCCCACCCACGCATCCGCCCCTGTCCGCGTTCTTGGCCATCCGCACGCTTCCTTTCCCTGCATTGGCTTTCCATGCCTTGGCTTCCCAAGCCCTCGCTTTCCCAGCCTTGTACTTCCCTGCCTTGGATTTCCCTGCCTAAGCTATCCCAGCCTTAGCTATCCATGCCTTGGCTATCCCTATCTTGGCTCTCCCTGCCTTGGCTTTCCCTGCCTTGGATTTCCCTGCCTTAGCTATCCCTGCCTCTGCTATCCCTCCCTTGGCTATCCCTGCCTTGGATTTCCCTGCCTTGGCTTTCCCTGCCTTGGCTTTCCCTGCCTTGGCTCTCCTTGCCTTGGCTTTCCCTGCCTTGGATTTCCCTGCCTTGGCTTTCCCAGACTTGGGTTTCCCTGCCTTTTATTTCTATGCCATGCCTTCACCAGCCATTGCATTCCCTCCTCATGCCTCCCTTGCATGCCCTTGTCTACCCTGCCCACACCTCCGCATTTCCCCTCTCCTTGCTCGCCCGTCCTTGGCTCCTGCAGGGGTTTCTTGCTGAAGGACCCTAACAGGGTGGAGCGGGCGGTGAAGCTGAGGCTCTATGCGTGGGCGTGCGACTATCCTGAGAGCGGGATCAGCGGTACAATGTCATGCGGGACGGAGACACCCTGCAGCATCTGCTATGCGCAGAAGGTAAGCCCACCCAGTTCCATCTCCCCCCGCACTCTCCACCCTGGCTAGCTGATTTCGCTGCCACCTCTGTGCTCTCCGAAACCCAGCTCCGTGCAACACTGATCCCACTGCCACGTGCAGGACCACCTGTGGGCGGTCCAGTCGCCCAACGTCACCCGCACGGTGTCCGACCAGCGCTGGATTGTGGCGAACCACAGTGCGCTCTCCCCGAATTCGGAGAAGACCGTGGGATCATTCTTCTCCACCTTCCCCTCTGAGGTATACTCCATGCGCTTTGTGGTCCACCCCAACACCCTTTCGACCTGCCTCGTGCTCCCCACCCCCACAGTCCGTGTTTCCCAGACCTCTAACAACATGTTATCTCGCCTCATTCCCGGGTGTGCCTTTGCAGAGCGTACTCTGGAAGTGGGAGATCACGCGTGCCCCCTGGAGCAACCCCTACCTGGCCATCATGCCAGACATCATGCACCAGGCGGACCTTGGGATCCTGCACCACATCCTGGCTGCCATCCGCACCAAGCTCCCCAGGGAGCTGGGGGTTTTTGACGGGTATGCATGACCCCTCCCTAGGCCCTTGTCTCCCGATTCAAGAACTTCCACACACTCAGATGCGGGTCGTCCCTCTTAACCCATGCCCACCCCCAGGCGCCTCTTGTACCTCCGGGATCACACGCGGATCACCCACCTCTGCTTCCCGGAGACGACGTACTTCGCCACCGGTGCCAACCTGGCAGCATTCGAGCACCGCGCCGTGCTCCAGGTACACACGCCATGCCCTCGTCCGTTGTCGTTCGAGACGACATTGATGTCGAATGATGGTTATTCAGTCCCCCACCTTGGCTGCTTTCCTTCTCCACCAATTGGCAGTATCCGTATGCAACTGTGTTTCCCACTGCCATACCCCATTTCTCTCTGGGTTTCCCATTGCCATGACCCATCTCCCTCTGTGTTTCCCACTGCCATGCCCCATCTCCCTCTATCTTTCCCACTGCCATGCCCCATCTCCCTCAGTGTTTCCCGCTGCCATGCCCCATCTCCCTCTGTGTTTCCCACTGCCTTGCCCCATCTCCCTCTGGGTTTCCCACTGCCATGCCCCATCTCCCTCTGTGGTTCCCATTGCCATGGTCCATCTCCCTCTGTGTTTCCCACTGCCATGGTCCATCTCCCTCTGTATTTCCCACTGCCATGGCTTATCTCCCTCTGTGTTTCCCGCTGCCATGCCCCATCTCCCTCTGTGATTCCCACTGCCATGCCCTATCTCCCTCTGTGTTTCCCATTGCCATGGTCCATCTCCCTCTGTGTTTCCCACTGCCATGCCCCATCTCCCTCTGTGATTCCCACTGCCATGCCCCATCTCCCTCTGTGATTCCCACTGCCATCCCCCATCTCCCTCTGTGTTTCCCATTGCCATGGTCCATCTCCCTCTGTGTTTCCCACTGCCATGCCCCATCTCCCTCTGTGTTTCCCTCTGCCATACCCCATCTCCCTCTCTGTTTTCCACTGCCATGCCCCATCTCCCTCTGTGATTCCCGCTGCCATGCCCCATCTCCCTCTGTGTTTTCCACTGCCATGCCCCATCTCCCTCTGTGATTCCCACTGCCATGCCCCATCTCCCTCTGTTTCCCACTGCCTTGCCCCATCTCCCTCTGTGTTTCCCACCGCCATACCCCATCTCCCTCTCTTTTTCCCACCGCCATACCCCATCTCCCTCTGTGTTTCCCACTGCCATGGCCCATCTCCCTCTGTGTTTCCCACTGCCATGCCCCATCTCCCTCCATGTTTCCCACTGCCATCCCCCATCTCCCTCTGTGTTTCCGCTGCCATGCCCCATCTCCCTCTGTGTTTCTCACTGCCATGCCCCATCTCCCTCTGTGTTTCCTGCTGCCATGCCCCATCTCCCTCTTTGTTTCCCACTGCCATCCCCCATCTCCCTCTGTTTTTCCCACTGCCATACCCCAACTCCCTCTGTGTTTCCCACTGCCATGCCCCATCTCCCTCTGTGTTTCCCACTGCCATGCCCCATCTCCCTCCGTGTTTCCCACTGCCATACCCCATCTCTCTCTATTTCCTACTGCCTTTCTTACCTCCCTCAGTGCCCTTGGTGCAACTTTCCCTCCCTCCTCTCTTGCGCACACTCTGCCCATGCCATTTCCCCCTCAGCAACCACACGCATCTGCTGCACCTATCATGCCCTCCATTTCTTCACATCATCCGGCCGTCCACACCACGCTTGGGCGCATACCCATGCGCTTGCTGTGCCCATCCCATTTGTTGTCGGTGCCCACATGTGCCGCCTACTCGAAACTCCCAACTCCAGGTCCTCGTCTTAATCGTGGCGGACAAGCTGACGCCGGATGAGATGGAGGCACTCCGGCTGTACCTGGAGTGGTACCTCCTTTGCTACCGTGTGCCCGGGCACACAGAGGGCTCTCTGCTGCAGCTTGAGGGGTTGACCCTCAGGTATTTCTAGATGTGAACTGCTAAGGAGCATAATTGCCGTGCGTTTGTCGTGATTGAAACTCTGGTGAATATTGAACACCCTCTATGCTTCAACACCTGCTACGTAGGACCAATCTTTATGTCCTAAACACATGTGAAATCCCTAACACCAGGTTGGTCACCAAGCTGCAGAAAGCATTCCCCTCGCAGAGATCGTCGTGGTGCATCATCAAGACACACTTGATGTCGCACTACCCCGACGCGATTCGCCGAGCGGGTCACGTATCCGAGTACTCGACCAACATGTTTGAGCACCTCCACGACCCGCTTCTTAAGCACATCTACCGCCGCTCAAACATGCGGAATGTCGATGCGCAGATCATGAAGCATCATGAGAGGCGGGCTGTGTACCTGACGCTCGACAACGAGGAGGGCATTCGTGACACATGCATACAAAAGGTACAAACCATAAGAACATGCTTGAAATACACTAACAAATGAGCTTAACAACCATCGTGCGCTCGCACGGTCCATGGATACGGGGGAGCGAGTCCTCACCAAGGAGGCATACACCATACTGGTTACACCTCCCACTGAGCCAGTCAAGAAGAACTGGTTCTTTGAGAAATGGGCTCAGTAACACCCTCAAGCGCACCAGGCATTTGGGGGCGCCTTGGAGCGCTATGGAGTGAGCGCCACCAAAGTGCGAGTAAGTTCTTTCCTTACACGTCGTAATCTTGCTGTAACCTTCAAGCAAATTAGGAAATTTACAGCTTCCCAAACCCACCTCCATGCAGGCTCACACGTCATTGGCTGTGCCAGCATCCGTCAACGAGCGTGGTGCTTGAGTGGCGCATTTCGTCAGGGCAACCCCGGAGTGCCACAAGAAAGGTTGGTATTCGTACGTGGCGCTGCTGCTTGATGGAGAGGTGTATGGCAGGCTGTTCCTTCTCTTCCATCTCAAGCACAGGAAAGGGAGGACCTGGCATTTGTCCGCTTGTGGCTCGCTGGAGGGTTGGACGATGCGATGCGCTGCAAGCGCCTTTGCTGGCGGGAGGACGATGAGGGTTACTATGTAGTTCCGATCAACGCCATCCTGCGCCACGTGCATGTGATCCTCTCGTTCCATGACTCATGCATTTTTTCTCTTGAATAGGTATCACATGTAGATAGATATAGGAATCCTGAATAAATGTAATGCTATCTTACATGTAGTTGCAATAAAACAGCAGGAATAGTATTCAAATGAGGGAGTCATTTCAAATGGGGTATAAGGAGCCCGAAGTGTGTCTTACGGTTCTGCTTCTGGAATTTCCGGAACTAGTTCCGGAACTGGCGAAGTTTTTGCCTGGGGAGGTGCTCGCGAAGCCCTGTCGAAATGTGCTGCGAACTCTGTAACCCGCCCAAGTTCCGGAACTTGCCGAGTTCCGGAACTGTAAGACACACGCCTTAATTGGTTGAGGCTTGGATTCTGGCAGGAACACTCACAGGTGGCGTGATGTGTCACATGCAGGCAGCCCCCTCTCTCTGCCCAGCAATTTCAGGGTTCCTTCCGCACCGCCCCCAGTCCAGTCAAGCGACGAAGCAGAAAAAACAGTCTGGGTCATGCGTGAAAAAACTGCCTGAATTTGCACGGAAAATTTCCGCTCGCGAGCTGACGAACCAGGTGGCGATGTAACCCATTCAAAGCTCCCATTTTGTCACGTCGCCTCCGAGACGTTTCGGGCGAACGTCGCCCCGAAATTCCCGCTCGTGCAATTCCGACGTAAAACTGCGCAAACCGAGCCGCGGTTTGGCTGCGGAAAAGAAGGCCTGAAGTCCAACCCCGAGAGAACCAAATATCCAAACCGAGACCCGAACAGAAATGAAGGTTTTTTGCGATGTAGAGTAGGAACCTGGACGTTGTGTGTCGGTTTAGAGATTCCGATTATCCGTCCCATCCATTCGATATGACGACGCGGAGTGGTAACGGCTGCGTTGACAACAGCTGAAAATGCTGCACACTGGGTGTAGGGTAGGGGCTGCTTTCTGCCATCACGTTCCCGCGAGAATCTCCTTGGATGACTGCACCCCTCGTTGTTTTGCACGCACGTCATGGCTGCGGTTGACAGGACGTTTCGCCCTTCCATGCGACGCCATGCTGGCATCGAATCGGCCACGGGGTGCCATCATGTCCCATCATCTCGCTGCACTTGCTTTCTTCGCATCGTACCTCGCCTCGTTCGCCATCCAGCGGACGAGGCTGCCCTTGCACTCTGCGTGGCGGTTGTGGGATCCCTTCTCCTTCTCGCCCCTCTACTGTCTGAATCCATCAGCCGCGCTCGCTTTCGCCGGCGTCATTTTCGCCCCGCCTTAAGCCCCACCTTTTTCCTCGCCGTCCTTTCGGCTAGAATGACATCGCCTTGCGCAACACATCAGCACGTTGACGGCGCGAGGCGATCGTTCTCATTGTCACGGCAGCAAAGACAATTGTGCTCCAGCAAAGTCGCAAGCCCGTCATTAGCAGCCTGATCCGATCATGCCTCTGCTCTGCTCTGCCTGATTGGGTCTATTCGAAAACTAACAGCCCGATTCGTCCATCCAGCCTTATCCAACTCACGGTCCAGGATTATCTCCTTCATCCCGGCGCTGCACTTTTCTCTCTTGTCTCTGCGAAACGCGGCCAGCACAGCAGATTGCACTGACTCGGTTCAGGGCTCGTCATCTCGTAATCTTTCTCGGGACATCAGATAAGGGGGGGGGGAGGTTTTTCAAGTCGAAGGTGTGTTGGGGGAAGTCCCTTGCTTCGGAGGGGGTTGGTTGGGAATTGGCGAGTCGTCGTCAAGAATGTCTTCATCTTTCCCGCAACATTCCTAACCAAACCGATTCGTGTCGGGCAATTCGGTTCGGAAATTGGGGTTCGGTGTGCACGTCGAAGGGGAGTTGCGAACATATTGCTTCGACTCGCCAATTTTGTTATTAGACTTTCGCTGCAATCGACATCTTTTGTGCCACGAGTTGTAATCACTGGACAGGAAATTAAACACTTATGTTCTATGTATATTAGTTATATATAACTGCGTAAATGTTTGACAATATTTTTATAACACGATTTGAACAATTTTATTAAATATATATTCTTGGAATTTCATTCATTAGTAACCCGCAAACCACAACAGATATTATTGGCAATGAAAAACAACCCTCAACAATACCTCTTTATCCAACATGAAAGAACCCAAATCAACTTCCAAAACAGCAGCACGACTTGAATCACATCCCTGATCATGAAGCACATCCAAATGCAACATGGCCTTCTCCACCTGCCCCATCATCCCCTTTAGAAAATAACCTCCACACCCTCTCCATTCAGGTCGCCTTCAACCACATCATCTACGCCACGGTCCCCCACGAAATCAAGGGCCAGGATGTTCTCTGGGACATCCACCCAATCCATGAGGTACAGCTTGCCGATGAAGTAGTTGTTGCCGTTGTACTTGGTGGCCTGGAACCGGTTGAGCAGGCGCTGCACGACGCGCTCCTGCCTTCCGAGGGCATCAGGATCTCCAGACCTTTCTAGCTGAACACGTGCCATGTTCGGATTGCGCAACTTGTGACGAATCTGCAGCTCAAGAGGGAAGAAGGGATGGGCAGAGAGGGATGGAAGGAGGAGAAGGGAGGAAAGGAGCGATGGGGAGAGAGGGATGGAGGGATGGGAAGGGAGGTATCAAGAGATGGGATGAAGGGTTGGGCAGATGGGATGAGAGAGAATGAAGGACGGGCAGGGAGGGATGAAGGGACGGGCAGGGAGGGATGAAGGGACGGACAGGGAGGCATGAAGGGATGGGCAGGGAGGGATGACAGGACAGGCAGGGAGGGATGAAGGGACGGGCAGGGAGAGATGAAGGGACGGGCAGGGAGGGATGGAGTGACGAGCAGGGAGGGATGAAGGGACGGGCAGGGAGGGATGAAGGGACGGGCAGGGAGGGATGACACGACGGGCAGGGAGGGATGAAGGGACGGGCAGGGAGGGATGAAGTGACAGGCAGGGAGGGATGAAGGGACGGGCAGGGAGGGATGAAGGGACGGGCAGGGAGGGATAAAGGGACGGGCAGGGAGGGATGAAGGGACGGGCAGGGAGGGATGAAGGGACGGGCTGGGAGGGATGACAGGACGGGCAGGGAGGGTGTTATAGTCACAATAGGCTCAGATGTTCCTAAAATGAGAGAAATTGTGCACAGTCAGAATTCCGTCAGACAGCTTCAAATACTGATAACGATCTGATATGTGGATCAAATTATGATCTGTAAGTTGGATCTGGAGCGCGTTGCTGTCGCTTATCAGCAGCAAGTTGAATCACAAAATTCCATGAAGATTTGACGACGCTAAGGCGGTTTGACTGGCAGGAGGTACAGCAACCATTATTGTCTTAGGAGTACAAAAAACTTAGGAAGAAGAATTCGAGAGGGAGATGGTTCCCAGCCTCTACATACCCCAAGAGCCGAGGTCCAGGTTGGTGGTACACCACCACAGAGTCCCCAACCATGAAGAGTCTCGAAACCAACCTTCCAAGGGGCTACCCCAAGTGAAATGTAACACTACACGAAGTAACGTTACTATTTTCACTATTTAATATTTATCCGCGTCCCTTGGGCTTGAAATCTTGAGCTCTTGTTCTTGGATCTGCAAGATAAATTCTTCTTGAGTTGATGGGGGCTTGCTGCACACACCTACAACACGATGGACACTTCACACTCGACAAAATAGAAAAAACACATGCGACACACAAACGACGACTTGACATGCGAGTTGTAAAAACTCGCTAATGTCTTGACCGACACAAGCCACATTGTGATACACCATTCAAACATTCACACAAGCACTAGATAGCACTGAGATAGACTCACAATTCATTCCATGCCATGCATGCACACACACAAACAAGGACGACAAGCCGAGTGCAAGCCATAGGATTGCACCAACAAACACCCCCTTGGATTGTTGGCCTTAGAATCTGCTCCCCTTAGTTCAGAGCCATCCCAGCAAGCTTGCAACACTTCCAATGCTGCTGCTCAACCAGTCTCTTGGTCATCATATCATCAGGCCGCGCCGTCGTCTTCACGTAGTGCAACTCCACTTCACCTGCGGTTACCATGCTCCTCACCCAATGCCATTTCACCTTCATGTGCTTGGTAAGGCCATGAAGAATCGGGTTCCTAGCCAATGCAATAGCACCCTGGCTATCACAGTAAAGTGGTGTAGGTCCTTGCTGCTCCTCCCCCAATTCAGCTAGCAAACGCCGCTGCCACACAACCTCTCTTATGGCACGGAAGAGTGCCAAGTACTCGGACTCCACCGAGCTCAATGCTTGGTCCACTTGTTTCTTGCTCTCCCAAGCTGTTGGCCCTCCACCAACACAGCAGATGAAGCCTTCCACACTTGTCATGTCCTCCGGTTCTGATGCCCAAGATGCATCAGAGAAGGCAGTGAGAAAGAGCCTCCCGGGTTCGACTCCATCCGCACCCTTTTGACGCCTTTGTGCCGCCACGGAGTATTGCAGTCCAACAGTTGCTGTTTGGCCAAGGTACTTGGCCACCCTCTCTCCAGCTGCTACCTGCTCCTCATTAGGGCATTGGACAACCCTAGCCAGCTGCCCGGTAGCAAAGGCTGCATCCGGCCTTGTGTGAACGGCCGCATACATGAGGCTGCCCACCAAGGAGTGAAAACGCCGCCTCTCCTCTTCACCAACACTTTCCTCCGCTGCTCCTTTCACACACTTGAACCCTGAGGGAAGAGGAGTAGCCCAAAGTTGGCAGCCAAGGCGTCCAAGTACTTCTTTTGATGCACTCGCATCCACCGCTTCTCCACATCTCGCTCAATGTGAAGCCCAAGGTAGTAGTTGACGTCACCAAGGGTCTTGCACTTGAACTTGTCTTGAAGCTTCAGCATCACCTCCTTCACAAGGTCAGAGGAGGGTGAGAATATGAGGATGTCATCCACATAAACCACCATGAAGCTCCTCTGCTCCCCCTTGCCAAGCATGAACAAGGATTGATCGGCCGTTGAGGGAGTGAAGCCGATCGCCTCCAAGACTTCCCGCAGCTTGATGTACCATTGCCTAGGGGCTTGCTTGAGGCCATAGAGTGCTTTCTTCAGCTTCCACACTCTGCCACTCCCATCAATGTACCCCTCTGGCTGCTCCATGAAGGTCTCTTCCTCCAAAACGCCGTTGAGGAAGGCCGTTACAATATCCATTTGCTTCACCACCCATCCTTTGATGGCCGAGGCGGCGAAGAGGGTTCAAAGGGTTGTATCCTTCACCACAGGGGCATACACTTCATTGTAGTCCTTCTTCTCTTGCTGCTGATACCCCTTGGCTACAAGTCTGCTCTTGTAGCGCTCGATGTTGCCGTTGGCGTTGGTCTTGCGCTTGAAGAGCCACTTGGAAGAGATCGCCTTCCGCCCCGGAGGTAGGTTCACCAAGTCAAACGTGTCGTTCTCGATGATGCTCCCCATTTCTTCATCTGAGGCCTTCTTCCACTCCTTCCCATTGGGGCCCTCCCAAGCCTCCTTGGGATTTGTAGGCTCCCCCGGTATCTCCACCGGAGAGAAGAAGGCAAAAGCGCACTCCTCGCTTTCATCTTTCGCATCATCGCCTAGCATGAGAGCCGAACCGGTCAAGGTTGAGTTGGCTGGTCCTCCAAGCCGTTCATAGCTCAACCTATTGGGGGGCTGAGTCCTCCTTCTCCCCCTTCCTTCCTCCTCTGCTGCAGGGACTTGAATGCTCTCATGGCGTTGCGGTAAATCTGGTCGGTTCCCACGAGCACTTGTAGCACGAGGCGGAAGTGACGGTGCACGCTCATCATCTTGCTGCACCTCCTCCTCCTCTTCATCCCCATTCATTTGAGGAGATTGCCTTGTGATTGTGCTGCTGCTACTCAGCTCCAAGGGCAGCTCCACATACTCCAAGCCGGTACTCTTCACCTCTCCAAGCCGCACACCAATCTTCGCTTGATTCTCCGCCTTCCACTCCTTGTACGGTAAGTTCTCCATGAACTTGCAATCTCTGCTCACCAGGAACTTCTTGGTAAATGGGTCCCAAAGAAGCCATCCCTTGCTGTTTTGAGCCATGCCCAGGTGCACGGCCCATGTTGCCTTGGCATCAAGCTTGTTGTGCCGAAGTTTCTTAGGCACAAGTGCCATGCACATGCACCCGAACACCCGAAGCATATCCACCTTCGGCTTCCTTCCAATCCACTCCACATAGGGCACCCATTTGTCTTCTCCCACGTGAGTCAAGGCTCTGTTCTTGGCCACACAAGCATGCCGCACCGCATCCGGCCAAAAGTAATTGGGTAGACCGGCTTCAATGAGAAGTCCCCGAGCCGTCCCCGTGAGTGTCCGATTCGCACGCTCGGCGATGCCGTTCATTGCTGGAGAGTAGGGCATGGTGAGAGAGTGCCTTATGCCCTGCTTCTTCAGCCAAGTTGAGAAGTCCTTGCTCAGGAACTCTCCCCCACGGTCAGTGCGAATCGCCTTCACAAGCCGGTCTTGTTGTCGCTCCACCATCGGCAACCAATCGGTCTTCACCGTTTCAGCTACGTCACTCTTCTTGGGAAGCACATACACCCAAGTCATGCGAGTGTAGACGTCCACAATGGTGAGGAAGTACTCAGCTCCAGCAGCTCCAAGCTTCAAGGGGCCCACCACATCCATCACCACCTCATCAAGTGGTGCCTTCGCCGTTGTCTCCTAGCTATGGAACGGGTAGCGGGTGAACTTGGCTTGCATGGATGTTGGACAGCCAAGCACCTCATTGGGCTCCCCCTTGACACGTATCCCACTGACCATCTTTTGCTTAACTATCTGCTGCAAAATGGGCAATGCCACATGCCCCATTCGCCGATGCAAGGTCAGCCAATCACACTCTCCCGTAGCGGAAGTCGGGTTGGAGAAAGCGGCACTCGCAATCGTGCCCCACAAGCTCTCTCCTTTCTCCTTTGCCGCTGCTGCTTTGCTGATCTTAGCCTTCTCCTCCTCATTTCCACCACCTTTGGCTGCTGCACCACTCTCCCTGGGTTCACACGCCTTGCTGGTCTCTCCAAAGTTGCACTCCTTCGAGTCACTCTTGGTGTCACTTTGTTTTCCGTGATCACCGCCACCAACCGCTTCACTCTTGGTGCTGACGCTTGCTGCCACTTGCCTCCCCTTAGGCATGGGGACCACTGGGATTTGCCACATCTCATTATAGATGTCCCTGTCCTCATGAAGGTCCCAAAGCTTCCGCTCACCAAGCCTTGCGGTATATGTTTTGGAGCCCTTGGAAGATGTGTCCATGCCGGCCTTTTGGAAACGCCGAACAGAGATCAGGTTGGCAGCTAGGTTGGGCACCCAAAGCACGTTCTTGAGACCCACCATCTTCCCATCAGCACCCTTGAACATGGCCTTGCCCATGCCTTTCACCTCTGCTCGCTGCCCCAAAGCCGATGTAACATGCTTGACCGGCGACGGTTCGAGTTCGGTGAGCAAGTCCGCACGAGGTGTCATGCTATAGGTGGCGCCGCTATCGATCACCCAAAAGTCCAGAGAGTGAAGGGTGACCTTTCCCACAGTAGCTGGCTCCTCAAAGCCTTCCACACTTCCTGCTGCAGCTGCCGCTTGCGTGGAGACAAAGAAGAATTGGCCCGGGTATCGATCTTCACTCGAGTCCTTGTCGTAGTCTCCACCTTTCATGCTTGCAGCTTTGCCTCCACAGCCACCACGGCCTCCACGACCTCTGCCTCTTCCTCCCCTTGCTCCTCTGCCCTCTTGGCCTTGAGAAGGGGTCCATCCATCAGGCAATCTGAAGCAATCTCTCCACATGTGGCCGGTCTTGTGGCAAAAGTGGCATTCGCCATCAAATCGACCGCGCCCACGCCCGTAGCCATTGTTGTTGTTGTTGCTGCCATATCCTCCATTACCACGGCCTCCATTGAAGTTACTGCTGCCAAATCTGCCTCCTCGCCCTCTGCCCCTTCCACGGCCGTGCCCACGGCCCATGCTTGCAACTCCGGCACCTCTTCTTGTAAGATTTCCCGCTTCACATCTTCGAGTGAGAGACGGGGCAGATCTCGATTTAGGTTGATGATGAGCGAGGACCATGAGTCCGGAAGTAAGGCCAGCAGCTTGGTCTTCTTTTGAAGGTCACTGTAGTTCAGGTCAGCTCCTTCGAGCCGTGTCAACAAGTCGAAGAATTTCTGCACTCCTTCCTCCACCGGTTCGCCTTCGTCAATTCGAAGTGCCGCCATTTGCCGCTCCAAAACCGAAGCCACCGCCGCTGTTGCAGGAGCGTGTACACCCTTGAGAGCAGCCCATGCCTTTGGTCCCTTTGCTGGTTCACGCTGAAAAGGCTTGATGTGACGGATTTGGCTGCTCCCCAACGCTTGCCCAAGTAGAAGGTAGCCTTGTGCACTCTTCCGCACCCACGGGCTCTTCTCCGGGTCGTTCTCGGGGCGCTTGTCCGTTCCTTCCATCACCTCCAGCAGATCAAAGTGGTCAAAGATGTTCTCCATCTTGAAGGACCACTCAGCAAAGTTGTCACCGTTGAACTTGTCAAGGCCAAACACTCTAGGCTCATCCCTAGAGGGTCCAAGGCAAGGTTGCACCGGAGCAACGGGTGGATCTTGGTGTTGACCTTGTGCTTGGGCATCTTCTCTGCCTCCAGAACCTCTGCCACCCCCTTCCTCAGGTCTAGGCATGGTCGAGACGGCTCCAAGGGGCTCTGATACCACTTGTTATAGTCACAATAGGCTCAGATGTTCCTAAAATGAGAGAAATTGTGCGTAGTCAGAATTCCGTCAGTCAGCTTCAAATACTGATAACGATCTGATATGTGGCTCAAACTATGATCTGTAAATTGGATCTGAAGCGAGTTTTTGTCGCCTATCAGCAGCAAGTTGAATCACAAAATTCCATGAAGATTTGACGACGCTATGGCGGTTTGACTGGCAGGAGGTACAGCAACCACTATTGTCTTAGGAGTACAAAAAACTTAGGAAGAAGAATTCGAGAGGGAGATGGTTCCCAGCCTCTACATACCCCAAGAGCCGAGGTCCAGGTTGGTGGTACACCACCACAGAGTCCCCAACCATGAAGAGTCTCGAAACCAACCTTCCAAGGGGCTACCCCAAGTGAAATGTAACACTACACGAAGTAACGTTACTATTTTCACTATTTAATATTTATCCGCGTCCCTTGGGCTTGAAATCTTGAGCTCTTGTTCTTGGATCTGCAAGATAAATTCTTCTTGAGTTGATGGGGGCTTGCTGCACACACCTACAACACGATGGACACTTCACACTCGACAAAATAGAAAAAACACATGCGACACACAAACGACGACTTGACATGCGAGTTGTAAAAACTCGCTAATGTCTTGACCGACACAAGCCACATTGTGATACACCATTCAAACATTCACACAAGCACTAGATAGCACTGAGATAGACTCACAATTCATTCCATGCCATGCATGCACACACACAAACAAGGACGACAAGCCGAGTGCAAGCCATAGGATTGCACCAACAGAGGGATGAAGGGACGGGCAGGGAGGGATGACAGGACGGGCAGGGAGGGATGAAGGGACGCCCAGAGAGGGATGGAGTGATGGGTAGGGAGGGATGAAGGGACGGGCAGGGAGGGATGAAGGGACGGGCAGGGAGGGATGAAGGGACAGGCAGGTAGGGATGAAGGGATGGGGAGGTAGAGATGAAGGGACGGACAGGGAGGGATGGAGGGATGGGCAAGGAGGGATGAAGGGATGGGGAGGGAGTGATGAAGGGATGGGGAGGGAGGGATGAAGGGACGTGCAGGGAGGGTTGAAGGGATGGGCAGGGAGGGATGAAGGGATGGGCAGGGAGGGATGAAGGGACAGGGTGGGAGGGATGACAGGACGGGCAGGGAGGGATGACAGGACGGGCAGGGAGGGATGAAGGGACGGGCAGGGAGGGATGAAGGGACGGCCAGGGAGGGATGGAGTGACGGGCAGGGAGGGATGAAGGGACGGGCAGGGAGGGATGAAGGGACGGGCAGGGAGGGATGAAGGGACGGGCAGGAAGGGATGAAGGGACGGGCAGGGAGGGATGAAGGGATTGGCAGGGAGGGATGAAGGGATGGGCAGGGAGGGATGAAGGGATGGGCAGGGAGGGATGAAGGGACGGACAGGAAGGGCTGTGGGCTCACCACGGCCATAGTGAGGGTGAGCTGATGTCGGTGCAGCGCTACGACTGGACCAGCCTTCCCTGTCCACACTTTCCCCACCGCAAGAAAGGCAGGGCTCGAGAATGGGACGCCCAATCACTCATGCCATGGGATCCCTGTGTCATCTGCAAACAACAAGGGAGTTTAGGCTATCACCAGGTATGTGACAACGATCAAGAGTGCACGAGAGTAACTACTCACCAATTGCGTTCTCAGCAACCCACTTCACACATGCAAGGGCGAACTCAGCGTCCTTCTTGTAGCACTTCTTCCCATCGCTGTTGATCACATCTTTGATTAGCTTAAGAGGGGAATTAAGGAGAGCTCCGAGCCTGAAGTTGGAAAGCCTTTTCCCAAACCTGTTTTTGAACATTTTGGCAGTCTGCTCTAAGGCATCAGAGTTCGATAGTTCAAGCTTAAGCTTGAATGCGGTTTCTGAGAGTGGCTGCACGTTTGCCAGCTCTGCACAGCAGTAGAAAACGGGTGGCGAGTAGATCAGGCCAGGTAAGGTTGAAACAACAAATCGTGACTCTGAAGAAGAACACCACGTTGAATTCAGGGACAAAGGCAAAATTTGATAGCAAAATCGCTGCAGCACATACCAATAAAGAGGTTCAGCCAGTGGGCTTCATCTGGAGCATAGTTAATGTACGGGGGCTTGCTGATGGTGAGGCTAACTGCCTGCTTCATGATGTCCTGCACGGGGTGAAGGGATGGGAGGGATGAAGGGATGGGAGGGATGAAGGGATGTAGAGAGGGAGAAGGGGGGAAGGGCAAAAGTTATGAAGGGATGGGCAGATGGGACGAGGGCATGAGGGATGGGGATGGAAGGACGGGTAGAGCGGGATCAAGGGATGGGCGGAGAGGGAACAAGGGACATGATGAGAGGGAAGGGGGGAAATGAACACACACACTTATGAAGGGCGGAATGGTTACTTACATTCACGCGCTTGTCCGTGAGAACCTTCTTCTCCATTTGGTTGGCCAAGTTCTCTACCGCACTCAGTGACGTAGTGGTGACCACCGTCTGTCGTTGAAGTTAGTCTCTAGAAGCAAGTGCTTCCTCCTCAAGCTGCGTGTTTCGCAGACGAACATCGTCATCGAGCCTTGACACCTTCCGGCCTTTCTCGCTGTAGAGCAGATCCACCCCACCGTTTGTCTCAACGCCAGCGGCTCGCTTAAAGAGCCGAGTACCAACGGCGGTATAAGCTGCAAAAACCACCAGAATTGGGTTAGTCACGGGGTTTAGCTGCAAACTTAAGGGCGGAATGAACAGGAGCAAAGTTTACCTGTAGGCATGATGATCGCCTCATCCTCATCCGTTTGCTGGTTCGCCTCCGCTGCCGTAAAGGCCGCAACAGCTGCTAGAATTGAGGCATCACCAGTTACACCAAGCGTGGGAGGAGCATGGACAGGCGTTGAGGCAGCGGGAGGCTGGGCTGGGAGCCTGGCTGGGCTGGATGGAAGATGTGACGCAGAAGTAGGGGCTTCATGGTTGACCTCACCGTTGATCCCCGAATCTGAAATTGGTGAATGACAAGATACAAGTTAGCATGGGGTAAAAGCGTGCGGACCTAAGGCAATGGGACATTCGTACTATTGTTATTCGCAACGTTGTAATGGGAAGGCGCACGAGGGGCCTACTGCAAAACAGCGCTGAGGCTCCTCACGCCACTTCTGCCAGTTGCTAGTGCAGGCGGTCCCATATCAGGTAACTGCAGCCCATCAATCTCGCCAGCGAATGACTGGTCACCGCTCTCAAACTATGCTTCAGCCAGACGTCCTGAAATTGTGGGAAATTAGGGTTAGTCGCAAAAAATGTGCGAAGGGAATCAACCGGAATGTGCCAAAAGAGGAAGGCAGTAAGTACCTTGATCCTTGTAATCACCACCGAGGGTCGCATGGTTGCTCTTCGTGCCACGGCTGGGCTGCTGACGTTGTGCCATTGCGAGCACCTCAGGTGGAACTTGGTTTCCCTTAGGGGCCATCGTGAAAGAAAAGAGAGCGTGGCGTGAGAATACTATAAGAGAACTGGAGAGAACTTGTAAAGGTCTTGCGCTGATGACAATGATTGGGCAACTAAGTTTTGATAGAAAACAAGGGTCACACCTGGTGAGCTGAAACTTGAGTTTCGTGACTCCACGAGACGAACCGCCCTAGAACTATCTTTGAGCTTGTTTATATCACATTTCGCTCTGTATAGGATTTAAGGGGGCGGGGCGGATGGCGGGAAAAATGGGTTTTGCGACGGCGGCTCTTTGTACAAGTGGGGGGGGCTCTGCGTCCTAAGTTTGAAGTCTGAAGTATGAAGTTCGAAGTTCGAAGGTCAAACCTCGAGTTTGAAATTTCAAACACAGCTGCGGAAGGCGTTGTGGGTTTGGCTGGTTGGCCGCCAAACCATAGCAAGGCAGAGGAGTTTTTTGAGGCGAGGGGGGACTGACAAGGTAGTGGCGGAAAGGTTGGTCTGTGTTTTTTTTGTTTTCGGCTAGGCAGTGTTTGAGCACGATGCACCATTCTCACACTGTCAAATTGGACAGCAAACGAGACTGTATTTTACAAAACGCGTATGTTAGTGACGTACGGCCATAATTCGGAAGTGTTCCGTGGAAGTTTCAGTGCATGAAAGCAGTTGCGCCACGCTAAATCAGTGCTCTTAGGGTGCCGTGGTGCTGTTGCTGTGGCTTGAAAGGCTTGGGGTCAATCCTCTCGATAACCTAGGGGGTCACCTTGCAGAATCCGAGTTTGCCCTGGATCCAACTCGTCCAATCTGGGTAGCCCTAAAACTTTTGACTGTTTTCGTATGCCAGAGTTTCGACCAGCTCATACGTGGTTTAACCTTGTTTTTCCATGACAAACCAGTGTAATTACCCTGACTTCCAGAGGCCTGCTTGGGGTCAGGTTTTCCACGCGCAACTCAAAGCAGCAAAGCATTTGCGCCAAAACCTTGCAAGCGTGGTTTGGTTCTCGCTGTTGGGGGGAAAGGGTGCTGATGTGGCGCTTTACAGTCGAGTACAGATAAGACGCACCTGATGATGCCGAACAATTCCTTCAGCCCCGCTGCCACCTCACCTGACTCCGCCGTTTTGGGCCGTTGGCACAAAACGCACCAGCCGAAAAGCACCTCATTGCGTTGTATGGGGCGTTCGTATAGCGCGTCCGATACGTACATTTTCCCAGAAGTACCCTACACAACCATACTAAACTGCAGTGGAAAGAAGACACACAACAATTAAATTATATGATCATTATTTAACAATATCGTCTATGTTGAAATTGCAAAATGCTTCGTGGGTTGCACAAGTAAATCTGCCTCCATCGGTGTGAATATTAAACCGACCAGAACACGGGAGATATCTCGTAAAGTGCTACGCTGACTAAGCAATTTCATTGCGAACTAGGTCTATGTGCTTATCGCCCGGAGGCGGATCATTGGAAGGGCATGAAGCTTGCTGGGATGAGTGTGCATTGAGTGTGCATGCTTGAGATGTTGGTATGGTGGATGATGGTTGGCAGCCAAAGGGGGAGATTGTTGTGTGATGTCATCATATGCTATCACATTCTGTCTGCCTCCCATCCCATGTTTTCAACTTGCATGTGTGGTTTTGAACGTGTGCAAGAATTTGTGTGTGGTGTGTTATGGAGTTTGGGAATGTGTTTTGTGTTATTTTGTTTGAGCAGGTATTTTGTGATGATAGATCTTGAGAAGATCTTTCCGACGCAACGAGAATCGCTTGAATCGGAGTAAGAACGCGAAAGCTATGAGGATTCAAAGTTCATGAGCTTGCGTTACAATTGCGGCGGTTACAAAGTGAAGTTGTGGGGTGACTCTATATGGAGTTGGGACCTTTGGGTTGGGGAAATTTGTCACTCTACTGTAACAGCTGCAAATTGGTTGGGAACAACCAAGCTAGGTTGGCAAGGGTGGCCAACTTGGATGGATTGGTTTGGGAGGGACAAATGTCAAAGTTGGGGTTCCTATAGGGATGGAATCTTTGTGCTTATGGGGTTTCCTTGGTTGGGGACTCTCTTGGGACCTTCCCTCTCATCGCTCACTTCTATCCCAACCTTTTCTCTTGCTCCTCTAATTCCTTCTGAGATTCTTGAACTTTGATTGAACTTTTGAGATTGAGTTAAGTTCTCCTCCTACAGCTTACCCCCTAATGCGTCGAAAGCCATAGCGTCGCGAATACTTCATCAATCAATGTGACTCAAATCGGGAACGGTAGCTGCGATTAAGAGCTACAACATATCCAAGTTTCGCGACATTTCAAAGGCTAGTTTTTTGTCGACGTCGTTTCTTGTGAAGACGACTTTTCTGTCCAGAATTTCGGATTTATATTTTGAGTAATTCTAGCTCCTAAGTTCACCTAGACTCCGTCCTAAATCCTAATCGACCGTGGCCTGCAGCGGACGTGGAGCGTCTTCAAAGTCCCTGCGGGCCTGCTCCTCTGCCCAAAAGCGTTCCTCCTCATCATTTTCCTCGCGGCTGGTGGCAGAGTCGCTTACGGTGGACGAGGTTTCGTCACTGTCGTCCGAATCTGAGTTGGACTCAAGTTCCGGCATGTCGTCGTCTTCCTCGTCGACGGGAAGTGCATCGCGGATTGCATCAAATCCAAGGAATGGGTAATGCTCAGCGCCGCGCGCTGCCCGGGCCTGATTAGAGTGGATGCCCCGGCGGCACAGGGGGTGGGAACCCCTGTGCTGGCCAAACACCTGGGCATTGCGAAACAAACGATCGCTGAACTCGCAAGTGATTGGATTAGACGACCTCATTCTTGGCGTCCAGGTCCTTGAGAGCCATTGTCTAGACCGATAATGTGGGTAGCACGTTTCAAAATAAATAATAGGTCTAGCACGGACACACTAGGGTGCGTGAGACTGGGCATGTTCTGTGTCGCCCAGAGCGCTCAACGGTGGTCAATCCTGTGGTGTCGCACAGCTAGATACGTGGAGGCAATTCGACTAGGGGGAATGAGCTGCGCGTGATTTGGGGATCACTCCAGCGTGGTGTCGCACAGCCAGGTTGGTTTGAAGGTCTATGACTAGCCAGAGTCGAGCAGCGCGCTTTTCGGTGGTCACACCTGTGTGGTGCCGTGCAGCTTGGTGTGTGGTGGCAGTTAGACTAGGGGGAAAAAGAGCCCTAGCCTCTGCATGACAGCTGAGGAGTGACGCACAAAATAGATCTGTGGTTGAGGCAGGGTTTCCGTTTCCGATCGATGCGCTGGCGCACTCGGACAAGAGTATGGTTCAGGCGTGGGACATCGGGTCCGTTTCGCCCTGGTCAAGTTCTTTTGGGTGGTTTAGAGGCGGTTTTGATGTGGTAACGATTGTTGAATATGTGGTTGGACGCGGTACCTACCCAGCTTCGGTACCTAAGTATATAGGGGCAGGAAAAATCAGCAAGGGGATGTAATATGTGACACCAGGCAATAGTAGCGTTGGTAGTAGCAGGATGGGTGAAGGTGGCTGTATAGGTGTTTTAGGTGTGATTATGTAGGATTGTAACCAGGTTTTTATAGTGCATTTAATAACAATTTAATGTTCACATTTCGTGAATTCGAATATTGTAGCCAACAGCGAACTACATGGTACCGACCTAAACTGGCATTTACTGTTGCACGTTGCCACGTCAGCTGCCGAAACCCTAAACGTCATGTTGCTTGCTTGACTCACTCGAGTGCTGGTGAGCTCGCTTAGGTGTTAGTTGGTGTGAGACCTGGATGAATCTTGTTCCTTTGCACTGGTAACCGGACGTTACGTAACACAAATTCGACATTCTGAAATATACGTTTCGCTAGTTTTCATGTGGGTTAACACTTTGCCGAGACACTGCCCTCGTGTCGGCTCAATTTCATGTTTGAATCTGAGTGTGTGAATCCAACTTTATTCGTCGAGGTGCTGAACAAGCCCTCAAAACGTATGGTCTCGTGTTTCCGTCAGTCACATCTCAAATCTCCCGAAGGAAGCCATTAGCCCGTGCGTGACACGGGCAGTTGTGTCAGATCTGTTAGTTCTCACAACAATAAGTCTAGTTTGGAGCTTACCACCAATTAGGTCGGGGTTTTCTCCTTTCCTGAGTTTACGATCCGCTATTTTAGAGCTCGCGTAGTGGCTACACTAGCGTCGAGGGGAGGTTTTGGCGATGTGCGGGTGGAAGTCAACGCTGCTCCGCCAGCTGACGATGCATGCGATGGAGGCGGGGGATTTTGACTGGAGAAGAGTGTCGATGGCCGGCTAAAGACCGACCATTTCTGACGAGCAAGAGCGTGTCGATGAGAACGGGATTATGGTTAGCGGAGGTCGTGTCTTGTATTTCGTGCTGCTGGTCGCACGACAGAGCGAATAGCAGTGCTGGCAAGGGCTAACTCTGCTCGCCCAGATGACGGATATGACGACGGTTGGGGAGCTCGGCCGGACATTGCGGTGAGGGCCGGCTTCCGAATTCGACTTCCCTCTGACGGACTGGGGTTAGGCTGGGGCCTGCGTGTTTAATTGCTTTGCATATAGAGTGTATGCATAGCAGCGCTATCGATGGCATGCCTCCTCCGTCGACGGGGCTAGGAGCTACCGAATCCCCATCTCCTTACTATATGGTTGCTTACTAACGCCGCGATCCTTGTAGCGGTGTCAGTTGTGGCAGCATTGGCGGTGGGTGGATGCACCGTAAGAGCAGGTGGCCTTGCAGCTGACGGCGTAAGTGCTGCCGAGAGTGGTAGGTTCCCTGCCAGTGGCGATGTGCAATGGTGGAAAGTCACCAAGTAGATGGTCGTGTCGCCCTCTTTCTTGTTCTCCGCCTGCCAGGTCTGTGTCTCTCTGCTCTGCAGCACTCCCAAACCAAGGTTTGCTGCTATGGCGCTCTCGTGCCTGCCTGAGCGCCTTCCATGCCATCCCTGCTCGTCCGTGTCTTGTCGCCACATATCATTTCCATCCCGCTTGTTGCAAAGTGCCACATTCGTCGCGGCGAGAGCGACACATTCATGTGAACAATTCCCAGTGGCACTGGAGACCCGCTTTCCCGCATCCCTGTTGGAGTGGTTCCGCCACCCACGACGGACTACTCGTGACTTGGAGCGACGGAAGGAGAAGCGCGGACTAGGGAGGAGAAGGAGTGAGGAAAGAAGGAGATTGTGTGAGTGTGTGACTTACGAAAAAAATGGGAAAGCGAGAGAGAAACAAGGGGAAAGGGGGCCTGGTTTCCTCCTGGGATCTCCTTAAAGCCCCCTCCCCAAAGAGAGAGAGAGAGAGAGAGAAACAAGAGATAAGGTTGGAGGAAAGATTGATTGGGTTTAAGAAAGGAATGGAAGTGGCGAGAAACAGATTGACGTGGAAATTGCTGTCATTTCGTATTGACGATTAGCATCTAATTTGAGCTCACTTTTTGGACGCAAGGCCCTTGAGGCTATTTGCAAGAGTATTTTCAAAAACTTTTCGCTGCGCCGGAGGCGATAGTTGCCTAGAATCCCCTTCCCTGCGCCCGCGCATCTCCTATTCTCTCTTCCCAATCGTCTCGCAATCGCACTCCGTCCTCATCGTCCTCGTCCTGCAGGTCCTGTCTGCTGCGATTGCGGGGGAACCATACACCCTCCACTCAGCCTGGCTCTCTAAACCAGCTGCTCGTTCCCCGCGTTACCCCAGCTGTGCCTACTCTCGTCGACACGACTTAACGCCATACCTACGTTGGAATAAATGCGTTTGGCGTTTTTAACTCTAGCGTTTAAACGCAAAACGCTTAGCCAGGAGGGGAGCAAATGCTAGGAAAACGCTGGCCTGGGCAGGGTTAAAAAAAGTTTCGGGCAGGGCAAAAAAAGAGCTTCCCGGGGGGGCGGGGGGGGGGGGGGGGGGGGGGAAGGAAAGGAAGGGCGTGAAGGGCACCTTCATCCACCACCCCCATTAATAAAAAAATAAAAATTTAAGGGTACATTCACAATTCGACCTAACATCCATCCATCACATCACACACACCTACCCCCTCTCCCATGTAACACAACCAAGATGCATCTTCCCTACAACCAGCCGCTGCGAGTACTCCACCTCATGTTGTGCAACACCATGCTGCGGGAAAACCCTAACACCAGCCTCCCCTGCCACCCCTGCCACCTCTTCCCCCCCCAGCCCCTCCCTACCCTCCCCTCTCCAACTCCCTTGATCCTCAAAGCTCCACTAACAATACTCATCATCCAACTCTTTGCCCCCCCCCTCCTCCTCCACCACGTCCTCCTCATCCACCAAAAAGTACCCCTCTGGAAGCGGGAGGTCAGGGATGTTCCAAGCCACAATTCCAAGTCCCTCATCCCTTTTGTGCCAGTTGCGCACAACCCCCCAGTTGTGCGCAATGTAAACCAGATCCTTAAGCTTCTCCGAGCCGAGCTTGTTGTGCCGAGCAGTGTGGACCGAATCCCACACTGCCCAGTTGTGCTCGCATGCAGAAGCAGACACCGGCTGAGTGAGGACACGGCAAGCAAGCTTGGCCAGCTCCGGGCAATCATTGCCGTGCCAGGTCCACCAATGCACCATGCAACCCTTCCCCTCCTTCACGGCCAATCGATCTCTAATGGCACCAGGCATGCCAAAGCTGCCCTCGAGTTTCAGGAAGGACATGAGTCCCTCCTGCAAGACGAGGGTGGCGCGCCTCTCCCCCACACCCTTCCTGGTAATGGTCTGTCCCTCGTAGTGGCGGGAGATGAAGTCTTTGAAGACTTTGGTGCACTCCACATCATCTGGGAAGATCTCTTCTATCTAGTTGCCTGGATTAAGGATCCGACCAACCACGTGGAGGGGGCAGGCAAGGCTGCCATCCCAGCGCGTCTTGACAAACTTGTTAATCTCCCTTTCCTCCCCCCTCGTCAACAGCTCCTGCCCATCCTCCCCCTCAAGCAGCTGCTTCACATCCACAGTCAGCTGCAGCATGTGATAATACATTCTGCCCATCATCCCTTTCTCCGTGGAATCGGTTGCTCGCATCGCCATGAATGGCAACTTCATGAGCTTCACAAAGAAGGCAGCCGCCTTCCACCAAATCTTGTCCTTGAGGTGGGCTTGGAAGGCTTCCCCTGCACTCCTCCGCACCCCCGTTGCCCACAACTCCCACCCCTCGCTGTGCACCATCTGTAGCAGTGACAGTTTGACCCCACAAAGCCGAGACAATGTGATAAATTGTGTCCCAAACCTCGTTCCGTCCGGACGCACCACTTGCAAGCCCTTTCCGCTGTGCACCTCCGGACTCCTCAAGAATCCACGCGTCCAGTGATGCTTCCGAATGTAAGAGATGATTTCGCCGCCCCGCTCGACCACCCCCTTGGCCCAAGCCATCTTACCCACATCCTCCATGAGGAGGTCGAGCACGTGCGTGGCGCACGGCACATGCTCGATGTGGGGCCACTTATTGAAGATCTCCTTGTAGGCGGCGGCGTAGTTGCTTCCCTCATCCATGCAGAGAGCAACTACGTTCTCCGCTCCGACTTTCTCCACTATCGGCCTCGGGATACTAGCGATGTACTCGCCTGTTTTTTTTTCCATCTTGCAATCCACGCTTTCCATTAAGCAGCGTCGCTGTCGTTGATCATCAAGACGGTGGCCTGCAGATGACCGCATCTGTCGGTCATCATGTCTGAGGCTACCGTCACTCCATGCACCCAGCTGGCCACAACCGATCCCAGCGCCATCTCAATCCGCACGCGGCATTGGTGCAAGCCAGCGCCGCCGACGTTCTTGCGCTTAGGGGGACATAGCCACTTCCTGCGAGGCCGATACACTCCACGGCGTTGCGCCAGAGAGGGTGGTCCGCGAGGTGCTCCGGGAGGCGAAGGCCCGCAAACATGAGGCAGATTGCCTCGTCCGCAACCTTCTTCGCATCCGCCTTCTCGTCGCCAAAGAAGTCGGTTATGCGGCTGCGCTTATGGCCGCTATCCGCTTCAATGGCGGCTGCCTCGGCGGAGTGGATGTCTTCGGCCTCCTGAAGCCTAGCTTCGTAGTGAGCGCGAACCTCTTCAGCCACCTCCTTTGTTATCGCAGTGCAGGGTTTCACCTCACGGCGGCGCCCCCTTGTCCAATTCGTGAGATGCTGAGCCAAACGCCCCACGGATCCACTAAAATTGTGCGTGCAAAACTTGCAGACGTACTGCTTACCGCACGCGCTAGAAACTAAGGGCACTCTGAAGTGCTGGTAAACTATGTGCGTGCAATCTTCCTCAAATTGGGGAGAATTTAAGGCCTCACCTGAGGCAACATTAGTGTTGGTCGCCAATGAAGTAGGATTTTCGCCAGCGTCACCCATAACTTTGCATAAAAGAAATAAGGAGCTGGAAAAAACGAAACACGCTGAGATCTAGGGAAATGACGTGAGGAGTAAGATCCCGATCTCGGTTTAGCACGCTGGTTGGAGTCTACGATGCCTCTGTGTTCAAGAGAGGTTTTGTAGAGAAGTGGTTGGGTTGACTAGATAATTTGTGGTCTAGTGCGGTTGGGTGTTTTTCAAGGGTTGGGAGTTGGGAAGACATCTTGAGATTGCAAGGTGGCGAGTCATTCCGTTTTTCCCTGCGCGTCGCAAACAAGTTTCGAAATTTCAAATTTTTGATTTTTTTTTTTCGCGGGCAGCCCGCTCTTGCGTTTGCGCGTTTGCCTAGCGTTTGGGCGTCTGCGTTGAAACGCAAAACGCTTGGCTGTTCGAGCATTTTTTCCAACGTAGCGCCTTACCTTGTCGTACAGGCGGGTTGTGGGTTCTAGGGCCTCACCATGGACCCCACTTTGTAGCCGTGTCTTGGTACGCATAGACATCCGAAATTGGTTCCCTCATACGGGTACCCCCCCCCTCCCCCTCCCCCCCATTCTCGGGCCCCCTGCTCTGGCACCATGGTGGTTTAGGCTCTGGCTCACTGGCATGGGAGAAGCAGCATGCTCTTCTGAAGTAATTAATTTATTTATTTTCTATGTGAGGTTTCATCTGCTTCACAAGCTGTCTGCTCTCGTTCTCTCTTGACAAGATCTGGCAACAATTATTTTGGCTGATTGGGAGAACCAAATCCAGTTTTTGATGCTTCGCTCTCCTTTCTCATCCCCTTTCACATTCGTCTGTCCCTTTCCCCTCCCCTTTGGTGTACCCTCTTCCTTTTGCTGACCTCCCTTCTCCATCGTTCCACTGCTCCCTTTTCCAGTAATGCCTTCCTCAACCCATCCTGTTCCGCTCCCCTTTTCCCCGTCACCCCCATGTTACCATTTTCTCGTATCGTATGCATTTCATCGTGCCTCAACCCACTTCTACTCTCTCTGAATCTTGACCTATCTCCCACTCAGCCTGAAGCCCCAATATCTCGTTGCTACCCCTGTCTTGGCCATCCCTCCCTGCAAAGTCCTCTAAGTCGTTTCCTTTCCTTCACTTCTCTGTCTACCATCCTCTCTAACCCCTTCTCCATCTCCTTCCGACCGTCCCACCGCCCTCCCCCCCCTCCTCCCGCTACGCACGCCCCCCCTTTCTTCTCAGCCATTTACTTCGTCACCCCCATTCCGCTCCACTTCATCTTCTTCTGACCCATGTACTTCTCCTCTCGTTGTTCCTCAGTTAGATGACCTCAGCCCCACTCTGCTTTGTTCCTGCCTAACTCACCATCCTCGTATCTCCATCCTTACCACCTCTGTGCCCCTCTCTGACCTCGCTCCTGCACCCCTGATTTCTCGCTCCTTCCCTCCCTGCTTAATCCTAAAACCTGTTCCTTCCCTGTCGCCCTACCCCTAGTGCTCCCCTTTCCTCTTCCCCAGCCATTATTCCCAGCCGCTGAGGATGTGTGGGGTGTGCGCCAGATTTCTAGACACCATGGGGTAGTGGGGCAAGTAATACGGCTGGGTGAGTGGTGGTGTGTGTGAGATTGGAGTCCGGAAGTGGGGGAGGGGAGGGGGACAAGAGAAGGGGGAAGGGGGGAGGGGGAGGGGAAGAAGGGGACAGGAGGATCAAGCTAGGTTTGGGTGGATGGAAAGGGGGATGTGAGTGAATCGGTGTGAGAGTCCTGGTGTGCGGAGAGAGGACATATGGGTATTAGTACCCATACGTGTCAAAATCCGGTTACCCTGAAAAACGGGTATTAGTACCCGCCACCTACTAGTGGGTGTCCTAAAAACGGGCTAGGCTAGGTAGGGCTTCTCCCTACCAAACTCCCTCCCTTTCACCGCAGTGAACTCCTCCCCGTCTACAAACTCCAATTTTCAACCAAACTCACTCCCTTTCACCGCACTGAACTCCTCCCTGTCTACAAAATCCAACATTTCCAACCAAACTCCCTCCCTTTCACCGCACCGAACTCCTCCCCGTCTACAAACTCCAATTTTCAACCAAACTCCCTCCCTTTAACTGCACTGAACTCCTCCCTGTCTACAAATCCAACATTTCCAACCAAACTCCCTCCCTTTGACCGCACTGAACTCCTCCCCGTCTACACACTCCGATTTCCAACCAAACTCCCTCCCTTTCACCGCACTGAACTCCTACCCATCTACAAACTCCAACCTTTTCTCCAACCTCACCCAACTCTCTCCCTTTCACCGCACCTAACTCCTCCCCATCTACAAACTCCAACTTCTCCTAAAAACTGCTCCACTCGTTCCCCCTCACCTCCCAAATTGTTTTGCCGCAAAACCTAAATCAGAGCGCGACTTACGCCCATGTCTAAATGGAATACCCGACCTCAGGTATTATTTACCCGACTGGGTCGAGTACCTTTTACCCGACACGTCGGGTAACGTTTCGGGTAACGGGTATCGAATATCCGCCCGGGTAACCCCGACCGGACCTGCCGGGTAATAATGTGGAATCCGGATACCCGACCCGCCCAAAAAGAGGATCCGGGTCCCGGGTATTTTGCTCAAGCCTACATATGGGGTAGCTGACAAAGCTTGGTAATGAGCTGTGGTTGGAGAAAGAACAGTCTCGGCCCCCATAGACCTCCATCATCACCGTCAAGATGCCAAAATACGGTAATCGTATTATACGGGTCGTACAATACCATCGTTTTTTTTCGGCCATTTCCTGAAAAAATACGCATTTTTTTGTTTGAAATTCCTGGTTTTTTTATTTTTCACCCTGTGCTGCATTCTCACTCCAACTGTGGGGGCGAGTTCACCACGGGTTGGCTTGGCCAGTTCTTTCGTGCGGAGGGCATCACCCAGTCGTACACCCTGCCGGACTCCCCGTAACAGAATGGGGTCGCTGAGTGACGCATCGGTTTAGTCATGGACAAGGCTTGTACCTTCATGATCCATGCTGGTGCACCCCATTTTCTGTGGTCGTTCGCAGTTCGCTACGCCGCTCACAAGCTTAACCGGTGGCCACACTCCCAGCGGTCGCAGGTTTCGCCGACCTTCCTCTAGACCAGGTCCTGTAGTGACGCGTCTGCATTCCATGTCTATGGCTACCTCGCTAACGTTCGTGCCTTTGGCACGGACAAACTCACTGCCAGCACCGTCCCTTGTGTCTTCCTTGGTTTCCCCCTGGACGCGTCTGACTGCAAATTTACCACCCGCCGTCTCACTGTTTCTTTCACTCCCGTAACGTCACTTTTGAGGAGCCTGTCTCCTTCTACACCCGCTTTCCCCACCGAGGTCTCCCAGTTACCCCGCCACTATTTCTCTTCCCCACTCCCCCAGTAGCCCCCGCTCCTCTCCCTCCCCATCATGCCACGTCTAGTGTGTCTCATGTCACTCCCCTCTCATCAATTGTCCTGGTGGAGGAGTCGACGTACTTTGTGGGCCCTTCGGCTTTGGTTTCGCCGCCTGTCTCCACTCCGGTATCTCCTCCTCCGCCACCGCAGCAGCAACCGTCGTCGCCCCTGCAGCAGCAGCTGCCTCCGCAGCCGCAGCCACCGTAGGGGTCCGCGAGCTCTGGGGGTGCGGGCATTGAGGAGGGTGCTAGTCCTCGGGGTACTGTCGTGGCTTGTCCCGGCGGCAATGGGGGTGACACCAATGGTTGAGAGGGTTCTCGTTCTGGGGGTGCTAGTCCTAGGGTACTGTCGCGGCTTGTCCCGGTGGTCATGGGGTTGGCACCGGTGCTGGAGAGGGTTCTCATTCTGGGGTTGTTGTCGTGGAGCGTCCCGGAGGTAGCCGTGGTGCGGCTGGAGGTTCTGAAGTCGGCGTGGAGCAACAGCAGCAGTCGCCGCCGGTGTACGCCCTTCGCCTCCTGGGTCTTCCCTCCCCCGACCGCGCTCCTACGCCTCCCCCGCTGCCGCCTCTCCTGCCTGTCTATGGCCCTGTGTTTCCTCTGCCGGACTCGTCCCTGGCTCGCTTCCCCCCTCATTCTCCTCCTGTGTCTCCTCCCTAGTCTCCTGACCCGACCCCCCTTTCCCGCTGGTGCTCTTACCGTGCCTCTCGTGCTCGCCCTGTTTCTCCTGTCCAGCACTCTCACCCTATGTTGCTCTGCTCTCACGCGTCTCTACTCCAATTCTACAGTCGTCTCCTTAGTCACCGCTTGTTGTCTCTCTGCCTTCACTCTCTGACATCTTCCATGCCGCTAATCCGCTAGTTCCTCACGTTCTCGCCTCTCGTGATACCAACCCAACCGTTCCTGTCTCCAATTCTGATGCTCTTGTCACTGCCGTTGCTGAATTTCCCTCTACCCGTCGCCTTGAGTATCCACAGCTCTGGTCTCCGATCTTGCCTGTCCTCCGTCCGTTGAGGATGCATTAGCCTTTGGCAGTGACGTTCTAGAGGACCGGCAGTATGAGCTAGGTTTCCTGTCCAAGGCCGCTCCCCACCTCTGCTCTATGCTGCTAGTCCTTGGGGGTGACCCAAACGCCCTTGACATCCTGACCCCTCGCACTAACGTTGAGGCGACGTTAGGACCCTGGGCCTCTCACTGGGTAGCTGCCATGGACGCGGAGATGGCATCTTGGAGATTCACCAGCACCTACGTTGACGCAGTTCCCCTACCTGAGGTGAACGTAGTCGATGGCTGGTGGCTCTTCAAGGTGAAGCACCCTCCTAAAGAGCTGCCAGTGTTCAAGGCACGCTACGTTGCTAAAGGCATCAGTTTGCGCGAGGGTGTTGATTTCTTTCAGACCTTCGTTCCGACCTCGAAGATGACTACTCTTCGGACGCTGCTACACGTAGTAGCATAGCATGACTACGACCTGCAAGCAGGTATCAGCATTTCTCCAGGGTAGTGTGCACAAGCAGGTCTACCTGCACCGCCTGCCAGACTTCACCGGCACCTTCGCTCCTGGGACCGAGTGGTTTCTCCGGCATCCGGTTTACGGTCTGCGGAAGGCGCTCTGTGAGTGGCAGGACATATTGCGTACTACGTTAGCTGACTTGCAATTCTTCCTGTCGTCTGCAGACCCTTCACTCTTTGTTCGTTCAGGCCAGACTCCGTTCTACATACTTGTCTATGTAATTGACTTGGTCTTCACTTCTGTAGACAGAGACAGTTGCTCAAGAGACACACCTGCACTGACATAGGAGAGCTACGCCGCTACCTTGACCTGCAGATCTTGAGGGACAGAGCAGCATGCACCATCACTCTCACACAGTCACACTTGGTGCGCCAGGTCCTTCAGAGGTTCGATCTTCAGTTATCCTCCGCACAGCCCACACCTCTGCCAGTAGATCAAAGGCTCTTGGCTCCACTCCCTGACGAGTCGGTAGAGCCTAGTGGTTCTTACGCTGAGCTGGTGGGTTGCTTCATGTATCTGATGACTTGCACTCGTCCAGATCTCGCATACCCTCACAGCATTCTGGCTTGCTTTGTGGCGACAGGCAGACACCGCTAAGTGGGTTTTGCGTTATCTAGCGAGTACATTGGTCATGGGGCTAGTGCTAGGAGGACACAGGCCAGTGGTCCTTACAGGGCACACAGACGCTTCGTGGGCGGACGACGCTGAGATGCTGAGGTCCTCCCAGGGCTACTGCTTTAGCCTTGGTGCAGGCGCCATCTCGTGGAGGTGCACTCGCTCGTCGTCTGTTGCACAGTCTAGCTGTGAGGCTGAGATCTACGCTGGTACCATGGCAGCAAAGTAGCTCCGCTGCTAACTTTCTTGCTCAAAGACTTAGGTGATCGACCTAGCTCTGCCTCGGTCCTATTGTACGTTGACAACAGGGCCATGATCCTCCAGTGTCAGGAGCCTCGACTGGAGGGCAGAGCGAAGCACATCCAGCTGTGGTACTTACTCCTGCGTGAGCTATAGCAGCGAAGCCAGGCCCGCGTAGTTCACTTGGCCTCTGGTGCAAACACAGCTGATATCACTACTAAGGCGCTTGCGCCTAAAGATCATTAGCGACAGTGTGTACATCTTGGTCTGGTTCTAGTAGCTCCTCACTTCCTAGGACCTTGATTGTGTACTACTCTTTTATATTCTTCTAACTGGCCTTGTGGCTTCTGTTCCATTTGCCGGACTAGTAGTGCCGCGCTAGTTTGCTCTTGTCTAGTTTGTACTCTTCTGACTGGTTTTCAGACCCTTGCCTCAGAGGTTGGACTAGTAGTGCCATCGTTAGCTGCGTGTCTCTTGCCTGGCACTGCACATTGTCTACCCTAGGGAGTGTGTCAACATAATTATATGTTGTTATAGGCTAGATAGGTGCATGCTTATAGAGAGTATAGCACCATAGCACAAAACCTGCCTGTATGCCTCATTCTAGTCATTTTGTTATTCTGAGAAGGAGATGTTACATGCTGGCAGCCAACGAGTGATAGCGTCTTGAGTGAGGAAAGGCCTGTCAAGTCCAGCAGCCAGTTATCCTTCATTCTACAGTCCACTAGAAACAGCTCTTCAAGGCCTGTCAGCCTCCCTAAGTGCACCATGCCTGAAGATGTAACACCGAGGTACAAAAGCTGTTGTCTAATAATGGGCAAGGAAAATCACTCAAGATCAATTCAAAACCCTGGATTGGGGACTTGATTTTCTGGAGAAAGGGCAAAAGAGGAAATGGAGGACGAATAAGGTAAGGTAATGACTAGAAGGGCTTGTGTAGAGACAGACGAACAAGGTCCAGCAGCCATTCATCTCTCTAGCTTGGAGAAATTGCTATGTATAATGTCACCTCGGACTCACCCGCCACATTGTTTTTCTATTCCCCTTGCTTTCTCCAAGTTCATTCTCAGTGCCCAGCTCCATACAACCTTTAATCACTTTCGTCAGCTCCTTTCCCTCTGCTGCCAACTCCCCCTCCGCCAGCACGAATTCATAGTCTCTCCCCTCCACCACAGAAGCATTAGCCTCATTCTTCTGCTGCATAGCACAAATAGCCAGCCTTAATGCATTCACCTCCTTTTCTGCAGCTGCCTTGTGCTCCGCTGTTTTCTGCAGCCAGCTCACTTTTCACTGCTGCCACCTCTGCTTTTATTTCTGCCGAACCATGGCTTTCAGCAGCCAGCACCCCTTTTAGGGCTATAATTAGCTCGCCCATCTCCTTCTATGCCACCATCCTTGGCCCCTCCCTCCTTCAGCTAGTAGTCTCTGGGACTGATATCATCTTTACTGTGAACGGGACAACGGGGTAAGAAGGGGTGAGGGATGCAGAATAGGCATGGCTCAAGCAGGAGAGGGTGTGAAAGAAAACTGGTCACAACACAAGAAAGGGTGTCTTCCATGGCTACGACAAGCGAACGATGCTTCGCGCATCAACCGAGATCTTTCTTCCTTCACTTTCCCCAGCTACCCATTCTACTCTCCTCTGATGGCTTCAGTTAGCCCACTAGCGTCAGATTTCCCAGCCATATATTTAGTCCAGTGTCAACTTACAACACTTGTGTCCACTTCAGTTCTGCAGAGTTAAACCTGCAATCAATAAGAGGAGCCAACACAGATTTCTGGAGAAAGGGAGGAAGCAATGGAGGGAAGGAAAGAGGAGATAGTCAGCGAAAGTGCGCAAGAAACTCGAGGGATGAGTGGGGGGCAGATAGCATGAGGGTCAGCTCAGTTCTGCGTCCTAAACCAAGTATAGACCGCAGCCTAGGTCGATCGAAAAAAGGCAACGGACGTTCACCGGTACTGCTGGTGAAAGTAAAGGAAAGAAATTGGAGATGGCGGTGGCGGCCAAAGTTGAGTCATGCTCTAGTCCATCCAGTGGATGGCCTGAGCTTGGAAGCACTTGCCTGGTTCAGACATCTCGGGGAGTTCAACACCGTGCTCTCAAGAGTTTCAACCGCGCCCTTAGAATCCTCCTTATGTGGTCTCTCCCTTTGTCGTAATAGCCGATTAGACTTTCAGCGGACCCGGTCAGGCTTGTATAGCTAGCAAGGGTAAACTGACAGATAAAAGAGCGGATGTGAGATAAAGGAAACAGGGAGTTATCCAGAACCGAAATAGCAGAAGAAAAAGTACTGCTGATTCGTCATGAGAGCAACGAAAGCAGAGCGAGAGCTGGCTAAGGGTTTCCAAGACCAGAGGAGGAGGAGGAGGAGGAGGAGGAGGAGGAGGAGGAGGAGGAGGAGGAGGAGGAGGAGGATCCAATCTAACGTGCTCAAGTCTTTAATCATTTTCTCGATGGCGATGTGCGAGGACGAGCTTCACGGACGAGGATGACAAGACATGGAGGCTGAGGGTGATATGCGTTGTGACGTTTCATGGCGATTCCGAGGGGGACATGGGGAATCTCGACATCCGACATGGGAGGACATGCGTGAGTGCAAAGGAATAGAGGGTGCATGCCACTGGGATAGGCAAGGAGAAGGCGAGACAATTCTTTGCGCAAAATCGCACCAGGCAAGACGCATGTGGCCGCAAGTAGCGCAAATCGGGAGATGTTTTCGACACGGCCATCGTTGTATCGAATGGTCTGACAGATGTCCAAATGATTGTAAGACTATTGACACGTGGCCTTTTCCACACTATTGCCTTACATCCCTTTGTATCGGCCTAGAAAATGTATAACATGTCACTTCGCTATAGTCAAGAGTCCCATCATTACTGTCATTACCTTGAGCCCAATGACATCCTGTCATTATCGTTGGACATCCCATCTGTGTTTGCTGGCAGGGGTGATCGGCAGTCACGAAGACGCCTTTCGAAAATTTTCTGCCTGACTGTAAGGAATTTATTTCCCTTACTGGATTGTACTGCAATCGCGTACACCCGAACTCTCAGAAGACCAGGCTCGGTCCGTTCCCGACGCAACAACGAGGCTGGCTCGCCCCGCCTCCGGCCCTTTTGACCGTGCCTGTACCCAACCTAGCCCTCTGGGCTCATCACCTAGCTAGATTTCTTGCTATATAGTGTCTGGCTCCCATTCTTGTACTTGTCATTGTTATTCCGCGCACTCTTAGTTACTATGCATAACATCTGGTATCTGAGCTACTTTCCTGGTTCACCCCGCTTTCTCACGGTAGTTTATTTCAAAAGCGTGGTTAACCCTGCGGGGCTGCAAAGCGGTTGTCCGTGAGCTAGAGTTATTAGCCCACACAACTACGATAGCGTTTGCGCCTCCTGCGGTTTCTTATCATGGCCTTCCCCCTGCCCGAAAGGCCGAGTTTGAACAGTGAAGTGGTGAGTCGGATGGAGAACCTTGAGCTTCGCCAGACGCGTGGTGAAGCGTATCAAGAGTCGCACGGGGTGGCAGAGAATGATGTCAAGCCAGAAGCCAATGGTGCAGCGAGCGAGACTGTCCTTGATGAGCTCGCATGGAAACTAGAGACGCAAGGTGTGCGCACTGTAACAGTCACGAAGATTAAAGTCAAGCCAGCCACGCCGCCCCCATTCAACCATTCTGACAAGGCGACAACTGTGTAAGGAGTTATTCTTTACGGCTGCAAGTGTCAACGTGGACAACGCGCACATTAATTTTGCCGTGTTGATGCTCCGAGGACCGGCGTTGGATTGGCGGCGACATCAGTTGGCGATTGGGATCCCGGCAGGTGTGAAGCAAGCGAAGGACGGGACTTCGGACTCTTCCAACCAACAGGCAGAAACAATATGCGGTACGACCACAATTCGCACGTAGAAGCATTGGGGCACAGCTCTGCGAGCTCGTTTTGAGCACTCGTCTTCCTTAGACGATGCTCGTGTGAAGATGCACAACCGGCGGCAGGTGACTGCAATTCAAGATTACACTCATCATTTTTAGCACTTGCAGACCAAGTGGACAACCTCAACAATGCGGAAAGGCGGGACAAATTCATCGGCGGGCTGCATTTTGATATTCAGTACTAGTTGCAAAGGTCCCGGCCCAAGACGTTCGATGAAGCTGTCCAGCTGGTGTCAGCAGCCTATGCACTGCAGTAGTGGGTGAAAAATAACAATAGGGATGTTGGTCGTTTTCGTGGACAGTCTTCCCGCCCCATGATCAATGGCGTGTCTCCTCCCGATGAAGTATTTCACGGGATATGTTTCAGATGTGACAAGCCAGTCACCAAGCTAAGTACTGCCCGACGGCGCTAAAGAAGACGAAGAACGACAAGGAGAAGCTAGGAAATGGGAAAAGGGAGTAGCAGATGGGCCCCCTTGTGACGAGGCTTTGTTGCCCCAACTTCAGCGTTCCCACCAAGCTGTGGTACCGATATACGCTATCGACCGCACTCGGACGATAACGGGAGCAAACCTGGAGGTCACCCTGTGCTGATCGAAGGCAAGGTGAATGGTAAAAAAACAAAGGTTATTCGTGGATGGTGGGGCTAGTCATAGCCTGATCCACGTAACAACAGCGAAGCAGTTGAAGTTGAAGTTGGAAAAGTGCCTCCCGAAATTGACGCACGATTGGCGGACGGGACTCCACGTGCAATTCTGGAGCAAGCGCGCATAGTGCGGATGAAATGTGGCGATAATTTCGGATCCAGCATGCCTATGCTGGCGACGATGCTGGACGGCTGTAGCATACTTCTCGGACGTGATTTGCTGCATAAATAACACCCAAGAATCGACTTGACAATGGGCGAATGCAGTGTGAATTGTGCAAACGGTTATCGCGTACTTCCTTGCTGGCGCAGGCGGGATCCGGTATCAACACGTGTCAACGCCATCACACTTCAGTGAGCAGTCAAACGGGGAGCTGATTTGTACGCCGTCCATCTGCATGAAACGACAATTGACGACAAGCCAAAGGACATTGCCACGCTCTGTGCCAGTGTCCTTGCTGAGCTCGCTACGCTGATTCGTCAGTACCCGGATATTTTTCCAGACGTACTGCCAGCCGGATTGCCACGTGAGCGCCCCCAGGACCACAAGATAGACATGGAGCCTGGCGCGCAGCCAACTGTCATAACACAGTGGCGGCTGACTCAGCCCGAACTCACGGAGTTGCGAAGCCAGCTGGATTATCTGTTAGAGAAGGGTTTCATTCGTCCGAGCACGTCCCTGTTCGCAACGCCCATTCTGTTCACGCCAAAAAAAGATGGAGGATTCCACATGTGCATTGACTACAGGGCGCTGAATCGCTGAACGCTCAAGTCTTGCTATCCAATCCCACAAGCGGATGATCTCCTAGACCAGCTTTGTGTGGCTCGCTTCTTCTCCAAAATTGACCTTCGAGGAGGCTACCATCAAATCCGAGTCTTCGCTGATGACTGCCACAAGACAGCGTTCCGAACCCGCTATGACAGCTATGAGTACACGGTGATGCCTTTTGGCCTCACGAGCGCACCCTCTACATTCCAGCTAACCGTGAATAGCATGTTCTGAAATCTACTCGACAAGTGTGTCTAAGGAACAGCTCTTGAAGGACCTCGACACGGTTTTCCAACGGCTGCAGCAGAACAGACTCATCACTAAATGCTCTAAGTGCGAGCTCCTAAAATCCGAACTCTAATTTTTGGGACACGTTGTTGGAGTGGACGGCATTAATATCGACCCGAAGAAGATCACCACCATCCGCGACTGGAAGCTACCCACGAATTTACAGGAGCTGCAGAGCTTTCTAGGGGGCTGCTGTAGGAGCTATAGAGCTTACTTTACGTCCGGAGGTTTATCCCCCATATGGCAGGGAAAACCAGACTTTTAACTGACCTGCTGCGGAAGGGAACTTTGTTTGAGTGGGGGGAGAGATAGCAGACTGCTCCTGAAGAACTCAAAAAAATTCTAATGTCACCCCCGGTCCTCCGAATCGCTGATCCATCTTAACCATTCGATGTCTTGATGGACGCTAGCAATTTCGCCATCGGCGTGGTACTGTTACAGGATTTTGGCGACGCACTCCAACCAATCGCATACGAGTCCAGAAAGTTATAGGCAACCGAGCGCAACTACGCTGTCTACGACAAAGAAATGCTCGTCATCATGCACGCGTTCAAGGTGTGGCGCTGCTACCTGACGGGAGCCGACCTGACAGTACGGACAGACCACAAATCTCTACAATACCTCCGCACACAGCCGAACCTTAGCCCACGACAGATTCGCTGGCTGGATTTCCTCGAAAGCAACTTCCACTACACCATCACGTACAAACGTGGGGCAAATAATTTCGCCGATGCACTGACACGACCGTCCACCGACCTCGCCTCCGTCATCATTGCACAATCCAACCCACTCCTCACCGGACTATTTACCCACGGCTACAGCACCGATCCCTTTTTCACTCGTAACCTCCACCAGCAAGCTACCACGGCCAAGGAAATTTATTTCCTAAAATTTGGCACTGACCGCATCTGGGTTCCCACTTACCGACTCCTCTGTGAATTATTGATTCAAGAATTTTGGTGTTGATAAAACCCAGAAATTACTTCACCGTTTTTATTATCGGCCAGATTCGACGTCTGATGTGCAGAGATACGTTTCGGCGTATTCGACCAGCCAGCGCATTGAAATCCTCTCAACAGCGGCCAGCTGGGATGCTGCAACCGCTCAAGCCAGCCGAGATCCAGTGGCAACACGTCACCATGGACTTTTGTCACAGGACTTCCGGCCAGCGCAAGTGGCAATGATGCTGTCCGCGTTGTCGTCGATCGCCTGACAAAGATGGCGCATTTCACACCCTATCGCACGGCAATGACAGCCGTAGAAACAGCCAAACGGTTCATCTCAACCATTGTTCATCTGCAGAGCCTACCATCTACAATCATCAGCGACCGCGACCCCAAGTTTACGTCCAAGTTCTGGTAAGAGACCTTGGAACAGCACGGCACCCGCCTGCAATTTTCGTCAACCTACCACCCGCACACTGACAGCCAGACCGAGCGCATCAATCAGGCCATGGAGTAGCTGATACACACCAGCTGCCCGGATCCTGCCCGGTGGGAAGAATTCCTGCCCATGCTGGAATTTTCCTACTACAACGCCCCATCAGCATAAAAAAATCCGAAACTGCAACCGAAACTCCTTTAACAATATGCGAAATACCGGAAACACTCTTCAAAAACTTCGCCATGTCAGGACGGACACAACCGGCCTCGAGGGTATGGTCAAGCAAAACCTGCTGGTCCCTTGGGGTCGGATCGACGGTCTTCAGAAGCCCACGCAAACTCAGTAGTTGAAGCATATCATATCATGCTTCAGGACAACCGACGTGTCTTCTGTAGTGCCATCCGCCTTCCCCTCCCCAAAAAGAAATCTTATGCCTAGCGGGTGAGGAAAGTGACCCTGAATACCAAGTGTTACCAATGGAGGGCAATGGTGAAACAGTGAATGAGGGAATGACAATATAATGAAAGACAATACAATATATAGGAAACCTAGGGCGATCTTGGACGTAGGATCGGAATGTTCGGGAAAAAGTGTCGAAGGGCCTCGATGTGTCGAAGCAAGGCCCGGAAAGGCCCAAGAGGCTCCAATTGAAAGGTCTGGAACCCTATCGCTGGTTCGGGACTGTTCGAGTCGTACGCCTTGTATGAAGCCTCGGTAAGGAATTACTACTTGAAAGGTGGTGCAGGAGACTAAGAATAGAATCTGCAGACACAAGTACTTGAAGTAGAAAGTAATACTGGAAGCACCTCCAATAATAGCCAGAATCAGTGTTATAGCCTTGTGATACTTCAAGACTTAATCAAGGATCTTTCCTGGAATGGTAGACTAGTAAGACAGCGGAAGTCTTAGAACTTGTAAGTGTTGACAAGAATTTACTCAAGAACAAGTTAATAACATAAGTCATACAAGCTACTCATATATCTGCTAGAAGTACCTGTTCGGTAATGTACTTGTCCAAAACTATTTGCGCTATGCGCTCAAATCGCTATTGAAACGAGCACGACTGTTCGCGTGACTGAAACGGTCTGCTGGTGTAATCATCCAGACGAGCGCTATTTGCTGACGCCATTCTACGGATGCTAACTACAGTGTAACTCAACAATATCTATCGGAACTACTTACAGAAATGCTTAAGTAAGAATTTATCACAATACTCCCCTTCATTTCTGGAAGTTCGATAGTGTCACTTCTTGATAATTCCGCAGAGTTCGTTGCAGTACTGGAACTTTTGACGTGTCAGCTTCTTGGTGAGGAAATCTGCAGCCATTTCACTGGTCGAGCAGTAGACCAATCGCATTCTTCCCTTCTCGACTTCATCTTTGACGAAGAAATATCGTAGCAAAATGTGTTTTGTCCTGTTGGCGAAACCAGGTTGATGCACAATTTTGATTGCGCGTTGGTTGTTGCATTGCAGGGTGAACTGTGTACTTGTCGTCAATTTCGCTTCCTCCAGTAGCACTTGTAGATAGAGACCTTCGTGAGTAGCTGTGCAAGCAGCTTTGAACTCAGCTTTAGCAGATCATAGAGCTACAAGCTCTTGCTTTGTAGAATTCCACGAGATAGTGCCGATAGGTTCGAGACGGTAGATAAAGCCGGTGCGAGATCGACGATTCGAGGTATGTGCTGCATGGTTCGCATCAACGTACCCGTTGAGGTATAGAGTTTTTGTAGTTGTGACTTGATAGGTAAGTCCAACTTCAGGCGTCGAAATGAAATATTGAAGAGCGCGAAGAAAATCTAGCCGATTCTCTCCCTCAGGTAGACGTAGAAATTGCGCGAGCTGGCAAGCGGCATAGGCGAGATCCGGACGACAACTTACTACTGCGAAAAGAAGACAACCCAGCTGCTGCTGATATAGCTATAGTACAGTGTTGTCGAGTGGAGTTGTATCGGGTTTGTGGTCAGTAGGTAGAGATTGGTAAGGTGTGGTTATAATTGAAGGTGTGAGATTAAAGCATGCGGCTAGTGTAGCTGCGTACTTGGAAGCCATAAGATGAATAGCCGCTGCTATTCGGTGAATGTTAAGGCCGAAAAACTGTGTGATTGTAGGGGTGATAGTGATATGTAGATGTTGTTGACGTTTCTGTTCGAAAACAGTAGTGAGGGAATCGGTGGTACTGATGTAGAGTAAATCGTCGACATAGGCGACGAGTAGAATGTAGTCAAGACCGGCGGTAAGTAGATACATTCCTTGGTCGTGCGGTAATCGGCGAAATCCGGCAGATAATAACTGACTGTGAAGATACTGCTGCCATAGTCATGGAGCCTGTTTAATGCCATAGAGAGACTTTCTGAGATGGCAGACGCTGAGAGGGTTAGTTTTGTGAGAATGCGGGTACTCAACCAGAATTTGTGTGTCGATAGGTGCATAGAGAAATGCATTGGCGACGTCAATTTGGCGAATTCTGAAGTTTCGGTAGGCCGCGATACTAAGGAGGATGCAGACACCAGTGTGTCTGCCGATGGGAGCGAAGGTTAATTCGTAGTCAAGTCCAAAAGTGTGCTCGAAGCTGCGAACGACCCTTCGAGCCTTGAAATTTTCGAAGGAATCATCAGCGTTTGTCTTTGAAAAACCCATTTTCCGGTAAGAACTTTACTCCCCTTTGTTTCCTTCAGCGCGATTAGATCCCAGGTACCTCTCTTTTCCAGAGCTGCTAACTCTCGGTCCATGCTTCTCACCATTTTTCCCTGTGTTGACTTGTCAAAGCTTGGCAAACTGTTTTCGGCTCGAGAATCTTACTGTTGTTTGACTGTACTGTGACCACAAGTCCCAAAACCTGTAATCCATTTTCAGTAAAACGAGGACGATTTGAGTTGACACCGGAGAAGTTGTGTTCTGACCACTGTTCCCCCCCAAATTCTTCAGGTGTTACACGGATAGCTGATTCGGAGACAACGGGCATTGGCTGCTGCTGACGACCACGTTCGTAATCAAGAACAACATCGCGGACATCTTCAGAGTCTGCTTCGCTGAGCGGGATAAACTCGGCAGTTCCAACTGACATGCTTGGCACGGGGATGTCTGTTGCAGCTTCGGAAGACTCAGCGACGGGTTCATTCTGTACATCTGCTTCGGTCGGTAGCAAAAGCACGCGAGCCTTCGAACAGCCTGGCATGATTGGCAGCTGCTGCCTGGTGAGCACGAAAAATAGGTAAGGTGAGTTGTTCATAGAAAAGACAATCACGTGCCGGTACGATTTGACTCGTGCGAAGATCAATAAATTTCCATGCGTAAAACTGCTTCTCGATGCCAATATGAATTCCCCACTTAGCCCGTTCCGAAAATTTCCCGAGTGCTGCGGTCGGAGGTCGGTATTGGACGATACACAAAAAAACTCTTAAAAGTTTTGTGTTGCCTACTGTTTTGGTCCACTGCAGGTGTGACGAAGAAAATTGTGGAAGAGAAGTTGTCGACAGCTAGTTGTGCATCGTCCAAAGCGTAAGTCCAAAAATGCGGTGGTAGTGCTGGCTGAATCAGCAAGACTCGCATCTTTTCTTGTAACGTCCTGTTCTTCTGCTCCGCTACCCCCATCTATTGGTGTTGATGTGGCAGAGACCCTCGGCGCTTTATGCCTAAGGTTTGAAGATACTTAGTGAAGGTTGTGTTCCTACAGTAACGGAAACAATTGTCCGGATGTTTTGCATTAACTAAGGTTTTTTTGCTTTTCGATCATTGTACACTTAAGTCATCATGTTTAATGGTGGTATGGTTTGGAAGGGACACATAGTGGATGTGTTCACAGTGTTAAAGTCCATACTAGTACACTGGATCTAACTTAGTGCCAAAAGATATACAAATAGTACATCAAGACAATTCTTTCCGAGGACAACGAGCAAATTTCCGAACAGCGTTTCTAGTTCCTAGTCCATCGACCCTTGGCCTTGATCACCTCCCGCAACCTCCTAGTCATGTTATCTACGAGGTTAGTGCAAACCTTTGCGGGGATCTTTTTGCACTCTACCTAGACCCTCTCTTTTGCATAAGGGGGTGAGCACTAGGAAAACCGCGAAGGATATGAGCATATGCAAGAGTACCGTACACAATTTCTGATTCAATGTGATCTCTTAAACTAGCCATGCTGAGGTGTGACTAAAGATGCCATTAACTGATTGGTCCCATCTTTTCATGGGTCGTCTCCATCATAGGGCTGTAGGGTAAAATCATGAACAGAGTGGTGAAAACTAGCGTATACGCCGCGAAACTGAGGGTAACGCAGAACTGTCGATTGTGCACCCTTGCACTATTAGAATCACGCTAGGATCTGCAGGTCTTGTCACGGTGCAGCAGTTGAAGAAGTCGCGACTGTTCGGGAAGAATGCTTGAGGTGAGGTCTGGTGAGAAAAAGGATCACTCCAAACAACATAATCATGCTCTCCAAGCCATTCCAAGCCATTTGTTCCGCCTAGGCTTGGAATGGCTTGGAGAGTACGAGTATGTGGCACTAGAGTGACCCTCTTCCTTACTAGACCTCAACCTGGATATTCTTCCCCACCAGTCAGGGCTTCTTCAATTGCTGCACCGTGACAAGGCCCATGGATTTTGACGTGATTCTAATAGTGAAAGGGTGCACAGTCAATCATGCTATGTTAACCTAAGTTTCGCAACGGATACACAAGCTTTCGCCATTCTATTCATAATTTTACCCTACAACGGTACGAAGGTGACGACCCATGAAAAGACAGGACCAATCGGCTAATGGCATCTTTGGTCACACCTCAGCGTGGCTGGTCTAAGAGATAACATTGAATCACAAACCGTGCACAGTACTATTGCATACACTCATATCCTTCGCGATTTTCCTAGTGCTCACCACCTTATGCAAAAGGGTGGGTCTAGGACAAGTGCGAGAAGATCCCTGCAAAGGTTTGCACTATCCTCGTAGATAACATGTCTAGGAGGTTGCGGGTGGTGATCAAGGCCAAGGGTCAATGGACTAGGTACTAGAAACACTGTTAAGAAGTTTGCTCTTTATCCTGGGAAAGAATTGTCCAGATGTACTCTTTGAATATCCTTTGGCACTAAGTTAGATCCAGTGTACTAGTATGGATTTTAGCGATGTGAACGCATCCACTATGTGCCCCTCCCAAAGTGTACCACCATTAAAATTAAGAATTAAGTGTACCGTGGTCGAAAAGCAAAAAACTCTTAGTTAATGCAAAACATCCGGACAATTGTTTCCGTCACTGTATACTCTCCTGCGCCGTCACTCTGAAATTCTTGAAGCTGTTCCTTCGATTCTCTCTCAGCCACCGCGAGCCACACGACGAAGATAGAGTGGGCCATATGACGAGCCGGAATGTTTGCCATCCAAACATATCGAGTAGAAGCCTCGATAAAGGAGATCATATCAAGCTCCCCCTTAGGTCCTGCTTCAGGTAAGTTGAGGATGTCGCTGTAGACTTTCTGCATAAGTGTATCTCGAGTTGATCCTGGAAAATGGCTGGGAAAAGGTTCGTGAGGAAGATTAGCAGTTGTGCACGTTGTGCAGACTGCCGGTCGTGAAGATGGCTTCATCTCGGTTCCATCCGGTAAGAGTAAGCTGTTTTTGTCAAGAACTGATGCTCGGATAGAGTGATTAAGAATGGCCGTTGATGCCATATATCCTCTGTTGCTTTGTATCCTGTTGATCACAGATAAAAATCGGCATTAGTATAAAAGGAAGGAATGACGACAGGAGAAATCGTTGGTGATTCATCGAGTTGTCCAAGAATGAAGCGGGTAAGAGGTAACTTAGTTGTTTTAACTTCCACGTCGAGAACTTTTTCTGGTTGCAGAACTAACACTCCTTCTTCGATGTCTGTTTCTGTTATGTCTGCTGTAGGTTGACCAATGAGAACCCCTGCTTCTGCTTCACTGCTACTCTGCTGCTCGGCTTCTTCTGCTTCACTGCTGCTGTTGTTGGGTTCCCAAGGTACTTCGGGTTTGTTGTTGACTTGTGTTAAAGTGTCATAGTAGTTTCGCCACGCTGATGTATCTTCTTCAGCCGTGTTTGTTGGCCAGAAATCAAGAGCCGTTATAACTGCAGTGGCTGTACGAGATCCTGTTGGAACTGCAGTTGCACGGAAGTCTATTTCAATCTTTTGATAATCTGTTTCTTCAGGATGTTGCCAAGGCCCAAGAGAAAAAACTCTGTCAGAATCTCCAGAAGTGCATTGCGATTTGAATTGAAGAACGAAGACGCCATACTGGGTGGCAGCTCTCCCGATGTAAGTGTTGGTATCGTTGTGATAAAGTTCCTGGTCCATTGTCTCACAATTGCCTTGTGTCCTGATTTTATGTCGCAGGAGTTGAGCTGTTGGAAGAAGATTGAAACCAAGTCCAGTAATGATGAGGACGTTCGTAACATGTAAGGAAAAACCAGTGTTAATAGAATCCAGCATGACGCAGACGATAGATCTTGCCATGATTGTTTGTCCGTTTGCAACTGTGACAGGTACTGGATGTCGAAGAGGACGCTGATGAGTAATGAAGAGCGTCTTGGCAGAGCACATGTGTTGACCACAACAATTGTCGAGATACCAAGTGTTGGGTCCTGCAATAACTCGAGCGAGATTAGCATAAACATGAGGCAAGATCATGTTCTCAAGTTGTTCGATGGAACTTTCTTCCTCCTCATCGTCGAAATCTGAATCGGTTGCATGAACTGTAGTAACACAACTGAAGACTTGTTTTCCGGATGTGGCAGGAGATGTTGTCGGTGGATTCTGCTTCACGGGTTGCTTGAACTGCTGCGACTGCTGCTGCACTCCTCTTTTCTTATTAGCTTGAAGCTTGTTGCAATATTTGATGCCGTGTCAATCCTTTTTGCAGTAGTGACAAAATAACTTGTTGATGCGTTTTGCAGGCATTGAATAGAAACTGATATTAACTGCTCCCTTTTTGTGATGTGCTGTTTGCAGATCAAGGTCCTGCTGCTCTACTTGAAGAATCGAACAAATCTCGGCTTCATAAAGATTTGGTTGAATGCGGAGAAGAGATCGACACTGCCGCCATTCTGCTCCAAGACTGTCAAGAAGAACCATGACAAACATATCCTTTGGGAAGTATCTGCCGCATTTTTCAAGTTGGTCGCAAAGTGTGCAAGCCCTGTTGACATAATCCGACATATTCTCGTTCCCCTGCATTTGTACAGTTGTCAATTGTGAGAGAATCTTACTCACTGAAATGGTGTCATGTGCCATATATATCCCCTTCAAATGCTTCCATGCAGATTCAGCTGGAGTCAAGCTGGTGTGAAAGGAGCGTATAACGAGCTGCTCTTTTAGCAATAGATTATGGATAGGAACTGTATCACCGCTGAGTGAAGCATGAAGAAATATTTGCTACTCCATTTGTGTCCCCGTTACAAGATACGAATAATCGCCGCTGAAGAAGGGCCATAATCCAATGGATTTTGCAAGGAGCTTGAACTCAAAACTCCAGCAGTAGAAGTCAGCGCCATAAACAGGTATTGTTGTCTTGATCTGCGTATTGCTTAAAATATTTGGAGCTTGAAAGACAAGTCCAAAAGAAATTTGCTGCTGCGGAAATTGTTGTTGCTGTTGCTGTTGCTGCTGTTGCTGCGGATGTTGCTGTTGTTGCTGAAACTGTTGTTGTGCTTGTTGCTGTTGCTGAAGAAATTGGAACTGTTGATGTTGAACAGGTGTAAAAGCAAAGGAAGAACTTGAGCTTGGAGCGGCTGCATCTCTTGCATAACTCGAACCATCAATACTCATACTAGTGAAGGCCACTGTTACTGATGCTGCTGCTTGTTGCTGTTATGCTGCAGGCGCAGAGAACGAAGTCCCCGGTGGATGCACAGTAGGAAAACCTTGCTGCTGTTGCGGCATCCCGATTGAAGAATAAGCAGGTAGAAAGTTTCCAGCTGCAGAGTCACCTGCTTGGCCTGTGAAATTTGTAGGATTTGTGATACCCGTGGGTCCAGTTGTTGAAGAACTAGATGTTGAAGCTGATGATGGTCTAGTCATTTGTAGAATTAACGATAGTCTTAATTCCAGAAAGCTCTTATACCATGAAAGAAATTGAAAGGTGGTGCAGGAGACTAAGTATAGAATCTGCAGACACAAGGACTTGAAGTAGAAAGTAATATTGGAAGTACCTCTAGTAACAACCAGTATTAACAAGTTGTAACACCAGAATCAATGTTACAGCCTTGTGATACTTCAAGACTTAATCAAGGATCTTTGCTAGAATGGTAGACTGGTAAGACAGCGGAAGTCTTAGAACTTGTAAGTGTTGACAAGAATTTACTCAAGAACAAGTTAATAACAGAAGTCATACAAGCTACTCTTATATCTGCTAAAAGTACCTGCTAAAACTTATATCCTACTGACGTAACCATCCAGACGAGCGCTATTTGCTGACGTCATTCTACGGATGCTAACTACAGCGTAACTCGACAATATCTATCGGAACTACTTACAGAAATGCTTAAGTACGATTTTATCACAACAGAAGCAAGTTTTGGAAAGGCCCAGGAGGCTCGAACTGAAAGGTCTAGAACCCAATCGCTGGTTTGGGACTATTTATGTCGTACGCCCTGTAGCGAGCCTCAGTAAGGAATTACTATTTCCTTACACAATTATTATTCATAACATTGACAATCTCTAGTTACCTGGCGTTACTTTGCAAACGACCCGTAAATTGAGTTCTGCACACTCAAACTGCTCTTTGATTTGAGCTGACATTTTGAAGAACCCCATGCTAGCTCTCCCAAGACGCCGAGGCTGTTTCGCCGATTTGGGTGTTGAAGAGGCCCTCACCCCCTACCTCTTCTCGTTCCATGTTTTCCTTTGCGGTACAGCATCTCCCACCCCATGCCAAATCTTGTTAGAAGGATCATTCAAGGCTCGGCATGACGAATCTGTCATGCCGATGGCTTTCTTTCGTTAGATTTAGCAATTATCCTTCAAACCCGAATAGTCGTTTCGCCATCAGGAGTAGAGTCTTGGCGAGCGACGACACCGTCGACCCTACAGCAGGGCTAATTTTTCTTTTTTCAAGACACAGCGGTCTCACGATTCGCGTCACTAAAGACCCTGAAAATTCAGCATTCCCTGGAGAATCTCTCATTATTTCAGGATTACTTTGACCTCTTAATCTGAAATTCAGAGTGCCTTTCGGGACTCCCTACATACAAGCGAAACCTGTGGGCACTTCAAGTGCAAGCAGGAAGGACATCGATGGAAGAAACAATGGAGAAGAATACTGAACACACACTTGCTGCTGCTGCTGTCCCTCACCACCACATCAAGTTCGAAACTTTCCTTGTCAATCGCGACAGAAATGCGTACAGCTTAGAGGGACAGTGCGCAAACTGGCTAAGGTGATATTAAGGGGTTGTGATAGGTCTGACAGCCATGCACTTCTGTGCACTTCTGTAGTTGTGGAAGTTCCACGGGTCGCACCTTCAGATTGCGTGGAAAACTGGTCAGGGTTGCGAAGGAAGGGGGGGGGGGGGGGGCGGAGGGTTTGGTTGCAATTCCAGCATGGGTGGGTTTCCATGCCAGTTGGATGGCCAGGATAATTTTTGTGCAATCTGGATTGCTCATGGAGTTCCTTGGAAATGCCCGGAATCATTCAGGAGGTTTGTGAGTCTGAAACCCTCAAAATCAGGATTTCATCGGGAAAGACTCGGAATGTACCTGACACTTCGAATGTTTACCCTTGAACCGGGAACCCTGCCCTACAGCCAGCGACAATAAGGCGCTAGAATCATCCTCTATGATTGACACAAGCTTCTCAGAGATTGGTGTTACACCAGCAAGCTGTGACTTCGATTCTGTTATTTGAACTTTAGCACTTCACTTGCCCGACTTCGCACATTACTTGTTCGTCAGCACGTCAGCCGCTGTCAGCATCCTGCTCTCGTCCTCGGATATCCCTAGTTCTCGCCCCCAAGTCGCTGTCACTCTCGCCTTTACCTTCACATCAGCCACGTCAAGTCCATTTCTGCCTCAGGATTGGTCACTCGTTCGCAGCATAGTTTCACGCGCGTGCATGGGATTCACGTTGTTGCGCTCGTACTGCCATCACGGTGGCCATGCAGAGTGTCGTTCCCATCAACGTCACGTTGATGCCGCTGTGTCGAACTTTCCGAGGCGACGCCGTAATCTGCAGCCACCATTGAGTGCTCTATGTGCGACATCAAACAGCGCTAGGGGTGCCTTGCAGCATTGTTGCCTCGTACCTCGACTGCTGTCACACTAGCATTCCGCGCTGTACTCACCGCGCGACAGCGTAGCGATGGTGAATTCCACCCTCATGCCCAGCGGGCTGATCGTTCACCGCAGCCAATTCCCCCTTTGTTCCACCCACTGCCACAGACCATCCCAGCGTCGCTAGCTCCTCCCGCTCTCCCTCCATATGCTCCCACTCCTTCCCGGTTTCTCCTTGTCCTACGTCATCACATAACCGTTCAGCAGCGCCTCCGTTGCGCTCTCCCTCCCTCCGCTGCTACTCCTTCTGCTGTTCTTCTCGTCCTCATAACCGTGGGACAGCTTCAGGTCTTTGGGCACCTCTCCCTGAACGGCGGCCAAGCTTAGCTCACTCTGATCATCCCACGTAGCAGCAGGACGCCTGTGCTTTAAGGTCAGTCTAGAAACAGCTCTTCTTCACTGTCTGATTCGAGTATTCATGAACAGATGAATAAGGTACGCTTACTTTCCTTTCTCCCCTCCTCCCATTTTTGTCATTCCAAACCCTTTCCCTTTCCTCTCCATTTTTGCCCTGCTAGCGTATGTTGCCTGTCTACCTGTACTTTGCTCCTCTCGTCTTTTTGGTCCCTTATGCTGGCAATTCATCTATTCTCGCTCTCCTGTGCAATTTTTGTCCAAGCAAGGTTGGTATGGCCGATCTCCCATGCTGCAGACAATCCCTCTTTCAGCAAAACGACTCAATCTCATAGGGACACCGTTGGCGAAACATCTGAATCAGATACGATTTACATTTTAGCGCTTCAAAGTATTTCAGAAGTACGCTCTTGGTTACACAATTCCTTCCCCCGCCCCCCTCCCACATTGCTCTCCTCTATGTGTGGTCCCCCTTCTCCTCTCCTTCGTTTGCCCGGTTACGGTGCAAGGATTTTGAGCTGGAGTTTGGTGTGTGAGGATTCAACCAGTTTCCTTGAAGGCTCTATCTCCTAGTGTTTTGGTCATTACCACCTCGTTGACAATAACGTCTCAGGTCTCATGCTCAATTCCTTCTTCGTTCTGCCTTGCCCGTGCCCTTTCCTCCTCAGTCACTTCCTCTTGTCAATTCTCTCCTCAAATGGCTCTCGCTTTCTACAAGCCCCTGCAGGCTTCTCTGGCTTTTCTTTTTCCTGGCCCGTGCCTGTCATTTCTTCCTAGCCCCTCTATACCAAGCCCTTGTATCTTCTCTGTGTTTCCTACGCCCTTCCACTTTTACATAAATCAGTGACGGCGTGAAGACATGGCTGCAGGAAGCGAGGCCATTGAGGTGGCTGAAGCACTGCGAGGGCTGCTTGGATTAGTTTGAGGGGAGTTGGCAGCAATCAGAGAGGAGTTTGTCTGCCAAATTGACCGAGTGTCAACAATTTCAGAGGGGAGGAAGGCCTTGGGAAGGAGGTTAAGGCGTTGAGACAAGCACTGGATGCTGTGGAGAAAAATAATGAAGAGAGCGAGATAGAGTTGGCTGCAGTGAAAGAGGAGCTGTGTGGAGTGAAGGGGGAGCTGACTGAGTTGAAATTGAGGGTGGAAAAAAAGAAGGCACCAGCTGAAAGTGAAGTGAACCAGCATATGGATTTGGGTGAATCGCTGAAACGTGATTTGATGGGCAAGGGGTGGGAGAAGGAGGAGGAGGTAGCGGCCTTGAAAGAGGAGGTGGCTAAACTGAACGCCTACGTGCTCAGAGTTGTACCAGCCTTTGCATACAGCCAGGGAGGAAACAAGCATACATGGGAGGTGAGTGTCAGTGTTTTCACGTCTTACTCTCCAAAGATTAAGGGCGTTTCGTATCATAATTATTTTTTTCTTTGGTGGAAACATCGAATATACCTGTTATGCCCAATCAGTGTTTGCCTATCAATACTCCATTACCGTCCTATGGTTGCCTTTTGTGATCCAGTACTACCTATCTGCATGGAGTGAAGTTGCGTCAAAGCAGAACTCTCTGGACCTGAATAACTACAACGACATTTCAGACATTGCTTTCAGCCATGTCTCAAGCATGCTCCACCTGAAGGAACTCTCGCTGGTTGGGGCATCCGGCTTCAGTGCACAGGGCGTCAATCAGCTCTTCAGGGTGTTAGGGCTGGAAAAGCTGAACCTCAGATACACGGCCCTTTCGGATGATGGGCTGGAAGGCATTGGGGCGATGTGGAGACTCGAGGAGCTTAGTCTGAGTGAGACCGGGGTGACTGATGCAGGACTGCAGCACCTGGCAGGCCTTTCGTCACTAAAGGTATCGTGGCTTCATAACTGCACAGGTGTCGGTGCTGCTGCCGTGGTGCATGTGGGCAGGCTGACAGGCCTTGAGAAGCTGTATCTTCGGGGCACTTGGGTCTCGGACGCTGGGCTGCAGCATTTGACCTCCCTAGGCAAGCTGGCAGTGCTCACAGCACCAAGTGGGCTCACCGATGCTGGCATGGAGCACATTAAGCACTTGAGTGCATTGAAAAGGCTGGAGATAATGGATGGTGCACTGACGCCAAAGGGGGTGAAGTGCTTGAAGAGCCTTGCATGTCTGGAACGAGTCAGGACCAACATAGGTAGCTTGCTGACATGGGTTAATTCCTTCCTTCCGGATGTGATAGTGGGCACTGACCGTTGGCTGCTTTTCGACTGAACATTGTGCATGGGCATTTCATGACAGTGTGGACAAACAGATTGGGGCAAGGCACGGTTTTCTCGAGTTGCTGCAATCAGTGTTGATGGGTATAGTTAGACAAGAACTTGGTGCATACAACACATCATGACTTGGAGTACATATACCGCATGAAAATGCAGTCAGCTGGAAGTGTATTCTAGCTTAGACTAGATGATATATTGGCCATAGCTGACCCTTCCTTTTGTTCCACTCAGAGAGAACAGTGTAGAAATTGCAGCATTGCTGGAATGCAAAGGCTGCTTGGCGGAGGAGAAGGAAGTTGCCAGAAAGGAGATGAATGAGCTGAGAGAGGCGTTCGGTGGTGTGAAGGAGAACGAGGCGACTGCTGCTGTGGTGGAGGAGTGTCGGACGGAGCTAGCAGCAGTGAATGGGGAGATTGCAGAAATAGACGAGATGCAAGTTGAACACCACAACGGGTCTACTAAGTCGATGGAAACAACCACACTGAAGGTGGCGCTTCTGGGTGTGCAAATGGAAGAGACTAGGAGGGAATTCAAGGAGGCTGAGAAGAAAAGAGAAGTGGATTTGTTTGTACTGAGAGAAAAGTTGGACAAGAAGGGGGCAGAAGCATAAGGGGTGTCTAAGGCGTTCATTACGTGGGTGGCGAACCAGGAAATGTGCGATGCTGCAAGTACGAAGGAATTGGAAGCAGTGATTGGGGAAGTCGGTAAACACAAGGGCCGGTTGCTGGAAGTGAAGAAGATCGTTGCACGGAGCCAAGGAGTAAGCATGAGGGAAGTTGAAGCTTCTTGCTATCTCGTGACTGTTCGTTTTGGAGGAGGAAAATAGAGCTTCCTCTCCAACTTTTCTGCTCTGTTTGCGTGTCATGTGCTGTGAGAGTGCCTAGGAACTGAAAGAATTCAAAAGGTGGTGCAGGAGACTAAGTATAGAATCTGCTGACACAAGTACTTGAAGTAGAAACTAATACTGGAAGTACCTCCAGTAACAGCCAGTAGTAACAAGTTGTAACACCAGAGTCAGTGTTACAACCTTGCGATACTTCAAGACTTAACCACGGATCTTTGCTGGAATGGTACACTAGTAAGACAGCAAAAGTCTTTAGAACTTGTTAAGTGTTGACCAGAATTTACTCAAGAACAAGTTAACAATTGAAGTTGTACAAGCTACTTTTATATCTGCTAGAAGTACCTATTCGGTGATGTACCTGTTCAAGCTATTTGCGCTATGCGCTCTAACCGCTACTGAAAAGAGAGCGACTGTTCGCGTGATTGAAATGGCTTGCTGACGTGACCATCCAGACGAGTGCTATTTGCTGACGTCATTCTACAGATGCTATCTACAATGTAACTTGACAATATCTATCGAAACTACTTATAGAAAGGCTTAAGTACGACTTTATCAAAACACTCCCCTTCATTTCTGGAAGTCCGATAGTATCACTTTTGATAATTCCGCAGAGCTCATTGCAGTATTGAAACTTCTGCACGGGGATGGGGATGTCTGTGGCAGCCTCGGAAGATTCAGCCACAGACTCATCCTGTACATCTGCTTCGGCGTCGTCGGAAGCGAAGGCACGCGATCCTTCGAATACCCTGCTAGGATTGGCAGCTGCAGCCTGGTGAGCACGAAAAATAGGTAAGGTGAGTCGTTCGTAGAAAAGACAATCACGTGCTGGTACGATTTGACTCATGCGAAGATCCATAATTTTCCACGTGTAAAACTGCTTCTCGATGCCAAGGTGTATTCCCCACTCAGCCCTTTCCGAAAATTTTCCAAGTGCTGCTGTCGGAGGTCGATATTGAACGATGCACCCGAAAACTCTTAGAAGTTTTGTGTTGCCGACTGTTTTTGTCCACTGTAGGTATGGCGAATAAAATTGCGGAAGTGAAGTTGTCGACAGCAATTGTGCAGAAGAACTGCATGGTCCAAAATGTAAGTCCAAAAATGGGGTGGCAATGCTGCCTGAGTCAGCAGGACTTGCAACTTCTCTTGCAAGGTCCTGTTCATCCTTTCTCCTACCCCCATCAGTTGATGCTGATGAGGCAAAGACATTCTGCACTTGATGCCGAGAGTTTGAAGGTAGTCAGTAAAGTTTGTGTTTGTGTACTCCCCTGCTCCGTCAATATGAAACTCTTATAACTTCTCCCCCGATTCTCTTTCAGCCACCGCGAGCCACGCGACGAAGATAGAGTGAGCCATATGCCGAGCTGGGATGTTTACCGTCCAGACGTATCGAGTAGAAGCCTCGATAAAGGAGATCATATATAACTCCCCCTTAGGTCCTGCTTCTGGTAAGTTAAGTATGTCGCTGTAAGCCTTCAGCATAAGTGTGTATCGAGTTGAACCCGGAAAGTGACTTGGAAAAGGTTTGTGCGGAAGATTTGTAGTCGTGCACGTTGTGCAGACTGCTGGTCTTGAAGACGGCTTCATCTCGTTTCCATCTGGTAAGAGTAAACTATTTTTGTCAAGAACTGAAGCTCGGATAGTATGGTTAAGTATCCCCGGTGAAGGATGTCCTAACATTTGATGCCAAATATCTTCGGTTGCTTTGTGTCCTGTTGATCGCAGATAAAAATCGGTGTTCGTATAAAAAGAAGAAACGATGAAAGAAGAAATCGCTGGTGATTCGTCGAGTTCGGCAGGAACGAAGCGATTTAATGGTAACTTGGTAGTTGTAAGTTCCACTTCGAGTACTTCTTCTGGTTGAAGAACTAACTCCCCTTCCTCAATGTCTGTTTCTTGTGTATCTGCTGCATGTTGACCAACGAAAACCCCTATTTCTGCTTCACCGCTACTCGGCTGCTCTGCTTCCTCTGCTTCACTGTTGCTGCTGGGTCCCCAAGGTTGTATAGGTTTATTTTCAAGTTGTTGTAAAGTGTCATAGTAATTCCTCCATGCTGATGTATCTTCCTATGCTGTGTTTGTTGGCTAGGAATCGAGAGTCGTTATAACCGCTGCTGCTATACGAGAACCTGTTAGAACTGCGGTTGCTCAGAAGTCGATGTCAGTTTCTTTTGGATGTTGCCAAGGTCCAAGAGATAACACTTTTTCAGAAGATTCAGAATTTCCTTGCGACTCGAATTGAAGAACGGAGACCCCATACTGAGTGGCGGCTCTCCCGATGTAAGTATTTGTATCGTTATGATAAAGTTCCTGGTCCATTGTCTCACAATTGCCTTGTGTCCTGATCTTGTGTCGCAGGAGTTGAGCCGTTGAAAGAAGATTAAAGCCAAGTCTAGCGATGCTAAGGACATTCGTAACCTGTAAAGAAAATCCTGTGTCCACTGAATCCAACATGACGCTGCCGATTGACCTTGCCATAATTGTTTGTCCATTTGCGACTGTGACAGGTAATGGACGTCGAAGCGGACGTTGATGAGTAATGAAGAGCGTCTCGGCAGAGCACATGTGTTGTCCACAACAACTGTCAAGATACCAAGTGTTTGGTCCTGCGATAACCCGAGCAAGATTAGCATACACTTGAGGTAAAACCACGTTGTCAGGTTGATCGATGGAATTTTCGTCGTCGTCATCATTGAAATCTGAGTCTGTTGCATCAACTGTTGTAACGCAGCTGAATACTTCTTTTCCTGATGTTGCAGGAGTTGTTGTTGGTGGATTCTGCTTCACGGGATGCTTGAACTGCTGCAACTGCTGCTGCACTCCTCTTTTTCTATCAGCTTGAAGCTTGTTGCAAAACTTTATGCTGTGTCCATCCTTTTTGCAATAGTGACAGAAGAACTTGTTTACATGTTTCGTAGGCATTGAATAAAAACTGATGTTGACTTCTCCCTTTTTGTTACGTGCTGTCTGCAGGTCAATATCTTGCTGCTGTGCTTGAAGGATTGAGCAGATTTCTGTACAGGCTACTTTTATATCTGGTAGAAGTACCTATTCGGTGATGTACCTGTTCAAGCTATTTGCGCTATGCGCTCTAACCGCTATTGAAAAGAGCGCGACTATTCGCGTGACTGAAACGGCTTGCTGACGTAGCCATTCAGACGAGCGCTATTTGCTGACGTCATTCTACGGATGCTATCTACGGTGTAACTCGACAATATCTATCAGAACTACTTACAGAAATGCTTAAGTACGAATTTATCACAACAGGAACATTGAAGAGACAGTTGGCGGCAGTGAGCAGAAGGGAGTCAGCTACGGAGAAAGACCATCTGCTGAAGATGGAAGCGGCCCTGAAGCAGGCCCATGGAGAAAGCAACCGCATGTGGGAGGTGAGAATTCGATCCTGCCATTGCTTGCCCTTTCTCATGACATCACATATTGCAATTTTATTCATATGTGTCCAATTAGTTTTGGCTTGAACCTATAGGGTCGTAATGTACACACTTCTGTCCCCTTTCCTTTGCATCCCGTCCAGGCTATCTTGTTCGGCTGGAATGGAGAGGCAACATGCCAGACAGTGGTGGATTGGAAATGGCTGGCTGTTGGCCACACCAAGGCGACTAATGCTGGCCTGCTGTACCTGACAGGCCTCTCCTCACTCAACACCCTGTCACTTATCGACTGCAAGGGCGTTACATCTGCTGGTATGGTGCATGTGGGAAGAATGATAGGGGTTAGAGGGCTGTATATAGGTGCGAGTGCAGTAAAGGATGATGGACTGTAGCACCTGAACTCTCTCGCCAACCTGACAGTACTCACATTGCCATCCGGGGTGTCTGATGTGGGCATGCAGCATGTCAAGCATTTGACTGCTCTGGAGAGGCTGGAAATGTTGGACTCTACAGCTACACAGAGAGGAGTGGAGTGCGTCACGCAGCTGACTCGCTTGCAGCGAATCAGAACCGATGTTAATACTGGCATGCAGGCAGTGCTGAGGACCATGATCTCACGGGTCAAGATCGGTATGGAGGACCTGATGTTATAACTCTAAACGACAGATGTGCTGAATAGTGGCAGACATACTCTGTGTCGAGTTTGCTGTATAGAGGGCTGGACCTTTGCAATGCATGTGTTTGTATAACTCTGTTTGGTCTGCAGTTTCCACTAAGCACTGTGCATAAAGTTAGTCAATATGCTGAATGTCCATCATAGCTGATACCCCACCAATGGGCAAACCATATTAATACCTTAGTCATTCGACAATGAGTGAACTGCAACACAGTGGTGGATCAGCAGGAAGGTGTCCAGCATGTTGCTGTTAGAGCTCATATATTAATGTATGCCAGGTATGTATATGAACTATAGCCTAACTAGGTGCGGTCTATATAGAGTACAATACCTTGACACAAAACTCTGTTTCTTGTCATTACCTCAACCAACACCACAAGCAGATTGCCAACACAGGAAGCAGCGGTGTACCCCGTCCCACACTTTGGTCAATCTTGCAGTGTGGACATGGGTTGATATGGGTGGATTTGGGCATGCGTACGAAAGTAGCGTGTGAAAGCAAGAAATGTGAAAGCTGGTGATAGTGCGGGCAGTGAGCTCCTCCGTGCCAAAGGCACAAACAGTAAGAAATAGAGTTGAAATGATTGATTAGGTAAGGAGCCCAAGGCTCTATAAGTACATGGCAAGGTGAGAGAGAATGGATGAAGGGGGAATTGGAGGGAATCCCCATTGGGATCTCCGGAATCTCCAATTGGGTAATTGGAGATTGGGGGGATCACAATTGGGTGAGGTTGGGATTTGTGAGTACACCCCAACCCACTAGAACATTCACAACCTAAACTAGGATATAAAAGTACAAATACAAAAGTGGTATTTGCAGTCTATTTCTAACACACCCCCATAGACCGCAAACCCGGTCAAGGAGCACATAGCCCCATGGAACGGAGAAGGCGATGGTGGTCAGCCTTGCCGAGAGCCTTGGTAAAGAGGTCGGCGAGGTTGCAATCTGAGGCGATGTACCGTACCGTCAGCTGGTCACTCTGAACAAGATCTCGGATGAAGAAATGACGAAGTTCGATGTGCTTGGTGCGAGAGTGGAACACAGAATCCTTGGTGAGGTGAATGGCACTTTGGTTGTCACACCACAGAGTGGGCGACTGCTGGGGGTAGCCTAACTCAGCGAGGAGAAAGGAGAGCCAGCGTGCCTCTTGAGCAGCCATTGTGCCCGCGTACAGCTCGGCCTCGCAGGACGACAGGGAGACTGCAGAGGACCGAGTGGAGCGCCAGCTGATGACTCCGCTACCAAGGGTGAAGCAGTACCCTTGGGAGGAGCGTCTGTCAGTCTGGTCATCGGCCCATGAGGAGTCTGTGTATCCCTCGAGCTTGACTGGAGAGGTACCACCAAGAGTGAGGATGTGAGACTTGGTGGCTTGTAGATAGCGGAGGACCCTCTTGGCTGCAGACCAATGCGAGGCAGTGTAGCGTCCGGGGGAGACGTACCGAGAGAGGACACTAACCGGGTAAGCCAAGTCTGGTCGAGTGCACATCATGGCATACATGAGTGAACCGACTAGCTCAGGGTACGGGTCCTTGCAGGCGTCAGGAGAAGGAACTGGAGGGGCCGTAAGCTGATGCTGTAGTGGGAGTGGAGTGGAGACAGAGTTACTGGAGTCCATGTCGAACCGCTTGAGAAGGTTGTCGATGTAGGACTCCTGGGAGAGGGTGATCGTGCAAGCCTGGCGGTCACGAGTGATCTCCATCCCCAGGTAGTTCTTGAGGTCACCAAGATCCTTCATGAGAAGGGCGGAGCTGAGAGCAGACTGGACAGCTGCCATGTCGGCTGGATCTCTGGCGGCTAGAATGAAGTCGTCGACGTAGACGAGGATGTAGAAGGGCTCGGAGGAGTGACGAACGAAGAGACTGGAATCTGAGGCAGAGGGATGGAAGTCAAGTGCGAGGAGGACTTCCTTCACCTTGTTGTGCCACTCACGAGGAGCCTGCTTGAGGCCATACACTGGGCGCTTCAGCTTCCACACTCTGTTGGCAGGGTAAGTGCCAGGAAACCCCGGTGGGCGTTCCATGTGAACATCCTCCTTGAGCTGGCCTTGGAGAAAGGCGGAGGAGGCGTCCATGGACTTGATCTCGAAGTTGCCGCGAGCGGCTATATCAAGAAGAGCGCGCACAGTCGGGAGCTTCGCCGTGGGCGAGAATGTTTCGAAGAAGTCCAGATACTCCTTCTGGGTGAAATCCTTTGCCATGTATCGTGCCTTGAACAGTGGAGCTTCGCCTGGGAGTTGTTTGACTCGGAAGATCCATTTTCCGCCGACGATGTTGACACCGGAAGGGGGAACAACATCGTCAAAGCTGTTGTTGTGAATGAACGCCTTGTTCTCCACATCCATTGCTGCCTTCCACTCCTTCTTATAAGGCCCCGAGAGAGCTTCCTCTTTTGTGCGAGGAGTCGGAATGGTCGGGTTCTCGGTGAAGTTAAGGGAAGGGCAGTCAGTAATGTCCGGGAAGATGTGAGAGAGAAATTGGCAGACCGCATGAAGGTCAAACAGCTCCTCATGCCTGTCCTCCAGAAGTGCACGGGGGGGAATACGGATGGAGGGGACATCACCCCTGGCAGGAGGAGGCGGGGTGACCGAAGACGAAGGCGGCTGCGGTGGGACCGGAGGGACTGGGCGCCTCCGATAGGAGACTGGTGAGCCGGGCTCGACGCGCGGGGAAGGCGGAGCAGGAGGAGGTGCCGCTGCGGAGGATACTGGGGAGGCCGGGTGAGACACGCCGGACGAAGAAGGTCCCGGAGAAGGGGCAGCGGCCGGAGGTGGGGCATCGAAGTCTGCCCAAACAAGCGTCGGGGGAGGTGGAGGAGGCTCGCCTGTGGTGGCAGAGTGGAATGGGCGTGTCTCATCGAAGACGACATCACGGCTGCGAACCAGCTGTCTGGTGATTGGGTTGAGGAATAAGTAGTCTGGGGAGTCGGAGTTGTGCCCCATGTACATGCAGGTCTGGGTTTTGGGACCAAGCTTGCCACCTTGCTTCCTGCGCGTGTGGGGGCTTAGCAACACATACGCGGTACACCCCCAGACGCGTAGAGAGCGGGCAGAAGGCGTGACCCCAAGCCAGAGAGCAGTAGGTGTGGTGTCGGGCCGGTGGGGATGCGGATAAAGATTGTAGAGGAGTGTCGCATGGAAGAGGGCATATCCCCAGAGTGACCGCGGTGCGTTGGCGTGACTGAGGAGGCAGCGAGCGATCTGAACCAAGGTGTGGTTGCGGCTCTCTGCAATGCCGTTCTGCTGCGGGCTTTTGGGGAGCGTGAAGGTTTGCCGAATCCCTTGGGCCGCACAAAAGTTATCGAGTTTGCCATTGCGAAATTCTCCCCCGCCATCAGAATGGAGGCACTTCAGAGGAGTGCCGAACGTGAGTTGAGCCTGGCGCACCCACGCCATGATGACATCAGGTGCCTCCGCCTTGGTATGCAGGAGGTGCACAGAAACATACCGCGAGTGGTCATCGACTAGTGTAAGAAAGTACCGATGACCGCCTCGGGATGCGACTGGAGCTGGGCCCCAGACATCCATGTGCACTAGGTCTAGCGGAGCAGCTGCGACGGATGGGGAGGAAGGGTGCGGCTGCTGCCTGAGCTTGCTCTTGCTGCAGTCCAGGCAGGTGGGTGCAGGTGAGTCTGTTGGTGGAGGTAGCGCCGACGGGAGGCCAAGAAGAAGTTTCTTGGAAGCGATGTCGGCAAGTGTACGGAAGTTGGGGTGACCCAAGCGATGGTGGTAGAGGATGGTTGGGTTGGCGAAGCAGCGACACGAACACGGAGTGGTGCTGGCAGCTTGCGCTTTGGAGAGGGCGGCGAGAGGTGCAGGTGAACGCAGCGTGTAGAGCTTGCTACTGTTGAGTGTGAAGCGTGCTAGGAGCTTGTTGGACTTAGGGTCGAAGAGGTCAGAGTGATCCGAGTGTGCTGGGAAGATCGTGGTGACGCCTGCCCGTTGGAGCTCGTGTTGGGCCACGAGATTGTGGCGTAGTGTGGGAACACACATGCCGGTGACACTGCCCGAAGGAAAAGCTGGGCACGGAACTGTGGAGGAGCCCTTGGCGTGTGTTGTGAAACTGGAGTCTGCTCCAAGTAGATGGATTGGTGTCTCGTATGGCTTGAAGGAGTGTTCTTCCTTGAGAACCGTGTGAGTGGCCCCACTGTCGAGGGTGAACTCTATTGTGGCTGAGGTGCTTTGTGAGCCGGGACACTGCAAAATTGTCTCATTAATCATGGCAGTGCCAGGGAACAACATGTTGAGGCGCACATCAGCAGGTGCAGCCACAGCAGCCTGCACCGATTCCTGCGCTTCGACTTGATTGACTTGGCAAGGAGCACGATTGACCATTCAGCTTGGCGGCTTCGAGGCGGTCTCATTGACGGCATACCATTCGTCATCCTTCTTCTTAAAGCAGGATGCAAGGGCGTGGTTGGTGCCCCCACACACCTGGCCGGCACGAGGGCCGCGCTTGATGACATAGGGACACGGGAGGAAGCGGTTGCGCTGGAATGGCACCGAAGCGGCATAGGCTTGAGGCACGGGAGCGCGGATTGCATTGGCCTTGGCTTGAGCGCTGTTGTCCTTTTCGGCAGAAAGGAGCGCGGATGAGACCTTGGCAAATGTGAGGTCTGCAGGAGCAAGGCCCAAGAGCATCTTGCGTGTGACTTCGTATGCCGGAGTGAGGCCGACTAGGAGAGCGGCTGCAGGGGCTTGCTCAGGGAAGACTATCCCCAACTGTTTGAGTTCACCATGAATGGACTGCACCCTGGTGACATAGTCCGCCATGCCTGGCGAGTCCTCGAGCCGCACTTGGAACATGCTGGGGATGAGTATAGCAACTCCCACAGCAGTCTTGTTCAGGAAGCGGTCTTCGAGGTAAAGCCAAATGGCGTTGGCAGACGGGTAGTTGTGGTAGGTTTCGACGAGTTCGGGAGGAGTGGTGCCCATGAAGACACTAATGACCGCACCATCGGCCTTCTCCCAATTCTTGTACTTGAGCAGTGCAGCAGCATAAACTGCTTTGGCGGCGGCATTAGCTGGATCGGCGGACCTCTCGGGTTTAGGAGGCTCTTTGCCATCACCGATGTTGAGAAGGACGTCGGTGAGCTTGAGCCCCTTCACCTCGCGACTGAGGAGGTGCTTGTCGACACCATAGCGCCAAGCCTTGCAGTTGGAGCATGTGCCGTCCGGCTCGAGACGAAGGAGCGGGATAGGGTTGGCGAGTGAAGTGGTTGAATAAGCCATTGTCGGTGTGCAGCGCGGCACTTCTGGAAATTGGTCGACGAGAATTGGTGAAAATCACTCTGACGGCTTTATCAAAATGCCGCTAAGTAGGAAATGGCGTCGGAAAAAAATCGTTAAAACGCCGACTTGAAACTGAATCTGAGCCTATGTCTAACCCCGGACCCACACACCCCCCCACACACCCCCAGGCCCTTTCCCGCAGCTACACAGCTCCGCAACCAGCTCCGCAACCAGCTCCGCAACCAGCTCCGCAACCAGCTCCGCAACCAGCTCCGCAACCAGCTCCGCAACCAGCTCCGCAACCAGCTCCGCTCCGCTTCAACCTGTGTACCTGCTCTTCCTTGACGCGTGACGTTCGTGGAGGCGATTCTGCGATGGGAGTTCGCCTATTCTGGCGGGGTCTGAGGGGAAACTCGAGAACGAGTTTTAAGAGATGGTCGAAGTTGAGATTCGACCAAGGAGAACCGAGGAGGAAATCGACGATGAGAAGAGTGAATGCTTCAGAGATGAGAAATTCAACGAGGTCGACCGCGAAGGCGGTCGACGATGAGAGGCACGACTGCAGAGTGGAGCACGTCGAAATTCCGACGACTCGAGACGATTATCGCGAAGATGAAGTGCTCGTAGCGCGGGTACGTTAAGATTAGGACCTTGATCCGCGTGTGCGGATAGGTTGCTCTGATACCATGTAAGAAATAGAGTTGAAATAATTGATTAGGTAAGGAGCCCAAGGCTCTATAAGTACATGGCAAGGTGAGAGAGAATGGATGAAGGGAGAATTGGAGGGAATCCCCATTGGGATCTCCGGAATCTCCAATTGGGTAATTGGAGATTGGGGGGATCACAATTGGGTGAGGTTGGGATTTGTGAGTACACCCCAACCCACTAGAACATTCACAACCTAAACTAGGATATAAAAGTACAAATACAAAAGTGGTATTTGCAGTCTATTTCTAACATAGGGATTATAGTTAAAATTTGGGGGGTGCTAATAATTGAATTAGTTTCATATGGCATGGTGCGAAATAAAGGGATTTATGGAAAATTCAGAACCTGACAATTTCCAATCGTGTGGATGTGCTCCCAAATGGGAATGCCTCGAATAGTCCCTCAAAAACCGCTCGAGTGTAGATTCGCACGCGAGCTAGGCAGGATTGCTGCACTTTGCCAGCGAGCAAGGGTCGATCACGGCCATCCATTTCTCTCCCATTACACAACAGCAGAGTAATGCTGTCGAGATTTCGCGTGGCGAGGTGATGCGGAACGATTTTGTGTGAAGAAACGATTGGGTAGGCGAATCTCAACTAGAATCTGACGGAAAATGCGGTCAACCCTAGTCAGCGCACGGAAATAAAGGGGGTGCGTGTAGGGATTAGATACTGGTCAAAAGGGGGGTGCGCAAAACTGGGCACATCCGATATGGCACCCTTCCGGATATACGTACCATGGTGCGTTTTAGCCGGCGGTGCATGTATCCGGGGGAATACGGTAGCACTTATGCAATGCATCTGTACCTTCCAATAGTTATGTCCGTTAGGTTGGGTGTACAAATTTGAGACCCCGGTTTCTGCGACACTCGGCGAAAAGCATTTCAAATCTGTCAGTGCGGTAACTCTTTTCTCTTACGCCAAATTTGCCCTCGAGCATTTTAGGTTGCAGAAGTACTCTTGCCTCATGGAACTCTCATCAGCTACAGTATGCCTCGTACAGAAGTCCTACAGCTCCAATACGAGCAGTCACTAGTATCCCAATTGCTACCCACTCACCCGCATATCGGCAAAGCAGGATCAAATTGTCACCATCCGCACTCAACCCTTATTTTTCCTGCTGCCATCCTCCACTCCTTCTCTGCTGCTAGTTGTCTGTATTTCAGCCACCGTGCACAATCGTCCACATCACCAAAAAGTGAACATCCAAAAAGTGTCCTAAAAGTATGCGGCCCGAGAACTGTCCAAACCCTGCCTGAAAACAATTCCAATCCCCTCCAGATTCTCATGCTCCAAACCACCCTCCAAGAAGTGGCTGCCACTTGTCCGGAACCAGCCAAAGTTCCCAGAATGTTGGGCCACTTTCGGGACATATTTGGCTAGGGAGAGCGGGGCTGGCTTTGGTTGATTGGACAACTGACAGTCCAATTTTCTCGTCAAAATTCAGATTACCGTCTATTGAAAAAATTGGGCTAAAAGCTGTCAGATCAGCTCGACAATGATGTAACGGTCCAAATACAATGTTTCGGAAATGTAACACGTCTCCACGAAACGCTAATATTTTGCCCCGCAACGAAACACACTAGCGTTCCCAAGCCACAACCCCAGCTTATCCACACCACACATCACACCCAAACTTATAAAATACTGCCACGTCATCTGACCAAACCTCGCCCCCCAAACCAAACCAAACCAAACCCATCCTTTCCAGTCTTCTCCTTCGTCCCCCTACTCCCACTATCATTTTCTTACTTGCACTTCGACATTTCAGATCTTAGCTTAGCTAGTTTGCAGATTTTTTTCAGATTTGCAATGACATTTCAGATTTTTGCACTTGCACGATGCAATGACATTTCAGATGTTTTTTTTACAGCGCCAGTGGTAATTTAGGTGTGCCTTGTCATTGCATCGTAGCTTATCATTTCCATTCTTTTCTTTTCCTCATTTGATCCGCACAGGCCCACTATTGCGCTTTTGCCTATTTTGACCATCCCGCGGCTGCATTTGTCGAGGTAAACCTTGCAGTTATTGGCGGGGGCTCTTTTCCGATGCCGCAACCGCGTGATCCTTTATTGTCGCGCTGTAATTAATATTTCAAGTGGTAAACCTTCATTTTTTCACCGTGATTCACTGTCGGCAAGCAAATGCGCAGTCATATTTCGCGCTACGCTAGCGCAACTGCGTGCAGGCTTAATCTTTGGGCAATGCCTATTTGACAACTGCGCGTCTGCATTTATGGTGGAGTTAATTTACAATTTAGGACGACGGGAGGCTCCCATGTAATTCTGCACACGCTCCAGAGATCTCATCACATGCGATATCGTTGGCATAGTATCCAGCGGTAAGTCTTTTTTTTTCTCAGCTACCTGAGTTTCTTTTTGCTGCCTTTGATTGTTCCATTTTCAAGGCAAGGGCAGCCCCGTTCAATCTGCCCACGCTCCAGTGTCCCATTGCTTCGCATGAATGACGGTCGTTTTCCGTTCAGGATTTCCCTTTACCTCTGCATCTCAACATTTGCCCCTCTTGTACTTTTTGAATTTATGACACTTTTTTTGCCTCATGTCTCTTGCACGGCTTTCATTGGCGTGCTCTGCCCAAAAATGCAGGTTCAGACTTTTGCTTCTTGCATTATGCATTTTTTCATTCCACAGAAATGGGTGTATCAAGTTTTTATTTATTGTTAGTTGCACTGTTTCTGTCATTGGAATATATGGCTTGTATAATAAAGTGTTTCATTGTAATATGACTTGTATGAAACAATTGAGAGCTACAAGCAAGGATAGTTTGAACAGTTTATGCATGCCTAGTGAACACTGTACAGACACTTTAGGGCCAGTTCTCGGACAGTTTCCATTCCAAGAGCCACCCAAAAAGTGTCCATTTTCTGCCCCGCAAGCATCATACCTTCATTCGGAAAACTGTCCAAAAGGCCATTCTGAAAAAGACACCTATTTCTGCCCGGAATGTCTGTTCTCGGACAGTTTTCGGACAACAGATTTTGGTGATGCACGGCTCTCTCTTTTCCGCGAATGCTCACCAGGCGAGGGAGGTGACATTGATGCCCGCTTGCCCTCTCCTATTGTCTCATAACGGTCGCCGTCGCCACCGTTTTCTAGCGCCCAGTGGGACAGGCGCCGCGATCGATACCTCCTGACAGCGGGCTGCAGCCGCTTATCACGCAGCTCTCGACGCGGCGGATGGCGGGTAGCGTGTGTCGCACGATGGAAAAGGGTATATGCTGTGCCGATGAATCAGGAGTAGTTGCCACCGTTGCTGACAATCAGCAGCGTCCATTCCCTAACCCCCAAAAGTTGTCAGCGTGCAGTTTCCAGCTCCGTTGCGCGAAACCCAAAAGCTTTTCAATGCGACCATCCGGAACCTGCATCCAACAGAGCCCAACTTTTAACCGTGAGTAGGTCTGTCTGTCTGGCTGGCTGTCTATCTGTTTAAGCTCTGTCTGTTTGTCTGTCCATCCCTATCAGTCACCATCCTTGTCTGTTTGATGTGCGGCGCTTCACTTGCCTGGCGGTATGCAGCAGCTGCAGGCTCGGCAGAGGCGGACCGCCAGTCCAGCCAGTGGCTGGGTGCTCATCACCTGTTGCGTGGGAGCCTCAGAGGGGGTATTACAAGGGACCGCATGGTATGTAGGAAGGTACCAATATGTCTGTCTGTCTGCCACTACCAAAGTCATCCCCCACTCCCTCCTATGGTATCCCCTGACCCGTCCTCATCCCCACCCCTTTCCCCTTCCTCTTCATCCTCCATCTCAGCTTTTGCCTCTCGTCATAAACTCCCATGTCCCCTCTCCGTTCATACCTTCTTCGAATCCAATAGGACAGCATGCATCTGAGGCCAAATGCCGTTCAGTGCACCTTAACTCTTCTCTCGTGCCCTCCCCTCCTCTCGCACATCCCCACCATTAGCGCCATGCGTGTCACTCGTAGCCCATATGTGCTGCCACCACAAACCTGCCTTGCATGGTCAGACCTCAGGCAACAGCGAAGACGTGGCAGCAGCAGCACCCACGGCTGCCGGCAGCAGCAGCGATGGTGGTTTGGCTGGTGGGAGAGCGAGGGTGCAGCTGTGGGCGAGGCGGGCTCTCGTGCAAAAGCCTAGGTCTCGTACGACCCCAAGGGCTTCCTGCAATAGATGCTGAGTGGGGGAAGAGCAGGGCCTACATGTCGGTCGTGTGCATGACGTGTGGCTCTTCACGTGCAGAGCGGCTAGCCAGCATGCTCCCAGTGTCAGCCAGCAGTATGTCATTGCCGTACGCACTTCTGGCAGCTGTGTGTGTGCTTTGCTGGCCGCAATGGTGCATCACCGTGGGTGCGCCATAGGAAACCGCATGGCATTGAAGGTAGGTACCGACGAGCCTATCATTCAGTACTACTGGGCATCCCCCTCTCCCTCCTTTGTTCCTTCCCATAACCCGCTCCTCTTCCCCTCCCTCCTCAGCCTTCAGATTCCATTTTCCCCTGCCCGTCATGCATTCCCTTCCATGCCTCCTTCCCTCTTCCTATCATGATAACATACACCAGGCCGCTCTGCCGTTCATCGCGCGATGCGATGATTTATTGATCGCCTGATTTAATTTAAATCACGTATTAATCGCGCTGAAAATTGCGATTAAATTGCGATTTGCGATTATTTTTTAATCGCGCGCGATGTCGAAATACATCGCACCACGAAATCTCGCCAGCATAGGGGATAAAAATGCAAAGTCTAAAAACGCATTTGTGAAATTCTCTTTCCCAGGATCTTTGTGGGAAATCATTTATGGGCTTAGCAAACACTCCCCTTGTCTCATAAACCCACCATTCTTTACGGTTTTTGGTGATCAATTAGTTTATGAAGTATACTGCCCTTAATCCAAATTCCCAGGGGTGTTGTTTTTTTCAGTTTTTTGGAGGTGTTTTTTAAAATTCAACTAAAATACAATGCGATTTTAAATTGCATCACGCGATTTTAATCAACATCCCATGCGGTTTAAATAATCATCACGCAAAAAATGCGATGTGCGATTTATTTTTCAAAAACAAAATCGTGCAATGTGATTTTAAATCGCATTGCTTTTATAAAATTACGCCCCTGTGCGATGCGATTTAAATCGTTATCACATTTTGATAATGTCTCGTTGGTGGCGAAATCTAAGTCGAGGGGGTATCGGGCCCTCATTGCAGATTGCTCAAAAGGAAAGCGGAAGCCTTGCCCCACATTCCACCCCACGCAATTTGCTCCATCCTAGTCCCAAGTGATACCAGATCGCCTTCTACCCCTCGCCATTTCCCCCCAACCTTCCCGCAATCCGCACACTCAGTATCTACTCTTGGCTTATGGGTGCCAACATGGCAGAAGCAGAGGCAGCAGCTTCAAGTGACGGCGATGAACTCCATGTGAGGAATTGTGGCCGGGAGAGTGTGGGGGCGGGCGAGGAGGAAGGCGCGGGGGAGATGCGTGGGGCAGCAGAATTTGTGGACGGGAGACGACATGTCGCCAGGCAGAAGCTGCAAAACATTCATGGCTGAGTGGGACTCGACGCATCACTCGACACATCACCCTCATGGCCTGTACATTTTGAACCTAGCTAGCAGGTGTGATGGTCATCCCCCTTACGCCCTCCGATTTCCTTCGTTCCTCGCCCCCCTTCCCCTTCCTCCCTCACCTTGTCTTTCACCTTCTCCTTCACACTTGTCCTTTCCCCATCTCCTGCCTCGCTCTCGTTTTCTGACCCTCCCTTTTCTCCTGTCCTCGTTCCACCTGTTTGTCTTTCGGTATGCCTTCCTCTCCCACATTCTCTATATTCCACCCCTCGCCCTGCGCTCCTTGTTCCTCGTTGCCACTGCTGGCATTTTTCCCGTCCATCCCTCTAAGTACAATCCCCAGCTTTGTGCCCTTCCCCTGTTTGTCGGTCCATCTCTCTCCCTACCCCATTGTGTTCCCTGTTCCCCTTTCCCAGTCGTTATTGCCAGGGGCAGAGAATGTGAGGGGTGCTCTAGATTCAAGGGGGCCATGGGGGAGTGAGCTAGGAGGGGGGCTGATGGGAGCAAGTCACACAGCTGGATGGGTGAGTGGTGAAGTGTGTATGAATGGATTCAAGGATTTGAGTGTGGGGGGAGAAGTGGAAGAGAAGGGGCGGGGAGGAAGGGTGGGTGGAGGGGGGAGGAGGAGAGCAGAGGGTGAAACCGGGTAGTGAATTTTGGTGGAAAGGTGTATGGAGGAGAGGGGGAGTGGAGTGGTCTAATGGGTACATGTTTATGGGTGGAATGTATCGCTTCTTCATGGAACAACAAAGTCCTGCTGTCGTCTTCCACTTGTGAGGAGCTGGAATTCTGGTCAATTGAGTTTGACCACTTCAATGGAGCACCCTTTAATGTGTGATGCAGCTACAATGCTATCATTCACGTCGATGCAAGCGGTCACGGCTGGGGGGCCACTCTCGACACATTCTCCGGCAACATTCGTGAAGCCTGGATGAACATGCCAGTCGATTTACAACACACTTCCAGCAATCGTCGCGAGCTTGAAGGGGTACTGTGGGCATTGCAGACATATAATGACCTACTCTGGAACAAACACGTGCTTGTGCGCGTGGACAATTAGGGAGTTTTCTTCATCTTGAAGAATGATGGCTCATGCAGCTCTGAACTCACCCTCACCTGCAAATCGATCATCCGCCTGTGTAATGCGTACCGAGTTTGCCTCATCATGGAATGGATCCCTCGCGAACTCAACACGCACGCGGACAAACTCTAAAAAATACTCGATCGCGATGATTACACATTGAAGACGCCGTGGTTCAACCTTCTGGAATGACGCTTAGGCCTACATTCTATAGACCTCTTCGCCAATGCTAGCAATGCCAAGCTGAGTTATTTCTGCTCTGGACACCCGCACCCCACAGCCACACCGATTAATGCCTTCACGATTTCTTGGACAGACGAACACGGTTTCGCCTTCCCACCACCCCAAGTAATCCCCGCAGTCCTCCACCATGCACAACACACGCGCGCATCTCTTACTCTCGTAGTTCTCCACTGGCCCAGCGCTAGCTGGTGGCCGCTCCTCCAACCCTCACCTCCCGCCTGGGCTTGCCACAACAACGATGGCTTCTCACTTCATGAGTGCTGACGACCCAGCTACCTTTAAGAAAGGTCTCATTCCTTTCCTCATGTACGCGGGATTTTTGCGCTACTCCGACCTCGTGGCCATCAACTGGGAGGACATTCAGTTCGAGGACGACGTGATCATCCCGTGCTCCAAAACGGACCACGCAGGCCAAAGCTCTTGGATTCCAGTTGCCGCTGTTCCAGGACACCTTTGCCCTATGCGGTGCACCAAGCGCTTCATCCATTTGGCAGGCACTTAATCCGAGTGTTCAGGACTGCATCAGGTGGTGCCGTCACCAGCAAGCACCATCATACACCACAATACACAACTGGTGCAAGGAGGCATTTCACACCATTGGCCTCGGCGAACACCATCTCGACACACACACGTTCCGCAAAGGTGCCGCGATTGTCGCCGCCCATGGAGGCTTAGCGGACCGGCTTTTCAAAGGTCTTGGCAGATGGCGCAGGGACAAGGCGAAAGAGATGTACGCCACGCTCGCTGCCGACCAACTAGTGTTGGCCTCCCGCAAGGTACAGACCTTTGCGTTGGCGTTGTCACCTGCACAACATTCTCAAGCGCTCGCGCGACACCGGCAAACGTCCCTACCCATGTCTCAGCTCAGCCCAGTGAAATGAGAACGATGCCAATTGTACTAACAAGAAGCAAGCTTTCTCAATATGTAAATCTTTAAAGTCTTACACTTTTAAAATTGCGTATTGTGAACGTAAAGCTGCTCGTAATGCAATTTTTGGCATCGTCAAAGCGCGCCATTTGCCCTTCTCCGACTATATAATGTGGTTGGAGGTCATTCTTCCTCCACCCGCGTCTTTTTATTCTTCAAACCTCAAGTCCGATTCCCGCCCACCCAACCCATTCCATCTGGCTTCGTTGACTTGTCCCCGGCAACCTACAGTGCTCTCGTGGATCGTCATCAGCATAGGCATAGCCTTTTTAGTGTAGCAATCCAGGTTGATGTACTGATATATTGAGAACTGTTTGTACTTGATGCTAGTGAAATGAGAATGGTGCCAATTGCACTAACAAGAAGCAAGCTTTCTCAATAAGGCCTTTCACTATAGTAAAAGTACAGTAGACGTTGTAACTTTATACTCATATACTACACAGAAGGTGGCTTCACTGCTACACCAACTACACTACCCATGCCACCTAAGACTCTGCTGCAATCTTGCACAACATGGAGACCTGTCACACCAGTGCTGCACAACTTGTAAATTTCTTGAATCTGTACCCGTGTTCAACAACTTGGACCGACTGTGCTGCTCATGCCGCTACCTGTCAGACAACATTTTTTCTCTGTTATGGACGCACCCCGCTCACCCCACAGAAACCAACAGTTCAAGCTGCACATGATTTCATGACCACCATGCATCAATTTTGGGATCATTCTCACAAGCGCCTCATCAATATTCTGTAGCAACAAAAGCGCTTGGCCGATCGCCACCACAATGACCACACCATCACCATGGGAAATCATGTTCTACTCGACACCTGAAATCTCGACATCAGCCATCTCCCATCTAATCTTTGCCCTCGCTTCTATGGGCCTTTCCTTGTTGCAGCCCAAATCACCCCTGTTACCTTTCGCTTACGCTTGCCAGCTCCTTGGAATATTCACAATGCCTTCCATGTCCAAAATCTGAAGCCCTACTGAGATCCCAACACCTTCTTCACAGGACGCCAACCGCCGCCGTCGCCGCCTGTTGTCGCCCATGATGAACCCGAGTACGAAGTCGAGTCCGTGCTTGCACACTCGTCGGAATGGCACCGTGGAACTTCTTGTCCATTGGAAGGTTTATGGCACGTGTGAGGTGATCCACTTGGTGCCTCGATCCTTCAAACACCTCTCCAAAGCTCACCATCATGATCCAGACGGCCGTCCTTGGATGGCACATCATCCACATCCAAAATGACGACCCTTCACTTTCCAGACCTAAATGGCACTTGTCTTACCTACCATACCCCGATAACCTCTATGCTAATATCAATGGAACCAGAATTGCAGAGCTGGGAGAAGCTAAAGCACTGGTGCCACCTAACATGGGTATGACAAAATCCTAGCTTCGCTTCGCAGCTCCTCTCAAAACTACAACAATCTAACCAGTTGGACAGGAGATTCCAGCTGGAAAGCGCATACAAGCAGCATTAGCCTCTCTCGGTCCTGGCCCTACAGACAACCGCAGCCGGGCTATGCCACGTTGAGCAGCAGAACACGAATGCAGTAGAAGCGGCAAGAAAAGAGCTCGAGGAGCGCATGGTGAAGCAACGTGCAGACGCAGAAGTAGAAGTGGAAAGCATTGCAAAGCATCACGCGAAGGTTCATCATTGGGACGCACCGGAGACAACTGGCAAACAGTAGAGGTGAAGGTGGTGAAAGGTAAAGGAGGACAACGAGAATAGTTACGAAGACAAAGACGACGAACCAGGACCTCGCGAAACAGTTATTCCCCTCGGACATCCTCCTCCATACCATTTTCCTAGTACTTCGCGCTCTTACACCAGAGTGCCTTTGCGCTCAGACGAAGTACCTGGGATCAAAACTCTCAACTCATGCAAACTCCCAGTGCTGCAAGAACCTCGCAGCCCACAGCCTCTAGCACCAACTACAGTTAAGTCTACCATCGACACCTTCAGTTAAGAGTCATGCACCCGTTATTAGCGCTACAAAAGACATCGCGCTTCCAAGGACATCTGGCATTAGCAGCTTGGCCCTCTGACTCCGGAAGTTCTGAACAACTCGCTATGCTTAGGCATCTTTTCTCCTGGCGCTCTTTTCGAAAAACCAGGCTAGGAGCTTCAACCTCGCACATGCCGTCTGCCCCAAGGCTGCACTGATGCACGAGCCGTTCCTCTTATTGGAGCCTAGCACCAATTGCTACAATCGTCTTGACAAAGACTACATCGACTTCCTCTGCCTCACGTACCTTAGCAAACAGGAAGCACCTTCATCGACGCCGCCTTGTGTTACGTCTGGGTTGCAAACGTGCAATTGCGCAGCTCTGCCATTCAGAAATATGGCTAGCACAAGCGGAAGTGCTTCGAGATGGATGATGCAGCAACGTCAGTCAATGGGATTAAGCATCACGTGTCTCTATTGTATGCCCATCCGCAACCGGGCATCGTTGGAATAACCAATCACATGCTGACCTGCGCTCAAGCCATGATGAAGTAGTCCGGCTTACCTACCTTTTGGTGGCCATATGCAATGCACCACACCGTTTGCCTACACAACATGCTTTCAACAACGACCAACAGGACCATCTATTACCTCACCTCAAGCGGTCAGGGAAGCCGGCTGACACGTCGACGCTACAATTGTTTGGCTGCATGGTCCAGTACCCCTATCACACCACAACCACTGAGGAATTCCTTTATCGTTTGCGCCGGGGCATCCACCTTGGTCTTAATTACGAGTAAAAGGCATGGAACTTACTCAACCACTAGACATCCAGAGTCAACCCTCGTGTGGCGTCCTCTTCTACAAGAAACTCACACTTCTGTAGTTCCAAGATGACCATGTCTGCAAAGCAATCGTTGCCTATGACGACAGGAACGCATTTTCATATCTATGTACAAAATGCTATTTGTATGATGTTTTGTTTTGCCAATTTCAAGCTTGGGAAGGGGCTTGATAATAACTCATGTATTTTTTTCCTGCACGACTGGTTTTCTAAGGTAGCGAACGACATAGAGTGTCCAGCAAATATGTTTGCAATGTATCCGAAATAACCAGTGTATTGCGCGTCAGGAAGAGCTGAAACGAGATGTGCCGAAACGAATTCTGATGTGTATTGCTGGCTGAAATGCGATGTGCCGATGTGTCACCGCAAAAGTATTGAAAACGAGCCACCCATCATTCAGATCAGAAAGCCACGCTAATGTTGATGTCTGAGAACTGCTCGTAATGTGTCAGATTATAAAGATGACGTTTCTAGGTTGCGAGAACAAATCGTAACCGTACAGATCAGCAGCTCAATGTTGCTTATCTGTCAGCAAATTACCCATTTTTTAATGACGACCGTCAAACATCTGACAGAGAAAGCTCATTCGTTCGTTCTTCCAAATTTGGCCCGTGTTTTACCTCCCACTAGGATAGGAAGTAACTGATGTGTCACTTTTCATTGGTCAGTTTTTCCGCCAAACCCACGTGGCCAACAAAACCGATTCACCACATCGGCAGGTGAATTTCTGCTAGGCCTATCATGCCAAAGGTTAGAGTCACCACTTCCAATCCGTACTGTTCAACGGTCTCGAACAATAGCATCGAAGACTGACCAGACATTTGTAAAACCGGCCTGCAATTGAAAAACCATGCACATACATCGACAAAAACCACCTACGACAAAAGTGAGGCCACCACAAAGATGAATATTTACCTAGCAGGTGAAGTGCGACCTGCCGATGCTAAAACATGTGTTGTTCCAATCGCGCACAAATCCGCAACTCCCCGCAACATGCCCTGGGCACTTTGCATCAACTCGCACGGAAGTATCCCAACCACCAAAAAACCCCGTACTCGCCAACCACACCCTTCGTTGTTGTAATCCCCCACCCCCCCTGTTTTGCGATGTTCATCCGTCTGGTCTTCCCTATTAGACAAGCAACCGATAAGGTTAGCGAATGAGGGTATGTGACATAAACTAACCAATTGTACCACGCCATATCTACCACAACACACCGCAGTGGTCCACTTTGAGAATCAGAACATGGGCCTGCTCGACAATCTTGTCCCATCTGAAGAATGATCCATCCCCCAGGTCTTGGTTCCGAGCTGGTGTCAATGGGTCGCATTTTGCATCTGGTTGTGTAGGGTGTCAAAGTTTAGAAATTGAGGGCGCGATTCTTATCCACGAACGAAGTACTTAGCGGGCTGGTTTCAAAAAGTAGCCGTGAGTTTTGTTACAAGAGGTTACCGGCTGAAGAAATGCAAACCCATCAGAAGAAAGCTATCGTTGAATGAGGATGTCTGGCGGCAAAGTTTACAAGTCGGTTCTAGTAGTATTTCATGTAATATTTCCCTAAGACCCGCTGGGCAACCCGAGACATTTTTCTTGCATAGAATAATAGCGGTACGCTACGGGCAGACGAGACTATGGAGTTGACAAGGATTTTTTATCCTTGTTTTTTCGGAAGTGTTCATGGTCGGCGGTGTTGGAGTTTGCTGCGATCATGTGTCGCTCAGCAGGTCGCGCGCGTGTCTTCTCAGGGTTCATAATTAAGTTTCATGTTCTCACAAAATTCCTCGTGCTCTATAAGGAACAAGGATGATACGTTTAATTTGAGTTTCTGTGTGAAGTTCAAAGATCGAGGTACAGTGAAAATTGACGAAAATTGTGACTACAGGTCATATGCCTTGTAGACGACCTCCTTTTATGCCCAGGGGTATCCCATATGCATTTTATCCTTAAGGGCCTCTCCGTGTACGCAAAGTGTACCCGTCTCAACTGAACAGTAAATTAGATAGTCAATTCGGATGATCCAAGGCCAACTCTGTTTGCTCTTCTGTTTTCAGAGCGACCACTCCTAGTGGTCGACGAGCCTCTAAAAATCCAGATATGTCAGGCTCGCCAACCAATGTCGAGGCAGAAATTCACCAGCTCGCTGACGGTCCAGTAGAATTACGCTTGCAACGCCAACGGAATCCGTCGGCGTTGCCCGAGGAAAATCCGTCTATCCACAGCCAATATGAACGCGCCAAGGAGCGCGTCAAGGAATCGGACATTCTCTTGAAACCAGGCCTCTGGAAGTCAGGGTAATTACACTGCTTTGTCAAGGAAAACATGGTGAAATTTCGACGGCCGATTTTTTAGTAGGGGATGGACTCACCCTGAAAAATCTAATGTAGAAGTTCGCACCCCTAGAAAAAAAGCCTCCCCTGTCATTGTCAGGAGTGGCACATTCCGAGCAGGGCGAAACTCATGCCTGCAAAAAACAGTCAAAAGTTTTAGGGCTACCCAGCCTGGAAGAGTTGGATCCCAGGCAAACTCAGATTCTGCAGGGTGACCCCTAGGTTATCGAGAGACCTGCTTGAAACGCGGAGTTGATGCACAAGGAGAGGCTTGCGGCGTGGCGATGTTTACTCAGTCGCTGCATACGCCAGTCAAGCTGCCCATGTACAGTACACAAAAAACAATGCCCCATTTCCTAGGAAACCCCCATAGTCCACGTTGCCCCTACCGTACGGCCAGAATTCAGTAAAAGGGAAATCTCTCCCGTCGCCCCCCAGGCTCTCAGGGAATATGACATGTAGTTTTTGTTGCACAACTTGGTTGTGATGGGCAACTGCAAACAACACGCTCCCAAATACAATCGGGTGACGTCAAAGACTTACACTGTATATATATTTTAGACGGATTTTGTGCACTAGTTGGCTGGACTAGTGGTCCACAGAATCTCCGCCAAATAATGTGGATCCGGCTCACCATTGAAACTCGTCGCTTTAAATTCGCACCAACATGCTGATTGGCCATCGGAAATATCCCATGAATTGACCGTACACGGGTGTGCGGTGCTTACAGGGAGCGGTTTATAAGGATAAATTACTTAAAGAGTGCTATGTTGTGTCAAAGGCATAAGCCTACAAGGCATATGACCTGTATGACAATTTCATGATGTTATGAATGAACAAGCAGAGTAGCGCGGAAATGAATAACGAAGTGTTCACTCACTGAATGACGATACAAGGAATGGCAAGCCAAGATATAGGAACACCAGAGCTAGTCTAACCATGCGATGGTGAGGTTCGGGAAAGAGATCGAAGGGTCTCGAAGTGACGCAGCGAGGCCCGGAGAACTCCCGAAGGTCGAACCAGAAGGTCTGGAGAAGCCGAGGTGATTTTGTCAGAAAGGTCTGGAACCATCCCAAGGCTTCGCGTGTGTTCGAGCGTACGCGATTGCAGTACTGCTCGGTAAGGAATGGAAAATTCCTTACACCACCCCCCCTTAGCAAAGGTGATCTATATCAGCCACGTGCTTGCGGTCCAAATAATTCGCAAAGTATCGAAGGTGACTGTATCTGGTCCGAGGACACCCACGTGTTGTCCTCACTGGTACGATTGGTCCATCGTATCAGAAAGTCAACGTGTCATCCTTGTCCGTCGATACGAATCCGATGGCTCAAAATCTTCGATGGCTCGATGGTCGTCTCGGCTGGTGGCTGTACATCTGGGACCAATCGTTGTCGGGCGATGTCCGATGTGTCAGGTACGAAAGGGTGTTACAGGCTCACGTGGAATTTGTTGTGAATACGCCAGTCATCAGGTAGGCGCAAGTGGGCGGTCACTGGCGTCACCATCTTCATGATCTTGAATGGGCCACGAAAACTTGGTCGTAATTTCGTCGGTAGTGGCAGTCGTAAATTCTTGGTGTCCAAAAGGACTAGTTGCCCTGTTATCATTGTAATATCTCGTCGATGTAAATCCGCATACCGTCGAGCAGTTGCATTCGCCTTGCGAATAAGTTCGACAGCTTTGTCTCAGGCAGTCTGTAATTCTTCGACGAACTGCTACGATCATGGTACTTGACTCTCAACGTTGGTGGAGACTGGTACTGTAGGGTCTATCCCGTAATTGAGGTAAAATGGGGAGTGATTAGTCGTAGCTGAGGGCGCGTTGTAGGAAAATTCCAACATGGGCAGCATGTCCTCCCATTTTTTTCGGTCAGGGCAGTTTGTCCGAATCAGCTGCTCCATTGTTTGATTTGTCCATTCCGTCTGGCCGTCTGTTTGGGGATGATACGCGGATGAAAACTGCAGATGCGTGTCGTACCGAGCCCACGTGTCCCTGCCAGAATTTGACGTGAACTTCGGATCTCGGTCACTAATGATTGCTGCTGGTATCCCGTGTAGACGAACAACGGTCGAGATGAACAGGCGCGCTGTTTCTTCGGCTGTGATGGTTGTACGACATGGTGCAAAATGCGCCATCTTTGTCAATCGGTCGACGACAACCAAAACTGCGTCATTTCCGCTGGGTCCGGCCAGTATTCGCGTAACGAAATCCATCGTTACGTATTGCCATGGGCGTTGAGGTGGCTTGAGGGGCTGCAACAGTCCTGTAGGTCGCTTGTGTGATGACTTCATTCGCTGGCAGATCGGACACGCGGCCACGTAACGCTGCACGTCCGTCACCATATCTGGCCAGTAATAAAACCTCTACAACGCCTTCAGAGTTTTATCAACCCCGAACTGTCCCGATAAATTCGAATCGTGGACTTCTTGAATTAGTAATTCGCGAAGTAGATGATAACTTAGGACCCAAATTCGATCTGTTCCGCTTCGTAAGTAATAGATGCCTTTCCGTGTAGTGACCTGGAGATGGCTGTCGTTTACGAAGAAGGGGTCAGTCGAATACCCGTGGGTAAATAGTCCAGTCAGTAGCGGGTTGCTTTGGGTGACTAGTACTGCTGCGAGTTGGGCAGATGGTCTGGAGAGGGCGTTGGCAATATTGTTGGCGCCTTTTTTATACGTGATCTTGTACGTGAAATTGGACTCCGAATAGTCCAACCAGCGTATCTGCCGCAGGTTGAGATTCGGGTGCCCTCTCAGGTACTATAGAGATTTGTGATGAGTTCGCACCATCACGTCTGCTCCAGTCAGGTAGCACCTCCAGATTTTGAACGCGTGGACGATCGCCAGCATCTCCTTGTCGTGTACCGTGTAGTTGCGCTCAGCAGATTGCATTTTCCGAGACTCGTACGCAATTGGTTGAAGACCATTGCCGAAATCTTGCATGAGCACTGCTCCGATGGCGATGTCACTTGCGTCGAGGATGACTTCGAAGGTCCATTCTGGGTCAGCGATGCGAAGTACCGGCGGCGACATTAAAAGATTTTTTAATGCCTCGAACGCAGCTTGCTGCTTCTCCCCCCACTCGTAAAAATTCCCCTTCTGCAGTAGGTCGGTTAGAGGTCCAGTTAACCCCGCTATATTGGGTATGGACCACCGCACATAATTCATGAAACCCAACAAGGATTGCAGCTGCTGCAGATTGGTTGGTGGTTTCCATTCCTGAATAGCCCGGAGTTTTTTCGGGTCTATCCGAATTCCCTCCATGGAGATCACGTGCCCCAGGAACTCCAGTTCTTGTTTTAAAAACTCGCACTTGGAGCCCTTGGTGATGAGACGATGCTGCTGCAACCGCTGAAAAACCGCGTCCAAATCCTTTAAATGTTGCTCCCGGGTCTTGCTGTAGATCAGGATGTCGTCCAGGTAAATTATTACGCATTTGTCGAGTAGATCGCGGAACACCCTGTTCATGGTGAGCTGGAACGTCGAGGGGGCGTTCGTTAATCCAAACGGCATCACCGTGTATTCGTAACTCCCGTAGCGAGTACGAAACGCTGTCTTGTGGCAATCGTCAGCGAACACCCGAATTTGATGGTAACCGCCGTGAAGTTCGATCTTCGAAAAATAGCGAGCTCCGCGAAAGGTTGTCGATCAGTTCGTCCATGCGTGGGATTGGGTAGCGCAATTTTATCATTACCCGATAAAGGGCACTATAATCCGTCACATGCGAAGTCCGCCGTCCTTCTTTGGGGTGAACAGGATCGGTGCTGCGAACGGGGACGTGCTTGGCCGAATGAACCCTTTCGCCAGCAGGTAGTCCAACAGGTTCCGTAATTCCTGTAGCTCCGGCTGAGTCAGGCGCCATTGCGTGCGTACAGTAGGCTGCGCGCCCGGCTCCAGCTCGATTTTGTGGTCCTGGGGTCGTTCGGGTGGCAGTCCACTTGGCAAGTCGTCCAAGAAAATCTCAGGATATTCCTGAATGATTTTTGCCAAGTCATCCGGGACCGAAGCGCAGAGTTTGTTGATGTTGGTCGCCTCGTTCTGCTCCGTCGATTCGGTTAGATGGATGGCGTATAAATCTGCTCCATTCTTGACCACTTGATTGAGGCACACCGCGTTGACACGTGTCGACGTTGTCTCTGCTTCCGGACCACGTGGGTAATTTTTGCCAGCCTTTGTCGCACTTCACTGTGCACTCGCCTGTTGTCCAATCGATCTGCGGGTTGAATCCTCGCAACCAATCGTGTCCCAATAGAACGTCGTAGCCGTCGAGCGTTGTCGCCAGCATCGGCGCGCTGAAACCAAAATCTTCGCCACACTTCATTCGAACGATAGGCACTTTGTCGCGTATTGCCAGCGGGGTGCCGTCCACCAATCGCGCGTCAATTTCGGGCAGACACCTCTCCAGCGTCAGGTGTAGTCGTCATGCTATCTCTCAATTTATCAGGCTGTGACTCGCACCTCCATCGATGAATATTTTTATTTTTCTTCCGTTGAGTCGTCCTTCTACCAGTACAGGGTGGTTCACTGGGTCATCCCTCTTATTCAGCTGGGAGCGGTTTATAGCATGTATCGGAACCACTAATCGGTGGGGATGGTGTTTTTCGGGCGATAAGGCAGGGTCGGTAAGGGGCCCGACCGCTACCGACGCTTGGCGTTTCCCGACCCGCCTTCGTTGTTCGTTCTTCATTATCTGCTTCTTTCGGGGGCAATCGTGAGATTGGTGACCCGGCTGGTGGCAGTTGAAACATTGTCCCTTGCAAAAGTCTTCCATGTGCTCCTTCGCCACTACGCCGTGAATTGTGGGCCGTGGATTCTGGCCACGAAAACGATTTCCCTCCCAGGAACCCGCTCTCGCATACGTCCGATGTGCGTCGAAAGTATCTGCGATCCGGACTGCTTCGTGAAACGTCGCCGGAAGTCGCAGTCGGACCTCGCATTTAATGTCCTGCTTCAAACCCGAAATGAATCGAGCTTTCTTCTCGGAGTCATGCATGTTGGTGATTTGATTGCATAACGCCATGAAGACTGACACGTACTCCTGAACAGAACTCCACTGGCGCCAGTTGTCCAGCTTCGTGCGTGTGTTGTCCGAGGCGGATATTGGCTTGAACCGTTCACGTAGAGCTGTACCCTACGCCTTCTACGTGTGAATCTTGGTTGATCCAAAAATCGCGGTTGACCCTTGGGCAGCAGACCCAAAGTTTCCGAAAAATCCCTGTGTATTGCCTGCCGAAAACTCCCCCTCCTGTAGAGTATATCGCCACCAATCTAGCGCAGGTCCCCGTAGTAGTGATATAGCCAGTCAAATTTTTAAATCGTCAGCAGTGATCCCAGCGGCATTATAAATAAAGTTCCGCCGAAAATAACCAGCCCGTAACAGTTGTATTCTTATCTGTGGGGTTGAATGGGGGCGGCATTGTCGGTTTGATTCTCGATGTCGTCACGATCGGCATAAACGCCGGTGCGGCTACAGTAGCGGCTGCTTCTGACCGAGCGGTTGCTGCTGTCACTGGTGCTGCTGCTGCTGCTACTTCGGCTGCTGCTCATGCTGCCACGTCAGCTGCTGCAGCGGCTTCACTGTCCTTGCGCTCCTGTGACACCTCATGTGCGATTTCGTCCAAGACGGTTTCGACACGTCTGGTGCTGGCGACCTCTTCTTGGGCGGTAATTTTCTGACGCGAATCCTGTCGCGCCTGGTGTAACTCGGCAACTTCTGCACGAAGTCGCTCGTTTTCCTCCAGTACTGTAGCCATGCGCGTGTTCATGGCGTTGAACTGCTCCCGAAGCTCGTTGAACTAAGCTTGGTCCATTTGGCGAATGCTCCGCCGGGGCAGGGGGAAATCCGTAATGTGCCTGTACTCAGGTAAGCGCAAACGCTATCGTAGTTGGGCGAATTAATCAGTCTAATTCGCGAGCAACCACTTTGCAGCTTACGTGAGGGACTTACCCCCCCTCCCCTAAAAAAAAAACAACTCTTGAAAACAGGTGAGCGAGGAAAGTGGCTCTGATTACCAGGTGTTATGAATGAACAAGCAGATTAGCGCGGAAATGAATAACGAAGTGTTCACTCACTGAATGACGATACAAGGAATGGCAAGCCAAGATATAGGAACACCAGAGCTAGTCTAACCATGCGATGGTGAGGTTCGGGAAAGAGATCGAAGGGTCTCGAAGTGACGCAGGGAGGCCCGGAGAACTCCCAAAGGTCGAACCAGAAGGTCTGGAGAAGCCAAGGTGATTTTGTCAGAAAGGTCCGGAACCATCCCGAGGCTTCGGGTGTATTTGAGCATACGCGATTGCAGTACCGCTCAGTAAAGAATGGAAAATTCCTTACACATGACTACAGCGAGTAACAGCGGCGGAAGTCCAAGTGGATTAGGGTGTGGGACATCCGATTCATAATTTCGAAAACGGTATTAATTTTGAGGTGGTTACTAGCTTTGCGAATTTTGTGAGGGCATCTCGCATATCGGCAAAATTCCTCGCCCAAATTCATAACGGCGATGGAAAAGGCGTCACGAATTCACCCGTTCTAACGGCCACTCCGCCACGTACAAACTGCCTACCCTGTTGGTGGTCGGCGAACTCACGAAAACCTACAGCAGGGTATTCGCGACGCTTTGTATGCTGGCGAAAGGTTTCAGGGTTCCGCGCAAATTTCAGGTATGGAGTTGGAATTTCAAACCTTGGAGCATCACAGATTGGCATCGCTGTTGAATTACCTTGTTGAATTATCAGCGGGGTACTCGCGACGCTTTGTATGCTGGCGAAAGGTCTCTGGGTTCCGCGCAAATTTCAGATATGGAGTTTGAATTTCAAACCTTGTTGAATTACCAACATGCATGGTTCGGCAGGTGGTTCGAACCATCGCTGAAATGGTTCGTACAGCCCAAAAATTCGTAATGGTTCGGAATTTGGCGTAACGCAACAGATGTCCTGTGCCCTTAGGGCGGAATCTGGAGGAGTCCGCCATGTCCATTAGAAATCGTGCATACCGTTTCAGTCGGTTATGACCATCTGTCGGGCGAATGTCGATTTTCATTAGAGAACTTTTCGATTTGTACTATGATATCCCGAGTCGCGATGTCGCGTCGAGCCAATTCGTACGCTCCACATCCGCATCGCAAAAATGTGGAATGGCCGAAACCAGTGGGGACCGGGTTAGAGGCATGTGGGGCGGGGTAGAAGTGGGAATGAATGTCGATGCATGAGGAGGGAATGAATCAGACTATTTGCAGTGGAATGTCGCCGTGCATGCTGAGTTGCGGGCCTTGAAGGTTTGGGTTGGTGTACAGCTACCGCGGCTACTGTTCCTGCTGTCGTGAAGTTTGGGAGTTGAGCACGCACGACCGGTTTTCCGTCATGAACGTTCGGGGCTTTGCTCCAGCTTGCTGTGCTATGGGTGGGTTCGTTAAATGATGTTGTTTTGTTGTTTGTAGCTGTTACATGTCTGTGCAACATTGTCCTTATGATCTCAACTTCGCAAGCACTTCCTCTGTTGCACTGTACAAGAGTAATTATACGAACGTGTGTCATTTTATTTTAGTTTGTAACATGTGTGTGTGAACATTTCTCCGGATCCATCAGCCTATTTTGTTTGTGATGCATATGAATGACGTGTTTTTTGTCGATTTGTTGTAAGATACTTATAGTTGGAATGTAATACCGTTTGAATTTCCCATCACACTCCCCTTTGTTGTGTTTTTGCTGTTTCGTTCAACTTGGTCTATTAACTACAGTTAGTTCAATTGTACACGAGTATTCCTTAAGGAGAGAGGGTTCGCTAACGCGAGTCACGACTGCCTTGACTCGTTTGCCCGTTTATTACAGTATCCGTTGCAGAGGGTAGCTTGCCTGTGCAAAATATTTGCGAGCCGCATGTCTGCACTGCTGTTTTCTCCGCGCTGCACGGCATGTGCGCTTCGGTAATTTCCCGAGTGCCGAATCCCTTTGCCTTGGCGAGCGAATTTTTGCTACTGACGAATTTTGCCCACCCAGCGTTCCTTCCCATCGCCAAGGCCTCGCAATTCTCGCCACCTCTTGTAGCTCATATCCTCTCACCCACCTTCGCTGGTTTCTGTTTCGCATTCTGCTCCACAGCACCAATTCCCGTGCCTACTCATTGTACTTCGATTCAGCTGTAAGGCCTGCTCTCTTGCGGGTTTTGATTCTGCTCTCTCTGCCAGTACTGCCCTAGTAATAGTCGGCCGTGGCCCGCCCCTCGCTGGCTTGGACTGCGTGCGGGATTCTGCCGCGTATCACCGTGGTGCTCCTCTCGACGAATCTTAAGGTGAGCCTCCTACTCTCTAGGTAGCTTGCTCTCTTGTTGCAGCGTAGTCGCACCCCTCCTTACCCCTATTTGGTGACATCCCCATGCCTCATCTCAAGCCATCGCCGCACCGCTGCCCTCCCTCTCAGTGCTCCCCGCGCATCCTCTGACGCCGTCGCCGCACCTCTGCCCTCTCTCTAACTGCTCCTCGCGCGTCATATCAAGCTGTCACCCCACCACTGCCCTCCCTCTCACTGCTCCCCGCGCTTCATCTCACACCGTCACTGCACCGCGGCCATCTCTCTTATTGCTCCCCGCACCTCATCTCAAGCCGTCGCCGCACCGCTGCCCTCTCTCTCATTGCTCCCCGCGCATCCTCTCACCCTGTCGCCGCTCCGCTGGCCTCCCTCTCACTGCTCCCCGCGCCTCATATCTCGCCGTCGCCACACCGCTGCCCTCCCTCTCACTGCTCCCCACGCCTCATCTGTCGCCCATCCCAAAGTTGTGAGCCCCAAAATTGGGTTGTGAGGGAGGGGCACGCGTATGTATCACACAGCTCCTGCCCCGCAAGTTACCCCCAGCAAACCCCGAATGTCACATGAGGGGTGTGGCGAAGTCTGCGACATGGCGATTATGGTCGAAGTGTTTCGCCATATAGACAGAGGACCAATCAGGGGAGGTGTGGGGCCTGGGTCACACACATGAAACCACGCAGCTTCGGCTCGAGCTTTTGTCCCTGGTTCGGCCCGGACATTAGGCTCCGAGGGAACCCAAGAGGCCCGACAATCACTATGACTTAGGCGCCCCTGTTAACGGCTTAGGCTCCCATAATATATTACTGAATAGTTGCACCTCTTAAACTATATTTCAGTTGTCATTCAGGAAGGTTGCACAATAAAATGAGCACAAATAGCCATTCCGCGGTTGAAGGCATGAAGCCAATGGGTTAATCAATTTTAACGTCACTACCAAAACAGCCTCTTCAGGAGGCAACATCAAAGCGCATCCAACATTTAAACCCCACCGTGCCGCGACCCATCCGCCCACTTGTTCAACAACCATGTCCCTGGCCTATCAAAAGACTGCACCACATGGACAACACGCCTGAGACTGCTCGTGGGAACAACGACGCATGCATCTGGCCTCTGCACCTCCTGCAGCCTCATGCATCCTGTCAATGCATCAACGCGGTCGCACTTCCATGGCTTAATGTATGCGACCTCGTGCGCAGCACCCCCTTGAGCGTCCTCCTTGCGGGCACACAACAGCAACACTAACTTCCCATACGCCGCCACAGTATCAGGTGGACCATACTCGACAAACGAAAATGCTGGAGCGCCGTGATGACGGGGTGCAGCACGCGCATATCGGGTCGTTGCCTCACCAGTCCGCACGTCGTTCTTTGGTAGAGCAATCGCCTTGTGCACCTGCGCAGAAAACGTTCCCCACAGTCAACCATGCGATGTGAAACCGAGGCAATGGAGGTAAAGCACCTGTGCAGAAAACGTTTCCCAAAGTCGACCAAGACGGGTTGAAACAGAGGCAAAGGAGGAAGGACCGGAGCTGACCTGTGCCTGAGTGCTGGAGAAGCCGTGCCTCTGCATGACCCGGCGATACCCAGCCAGAATTCCACCCGTCGCTGAATTGTACTCCATGAACAAGGAATAACCGCGAGCTGTGACGTCACACCCATCCGAGATGGTCGCTGAACTGGTTGTCAGAGTTGGCCTGCCTGAGGTGCGTGCCTGCCCAACGTCGGAACAAAAATAATTGGGAGCGACCCGGGTTAATACTGGCTGTCAAAGCCTTCAGCAAACCTGCCACTCTCCGCTGAGTGAGTTGTGCCGCGGGCCTCGCATATGACCAGGCGGGGGGCGACCCCTCCACTCTAAGGGGTAGACACGGGAGGAAGATGAGGGCGGATGTGGGATTGACAGGCATGGAAGGAGGGGCAACCTGTGACAAGGTGGGACGTAGTATGGTGCACTGTCGGGAATCCACCTCGCATGGAGCATCAATGGGAGGCAAGGCCTGAGAGAAGGGTGGGGGGGATGAGTAGGGTCTAAGAGTGGGTGGAAGTGTGTGGTGGCAAAAGAGGTGTACCAAAACAGTCAATGTCAGATGAGGAGTGTATGCAAGGGTCAAGGATCCGCCCCCCCGAATCCTGTGGGCCAGGTTAAGACGTGATTAGAGGGTGGGTCAAGAGCAACACAACAAACAACATAGGATGTCGGGGATCACCCCTGACGTGCACCGACACCCAAGAGACATTAACACAGCCCACAATGGGTGTGCCCTTGTAACCACAGTGGGTGGGTGGGTGTGCCACAGTGGGTGGGTGGGTGGATGGAAACGTCCAACAACGAGATACAATGTGAAAAACAACGGTAAGAACGGCAATCAGCCAGAGCCGCCCCACAGCCAGAAAGAACCACTGTACGCTCACCCGCTTAGCCGCAGTGTTGTACTCGCGCGTTTCCCCCTCCAGCACCGGTGGAAGACACTGCATGGCATGCCGTGTCGAGCTGCCCCCCAAAATGGCCGCTTCAAAGTCGCGCTTGTTTGATGCCCGGAACGGCTCCTTGCACAAACGGACGTGCGCATTTTCGAACGTGGCGGTCGAATACTCGCGCGGATGACCGCCACGTCGGATGGCTTCGGGCATGTGGTTGAGGCCATGGATCTTAATGAGATTCCAACCATGCCCATCCCGTGGATACTGAGTCATCAAGAGCCGCACCAGTCTGCAGTCACGACCAAGGGGGTGTGGGAGAGGGGGACAAGGCACATGACGTTGCACGTGAGAGAAGAGCTCTGGGTTGACCTGGGAAGCAAATTCTAGGATAACCGTGAGGACCACGATCGAAGGAAGTTCCATTGCCAAACCTCGGAGCTGTGGGCAAAACGATGGCGAGGAGGAGGTTTCACAACGCTGGTCACCTGGCATGGGTAAAGGGACGGCCATGCAAGACACGTCCTGCCAGGGACTGAGCTGGGAGTCAAGGGCATGGGGACTAGACGTGGCGCAAGAACACAAAGAATTAAGCGCCTGGAAAGTTACGGCATAACATGCAATGGCTGGACGTCCAACCGACACGGCTCTAGGATGCAAGACATTAACATGTTCCCTCGCATAAACTCACTCGCGCGTGTCAATCTCCATCTGTTGGATCGTCTCCTCGGTGTAAAACTCGCAACGAATGTGGTTCTGATGCCAATCAGCCAAGAAAACCAACGCCTCCAGCCCCGCCTGTGTAACCTTGCCCTCCAAAATAAAAGGCAGGATCTGGAACCACATGCATCGCAGGGTCATTTACCGAACGGACCACATGTAAACAGCATAATGGAAAGGGCAGGCCCAAAGAAATTCCTCAACTCGCAGATGAGAGAGCAAAAACAAAATAAAAAATGTTGTTTCTGACCACCAACCCGCACTCACCGTGAGCATGGCAGCATGCTCCGCTGCGGAGTAGTACGAGCTCTTGGAAAAGTACATCCCGGAGGGCAATGGTACTCCTGCGAGTGTCGACTCATCAAAGATGGCGAGCACTCGTCTGAGGTTGCGTCAGGGGGGTGGGGGGGGGGGGGAGGGTGGGATGGTAGGGTAGCGCATTAAGGGTTTATCCAGTGATGTCCAATCTTAGAATACGTACAATACCACCAGACTGAGGATGACAATACACGCTACTCACTCATCAAGAGCCAGAGCATTTGCGTCATCCCCCCGCAGCACGTGCACGAGGCGAGCCAAAATGCCACCATACAACACGTGCAACAGATCCGGCATCTGTGCCTGGTACGTGTTGGCCCACCCCCTCTTGGCCTGGTGGAACTTCCACAGGAATGTCTGTAGTGTGTAGAGGGAACATGTGGGGAAAGGAGGGTAGGGAGAGCAAAAAAGACATGGTTTAGGGTACTCAGAGCCAAGCCCCGTGCCCCTGCACAGCGGCATATGAAAATCGCTTAGCGGCTGCTGGATTCACGCATGAGCTACTGGACCCACCGGATGGTCCATGCTGTGGCTGTGAGAATGGCATGTTGGCAGAGCGGAATGAAGGATAGAGCCAGCAAGTGACATGAGCCACCATGGGTCAGGGTGAAAGGGCACATAGCAGCACGGGAAGAGAAACGCGGTGGGTGCGGGATTGGACTGATGGGCGGAGGAAGAGAAGGAAAGGCACGGCAGTTTGTTTGGAAGGGGATTATGGGACACGGAAAGGGAGCCACTTGCTGCCAAGAAGAACCAAAGACTGGACTAGTGAGGGGGGGACGGGGGAGGACGGAAGTGTATAGGACCAAGCTGTTTAGCAGGGGACCAGATGCGGAGCATGCAGCTGTGTATTACAGGGCCGGACAGGGAGAGAGCATCCGGAATGGCAGTGCCCTACCACGCCGCCACAGAGGGTGTAGGTTGCAACACGGGTGAGGAAGAGTAAATGCGGAAATACCCCACGTCCGATGATGGCAAAGGGAAGACGCCCGGAAGAGCGCAGAGGGGGGCAACATCGAGGGGACGCTACGCATAGATGACAAAGGCCATGTGCACGAAGGTGAGTCATGACAGTACAGGCATGACAGCGAGGCATGGTGATTTGGAGTGAGGCTAGGGTACTTAGAGAGTGTGAGTCGTGTTGAGGTGGTCAGGGAAGTGAGGCATGGCGTTGGAGGCATTTGAGTGAGTGGGACATGGTGATTCGGGAATGGGAGTGACTGAGGCCAGGTGAGTCGTGACTGAGGGTGAGTGGGCGTGGTGATGGGGGAATGGGAGTGACTGAGGCCTGGTGAGTCGTGAATGAGGGTGAGTGAGGCGTGGTGATGGGGGAATGGGAGTGACTGAGGCCTGGTGAGTCGTGAATGAGGGTGAGTGAGGCGTGGTGATGGGGGAATGGGAGTGACTGAGGCCTGGTGAGTCGTGAATGAGGGTGAGTGAGGCGTGGTGATGGGGGAATGGGAGTGACTGAGGCCTGGTGAGTCGTGAATGAGGGTGAGTGAGGCGTGGTGATGGGGGAATGGGAGTGACTGAGGCCTGGTGAGTCGTGAATGAGAGTGAGCCGCCGAGAAGAATGAGAGCTTGCACCGAGCCATGATTCGTAGCTAGTCAACAAACCCCCGCCCCCTTACCCCTCTCACCCCCCCCACCACTCCTCCCCCCCACCTACCCACGCTTCCAGCCGACGCCACCCCCCCACCCCCCCCAACACTTGCCTCTATGGGATGCGTGGAGTACTTGTGAGCCTTATTGGGATCGTTCAGGAGCAGTTGCTGCCTGGCCACCGTCCGACGCTCATTGAGACCATCCTGGATGACCCACAGGAAGTCCTTCTCCACATAGCATACCGAGCATGGCATGTCGCTACCCAGCTGCAGCGTGCAGCTGACCTTGCAGATTTCAGGGTAGTCTCCAACGTAGGCAAACAACATAGGATACGCCGTGTGCACTACCCCGTGCGGATCTATGAGCGGAAAGCCCCTGGACAGCGGGTAAGAGAGTGAGGGAAAGAGATGAATGCGACTGGCAGACACATGGAAAGTGACAGCTGCACGCCGCACTGCACATGTCAGGCAGGCCCCAGCGCTAAGTCCCACAGCAGCGAGATGCCGGTGGGCAGCACTGGCTGACTCACCACTCAGAAGCACCAAAAAGATCGTGCAGAACGATGTGCATTGCCCGCTGGAAGTGCTGAACCTTCTGCAGTGGACTCATCTTCGCGTCGGGCATCGGGAGCAGCGCCAGCAGAACACGCCCGGTCTCTCGCCAGCGGAGCGAGTAGGGGATGTTAGCGACCGTCAGGTACACGGGCCACACTTTAGTACGCTGGTGTCCGCTGAGGACCGTCATGTCGGATGCCAGGATGATGGGGCAGATGATCTCTCCTTTCTTGAGAAGGGACTGGAGGGTAGGTGGCAGCCAAACAGGGCAGATACTCGGGAAATGGTGAGTTAGATGCTTGTGGGGAAGTTGCAACAGTATGCTGGAGCAGGCTGCACAAACAAACAGGCACTGTGCCACTGCGGTTACCTGTGCTATTCGCCACATCGTCCCAGTTTTGGGGTCGATGTACTTGTGGCGATTCTCAGACCCACCACTGCTGTTGTTATCGGGCTCTGGATGCAACACAAAGCCTGGTGCATTTGCCGGATGTCTGCACAGCTCCAGAATAGCCTGCCCAGGACAAGCGGAACAGTTAGTGCCACTGCGGCTGGGGCAAGACTCAAATGACCACAATTGCCTCATCACTCACCTCAATTGGGTTAGTGTGTTGGACGACAAACAGTGTAGACCAGCCAGGTACCGTCACCGTAGACCTATGATACTGGCGCTGCCCAAGCAACAGCCGTAGTCCGTAACGTTCTATTGCCCGTTTTGATCGCCAGTGTCTAATGGCTGCCTGTCTAAACCCGTGGGAATTCAGGATCTTGAGTAGCAGGGATGTGTCCTTGACAGAGAGGCCCTGGCCTTTGTTCGCACCCATGACGAGGCGGAAGATCGCGTACTCCGTATCAAAAGGCCGCCCAGCCAAATCCCCATGCGCGGCGGGGTCCAGACTATCAAGGGACTGTGCACTGTCGTGATCGGACGGATCATCACGACCTGGGGAGGCCATGCTACCCGCCGCTGATGCCTCGACGGCTCCACTAGCACATCCATCTGGTTGTGCTGGTGCTTCCGGGCCGGCAAGCCGGACCTCAGAGGGCGACCCTTCCCGCGGTAGATCCGCCCGAGGGCTGCCCACTGAGCATGCTGATGGACCAGGGTCGCCCCCCTGAAAGTAAGGGCCGACAGTCTGGCCATTGTTCACGCACTGGCTCCGTGCTTCCCTGCACGGGTCGAAAGTCCGCTGGTGCGAGTCTCGCGAGGCGTAGTCAGGGAATACAAGGTTGCAGAATTCGCATACCCAGCCCATGTTGCGGGCGCCGATACAGGGTGTACTCACGTGATCCCTGAGGGACCGACACAGCAGCAAACCGCGTGCATTGAGAAGCAACTGACAGTCACAGGTCCGTACGGCAAGGACTGTTTAATGACGGGCGGGTAAAGGCTGGTGTATGCAACAGAGATCACACACGACGACCCGCGCTGGAGGCCACTTATACCGCACTAGCAACGTAAGTCTCTGGGTCCTGCGTGTCGCGATGTGCCAACCCGTAAAATACGCGAGAGATAGGATGCCGAGAAACTGCTGGGACACCATGATGCACAACCTAAACCTGTGGGGGCAATGAGCCGTAAGTGCGTCAGCAGATGACCGTTGATGTCTGAGGCGCGGGAGCTGAAACTAAGCAAAATTCCGTCCAATACGACCCAGCTCTAGCATCTGATTGCGTGATCCGTAACTAGGGTTCACACCAATGCGGAGATGTGATGTGCCCAGAGGTTATAGCCTTGGAGAGCCAGCAATCCGATAGAGCACACTCGACAAGAGTGGGCGCGAAATGGCATCGGTAAAAAAGTTTGTCGAAATTGCACAGCTTGTCGAGAGGTGTCTATAGAGGTAGCCCTGCCTAATTCACAGCGGGGATGGCGGAGTCGATGCCTTGTTGCCTGACACCCTATCCACGCTAACCAATTAGCAAGACACGTGTAATCATCACCACGGCAATCACTACAAGTTCAACATGACAGCCAGTCACCGAGCTACAAAGGTGGGGGGGGACCACATGGGGGAAACCAAAATTGCGTGCAATTTACACGTAGACGCCAACTCACCCACCCTCGCTCGGCATTTGAAGTGTTGATTGATGGGTGATGGGTTGGTACGCGACTCGACACCAACATTGGAGCAGTAAAATTGGTGCGCCCCAGGGTGCTGTCACCCAGCACCTGTGACCTGTAAAACGAAGGTCGAGCAAAGCTCAATACCCGAGCTGCTCAGAAATCCACTCACAACCAACTGCAGCTATGGCGACAGTAACCTACGCAGACAAGTGCACAATCGAGACCCTCCTCAAGCGCCAGCCGGTGGTCTGTGCTGCGCACATGCAGCGAACGTACGTTGGGTGGGTACTTCGGCAGATGACGCCAACACCAAGTGGTCTCCTAGAGCCACTCTTCCATCTTGCTTACCGCACTCGCTGCAGCCCTTCGCACAACCGGTGGAAGTCCAAGGCAGATTTCCGCGCTAGGCGCGGCATGCCGGCTGATGCTCCTCTGCCGTGGTTTGAGGAGATGATCATTAACGCCACGTTCTTCGACGCTGGCCGCGACGACGAGGACTTTGTCGCTGAATGCGGGAGGTTCCTAGTCGCCATTGCAGACCACACTACTATCAACCCTCAAGCCACTGGCTGGGCGTCTCTCTCGATTCGGCGTGTCATGATTGACTACCGCACGTGGCTCATGGACTGGGCGCATGCCATGGGCTTTGTGGTACGTGTGTGTTGTGTTTTGTTATCCCTGTTTCTTGGTTACCATTGTGTTCGTGTCTAAATTACTCACTCTGTATGTCGAATGTGTGCAGATCGAAGGCGGACAATTCGACAAGCTTTATGCCCCTGACGTGAAGAAGTTGTTTGGGAAGGACGGCAAGCCACTGCCTGAGGCAATGGCCTTCTCCGACAAGCGGGGATGGGTCGGTTTGCTGGGCAGAGGCATCAGTGTCAGCAATCTGTCGCATGCACTCGGCGTCCGGACATTCTGTGAGAAGACGCCAGTGCACGGCTGTGAGTACCGCCGCATGGACAGCCATGGTCGCTATTGGCGCGGCAAGTTCTGCTGCGAGAGCGAGAACACGGCAGAAGTGCCGCTAACCCCCCGCCTTGTGAGGCAGGACGTTACGTTCCTTGGCTATTATGACTCGGGGTTTCCTGACGAGCCAGGGACCCTGCCCCAGGGCCCACCTCCCAAGCGGATTCGCTATGTGAAGGTCGCCCCCGAGGGCATCGAGTACCTCTACAGGCTGCCACAGCTAACAGACCTAGTCATTAGGTACCCTGGCGTATCTGATAGTGCATTAGAGGGCATAGGGTTCGTGAGCAATCTCAGGTGGGTTGGTCTCAGCAATGCAAAGGTGATGGATGCGGGCCTGGCTCACTTGGCTGGCATTTCTTCACTTATAACTCTGGAGATTCCTGGCTGCCAGGGTGTCACATCCGCTGGCATGGTGCACGTGGGGAGGCTCACAAGCCTCGAGAGGCTGTATTTGCTTGGCACAGCAGTGAAGGATACTGGGCTGCAGCAATTGACTGCCCTGACCAAGCTGAAGATACTCTCGCTGCCATCTGCGGTGACTGATGCTGGCATGGAGCATGCGAAACACTTGACTGCACTGGAGAGGTTGGAGCTGTGGGACTCTGCAGGGACAGAGCGTGGTGTGAGGTGCTTGACGAGAAGCTCTAATTTGAAGCGGGTCAGGACAAATGTAGCTGGCTTGGAGACTTGACTGAGGAGGAATCTTCCTGGAGTTGCCATGGGTAGAGAGAGCCTGTACAGTGTACACTCATTTGCTGTTGTTATGCTAGACAACTTTTGGTATGCTTTACGATTTACATTTATCACTAGCCCGTTGCCTTAGCTACAAGCATTGGTGCAGACTGCCCTTGCTGGAGTGATTGGTGGTGATGGTCAAGATCTGCCATCACTCCTCTCCTTATGACTTTCTAGGAGTTGTTTTTACACATCTACCTCATATCTTTCTGTCGCTTTGCATGGCACACAGGCTGTTCGACCTCTCTACGCCTGGAACATGTATTCACTCTGTACAGAAGACAAATCCATCAGCCTCTGCATTTCATTGTGCTGCAGTTCCCAGACAATCTTGAAACGTATCTAAATCTTGATAGCAAATCTAGAGCGGCGCCACGACTGTGCAGGTGCTGCCTGGCTTCACCCATCTCAGCTGCTGCTTCACCCATCACTCCCCACCAACCGTCCCTGCAGTCAAGTCTGCTGCTGCTGCTGCACGTGGGTTGATAGACTGTTTGAATCATAGGACTGTGTAGGCACTTAACGAGCTGCTGGTTTGGGGAGAGGGGAAGGGGTTTTGGGGACGAATGGGAGGTGGAGAAGAAGGGAAACGACAGGAAGAAAGCTTTTGTTGGTATGAAGAGAGGGGGAATGGAATACAGAGGAGGACAGAAGTGACAATATGCAGGGGAATGAGAGCATGGGAGGAGAAAGTTGTATAGGAATGGAGGTAGGATGGATGTTCTTGGAACACTGCAGACACATGAAGAGGCAGGGTGAATGTGTGTGGCTGTGCTGCAGGCAGGTCCACGACGGTGCACAAACGTACAGCACACACACATGAAGAAGAGGTGAGACGAGGTGGATGGAGTCACCAGGAAGCTGCATTGACTACAGGGTTCTCCAGAGAGCATCAGGTTGAAGACGTGGAAAGAAATGAATACACAGCAGTCATTAGTACTGAGCGTGAGAACAGCACAGAGAGAGGATACTCAATAATAAGCTGCTTTAACGTCTCATAAAAGTGCTCTGAGAAACAAAATACAATACACTATTTTTCTTATCCTATCTGCCACTATTTTCCTGTGCCACGTGGTCATCGGCACAGAAAGGTCACAGTTTTGACATGCCCCCTCCATTATTCAAGCAAACATCACAACAGTGCCAACTGCAGTCCGCAATTTGTACTGATCCAAACTATGAGTGCATCAGTAACTTGGTTGCATGACATGGCAGCAGCACAGGAGGTAATGGGTGTAGTGCATCGAGACAAGATGGCTGCAACTGACCAATCACCAATACTGTGCTGCTCTCAGGAACACGGTGTAGAGACGAGAGCAGTTGACCCATTGATGAAATTAAAAAAAATCCTGTTGAAGAGGGTTGATGTACAGGAAATTAAAACCCAACATGTGCATGTGACACGTTTCCTGGGGATGTAGGAGCACGAATGGCAAACATGCACCGCGCTTGCACACTGCATGCGGTTTTGAAGGTCCATCTTCTGCAAAGGTTTATGCCCACCTACAAGCTTAGCACATCCTTATATATCCCCTCCCACCATACCTCCCTTTGCAGCCGTGGTTGCCCTCCTTTCTACATTTGTCTGCTAAGTGAGGCTTCAGGTGCCACGGGTGTAAGACAAGGCTGGGACTCAGCATGAAACCAGCAAACAGTGATGGTAACCTAGAGCATGGGGTGCAAATGCAGGGGGAAAGAGGGGATTAAGAGGATTTGAAGAGGATGGCAAGCAAGGAGGTGTGGTGGGGAATGGAGGCAATGAGGAGCAGGCGAGTGCGCTGCCTGTGCTGGCAGGTAGTCCGGGAGAGGGTGTGGTTGCCAAGGCGAGGTAAAAAGGCAGAAACGAGGTCTGGACCTGAATACAGGAGTTGAACTGAGCCCAGAATGGCAGTGGGAATAGCACAGTGCCTGCATTGCCGTCACTCTGCTTCACAACTTCACCCATCCACCCAATCTCCAGTTGCACTTGTCTCTCCATGACAACCGCACTTGCCGTCATGAGTATTGGTGGCGTGATGACTGGATCCAGATAAGAGTATGCGTATTCTGGACAACAGATCGGAGGAAAAACAGGCGGTGGGGAATGAAAGAAGCAAGAAATACAGCACTAATAATATAGTACAGCAAGGCAGTCTAATGTGATAGTGATGGTTAATATCCATGGGAGCTGAGACTGTTGTCGCTCCAACCACGGTCCACTCTGACCTATCTGTGTCAGCTACACCATCTGTCCTCTCCCTGCACACCATGAATCCGACACCAACTCACTCACCTCGACTCATCTTTTCTATCCACCCATAATTCTCCTGTCCACCCTCCCTCTTCTCCCTACCCCCTTCCTCCTCCATTCTCCTGTCCGCCTCTCCCCCCCAAAATCCTGAATTCACTCGACCACTCACCCGACTGTGTAACTTGCCCCTCCCAATCAGTTCACTACCCATCGGTTTCACAAATCTGGTGCTCTCCTCACATGCTTTGCTACTGGCAATAGCGGCTGGGGAAGAGGAAAGGGGGAACACAAAGGGGTAGGGAGACAGAGAAGGAAACAGGTTTGTGGTTCTTGCGGGGAGGAAAGGAGCTAGGAATCCCGGATGCAGGAGCGAGGCCAGAGAGGGGCACGAACTGGGTAAGGTTGGAGATAAGAGAAGGGTGGGTTGGGCAGGAAGTACACAGATTGGGGCTGATGTACTCTGAGGAACGAAGAGAGGAGAAGAAACATGGTACAGAAAAAAGGTGGTGGGAATGGGATGGGGGCGAGGAAGGAGCGACTGGAAGAGGAAGACATGGAATGAGGATGGTGTGAGGATGGTTTGGGCTGAAGAGAAAAGGGGGGCATGTGGGTGGTGGGGAAGGGGAGGGAGGGGTTGGGGGGTGAGGGGAGGGGAGGTGAAACGGGTTTGGCCACAATTGAGAGTGGGGAAGGAACTGGAGAAAGGAGGTTAGAGGGTCACGAGCAGCACAGTCTGACAGCTCTAGAGTACTATGGGAGCCAAACTCTCACCATTCCATCCCCTTCGTCCAACCACGTTCCACTCAACCTATGTCTGTCAGCTAACCCATTAGCTCCCTCCATTCCCCAACCATTTATCTCCGCATAAAACACCTTTAACCAGCACTCCCCTCTTTCCTTTTCTTCACTCTCCCCCTCCTCCCTCCCTCACTCCCTTCTCGTTAACCTCTCCCTCCCCTCCCACCCTTGACCCCACTCACTAAAATCACCATTAACTCTGCCGTGTGACTCTCTCTTACCAGCGACCCTCGAGCCAGTTCACTCCCACAGCCATCGGGAATGTGGCGCACATATCAGATGCTAGATGCTCTGCCACTGGCAATAGCAGCTGGGAAAGAGGAGAAGGGAGACACAAGGGGTAGGTAGAGCGGTAGTAAAACAAGGGATGAAAACAGCTATGGGAATTATGCAGGGAGGGATAGACAAGAGAGAAAGAGAAAAAACAGTTTCGTCTAAAAAACGTGATGAATCTCAAAAGGTGAGTCTGGACAGGTGCGATGGAGGGCGTGCAGTTGCTGAGCAAGTGTGGTGAGTAGGTGTGGTGAGCAGGTGTGTTGAGCAGAAGCGGTGAGCCAAAGCAGTGAGCAGAAGCGGTGAGCAGATGTGGTGAGCAGATGCGGTGAGCAGATGTGGAAGCTCTTTTCTTGCGATGAGTTGCAAGAAGCGAGGCACGAAACATGGGCTCTCATAGCAGTGGGTCCTGTGGCGATGAGCCTTGGGAGGTCTAGCAGTGAAGCATAATTGGTCGATGGCTAATACACCAGGCAAGTTCTTGTGATGAATAGTTATTCCAATTCTATTTAAGGTGCGTAAACAGTAGGTGGTGGAAGGAAGGATAGAGGATGAGAGGGCATTGACAGAGATGAGGGCAGCGCAAGCAGAGGAGGATGCAAGAGTGGAGGGAGTGAGTACATTATCACAGACAATCTAATGATCATATGAAAGGGCTGTTTCAGGATTGGTCAACGGAAACTGAGAGGAGTGAGAGGAGGAATAGTGGTAGGCAAAATGGGGGGCGTCGTCAGTAATATTGCTGTACGATAAATGGTTCCATGCAGTGCAGGGGTTTTTCATGCAGAAAAAATTCAGATTAGTCAAAGGAGCAAGGCGGGGATGGTGTGGTGTGGGAGGGTTATACTGGGAAAACAAGATGATCTAGGGGAGCTGGAGAAGCAGCAGGGGGGTGTGGCAGTGAGTGGTGTGAGGGTGGTGGTTCAAGGGTGTGAGGAGGATGATGGGACTGCAACTCGAGGCCGTATAGAGGGGGTGGGTATGAATGAGCAAAAGAGTTAATGGACACAGCATTTGGCCAGACAAGATATCTATTCAGGTATTGCCTCAGGAGGTTGAGAACCGTAGAGTGAAGTGGTGTCAAAGCATCCATTGCCCTTTCTTTAATGTCACATAATTTGTCTTGTTTCACTGTAATGTTTGTCTAGCTGTGGTGTTTCAAGCTCTTAACGAACATAAATGGCCCTGTATGTATGAAAATGTTCTCATCACTTATCCCAACCTATCTGCACTGACTATGTTGTACTAAGTGACACTCATGAAGCATGATACAATAATTGGTATGCGATGCATAGGTAGCAGTCTCTTCTATTGCGTACAGAGTCTAGGAGAATGTATAGCCACCCAAGGGTGTATGATACCATCAACTGTTCCACCTCCGGCCTGCAAAGACATCATCCTGTTTCCGATGGGTCACTTCCTAAGCCCATGCCCATCTGCTTTGCATGAGCAATGGCGGAGTTGAAATCCAGGTCTAGTGATGTGTCAAGTTCCCTATCAATCCGTGCTGCAGCCCCGCTTGCCTCTGCCCCCACAACCTCAGCTCTCAGCTTCACCAGCTCCCCCAGCACTTGGCGCATGGTGGGGCGCGAGGCAAGTGGCATGGTCGTGCAGGAGAGGGAAAGGCGAGCCATACGCAACACGATGTCACTTGGCGCATCCAAGAGAGGGTCCTTGAGGACTGCCACGTCCTTGGACTCCACTAAGGGAGCCACCTGCACGAACGATAGGAGGTACACCCTGTGTAAGGTCCCCTGAGGTGCTCCTCGAATGGTATGCATGATTGGGCTGGAAAAGCAATGGCCATCCAGGGGTACACCACAGGATGACAACAAACACAACACACCATCATATTGTTTGGATCAACTAGCGGATGAAATGTGAGAGTCGAGTAGAAAGATTCTGGTTCTACTCACCCATTGCTTGAGGTTGACCTGCGTGTCCTCTGTCACATGAACGGCCTTGCGTGCTGTCACAACCACCAGCATCACCATTCCAAAGCTGTCAACACCGAGTAAGCAAAAGAACAGCGACTGGAAGATGAGCCATGCTGTGTTTTCTTCAACGATCCATACCATGTCTACTCTCACCATCCACCTGTGCCGCCCACCCCAAAGACTGAACGCAGGCTAGACTAACCCTAAACATAAACACTTATGTGCCGATATGACTTCCCAAACTATTTCATGCATTCATCAGTCTTAAACCCTTTGCTGAAGTGGATTGTGCCTGCCACATCCAATTGATCCATCTGCTTACCTGTGCACATCTGCTGCTGGAGTGGCCTTGTGTGACTTGTAATATGCAGGATCCATATATCCTGGTGTTCCCATAACTCGAGTCGCAGCTACACTTGTCCCCTCACTCAGCTTCAAAAGACCAAAATCAGCTATCTTTGCCTGCCCATCAATCACGGAGGCACAGAAGATTGTTTCAGTGAAACGAGTGTTTGGCTGACCAGACGGCTAGATACTCTCAAAGATCACACATGACAATGCTTAGGGTTATGGCCGCAAGAAAAAGGCAGCTAATTTTGCGCGAAAACAACAGACACGGATTAGTAGGTAATCAACATGCCTGCATCCTTCCATCGAGGAGAATGTTTGCTGGTTTTATGTCACGATGCACAATGCCGAAGTCATGAAGGTACTGCAGCCCCTTCGCCACTCCAATCAGAACATCCAGCCGCTGCTGCAGAGAAAGAGGATTAGAAACGCCAGGACCAATCCAGCTGTCTAAATCACCGTTTTCCATAAACTCATAGATCAATATCTGCTCCATGTGTCGAGTGGATGGGTTGAAGTCTATACAGTAGCCCAGCAGCCGCACAAGATGGGGATAGTGCTTGCCGGCCATCTCCTTCACCTGCAAACGTCGTAGAGGAACAAGAGTCAAACAATTTCAAATCATCCATATATTGAGGCTGGTGATAGTAGCAGAGCCAGAATATTTCGGTGGGATATTTACCTCCACCTGGAAGTCATTGGTAAGTACTTTGGCCCGCTTTACTGCCCACAATTGGTTGCAGTTTTGGGGCGACACGCCTTTGTAGACATCGCCGAAGCTCCCACTGCCGATCCGATTTCCTTCTACCCAATCCGCGGTTGCCTTTGCCACATCTTCCAGGGAGTACTCACGGCACACGTGCGGCCGTGCTGCCTCCAAACCCACAACCAAATCACCACCACTGTAATCCCCTGTTACTGCTGCTGCCGCAGCAGCAGCAGCTGCTGCTGCTCCTTTGTTGTTGTTGTGTCCTCCATCATGTTGTTTGGCTGCACATTTGGCGAAAGTGGATGGCAAGAGCTCGGCTGTTATTGGTGGAGATCTTCAGGGCAGGACTTGGGAGATGCAGGGAGCAGGAGAGAGAAACGATAGTTGGGTGCAAGGTGTGGGGGTGGGGGAAGGGAACTGAGGAAAAGGATGAAGTTCACTAGACCACGAGGGCAAGATATTTCTTTCCTTGCCGAGAGGTGACCACGTCGAAGGGCTCCTTGTTTGTGATCCCTTCTTTCTTGTGGAGCCTCGCACACATCACTGCGCCGAGCAGAAGCATCCCGAGGGCAAATACAGAAGCAACGGAAATGCCAGCGATAAAACCCGCTGATGGACCGCTTTCAGACGGAGAGGGAGACGCTCCGGGTGTGGGAGGAGGTGCTGGAGAGGCTGTTGGTATGGATGGTGGTGATGGAAGGGAAGGGTGCAGAAGAGAGTCCAGGTTAGTGTTGAAAGGCACTGTCCACAGGTAGTGAGTCCGATGCAAAGGATTCATGCACAGATAAAGTAGACGAGCTGCAAATTCACCTCTTGATAGATCTCTTTCAAGTGTGAAGAAAGGGGATGACTAGGTGGCTTACATGAGAGCATTAAGTGAGCGAGATTTGCAAAACATGCAAGGTATCAGCATGGAAAGACACCATGGCTCACGTGGCGACGCCTTGTCACAAGTGCTAGAGAAGGAGGAGCACCTCCGACAAAAAACAGTCGACTTATTTTGCTTCACCACACAGCTGCTGTAATCTGTCGGGCATGCAATGCGCGTTCCAATGTTCCTGCATTTGAAGTTTCCCAGAAAAGTTCACATATAGGAGCTGTAGAATGTATATTGTGCACCATTAAATTGCCACTGGAGGACGATGTGACACTGAACATATACGGAAGGAGGGTCAAGCTCTCATGCAACACATGTTCCTTCCTAGCATGTGAATGTGTATCGCAAGTCTATTCCTAGGCATACAAGACATGCATGGCGGATGGCAACGAGATGGAAGCAAATGGTTCCAGACACACCGAATCGCAATGCCCACAACAGGTAGTGCAACAACAGCTTGAAAGATCGGTTGAGGCCTATTGACGAAACACTAGTAAAGACGGGTGGAATCCAGGGTTGAAATTGAAAGAGGCAGCATAAACGAACGATAGAGAGAACGAGAGCTCACCAATCTTTCAGGTTCAGAAGGTTGCCCATTGCTGCTGGTATTGAGCCCGTTATATGGTTGTCCGAAATGTAACTGCACATGGTGGGAAAGAAAGAACTAAGGATGGCTGTAGGACAGCATTGTGACCCGACAAAATCCAAGAACGTGAGATCATGGCGACATACGACCTGGCGCTCAGACTTGACATCAGCGAAAAGACAGTAAAGCAAACACTGGCATGGAAGCAAAAGCTCCTGCATCAGTACACAACTTGTAAGTGATACATTGAGAATGAAGCCTGTAACTTCTTTTTAACTTCGTTGTGTGGGTTGGAAGCACATTCGCAACGAGCTCAGATTGGAAAAAAACACATCAGGGCGTGCCATGTCATTTTTTCCTGAGTCAAGCCAATGGCGGATTTTGGTGTCAACTATTGTTTTCATCGTGTGAAATTAAAACACCTCCATGAACAGTTGCGACAGCTTCGGATTGGCTGCCACGTGCATGCAACTCTTTACAGCTGGATTTCGCTGGTCTTATTTTGACCAGTGTAGTGGGTCATTTGTTTTGGATATGCCAGTGCGCGCAGGGTGAGCAGTTCTGTGAGCAGGGTGGCCGCTCCTCTGGGATCGTTTTGGTCAGTCGCTGATACTGAGTTGTTGGTTGGTGTCAGAATAAGATGCACGGCACCAGCATCACTGACATGGATATGCCCTCAAACGCTGAAGCCCTACGAGGCCAAGCAATAGACTATCAAATCTTGCCACTGCCATGTCCATGACTGAAAGGAACTCACAGTCTAATCAGATTCTGTAGCTTGCTGATAGATTCAGGAATGCTGCCACTTAGATTGTTCCGGTGAATGTGTCTAAGTAGATAACATAGGGGACGGACAGATGCAGTGAGTGTGGGAGTGGTACCAAAGGGGGACGTGTGCAATGCAAGTACGATACATGCGCATGCAGACAGACAGGGATAAACAGGGATGAACAAGGATGCGAATAGCCAGACATAGAAAATAGCACCTTTTAGCATAGAAAATAGCATCGAGACCAATGTAGTATACAACCATTGAGCTATATATTAAACACAGAATTGAACTGCGTGTCAAGCACTGGGTACAGCCTAGCTTACACGTGGAAGCAGATACTGCCCGCGGGTCTGGCTAGTTGGACGCTGGCGGCAAGATTTCCCGCCCTCCCATACCGGTGAAAATCGCGTCTACCAGTCAACTTTTGTGTCGCATATGTTCAGGAGAAAGGCCACGGAACAATGCGACCAAATTAGCATGCCCCACGACCTTGGTTTGCGACTGGCGATTTTTGAACAAATCTCGCGAGCGCCGCGCGACCTCGCTAGTGCCTTGGTGACAATTTCCGAGGCCTGGCGTCAATGGTCGCCCAGTGGCCGTTAGGTCGACCTGTCCCACGGGTCAGCTCGCCTACCCTGTACCAACATCATGACACGCAGTCTAACTCTGCCCTAAGGAGACCCCTTTCTTTAGCACTCTCAACACACATAACAAAAATCATACTACGTACAACTCTGTCAACTTGGTCATGTTCCCAACGGATTCTGGGATGGACCCTGACAGGAAGTTGAAGTTGAGACTTCTGCATTCCACATCAGAATGAAAGAACACAAGGATCATACTATTAGAGCTTTTTGAGACAAGGAGAGAACAGAGAGCCTTGAAGGAGAAGACAAAGCATGCTGACACTGATTGAATGTGGTTGTCTTCGAGTGGGCGTTCAAACGTGCTGAACATGATGGATACAATCAGCTGGGCACAGTCATGTGGGCCAAACAAAACAGTGTGCTACTGACATATGTGTCACAGTTTCAAAATGAACAAACCACTTGCTTGCGACTCACAGCTTCTCGAGGACGCTGAGGCTGCCAATAGTAGACGGAATTGAATCGGTTAAGGCATTATGACTTAAATCCCTGATAGGGCATCTCGACCAAGCAACATCGTAGATAGAGGAGAAGAAAAGAGGAGTAACAAGGAACGAACGGAAGAAAAGAGGAGTAACAAGGAACGAACGGAAGAAAAGAGGAGTAACAAGGAACGAACGGAAGAAAAGAGGAGTAACAAGGAACGAACGGAAGAAAAGAGGAGTAACAAGGAACGAACGGAAGAAAAGAGGAGTAACAAGGAACGAACGGAAGAAAAGAGGAGTAACAAGGAACGAACGGAAGAAAAGAGGAGTAACAAGGAACGAACGGAAGAAAAGAGGAGTAACAAGGAACGAACGGAAGAAAAGAGGAGTAACAAGGAACGAACGGAAGAAAAGAGGAGTAACAAGGAACGAACGGAAGAAAAGAGGAGTAACAAGGAACGAACGGAAGAAAAGAGGAGTAACAAGGAACGAACGGAAGAAAAGAGGAGTAACAAGGAACGAACGGAAGAAAAGAGGAGTAACAAGGAACGAACGGAAGAAAAGAGGAGTAACAAGGAACGAACGGAAGAAAAGAGGAGTAACAAGGAACGAACGGAAGAAAAGAGGAGTAACAAGGAACGAACGGAAGAAAAGAGGAGTAACAAGGAACGAACGGAAGAAAAGAGGAGTAACAAGGAACGAACGGAAGAAAAGAGGAGTAACAAGGAACGAACGGAAGAAAAGAGGAGTAACAAGGAACGAACGGAAGAAAAGAGGAGTAACAAGGAACGAACGGAAGAAAAAGGACACTGAGAACCGAGATCTCATAGGTCACACAGGTGAGTGCGTTTACGTGAGAAGCAGAAAACAATGCAGAGCAGCTGTTTCAAGTTCTGAAGAAAATGCATTTATGGCTCACAAAAAGCTAAGATTTTCGAGTTTCCCGATCTCTGCTGGAACAGCGCCACTTAAACTGTTCGAGCTCAAACTTCTGTAGATAATGGATGGAAGGTGAGGGTATGGGAAAATGAAGAATAGTATGTTAGATTATCATGCGACATAGTTTTAAAAAGTTAAAAGCAGTAAGGACATTATTGCACTCAATGGGCATCGCATTCCATGTCTTCATAGCTGGCTGCCCTTTTTCTGACATTACGAAACTAAACAAGAAAGCCAGCACAGAGCAAGCGAGGAGATAGGAAGGAACAGGAAGCGGGAGGGGGAGTGATCTCATACAATACTGTCAAGTGGGTAAGATTTCCAACTGATTCTGGGATGCACCCAGACAGGAAGTTGAAGTTGAGATTCCTACACACATGTGAAAGGAGAGGAGGAAGCTAAAGGAGAATAGAGACATGTTCAGAGAGAAGGCAGAATACGTCTGCACACACTTAAGCTGGTAGTGGGAACATCCTGGACGGAAGGACTATGTGCCATGCCAAGCATTATGAGATTACCCATTCATGCTGCACTTGATATCCGCAAGAATTTACACTCTTTTTTTGCGTTGATGGAACGAAATGATATAAAAAAACTGAACAAAAGAAACCTGTGACACACTAACTGACGGGGGCGTGGTGGGTGAATGCAGCACCATCTAGCGTTTAAAATCTTCAGGCCAGATGGTGTGTGCACGATAAGATAATTGCTCAAGCACATAACATAACATAGATGGCTTTGTGCTTGTACGTAACTGTATTCATAAAAGGGGAGGAATCACAGGATGTTAACACATGATCAGGATGCCAAAAAAAAAAGCTTGTCTGTTTTCCACCTTGGGTTGGAAGCACAGCTAGGGATAAAACCACGTAACTGTATCCCTGAAATGCGCACTCGTTTATTACACAAGGAATGATTGTTCCAGTGGAAAAAATGGCTTCCACAAATGCCATAATACTGACAGGATGGTCAAGTTAGTGAGGCCGCCAATAGCAGATGGGATGGATCCAATGAAAGCATTCTCACTTAAGTCCCTGAAATGGTGCCAAAGTGGACATCACGAGCAGAGAAGAGTAGAAAGGGTGGAAGCCCGAACAGTTGTCTTCGACAGGTGCCGGGATAAAACTGACAGTATCCAGCAACCACCATGAGATTATGCACACTCAAATGTTAGATATGAGGAAGCAAGCAACGCGTTCCCTCCTTGTAGTCAACAGACTCACACGCGGCTCAGACTCAAAAGTTTGCTGATCTCCGGAGGTATGTAACCACTTAAATCGTTTCTTCCAAGCTCTCTGCGGACCAGGCAGTAGGAGAAAAGGAACTCGAGTAACAGAGTGTGAACCAACAAAGAGCACTCACGCATAGGCAAGCCATGACACTCGGAGCATTAGCATCAATGACCGCCGTGCTACATAGGAGGACAGAGCACATTGGCACGTGGTTGCGATGGAAACTGACGCCCCATACTTTGCCCTGCGATTTTTTCCGATCTGGGTGATAAACGCACCGCGCTGGGAACACCATCGTGTTCCTAGGCGGAAAAGAAGGCACCCTCTACCTTTTGCCCTGCAGTTACATATCACAGTCATAACCGGGTATTTACCCGACCCGACCCGGTTTTGCTATACCCGACTTCGGGGCGGGTATTTTCGGGTCGGGTACGGGTCGGGTAACATGCCCAGGACCAATCCCCGGACCCGGGATTTGGGGACGGGTAGTTTAATACTCGCCTGGCGGGTCCGGGTACACCCGACCCGGTTTCCTTGAAAAGCGGGTAGTACCCTGTTGGGCTACTAAACCTACGACCTAGATAGTGCTTAAAAAACGTGAGTTGGGGGAGGGAGTATAGAGGTGCGCCAAATCTTTAACAATTCTGGTGTGGTGACTGGGGCGTGAGTGGGGCCTGAGTGGGGAGTTGGTTGGGTTTTCTAGTTGAGATGGGGTTGTGTGCAGTTTTAGGGGGTTTGATTCTTTGACCCTCAGAGTCAATTGGTTGGAACTCCAACCAATGTGGTGCTGTGCGGTTGGTTGGATTCAGGTTGGGTTGCACCTTCGATTGGGGAAATTCGATTGGTTTGAATTCCAACAAATTTCCCCCAATTCAACCGCTCTGAATACATCTGGATCTACGAAATCCAAACCCTGCCACTCTACAATGCTTTATGTGACCTAGCAGCTTGCGTAACCTAAAAACTTGCTGAAATCTCTCTACCAGCACGACCAATGTCGCGCTGGTTCCGTCGGGTAGACGCGCTACCCGATTTCAGGTCGGGTACCCGCTACCCGATGTGTCGGGTAACGTTTCGGGTAACGGGTATCGAATACCCGCCCGGGTTACCCGGACCCGACCCGCCGGGTAATATTCAGGAATCCTAATACACGACCCGCCCTAAAAGCGGATCCGGGTCCCGGGTACCCGACCCGCGCGGGTATTTTGCTCAACCCTACCTATACCCCACCCGGGCTGGGACCCCTTGGCATTAAGAATCAGACACATATGGCAGCAATTCACATGTTGGCCAACAGAACAAGGCATTTATGCTATATTGATCAAGACGTCAGGACTTAACGCATTGTCATAATACTGACATTTTTTTCAGGCTGCTCATGTTGCCAATGGTGGAAGGAAGGGATCCAGTCAAGCCCTTCCTGTATAGATTCCTGAGTGGGGCGTTGGGGCGTTGGGTGAGATGGAGACAGCGAAGACATTGTACATCAACAAGGACTGTGATGGCAAAGAGCCCAGCAAGCAAAGCATTCCACTCCACTACTGCAATCACTAATTGGCATATTTGAATTAGCCATGTCTTGTTGTTGATCCCATGCCAGCAGTCCTTGTCCCGAATGATTCTAGTCAACACTTTTTTCCATATCATCACAATTCATGTCATAAAGCAGCTGCCTTTAAGGTTACTGTGCAATGACAAGCTGAGATCTGCCGCTGTCTTGCGTTATCTCTCTTAGAATAGGTACGAAAGAAAACAACAAACAAGGGAAGGAGGGAGAGAGGGAGAGATGGAGAAAGGGACGAAGGGAGGGTGGGAGGGAGGAAGGAGGAGGGGCCAGGGAGAAGTTAGGGAAGGACGAAGGGAGGGGGGCGATGGGGAGCGTCTATGCATTGACCTGTTTCACTCACAAGCTGGTTACCATGCCTTGGTCATTGCATCTGACACATTCTGCTGTGCTGCATTCCCCGCCCACGTCCCAACCGACGAACGTCCGATTCCACGCTACCTCGCAGTCTAGGAGAGCTTTCGCTGCGGGCACGACGAGGAGAAGAGGGGGGGGGGGGGGGGGGGGGGGGGGGGGGTTGGGGGGGTTAGTAGGCAGGAACAGGTGGCAGGAGGGTGGGATGTCGGAGGAGGAGCAGAGTGCCAGGCGGCAGACATGAGATTGCCAGATGTCTGGACGGATGACGACCCTCAACGCTGTCAAGAGCACGGCGCCTCAACAGCTCCGACCTGCACTCAGACAGTCCCCGTCGCAGCATCATCCCACTCCGTGCCGCAACTCCAGCCCGCCGACGTGTAAAGCTCTCAGCAGCCGTTTCCCAATATCGGCGCCAGCATGGGCTGCCCGTCGAAAGACGTGGCTTTGCTCTTCGCACGAACGCCGGGTTTTCTTACGGGAGGGGAACACGCAAGGGTTATGGAAAAGAGTCGTTCTGGGTCGTGATCACGGCGCCTGGGAGATACGTGTGTCCGGAAGCGCGACGGACCTTGGGAGTCGACGAACGGCGCACAGCCAACAGGAGAAGCAACCAAGCACGTGAGCAGGAAAAGCGCGCCGAGCTGCCAGTGAAGCGTCGCGTTGTCCATTCTTACCCCTGCTTCGGCGATAGGAGCAGGCAGTATGAGAAGCGACAAATGATAGGATTCTGTGACGGACACCTGAGCTGAGAATCATGAGGGGAGTGAAGCGGGGCGTATTTCTTAGGGTTTCTTGTTTGTCGGTTGTGAGGTAACCCGGGTCAGGGTCACGACCCGAGACGTTTTGCACCTTGGTCTGAAGTTCATCCAACCAGCTTCGGGACGATCCCAGGACGGTCTCCGTCCCAACCTGAGTGGCTCGCACAGAACTCACGACCAGTTCGTCAGTTCTGCGACGGGGCTGTACGAACTCATACAGTCGCTGAATTGCGGTTACCAGCAGAGACAAACCGTTTGGATTCTTCAAATTGTGGAATAAATATTACTTGCACCACGCCCTTCCTGTTGGTTGATCCATGCTTGCGATCAACGGTCACTGTCAGGTGCCAGGAGGTGACTAGTACGACTAGATGTACTGCCGCTGTCACTGCTCTTCAGCGACACATCAACGACGTTCGTCATCTCGACTTCTCTCGTTCGCCAGCGCAGTGGTTCACCGGCAGCGAGCGTGCAATCGTCTCGCACTCATCGCACGTCACAGAAGTATGCAAGCACATCCCGCCGTCGGTCCCAATGTGTCGCGCGTGCAATGGACGAGGCGACGGCTCAGCCACAGGGATGGGAATGCGTGCTTAGAAGCATACCGGCGTGTAGTAGAAGGCAGTTTGGAGTCGTGTGTACGTGACCGACCGTCACTCTCGACATCCAGTAAAGAAATCCCGTCAGAACCGTTGGATCGTCGTTTCGGAAGTCCGGAGGGTTTCAGAACCGCCTCCTACTATTTTTCATATCAGCCGCGTCGTGCTGCGATGTAATGATTTCAGTAGGTCGAAGCTTTCAGTACATACTCATTACCATCTGCGATTCCGCGCATAGGTTCCGCAAACGAAGAGGATCCTTTCTACACTTTGCGAGTCGAGATAGATACGCGCCGCCCAGCCGATTGATAGCCACGGAGAAGCGAGGCTCGACCGGACGATGAGTCTGTGGCCAACTTACAACTGACCAGCTCCGCGTTGAAGCATAATGTGACGAGGTTAGGGTTACCCCAGGCCGTGCGCCGTAACACCGCGAATTGAGCGGCAGTGTGAAGCAGAGCAGCGCTAGCGCGCTGAGGCCGCCCTGAGGCCCTGAGGCAAGTGCGGCGGGACCTAAGGGCGTGAGGGCGGACGTCGCTACCGTTTGAGCCTTTCCGCCGGTTTTCGTCTGCCTCCAGGGCCGCCTTGCCAGAATCGGCACGCTGCACGCCACCTCGGAACGGAACGCTGCGAAACGCCCTAGTGCGATCGGATGGCGTCCAGCGCTCGTGTGGCGGAGTGCATTGCGACTCGCCTGCTGCCTGAGTGATGGCGGTGCGCTGAATGCACGGTGGATGCGCGTTGCGCTGCACTACGCAAGCCGCTTCAGAGTCAGAAATGAAGTGTGATTACCATTTTTCTCTCCGCATCTCCCCCTATTCGTTTCCCTTCCCCTCTGCCTTCCCTGGGCCTCTTCCCCTTCCTCTTCTCTCCCACTCCCCCCCCCTGTGCCCATTTCCCTCCCCATTTACCCTTCCTCTGTACTTGTGGTGATTTCTTAGCCCCTCTTCCGCGGAGCCCCTCAGCCCCACTCCTCTCCCCCATCCGCAGTTTCCTGCCCACTCTTACACCCCTCTGCACCCCTGCTCTTCTCCATCCCTCCAGGTTTTTCCTCCCTCGCTGCCTCCGTCAGTGGTGCTCTCCCCCTTCTCGTCCTTCCAGTGGTGCTCTTCCCCAGCTGCTACCACATACCCGGGGAGCATGGGAGCATGGTGCGCCCAGGGGCCCATCGGGGAGTGAACTGGCAAGGAGGGGAGCTGTCACAGCCTAGGATGAGAGCTGGTGCGGGGTGTGTGTGTGGGTGCGGGGTGGGGGAGGTGGGGAGGTCGGGTGATGGGGTTTGGGAAAGCAAGAGGGGAAGGGTGGTGTGTTAAAGGAGGAGGGGAGGCTGCTATCGTATGCTGGCTTTCGTGTGAAATAGAGAGCCACATCGCGTAGATGGTAGCTTTTGCACTTTACATCTGCCTCCAGAAGTTACCTGAGCAACGGCTGTAGAACCCTTTTCACGCTCATGCGATTATGCCACGCATGCTGCTATCCGATGCTGGTTTTCGCGTTCAACTGATTATGTCATCACCCACAGCTATCTGGGCCCATGTTACTACAGAGGAAGAACCCGGCAACGAAGCAACCCCTGACAGGTGTGCATGCTGCAATGAAGGTGTTGGGTTGGGCAACGAGAGGGCAAGGGAAGAAAAAGAGAACTCAGCAAGGAGGCATCTGAAATGGCTAACTGAGAAGGTCCGTCCGCTGTCCCAGGGACTTGACGGGGGTAGTGGGGCACCACCATTGCAGGCGACTAACAGCAGCGCCCTGCCAGTGCACACCCGAGCATGCTGTGCAGTGCATCCTTGCCAGTGCTAGCGAGACGGCTGCGAATCAAAAACATCAACTCCCCACTGCCCCTTAACTCCTCATTACTCTCAGATCACACACTGCTCGCCCCCACACCGCACCCCCACATCGCTCCCGCATCGCTCGCCCCCACACCGCTAAGCAAGGCACCCCAAGCACTTAATCTGAAAGCTGTCACCTCAAGCTTACCGGGAGGTTGACAAGAGGAGTAGAGAGGAAACCCAGACTCCTCGATGACCGGCGTGAGACGTCCGAGGAACAATGGCTGCACGGGAAGTCCGGGGGACGTCTTCTGCTTGAAGTGGGCAGCTGGTGGATTGTCAACGATGCAGCGGACGGACTTCACCAGTATGGCAAACATCTTAGACCTGTGCATCATGGGAGACACAAGTGCGTGTATATGGCAAACTTCTTAGACCTGTGTATCATGGGATACAGCCAAGAGGCCAAATGTGAATGTTCAGCTGAAAAAAAACAGACACAAGAAAACAATTGCGCGAACACGAGGGAGCGACGACACAATTCATTCGCTTCAGACCAGATCCAAACATTCCCAACTCACTCCTTGTTCCCTGCACCAGAGGTTCAACCTGTCAAACATGTGTATTTGTTATGTTTGCATAGACTGTATAGGGTCACCTCTTAGAGGGTACAATACTTAGGTATATCTATCTGTACTCTCCCACTACTCCATTATTCTTCTCTCTCAGTTTGATATGGTATCACGCGTAGGTTAGGATCCCCCCACCTACCGCTTCCGCTCGTTCCCTAGCTAGGCCCCGTCATGCCCCTAGCCCTGCCGCGCCCCTCCTGGGCCCCGTCGCGACCCCCTAGCCCCGTCGCGACCCCCCCTAGCCCCGTTGCGACCCTCTAGCCCCGTCGCGACCCCCTGGGCCCCGTCGCGACCCCCTAGCCCCGTCGCGACCCCCTGAGCCCTTCGTGCCCCTAGCCCTGCCACGCCCCTCCTGGGCCCCGTCGCGACCCCCCTAGCCCTGTTGTGACCCTCCCGGGCCCCGCTGCGCCCCTCGCCCCGTAGCGCCCCTCCTGGGCCCCGTCACGCCTTCAGGCCCCGTCGCGCCCTGCCCGGCCCCGTCGCACCCGCCCGGCCCCGTCGCACCCGCCCGGCCCCCGTCGCACCCGCCCGGCCTCGTCGCGCCCTGCCCGGCCCCGTCGCACCTGCCCGGCCCCGTCGCACCCGCCCGGCCCCGTCGCACCCGCCCGGCCCCGTCGCACCTGCCCGGCCCCGTTGCGCCCTGCCCGGCCCCGTCGCACCCGCCCGGCCCCAGTTGCGCCCTGCCCGGCCCCGTCGCGCCCGCTCGGCCCCATCGCGCTCTCCGGGCCCTGTCGCGCCCTGCCTCGCCCCGCCGTGCCCTGCCTGGCCCTGCCACGCCCGCCCGGCCCCGCCGCACCGGCCCGGCCTCTGCGCTCATCCCTGCCCCACCCCTTGCATCCTCACTGGTACGGTTCCCCCCCTCCCTGCACCGCCCTGCACCACACTGCGCTGCCCTGCATTGCACTGCACCGCCCTGCACCGCACTACACTGCCATGCACCGCCCTGCACCGCCCTACATCGCACTGCACCGCACTGCACTGCCCTGCTTTGCCCTGCACCACACTGCACTGTACTGCCCTGTCCTGCACTGCCCCTGATGGCGGCGGAGCTTCGGTTCGACGCTGAAGGCCAGCCTCTGGAGTTCGAGGCGTGGCTTGCCGACCTCCGGCGCCAACTCACTGGCCAGCGGCACGATGGTGAACCACTGTCCGCACACCTTGACGGTACGCTCCCCTGCCCAGACCCCCCTGCTGTTCTGCCCGCTGACTCCACACCCACTGAGCTCGAATCTACTGCTGCCACTGCCCGTGCGTGCTCTGTCTGGCTTTCTCGCGATGCTATCGCTCAGCTTGCCATTAGCAACGCCCTTCCCCCGTCCGAGCGCCCTCGCATTAGGTCCCTCACTACTGCTCAGGCTTACTTAGATGCTGTCATCAAGCGCTATTCCACCCCTCCGGCTGCCTCGGTGGGTCGCCTGATCCTCCCGATGCTCTTTCCTGACCTTGCGTCTTTCCCCACTGTCTCTGACCTCGCTGCCCACCTGCGCTCGATAGATGACACCTGGCGCGCTGCCTGCACTGACGCACAGCTTAGAGCCCACCAGCCGCCCATTACCTCTACCCTTTACCTGCTTGCCACCCGCCTCCCTGACCGCCTTGCTGTCGCCCGCGACCGCATCCTTAGCATTCACCCCGCAGACCTCACCCTCACTGACTTTGTAGACACCCTGACTGTGATTGAGACCCGCCACCGCTCCATCGCCCAGGCGAGTGGTACCGTGCCGGTCCCTATCTTTCAGGGTTGTGCCCCCGCTCAGTGTACCTTCTCCGACGGCTCTGCCGCTGTGGCTGAGACTGCTGCTGCAGCGCAGTTTCGTTCGGGGAAGGGTCGCCGCCCCAAGGTTGGGCGCGGCGGAGGAGGCGGGGGTGCGGGAGGGGGTGGTGGTGGAGTCGGGTCGTCAGGTGCTGGAGTGGACGAGGGGACCCTGCCCAGTCCAGCTGAGACGCCGCCTCTGCAGTCGCAGCAGCAGCAGCAGCCGCAGCAGCCGCTGCAGTCGCAGCAGCCGCAGCCTTCGCAGCAGCCGCAGCAGCCATCGCAGACGAGGCAGACGAGTGTACTCCCGCCCGGGGGGCCCGGCGCTGGCGGTGGTCGGGGGCGTGGTGGTGTGCCGAGTGGTGGTTCTCCCTATCTTGCGTCTTCACTCCGACCGTGGTGGCGAGTTTGCCTCAGGTGTCCTTGGTCGCTTTTGTCGTGCGGAGGGCATCACCCAGACGTTCACCCTACCGGACTCCCCACAGCAGAATGGGGTCGCTGAGCGACGCATCGGTTTGGTCATGGAGGTGGCTCGCACCTCCATGATCCATGCCGGTGCACCCCATTTTCTATGGCCGTTCGCTGTGCGCTACGCTTTTCACCAGCTTAACTTGTGGCCGCACCCTCAGCAGCCGCAGGTTTCGCCGACCCGTCTTTGGACTGGGTCTCCTGGTGACGCGTCTGCATTTCACGTCTGGGGCTGCCTTGCTCACGTCCGTGCCTCCGGCACGGACAAGCTCACGGCCCGCACCCTTCCCTACGTCTTCCTCGGTTTTCCCTTTGACGCGTCCGACTGGCACTTTTACCATCCGCCGTCTCACCGCTTCTTTCACTCTCGCGACATCACCTTTGACGAGTCCGTCTCTTACTACCGTCGCTTCCCCCACCGCGGTCCCCCGGTTACCCCCCCCCTGTTCCTGGTCACTCCTTCCTTGGTAGTCCTTGCCCCTCCCCCTCCTCCTCCCCGTCCTGCCCCCTCTGGTGTGTCCCACGTCACCCCCCTTCCGTCGGTGGACCCGGTTGAGGAGTCTTCTGACTCTGGTGGCCCTGCTGCGCAGTCCTCGCCGGCCGCCCCTCCACCGGCGTCCCCTCCCCAGTCCCCCCCTCCACCGCCTCTGCCGCCGCTGCACCCGTCGGTGTCACTGCCGCCGCCGCCGCCTCCGTCGCAGCACCCGTTCGCTGACTCTGGGGGTGCTAGTACCGGTAGCCCTGGGGATGGTTCCTCTGGGGGTGCTGGTGTGGAGTGTGCCGGTGGTAGCCGAGGAGCAGCTTGCAGTCCCGATGTTGCCGTTGTGCCGCCGGAGCAGCAGTCCCCGCCGGTGTCCGCCCTTCGCCTGCTCGGCCTTCCGTCCCCTGACCCTGCGGCTGTTCCTCTCCGCCCGTCTCCTCCTCTTCCCGTCTACGGCCCTGTGTTCCCTCCGCCGGACTCGTCCCCGGCCCGTCTTCCCCCTCGTTCCCCTCCTGTGTCCCCTCCCCTGTCTCCTGACCTGACTCCTCCGTCGCACGTCTGGTCTCACCGTCCCTCCCGTGCTCGTCCTTCCTCCCGTGTCTTGCGCTCCCACCCTATGTTGCTTCGTTCCCACGCGTCTCGTCCTCCCCTTCTACCGTCGCCTCCTCCGTCCTCCCTTGTTGTTGCACCCCCCCCGCTGTCTGACTACCTTCGTGCCGCTCGTCCTCTTGTTCCCCGGGTCCTTGCCTCTCTCGTTACCGACCCGTCTGTTCCGGTCTCGTGCTTTGACGCTCTTGTAGCTGCGGTCGCTGACTTCGCCTCTACCCGCCGCCTTGACTACGCCACCGCTCTGGTCTCGGACCCTGCCTGTCCTCCGTCTGTCGGGGGTGCTCCTGCCCTTGGCAGTGACGTCCTGGAGGACCGCCAGTTCGAGCTTGCTTTCCTGTCCGAGGCTGCTCCCCATCTCTGTTCCATGCTGCTAGTCCCTGAGGGTGACCCAGACGCTTTCGACATCCCGACCCCTCGCACTTACGCTGAGGCGACCTCGGGACCTTGGGCTTCGCAGTGGATAGCTGCCATGGAGCAGGAGATGGCATCTTGGAGATCCACCGGCACCTTCGTCGACGCAGTTCCCCCGCCTGGGGTGAACGTAGTCGATGGCCGTTGGCTCTTCAAGGTGAAGCGCCCTCCTGGAGAGCCGCCTGTGTTCAAGGCGCGCTACGTGGCTAGAGGCTTCAGTCAGCGTGAGGGGGTGGACTTCTTCCAGACCTTCGCTCCGACCCCGAAGATGACTACTCTTCGGGTTCTGCTACACCTAGCTGCTCAGCGCGACTACGAGCTTCACTCTCTCGACTTCTCCACTGCCTTCCTACAGGGCAGCCTACACGAGCAGGTCTACTTGCGTCGCCCTCAGGGCTTTACTGGCACCTTCCCTTCTGGGACCCAGTGGCTCCTGCGGCGCCCCGTCTACGGCCTGCGCCAGGCTCCCCGTGAGTGGCACGACACTCTCCGTGCTACGCTTGCTGACCTGCAGTTCTTTCCGTCTTCCGTAGACCCCTCACTCTTCGTTCGTGCTGGCCAGACTCCGTTCTACATCCTTGTTTACGTCAACGACCTGGTCTTTGCCACAGCAGACAGGGACGCACTGGCCTCCATGAAGGCAGAGCTGCTGAAGAGACACACCTGCACTGACCTTGGAGAACTGCGCCGTTACCTTGGCTTGCAGATCTCCAGGGACAGAGCAGCGCGCACCATCACCCTGACTCAGTCACACTTGGTGCGCCAGGTCCTTCAGAGGTTCAGCCTTCAGTTCTCCTCTGCACAGCCCACCCCTCTGCCTGTAGACCACAGACTCTCCGCTCCAGTGTCTGAGGAGTCGGTTGAGCCCAGCGGCCCCTACGCAGAGCTGGTGGGTTGCCTCATGTACCTGATGACTTGCACTCGCCCAGATCTCGCATACCCTCTCAGCATCCTGGCTCGCTTTGTGGCCACAGGCAGACACCGACCACAGCACTGGTCTGCCGCTAAGAGGGTTTTGCGTTATCTTGCTAGTACATCGGGCATGGGGTTAGTGCTAGGAGGACGCAGGCCAATGGTCCTTATTGGACACACCGACGCTTCGTGGGCAGACGACGCCGAGACACTCAGGTCTACCCAGGGCTACTGCTTCAGCCTTGGCTCAGGTGCCGTCTCGTGGAGAGCTACCCGCTCCTCGTCTGTTGCCCTGTCCAGCTGTGAGGCCGAGATCTACGCTGGTGCCATGGCGGCACAGGAGCTCCGCTGGCTGACCTTCTTGCTCACTGACTTAGGTGAGCGGCCTAGCTCTGCCTCGGTCCTGTTCGCTGACAACAGGGCCATGATCCTCCTGTGTCAGGAGCCTCGACTCGAGGGCAGAGCGAAGCATATTCAGCTGCGATACTTCCTCCTGCGCGAGCTACAGCATCGACGCCAGGCTCGCGTAGTACACTTGGCCTCAGGTGCCAACACAGCTGATATCTTTACGAAGGCGCTTGCGCCTAAAGATCATCAGCGGCACTGCGTACAGCTTGGTCTAGTCCCTGTAGCCTCTCACTTGCTAGGGCCTTGACTTTGTACTGCCCTTTTATATGTATACTCAGACTGGACTTGTGTCCTCTACCAGTGGCTGGACTAGTAGTGCCGCCCTGATCTTGTTCTTGCCTTGTATGTACTCCTTCTGACTGGTCTTTTAGACCCTTGTCTCAGAGGTTGGACTAGTAGTGCCGCCCTGAGCTGCTTGTTCAGGACACTCCCCTATGCAGTCTAGGGGGTGTGTCAAACATGTGTATTAGTTTTGTTTGCATAGACTGTATAGGGTCACCTCTTAGAGGGTACAATACTTAGGTATATCTATCTGTACTCTCCCACTACTCCATTATTCTTCTCTCTCAGTTTGATACAACCGCCCTTCCTGTGCAGCCAGGTTTGGCGAATAGCTGAATCGTCTTGCAAGCAGCCTTGTCTGCCCGTGTCCATGACTGGACGTAGAATGACGTCAGCAAATAGCGCTCGTCTGGATGGTTACGTCAGCAAGCCGTTTCAGTCACGCGAACAATCGCGCTCTTTTCAGTAGCGGTTAGAGCGCATAGCGCAAATAGCTCGAACAGGCACATCAGTGAATAGGTACTTCTAGTAGATATAAAAGTAGCTTGTACAACTTCAATTATCAATCATGACTGGACTATCGTCGGTTCCATCATCTGGTTCCTCAACAACTACACCTATGGGTGTTACAAATCCAACAGTCAACACTGGTCCAGCCGGTAAAATTGCAGCTGGAAACTTTCCACCTAGTTATTCTTCAATTGGGATGCCGCAACAGCAGCAAGGTTTGCCTTTTGTGCATCCACCGGGGACTTCGTCCTCTGCACCTGCAACACAACAGCAACAAGCAGCAGCATCAATATCAGCGGCTTTTTAGTGGAATGAGTATCGACGGCTCCAGCTATGCAAGAGCTGCAGCCGCTCCAAGTTCAAGTTCCTCGTTTTCATTTACACCGTTTCACACCTGCTTGACTCCAGCTGAATCTGCGTGGACACATTTGAAGGGGTTGTATATGGCACATGACACAATTTCCGTGAGTAAAATTCTCTCACAACTGACAATTGTACAGATGCGGGGCAACGAGAACGTTTCGGATTATGTCAACAGGGCTCGAACACTTCGTGACCAATCGGAAAAGTGCGGCGGATACTTCCCAAAGGACATGTTTATAACAGTCCTTCTTGCCGGTCTTGCAGCAGAATGGCAGCAGTGTCGATCCCTTCTTCGTCTTCAACCAAATCTCTCGGAAGCAGAAATCTGCTCCATCCTTCAAGCAGAGCAGCAAGATCTTGACCTGCAAACAATTAGAAAGAGAGAATGATAGACTAGTGTGAGAAACCTAGAACATGTACCTGTTGGGGTTGTACTTACTAGAAGCACACACCTAGGCTGGCCTATAACTTCTACATACAGCATATGTATAAGTTGACACACCCCCTAGGCTAGAGAAGGGGTGGTGCTAAGCAAGAAGCATACATCTCAGGGTGGCACTACTAGTCCAACCACTGAGGTAGAGGTCCTGAGACCAGTAAGCAAGAGTACAAGCAAGACTGAAGCAAGCCAGGGCGGCACTACTAGTCCAGCCACTGGAGGTAAGGCCACAAGGCCAGTCAGACAGGTATATATAATAGAGAGTACACAATCAAGGTCCTAACAGGTGAGAAGCTATAGGAACAAGACCAAGCTGTACACAGTGCCGCTGATGATCTTTAGGCGCAAGCGCCTTAGTGTTGGCACTGAGGCCAAGTGAACTACGCGGGCCTGGCGACGCTGCTGTAGCTCGCGCAAGAGGAAGTACCGCAGCTGGATATGCTTCGCTCTGCCCTCAAGCCGAGGCTCCTGACACAGGAGAATCATGGCCCTGTTGTCAGCGTACACGACCGGGGCAGAGCTAGGCCCCTCACCTAAGTCTGTGAGCAAGAAGGTCAGCCAGCGGAGCTCCTGTGCCGCCATGGCACCGGCGTAGATCTCAGCCTCACTACTGGACTGAGCAACAGATGACGAGCGAGTGGATCTCCAAGAGATAGCACCCGAACCAAGGCTAAAACAGTAGCCCTGCGACGACATGAGTGTCTCAGAGTCGTCTGCCCAAGAAGCGTCTGTGTGCCCAGTGAGGACCACCGGCCTGCGTCTTCCTAGCACTAACCCCATGCCTGATGTACTTGCTAGATATCGCAAAACCCTCTTAGCGGCCGACCAGTGCTGTGGTCGGTGTCTGCCAGTGGCCACAAAGCGAGCCAGGATGCTGAGAGGGTATGCGAGATTTGGGCAAGTGCAAGTCATCAGGTACATGAGGCAACCCACCAGCTCTGCGTAGGGGCCGCTGGGCTCTACTGGCTCCTCAGGAACGAGAGCGGAGACCCCATGGTCTACAGATAGAGGTGTGGGCTGTGCGGAGGAGAACTGAAGACCGAACCTAAGAAGGACCTGACGCACCAAGTGTGACAGTGTCAGAGTAATGGTGCGTGCTACTCTGTCCCTAGAGATTTGCAGGCCAAGATAGCGACGCAACTCTCCAAGGTCAGTGCAGGTGTGTCTCTTCAGCAGCTCGGCCTTCATGGAGGCCAGTGCATCCCTCTCAGTAGTAGCGAAGACCAGGTCGTCTACGTAGACAAGGATGTAGAACGGAGTCTGGCCGGAACGCACAAACAACGAGGGGTCAGCAGAGGACGGAAAGAACTGCAGGTCTGCTAGCGTGGCACGCAGCGTGTCGTGCCACTCGCGGGGAGCCTGGCGCACGCCGTAGACTGAGCGCCTGAGATGCCATTGGGTCCCAGGGGGGAAGGTACCAGTGAAGCCCTGTGGTCGGCGCAGGTAGACCTCCTCGTGTAGGCTGCCCTGAAGAAAGGCACTGGAGAAGTCGAGGGAGTGAAGCTCGTAGTCGCGCTGTGCTGCTACTTGTAGCAGCGCCCGAAGAGTGGTCATCTTCGGGGTCGGGGCGAAGGTCTGGAAGAAGTCAACCCCCTCGCACTGGCTGAAGCCTCTGGCCACGTAGCGCGCCTTGAAGACAGGCGGCTCTCCAGGGGGGCGCTTCACCTTGAAGAGCCACCGACCATCGACTACCTTCAACCTAGGCGGGGGAACTGCGTCGACGTAAGTGCCAGTGGACCTCCAAGATGCCATCTCCTGCTTCATGGCAGCTATCCACTGAGAGGCTCAGGGTCCCGAGGTGGCCTCAGCGTAAGTGCGAGGGGTCGGGATGTCGAAGGCGTCTGGGTCACCCTCTGGGACTAGGAGCATGGAGCACAGATGGGGAGCGGCCTCGGAAAGGAAAGCAAGCTCGTACTGCTTGTCCTCTATAACATCATTGCCAAGGGCAGGTGCACCCCCGACGGACGGAGGACGGGCAGGGTCAGAGACCAGAGCGGTAGCGTAGTCAAGGCGACGGGTAGAGGCAAAGTCAGCGACAGCAGCGACAAGCGCGTCAAGGCGCGAGACAGGAAGAGACGGGTCGGTAACAAGAGAGGCAAGAACGCGAGGGACAAGGGGACGAATGGCACGGAGGTAGTCAGACAGCGGAGGAGGTGCAACCGCAAGCGACGAGGGAGGAGGCGAGGGGAGGAGGGGAGGATGAGAAGAGTGGGAACGGAGCAACATGGGGTGGGAGCGCAGGACAGGAGAGACGGGACGAGCACGTGAGGGACGGCGGGACCAAACGTGGGACGGAGGTGTAGGGTCAGGCGACAGCGGAGGGGACACAAAAGGGGAACGAGGAGGGAGACGGGCCGGAGACGAGACCGGGTGCGGGAACACAGGGCCGTAGACAGGAAGGTGAGAAGGTGGTGGGGGAGACACCGGCGAGCGGTCGGGGGAGGGAAGGCTGAGCAGGCGAAGTGCGGAGACCGGCGGCGACGGCTGCTGCGGCGGCTGGTGCTCGACCCTCGAACCGGTTGGGGTACGACAACCGCTGGGAGAACACTCAACAGCAGCACCCCCAGAACCAACACCCCCAGAGAGAGAACCCCCTCCAGCCCCAGCCGCACCCCCAGGCCCGCCGGGACAGACCACGCCAGGAGCCGCAGGACGAACACCCTACTCAACGGCAGCACCCCAAGAGGCCAAGAGCGGCAGCGGCGGCAGCGGCGGCGACGGCGGCGGCGGCTGCGACAGCTGAGGCGGAGACACCGGGGAAGGGGGACGCGGCAAGGATGGGCCGGGGGGGCCACCAGAGTCAGCAGACTCCTCAACGGGGACAACCGATGGGAGGGGAGTGACATGGGAGACACCAGACGGGGCAGGACGAGGCGGGAGGGGAGGAGGGGCTACAGGGGGGGAGGAAGCAAGGAAAAAGGGGGGGGAAACCGGGAGACCGCAGTGAGGGAGGTGACGGTAGAACGAGACAGACTCGTCAAAGGTGACGTCACGAGAGTGAAGGAAGCGGTGAGACTGCGGGTGGTAGAACAGCCAGTCAGACGAGTCCAGGGGGAAACCGAGGAAGACACAAGGGACAGTGCGGGCAGTGAGCTTGTCCGTGCCAGAGGCACGAACGTGAGCAAGGCAGCCTTAGACGTGGAACGCAGATGCGTCACCGGGGGACCCGGTGACGAGCAACTTCCATGACCAAACCGATGCGGCGCTCAACAACCCCATTCTGCTGTGGCGAGTCCGGCAAGGTGTACGACTGGATGATGCCCTCCACACGACAGAACTGTCCAAGCCGACCAGAGGCAAACTCACCGCCACGATCAAAGTGGAGACACAACACGGGGAGACCGCGGTGAAGACGCGCAGCCACAACCCACGGGAGAAGAACGTCGGGCACGTCGGCCTTCCGCTCCAGGGGAAACACCGTGGTGTAGCGCGTGTAGTCGTCGACGAGCATAAGAAAGTAGCGCTCACCGCGTGGTCCGGGGACGGGGACTGGGCCCCAAACGTCCAGGTGCAGGGTCTGAAGGGAAGCAGTAGCAGGGCGAAGCAAGGAGGAGTGAGGGGCACGGCGGAGCCAGCCCTCGACGCAAGGCGTGCAGGTGCAGTCGAGGGGGGAAGTGCGGGGAGCGACGCAGGGAGGCCTAAGACAAGACTGTGCTGAGACATGTGACGCAGGCGCGGGAGAGCAGGGTGACCTAAGCGATGGTGCCACAGAAGAGACGGGTGTGTGAGGGACCGACACGAGCAAGCTACAGCGACCTAGGAGGATGCACCACCCGGGGGGGGAAGCGGTGTCGAGGGTAAATAGACCAGACACCGGGTCCCGGGGGAACGTCGCAAGGGGGGAACCTGAGATTGCCTCGGTACAGAGAGCGAACAGCTCGTGCCCAGGGAACGTAGTGGTGACGCTGAGGTCCTGAAGACGGCCGACACCAATCAGGTTCCTGGAGAACGAGGGAACATGGAGGCCTGTAAGAGAGCACGAGGGAATGGCTGGACAGGGAAGGGAAGTGGAGCTGCGAGCAACGACAGGACCCGCGGAGGGGTCAGCGAGAGCGACAACAGCAGGCGCAGCAAGCGGCGTGAGCGTGGAACGGTCGCGGAAGGAAAAGGCAGAAGCACCGGAGTCGAGAGTGAAGGACAGCGAGGCAGTAGCGGAGGCCGGGAACGAAGCCGGTGCAGAAACTAGGCTAGGCAAACTAGGCAGTCCTACGCCTGACGCAGCAGGGGAGGCTAAGCTACACAAAGGTGCTACGCCTAAACTAGAGTACACAGGGTAATAAGTTCCAGCAACACTAGAAGCGTCAGCATACAAGGCATGCAAAGCAGCACCTATCTGATCCATATCTAAATCAAAGATCGGCACGCCCTGGCGAAGCAGGTTGTGCCAGTCGGGGAGGTCCGGGGCCGAGCCAAAGCGACGACAAAAGAGATCGTCGAGGCGGCGGAAACAGCGGGCGGTCGGGTGCGGGCGGCGGCACAGAGTGCAGTGGAGAGGCCTGATCTGAAGCTGGTACTGGCAGGTCACACCAACGGAACTGCGGGTAGACGCCAGGTTGCGCGGGCCGCCACCATGGCCACCACCTACGGAGGTGCCGGGCCAACCCGGGGGGAGACGAGCCCACGGCTGGGGCTTGGACAGCTGCTGCGACGACTGCGACTGCTGCGACGGCTGCTGCGGCTGCTCCTGCTGCTGGGGGCGACGGCTGCTGCTCCTGACTAGCTGAGGCGGTCCCCTCAGTAGAACCACTATCCCCGGTACCACCATTACTACCGCCAGCTCCACCACCACGCCCTCCCTGGCGGCCACGACCGGCGCGGCGCGAGCGCTGTTGCGGGTGTACCGCAGCTGCATTCTCGGTCAGAGGGGTTGTAGTGGTGACCGCAGCCGAAACGTCAGTAAACGTGCACTGGGAGGGGGCACAGCCATGAAAGATGGAGACTGCCGGCGCACCGCTCGACTGAGCGATAGTGCGCTGGCGAGTCTCGATCTCGGTCAGGGTGGTGACAAAGTCTGGCAGGGTGAGATCACCCGGGTGCTGGCTAAGAATGTGATCGCGTGCACAAGCAAAGCGGTCAGGCAGGCACATAGCGATAAAGTAGAGGGTCATGCAGAAGGGGGGAGGGAGCGCAGTGAGCTGGGCAGCAGTGCTAGCAGTGCGGTAGCGAGACTCTAGGGCGTGCAGGTGAGTGGCAAGGTCAGCAACAGTAGGGAAGGAAGCAAGGTCTGGGAAAGGCATAGGGAAGAGCAGGCGGCCTGCAGTAGCGGAGGCAGGCGTGGAATAGCGAGCAACAGCAGCTTCTAAGTAGGCCTTGGCTGTATCAATTGTAGCAAAACGCGAACACTCAGACACAGGGAGGGCGTGACTGATAGCGACCTGAGCAACTGCATCGCGAGAGTCCCAGATGGCACAGGCAAGTGCAGCAGCAGAGAAAGTCTCACGCTCAGCAGAGGTGGGGTCAGCAGGGAGGGGAGCAGGCGCAGGGGGGGGGGGAGCAAGCCATCAGCATGGAGAACCAAGGAGTGCCCATCCTGGCGCTGACCTGTGAGTTGACGGCAGAGATCGGACAGCTAGGCGACAAAGTCGACCGCGTGGCCCTCAGCGTCCAGGCGGAGGACGAAGTCAGCCATCGTGCAGGGTCAGCAACACAGGGACACAGCGGCACAGCTCCACAGGACTCAGCGGCACAGGGACACAGCAGCACAGCTCCAGGGGGACGTCGGCAGGACGCTCCGGCGCTGGCAAGCAAGAGACACGAGGACGGAGACCCGAGGAACCGTGCCGAGCAGAAGACACGGAGCCACAGGAGCCGGGCGGGCACAACAGGCCGTGCAGGCGCAAGAAGGGGCCGGGCGGGCACTAGGAGGGGCCGGGCGTGCGCTAGCAGAGGCCGGGCGGGCGCTGTGGAGGGGTCGCGCGGGCGGTAGACGGGGCCGGGCGGGCGCTAGGAGGGGCCGGCTAGGAGCGGGCGCAAACGCCCAGGGGGGGGGGGGGGGGGGAGGGGGGGCTAGGAGCGGGCGCGACGGCCAAGGGGGCGGCTAGGTGCGGGCGCGAACGGCCAGGGGGCCGGCTAGGAGCGAGCGCGACGGCCAGGGGGTTGGCTAGGAGCGGGCGCGAATGGCCAGGGGGCCGGCTAGGAGCTGACGCGACGGCCAGGGGGCCGGTAAGGAGCGAGCACGAATGGCCAGGGGGCTGGCTAGGAGCGGGCTCGACAACCAGAGGAGCCGGCTAGGGGCGGACGCGACGGCTAGGGGGCCAGCTAAGGGCGGGCGCGACGGCCAGGGGGGCGGCTAGGGGTGGACGCAACGGCCAGGGGGCCAGCTAGGGGCGGGCACGACGGCCAGGGGGCCGGCTAGGGGCGAACGCGACGGCCAGGGGGCCAGCTAGGGGTGGGCGCGACGGCCAGGGGGTCGGCTAGGGGCGAACGCGACGGCCAGGGGGCCGGCTAGGGGCCGACGCGACGTCCAGGGGGCCGGCTAGGGGCGGGCGTGACGGCCAGGGGGCCGGCTAGGGGCGGACGCGACGGCCAGGGGGGGCCAGCTAGGGGCGGGCGCGACGGCGGCTAGGGACGGCTAGGGCCTAGGGCGGAAGCGTGGGCGGGCGAGAGGAACCTAACCTACTCATGATACCATGTTAGAAAGAGAGAATGATAGACTAGTATGAGAAACCTAGAACATGTACTTGTTGGGGTTGTACTCACTAGAAGCACACACCTAGGCTAGCCTATAACTTCTACATACAGCATATGTATAAGTTAACAGAAACAGCATGTAACAAGAAAGGAGCAGTCAACATCAGTATTTATTCAACGCCTACGAAACGCGTCCACAAATACTTCTGCCACTACTGCAAAAGGGATGGGCACAGTATAAAGTTTTGCAACAGGCTTCAAGCTGATAGGAAAAGAGGGGGACAGCAGCAGTCGCAGCAGTCAAGGCAACCCGTGAAGCAGAATTCACTGACAAGAACTCCTGCAACATCAGGGAAACAAGTCTTTAGCTGCGTTACAACGGTTGATGCAACAGATTCTGATTTCGACGATGACGACGACAACGAGCAACCAGAGAACATGGTTTTACCTCAAGTATATGCTAACCTCGCTCGAGTTATTGCAGGACCAAATACTTGGTATCTTGACAGTTGCTGTGGCCAACACATGTGCTCTGCCGAGACGCTCTTCATTACACATCAGCGTCCACTTCGTCGTCCAGTACCTGTCACTGTCGTAAATGGACAAACGATAATGGCAAAGTCAATTGGGAGCGTCATGCTGGATTCAGTCGACACAGGATTTTCATTACACGTTACCAATGTTCTGATCATTGAGGGACTTGGCTTTAATCTTCTTTCAACGGCTCAACTTCTGCGACATAAGATCCGCACACAAGGAAACTGTGAGACAATGGACCAAGAACTTTATCATAATGATTCAAATACTTACATCAGGAGAGCCGCCACTCAGTATGGGGTCTCCGTTCTTCAATTCGAGTCGCAAAGGACTACTGGATCTTCTGAGAGAGTCTTATCTCTTGGACCTTGGCAACATCCTGAAGAAACCGACTTCCAAAACGTTGACATCGACTTCCGAGCAACTGCCGTTCCAACAGGTTCTCGTACAGCAGCAGCGGTTATCACGGCTCTTGATTCCTGGCCAATAAACATAGCAGAAGAAGACACATCAGCATGGAGGAAATATTACGACACTTTACAACAACTTGAAAACAAGCCTACAGGACCTTGGGGACCCAGCAGCAGCAGTGAAGCAGACGAAGCAGAGCTGTCACAGGATCGAATGTCCCGAGGAAAGGTTTGCCCAATGTTGCACTATCATTCAGTACAAGGTGGTTTTATACTTCTAGAATACATCAAGTAACCAGGTTTATCTTATCCTAAGGGAATAGACCCTTCTAGAAATAGAATCACCCTGCGTATAGCCACGCGAGGCTATTGGCTATAAGGGATTACTGCAGGATTACGCTAGATATAGCGCGCCAATACATCCCGAGCCTAGTCGGTGATATAATTATAATAACATGATAAACCAAAGGATAATGAAAAAGGAGGAATAGGAAACCAAATGAGATGAGATAAAGACCAAATGAATCAGGAGTGAAAGAGGAATGAAATAGATAGAAAATATGGAAAGGAAATTAGTGTAACGGGGTCGTACTCTCACAAGAGCAGCAGAGTAGCAGTGAAGCAGAACCAGGGATTCTCGTCGGTCGACCTGCAGCAGATTTAACAGAAGCAGAAATTGAGGAAGGGGAATCAATTCTTCAACTGGAAGAAGTACTCGAAGTGGAAGTAACAACCACCAAGTTATCTTTAAATCGCTTTGTTCCTGGCGAATTCGACGAATCACCAACGATTTCTCCTTTCATCGTTTCTTCTTTTTATACTAACGCCGATTTTTATCTGCGATCAACAGGACACAAAGCAACGGAAGGTATTTGGCATCAAAGATTAGGACATCCTTCACCGAGGATTCTTAATCATACAATTCGAGCTTCAGTTCTTGACAAGAATAGTTTGCTCTTACCGGATGGAACGGAGATGAAGCCGTCTTCGCGACCAGCAGTCTGCACAATATGCGCGACTGCTAATCTTCCGCACGAACCCTTTCCAAGTCACTTTCCGGGTTCAACTTGATACAAACTGATGCAGAAAGCTTACAGCGATATACTCAACTTACCGGAAGCTGGACCTAAAGGGGAGCTTTATATGATCTCGTTTATCGAAGCTTCTACTCGATACGTCTGGAGTGTCAACATACCAGCTCGACACATGGCTCACTCAATTTTCGTGGCGTGGCTCGCGGTGGCTGAAAGAGAATCGGAGAAGAAGCTGCAAGAATTTCAGAGTGACGGCGCAAAAGAGTATACGAGCACAACTTTCACAGATTATCTGCAAACCCTCGGAATCAAGCGCAGGTTGTCCCTGCCACATCAACATCAAGAGATGGGGGTAGCAGAAAGGATGAACAGGACTCTGCAAGAGAAGATGCGAGTCCTGCTGATTCAGGCATCTTTGCCACCTCATTTTTGGACGTACGCTTTGGACCACGCCGTCCTTCTGCACAACTTGCTGTCGACAACTTCCCTTCCGGAATTTTCTTCACCACACCTGCAGTGGACAAAAACAGTTGGCAACACAAAACTTTTAAGAGTTTTTGGGTGCATCGTTCAATATCGACCTTCGACAGCAGCACTCGGGAAATTTTCGGAACGGGCTAAGTGGGGAATACATCTTGGAATCGAAAAGCAGTTTTACGCGTGGAAAATCATGGATCTCCGCACGAGTCAAATCGTAGCAGCACGTGATTGTCTTTTCTACGAACGTCTAACCTTACCTGTTTTTCGTGCTCACCGGGAAGCAACTGCCAATCCTGCCAGGCTGATCGAATGCTCGCGTGCTTTTGCCACCGACGACGCCGAAGCTGATGTACAAGATGAGTCCGTGGCTGAATCCTCCGAAGCTGCCACAGATGTCCCCCTGCCAACCACATCAGCTGGAACTGTGGAGTTTATTCCACTCGTTGACGCCGATCCTGAAGATGTTCGCGATGTTTAACTCGATTACGAACGTGACCGCCAACAGCAGCCCATGCCCGTTGTCTCCGAAGCAGCGATACGTGTCACACCTGAAGAAGTTGGGGGGGAATAGGGATCAGAACACAACTTATCCGGTGTCAATTCAGATCGTCCGCGTTTTACAGAAATTGGTTTACAAGTTTTGGGACTTGCAGTCGTAGTAATGACAAACAACAGTAACATTTTGGAGCCGAAAACAGTTCGCCAAGCTTTGACAAGTCCTAACAGGGAGAAATGGCGTGAAGCCATGGACAGAGAGTTAGCAGCTCTGAAAAAAGCGTGGCACCTGGGATTTAATCCCGCTGAAAGAAATAAAGGGGAGTAAAGTTCTTACCGGGAAATGGGTTTTCCGCATGAAGGCAAATGCCGATGGTTTCTTCGATAAGTTGAAAGCGCGATAGGTCGTCCGCGGCTTCGAGCAGACATTCGGTCTTGACTACGAACTAACCTTCGCTCCCGTCGGCCGACACACTAGTGTCAGAATTCTTCTCTGCATCGCGGCCTACCGAAATTTCCGACTTCGTCAAATCGACGTCGCTAACGCTTTTCTATATGCTCCGGTCGATGCACTAATCCTGGTGGAGTATCCACATTCTTACGATACTAATCCTCCCAGCGTGTGCCGTCTCAGAAAATCTCTCTACGGCATCAAACAGGCACCACGACTTTGGCAGCAGTATATACACCGCCAGCTGTTGAATGCCGGATTTCGACAACTTCCACACGACCAGAGAATGTACCTGCTTACTGACGGTACTGACTAGATATTACTCGTCGCCTACGTCGACGACTTACTGTATATCAGCACTACTGATTCTCTCGCTACTAACTTCGAACAGAAACTCCAACAAACTCTACAGATTAACTCTATATTACTTCTACAGTCACACAGTTTCTCGGACTCAATATCCACCGAACAGCGACAGCTATTCATCTCACAGCTTCAAAGTACGCGGCTATGCTAGCCGCACGGTTTAATCTCACAGGTTCAATAGTAACAACTCCTTACCGATCTCTACCGACTAACTATCAGCCGAATACTACTCCACTCGATAACGCGGAATTACAGGTTTATCAACAGCAACTTGGTTGCCTTCTATTCGCAGCCGTAACGTGTCGTCCGGATCTCGCCTACGCCGCTAGCCAGCTCGCGCAATTTCTGCGTCGACCTGAGGGGGAGAATCGGCTAGATCTTCTTCGTGCTCTGCAATATTTCATTTCAACACCTGAAGTCGGACTTACCTACCAAGCTACTACTTCGAAAACCTTATATCTTAATGGGTACGTCGATGCTGATCACGCAGCATATACTACTAATCGTCGATCACGAACCGGATTCATCTATCGCCTCAAGCGTATTGGAACTATCTCGTGGAATTCTACCAAACAAGAGCTAGTAGCTCTTTCATCTGCTGAAGCTGAGTTTATAGCTGCCTGCACAGCTACTCGCAAAGGCCTCTATCTACAAGAGCTACTGGAGGAGGCGAAATTGACGACAAGTACACACTTCACCGTGCAGTGCGACAATCAAAGTGCAATCAGAATTGAGCATCAACCTGGTTTCGCCAACAAGACGAAACACATTTTGCCGCGGTACTTCTTCGTCAAGGATGAAGTCGAGAGGGGGAGAATGTGATTGATTTACCGTTCAACCAATGAAATGGCTGCTGATTTTCTCACCAATAAGCTGACACGTCAGAAGTTTCAATAGTGCAACGAACTCTGCGGGATTGGCGGGCGATTGCCAGTAGAACGGGCTGAGCGCGTTGAGATGGTCAAGCTGGTGTGGAGGGAGAGAACGCTGTGAAGGTCTGTACTTGAACGGGGAGAAGTGAACTGGGTAATCGAAGTTTTAGAGTTGAGATAGGGAACGAGCGCAGAGCTGATTAGACGAACAGATTTCAAACGCCATCGATTGTTTCGCATCTCGTCAATCGGAAGTTCGCTGGTGGGAAAAGCGAAAAGCAAAATGATCAGCGAGCCGCTCAAAAGTTTCGCATCTCGTCTCAACACTTTGGCGAAACCCAAGATTGGGTGCCTTTTTGGTAACACGTTTCTGGCGAAAGCAGCGCATTTCAGATCGAGTTCGCGTAACTAGCACCAATCCCTTACCCAGTCTGCTCTCCTCCTGCTCCTCTTGTCATCCCTTTCTAGGGCCTGAAGATTGCATAATCGCCTTTCCTGCCCTCTTTCTCGCACAGCACCCGTCCCTCACGCCATCCTATCCTCTCGTCGTCCCTCCTCGTTTGGTCCTCGTTTCGCCGCCGCCCTTGCAACCTTCATTTATCGAACAACCACAAAGCCTTCTCCGTGGGAAGCCGCATTCGTGATTTCGCGGCTCGATTTCGCTGCTAAGCTGAGCTCCAGCGTAGTGCAGGGAAATCTCTGAGTCTATCCTGCCGTTACGGGCGATTCAGTTTGAGAAACCATAATTCAGCCTAGGCCTCCTGTCGAGTCATATTTCCTCGCATCACCTCTTCACTCATTCCCGCCATCCTATCCTCTCACCAGCCGGCTGGCCGTGCTCGTGTAGCTGCCGCCATCGCAGCCATAGCATGGAGGAACCGGCGAGACCCTTTCAGCAGGAAGCAAGTTGTCATATCGCGAAGCGCCTTAGTCTCTCCTGGCGGTTCACGTTGTGATCCGGTCTGAGAAACCCTAAACAGGTGTGCGAGACCCTAAATGCCACCGGCAAATTCATGTGGCGATCGAGGAACGGATTGCGCCGTCTGGTAGCAGCTTAGCCGCAACACAAAGGCGGGGAACGGATTCCTCGGCTAGTAGAGTCTGTGGCACGTCTCGCGTTAGCTGCTCCAACTATCGCTCAGCCAGCACAGCGTGGCGATGCCTTCAGCCAGCCTCGCAGTGCTTCTCGTCCTTATGTCGCTCGTTCGCTTGCCACCCTCTAAGTTCTCTCTCGCACCTCTCTCTCCCGTACGTCTCTTCGTCCATTTCGTTTTCTTTGCCATCGCGCATCTGCATTTCCCTCCACAGCAATTTGCGCATCTGTATGCCGCTCACCCTTCCGCCGTTATAACTCTCCGCATTCAACCGCCCTTCCGTTCATCCGGCCGCCTGTGCCATGCGCGCCGCTGCCCGTTCGCGAAACTGAGTTCATCAATCCCCACATCCAGACCAAGCCGCTCCACGATAACTAGCACGCGTGAAACCAGCTCCTCTCGCTTTGTCCCTCACACTGTCTTCGATCGCCGGACACAGACATGGCAGGGGGAGCACCATCATACTGAGCGATCGGATCCGACTCGTTTCGAAGTCTCTCCCATCATTCCATCATCCGTCTCCTCCGCTCGCCCCCTTCTCTCCGACCCAAACACCCCTTCTCGTCCTCTTCTCTTGACTTTCCTTCCGACACCACTGGTGTCAGCAGTGCAGCGCCGCGTCGCAGGAGCGTTTTCTGGCACCCGTGCGAACCGTTTGTGGTGGCAGCGAGGATCCTGACCTCGCTCAGGTTGCTACGTTGGAGAAATGGCGGTGCGATGATCGCGTCGCAGTGGATGGACACATGCGCGATGCGACACTCGGCAGTCCGAACGGGTATAGAGTCAGTGCTAAGGGCTCGGTAGTCCTCCCTCAACCTCTGATTTTTGTTCCACCGCCCTCGGTTTTTGTTCCGCTTTCTTCTCCGCCTTCCCCTTTTTTGCTCACTTGTTCCCCACGCCCTATGCATGAAACAATGCCCTTCCCCCTCCCGGCCGTTGCATCTGCTTGCCATTCCTTTCGTGTCCTCATTCCTCATTCCTCATTCCTCACACCCGCTAGCCCCATTCCACTCTTCCATCCCTCCTCCCGCCACTGCCTACCTCCCTCCATGTGGCATTCGTGCCTCTCTTTCACCTCCCCCTGCCACTTCTATTTTTCTTGTCCAGCCCCCTCTGCAGAAGTTTTCCGGCCCTTGTCCATCCGCTTCCCCTGCTGCCATGTTCCCTCGTGTCCTCCCCCAGCTGCCACCGCAGCAGCACGGAGCATGGAAGCATCGTGTGGCACATCTCAGAGGGCCGTGGGGGAGTGAACCTGCAGCAAGGGAAGGGGAGGGAGGCCTCGACTTGCGACCGACATTGCCGCGCGAAAGCGTGGCGAGTCTCATGCCGAATGATGACGCCGACGCCGTGCGCCGTTCACGCATGGCTGCACCGCGCTCGGTAGGTTCCCAGTGGCTTTAGAGTGAACATTAGAGGTGTGATTACCATTCCTCTCCCTGCTTCTTCTTTCTCCCATCTTTGTTTTCTCTTCCCCTTCCCCTCTGCCTTCGCTGGCCCTCTTCCCCTTCCTTCTTCCTCTCTCCCCTTCCCCTCCCTTTGCCGCATGACCTTCTCCATGTCCATCTACCGCTCCTCTGTACCCTCTTCATGGTCATTTCTCTTCTCGTCCCCTCTTTCTGCGAAGCCCCTCATGCTCAGCCCCATTCCCTCCTCCATCCCTTCTGTTTCCTGCCCACTCTAACACCCCTCTGCATCACCCGCCAGGTTATTCCTGCCTCTCACCCTCTGCCTCTCACCCTCTGCCTCCCTCACTGCCCCCGTCGATTTTCGGGAGAACAAGAGCATTCCTCGTCCGTCCAGTGGTGCCCTCCCCCAGCTGCCAGCGCAGAACCGGGGAGCATGGGAGCATGGCGCGCCCAGGGGGCCATGGGGGAGGGAACTGGCGAGGAGGGCTGCTGTCACAGCGCCGGGTGAGTGCTGGTGCTGGTGTGTGTGTGGGAGGGCGAGGGAGGGAAGGAGGGGGGGAGGTCGGGTGATGGGGTTTGGGAGAGCAAGGGAGGGGGTGGTGTGGGGAGAGGAGGAGGGGAGCCGTCCGAGTAGATTGGCCGCACTTGAAGCACCTGCTCGCCGCACCTGCTCGCCACGCCCTCCATGGCACCATTCCTCCCTCGCTATTGCGATTCATCACGTTTTGAAGTGTATCTGCTTTGCTCTTCCCCCCCCCCCCCCCTCTCCCTGCCCCAATCCTGTTCCCTTTCTCCCCATTTCTCTCTCGCAGCTCTCCCTGCACCCTCCTTGCCACTGCTGTCAGCTCTCTTGTCCATGCACGATTCACATAGCCACGTTCTTCCCTTGTCTGTCTGCCTCCCTCCCTGCCCCGTGTGCCCTGTTTCTCTTCCCCAGTCGCTATTGCTGGTGAACAGTTCAGGTGAGGGCTGCACAACCTTCCAGAGGACAGTGAACAACCAGGAGGAACGCCACTGAGAGCAATTCACGCAGTCGGGTGAGTGTGAGTGTGAGTGGAGTCAGGATGGGGAGCAGGACAGGGGGAGGGGAGAAGGAAAAGGGGGCAGAGAAGGAAGGGGAAGGGGTGGGGGGGAAGATAGAGGGGGGAAAGGGAATTGGGTAGTGGGTTTGGGTGGGGTGGAACGATTTGTGGAGAGTGGAATGGAGGGGGCAAATAGGGTAGATGATGATAGAACAGAGAGGGTCATGGTTGGAGAAACGTCAGTTTCTTCTGTCGACACACTGTGCTGCTCATGGGCTTTCAGAAGAACCCCCACTCCTGCTGTCAGAAGAACCCCCACTCCTGCTGTCAGAAGAACCCCCACTCCTGCTGCCAGAAGAAACCCCACTCCTGCTATCAGAAGAACCCCCACTCCTGCTGTCAGAAGAACCCCCACTCCTGCTGTCAGAAGAACCCCCACTCTTGCACCCCTCTTCCCCCAAACTTGGATTTCAATTCTCCATACGACCTTCATTCCCTTCCTGACATCACCCTTTTTTCTTTCCCCCCCTTTTCTCCACCCCACCCCACCCAATTCTCTCCCTGCCCTCCTCCTCCCGTCCTCGTCTTTCTGCCCACCCAGCTCTGTTTCCCTAGCCCATTCAGCAGCATCTACCCTTCACTCCAGTCCCATCTTCACGGAGTGGGTAGCTGCCAGCAACGCTGCTTCTCAAACCCTCCAGAAGTTTCAATCGTTTCTTGTGTTCTCGTGCATGAGGACCTAAGTTAAATATGCATTCCTCCTACCGTATTCCCCCGTATACAACACCCCGCAAAATTAAACTCCCATGGGTAGTTTGAGCGGACATGGGTGCTTTATTAAAGTGGATATTGATAACACCCGCCTTCGGCGATTGCAAACATTTGAACACCCCCCTACTTTATAAAATGTTATTTTTAGTCAATAAACAGAGCTACGAACATCAGATGCTAGATATCCTACGAATTCCATAGAGTATTGCCTACAGAACCAAGTCCTACTGCAGATTGTCATATTGCATGATGAGGTCCTACAGATGCCAGTCGTCGGCTTCAGCATCCGCACCATCACCGTCACAGTCTTCAGCATCAGCATCCTCCTCCTCAGGATCCCCCGCATGCCAGATCTCCACATCTTCTTCATTCGCGACCTCATCCCACCAGTGGTCGTCATCGTCCTCCCCAGCAATCCCCTCTGCCGGCCACTCCCGAACAGGCTCATCCAGCGGGCCCTCCCCCTCGCATGCAAGCTCTTCAAGTAGGACGTCAGCGGCGTTATCGTCCTCATCGAAGTCGGGGGTGTCCATGGGGGGCTCAACAAAGCAATCGTCGTACAGGGGGTTGACGTACTCATCCTCCCCCTCCTCCGCGTGCACATCGTCCATGATCTCCACCTCTGTCTTGCTGCGGAGATGGCTCAGGACGAGCCGGTCTTCGGAGCCACTGAGGTCGTTGGCAATACCGCAGGTCCTGAAGCTCTTGCGGATGAGCTCCTCGGGGACTGCATCCCATGAGCGAGCAATCCACTTGAGGATTAGCTCCGGTGGGGGCTTCCTCAAATTTCCTGGAAGACATAGGACACGCATGCTTTCCTTAGTCTTCTCGTGACACTTGCGTTAAGCCCAGTAGGAAAAAAACCAGAGACAGTGCTGAAGGAAGTGGACCGTACCTTGATTGGTCTTGAGATTGATGCCGAATCTCTCAAACCACCCGCCGTAATCACTTCGAACGCCTGCCTTGAAGCACTTGTTTACCGAGACGTCGAGGGGCTGCACCAGCGGCGTGCACCCTCCCGGGATAACGGCGCGGGTAAACTTGAAAAGGCGATATCGTCTATCCCACCGCCTCCGTCAGGTGCCCCTTGTAGGAATCCAGGACGACGAGCGCGTCCTTCCTCCTCCCATTTGCTTCGCGCAATGGTTTCATGAACGGGTTCAGGACCTGGGTGACCCAATCCTGAACGTGCTTCTTGTCCATCCAGCCCTTGTTCTGGGCTCGGATTATTACTCCTGCATCAGTAAACGATTAAATGTGTGTTAGAACTTAGATTACCGAGGCCACCAGAAACGATATCACCTTTGACAAAAGGAATATCTTACCAGCTGGGACTTGAATCTTCGGAACAGTCTTCCTTTTGAAGATGACGTATGGTGGGAGCTTCTTCCCCGATGCCGTCACTGCCAGCATCACAGTGAGTCTTTCCTTCTCATAGCCCGCGGTCCTCACGTGAACCGTGCGCGCCCCCTTGTGGTCCAAGGTCCTCTCCTGTGGCATCTCGATGAAGAGCGGCGTCTGGTCCGCGTTCACAATCAGGTCGTTGCTGTAGTTGTTCAAGATGCGCATCTGCTTGACAAATTCCCAAAATTTTTCAATCTTCACCCTCATGTTTGCATTCATAAACTCAAGGATACGAGAATGAATTAGATTGTAGACCCAGGCAATGTCTAAACAGGTAAGGAATCTTGAACGAATAGCATCCACCGGCCAAACTTACCGTCAGCTAGTTTCTGACCCATTTTGGTTTTAACGCGGCGTGCTAGACCCCATCGGGCGCGAAACCGGAAGGTCCACCGACTCGACCCGCGCCAGTCCACGCCAGGATGGTGCACCCGCATATAGGCGCGACTCCACTTCTGCAGCTGCGAGACCGAGACTGCGAGCCCCTTGGACCGATGCCTCAAGAACTGTCGGTAGAGAGCCGACTCCATCACGGGGTACTTGGCCGGACGACCGCCACCGACGAGCCTCTTCCGACAACCAGCCGCAACTCTCAGCCGTTCCCGGGCCTTCTTCCATTCCCGAATGCTAATGGGCTGAACACCTGCAAGCTTCGCAAGGGCACGAATAGACAGGTCAGGCTGTGCGTCAAACATCGCGAGCCAATACAGTTTCTCAGTAGCGGAATAGGAGCGACGTGCTCGTTTGGTCATTCTGCTGCGGGGGGACGGTGGATTCGCATCGTGGTTGATGATGGGTCCTCTCGGCCTGACAACGGGTGACGGGAATGAGGGGAAAGTAACACGGGGCAGCGTACGGCGCTCCTGGCTAGCACCACTAGCCGCCTCGTCGGCAGTTGTGGCATCGTTGCTAGCTGTGCGGAGCGGGCTCCTAGGCGGAGATGAACTAGACGATCGCGGGACATGACGAGTGAAAAATGTCTGCCGGCCATGAGGGCCGCGTTGGGCAAGAAGGCGACTGAGACCGGAGCCCGTAGTCATGGCGTCGGTAGGCTAGGAGGATAAGGGCAGAGAACCCAAGATGCCTTCGACAGTCCATACCGGAGGAGTTTTGAGAGCATCCTGATCTCGGATGCAGAAATGAGGGGACGAAGCGGGCTATTCCCCCCGTGAAACGACGAGGGTGGAGAGGAGAGGGACGTGAGCTCCTCCCTTGTCATGCCGCACACGACACCCCCGTCAGGACCATCCAGCGCTCACGCGCTGGACGCATCTTGACGACTCCGTCAAGATGCCCCACGGTACCCTGCCAGATTCATCGACTCTGGCATGCTGCAATTGAGACGAGGTGCGCTGGCACACATCAGACAGGTAGCTGAGGAACCGGCGCAGACAGAAGACCCTCATTGGCTGCTGAACTCACCCTTGGGTGACACATGATCCCACTTGGCATGCCCCCGAGCCTTATCATCTCGTACGCGGTCAGAAGTCAGTTCAACAGGTTTCCAAGGTCTGGTTTAAGAACCCCTGCTTTTCTCCACATTGAACTATAAAATGCATGTTCCACAACACCCAGGCGTTATACAAAATTAGCCTCTAATTACACCCTCCTCAAAATTTAGATGCATTTTGGTAACCACCCTAGGGTGTTTTATACGGGGGAATACGGTATCCCAATGCCATGAGTACTGGCACGTTACATAGACGTGTTCATTGGTTTAACAGACAGTTGGTGGTGGTGGCCAAGATGCATGGAAACATCCTTATCTTCAGTTTTCGGAGAATGTTCGTTACACCATAATAGTATCAGAATGAGAGAAGTGAATGATTGACTAGTGGGAGAGTACAGATAGATATACCTAAGTATTGTACCCTCTAAGAGGTGACCCTATACAGTCTATGCAAACAAAACTAATACACATGTTTGACACACCCCCTAGACTGCATAGGGGAATGTCCTGAACAAGCAGCTCAGGGCAGCACTACTAGTCCAACCTCTGAGACAAGGGTCTAAAAGACCAGTCAGAAGGAGTACATACAAGGCAAGAACAAGATCAGGGCGGCACTACTAGTCCAGCCACTGGTAGAGGACACAAGTCCAGTCTGAGTATACATATAAAAGGGCAGTACAAAGTCAAGGCCCTAGCAAGTGAGAGGCTACAGGGACTAGACCAAGCTGTACGCAGTGCCGCTGATGATCTTTAGGTGCAAGCGCCTTCGTAAAGATATCATCTGTGTTGGCACCTGAGGCCAAGTGTACTACGCGAGCCTGGCGTCGCTGCTGTAGCTCGCGCAAGAGGAAGTATCGCAGCTGAATATGCTTCGCTCTGCCCTCAAGTCGAGGCTCCTGACACAGGAGGATCATGGCCCTGTTGTCAGCGAACAGGACCGGGGCAGAGCTAGGCCGCTCACCTAAGTCAGTGAGCAAGAAGGTCAGCCAGCGGAGCTCCTGTGCCGCCATGGCACCAGCGTAGATCTCGGCCTCACAGCTGGACTGGGCAACAGACGAGGAGCGGGTAGCTCTCCACGAGACGGCACCTGAGCCAAGGCTGAAGCAGTAGCCCTGGGTAGACCTGAGTGTCTCGGCGTCGTCTGCCGACGAAGCGTCGGTGTGTCCAGTAAGGACCACTGGCCTGCGTCCTCCTAGCACTAACCCCATGCCCGATGTACTAGCAAGATAACGCAAAACCCTCTTAGCGGCAGACCAGTGCTGCGGTCGGTGTCTGCCTGTGGCCACAAAGCGCGCCAGGATGCTGAGAGGGTATGCAAGATCTGGGCGAGTGCAAGTCATCAGGTACATGAGGCAACCCACCAGCTCTGCGTAGGGGCCGCTGGGCTCAACCGACTCCTCAGACACTGGAGCGGAGAGTCTGTGGTCTACAGGCAGAGGGGTGGGCTGTGCAGAGGAGAACTGAAGGCTGAACCTCTGAAGGACCTGGCGCACCAAGTGTGACTGAGTCAGGGTGATGGTGCGCGCTGCTCTGTCCCTGGAGATCTGCAAGCCAAGGTAACGGTGCAGTTCTCCAAGGTCAGTGCAGGTGTGTCTCTTCAGCAGCTCTGCCTTCATGGAGGCCAGTGCGTCCCTGTCTGCTGTGGCGAAGACTAGGTCGTCGACGTAAACAAGGATGTAGAACGGAGTCTGGCCAGCACGAACGAAGAGTGAGGGGTCTACGGAAGACGGAAAGAACTGCAGGTCAGCAAGCGTAGCACGGAGAGTGTCGTGCCACTCACGGGGAGCCTGGCGCAGGCCGTAGACGGGGCGCCGCAGGAGCCACTGGGTCCCAGAAGGGAAGGTGCCAGTAAAGCCCTGAGGGCGACGCAAGTAGACCTGCTCGTGTAGGCTGCCCTGTAGGAAGGCAGTGGAGAAGTCGAGGGAGTGAAGCTCGTAGTCGCGCTGAGCAGCTAGGTGTAGCAGAACCCGAAGAGTAGTCATCTTCGGGGTCGGAGCGAAGGTCTGGAAGAAGTCCACCCCCTCACGCTGACTGAAGCCTCTAGCCACGTAGCGCGCCTTGAACACAGGCGGCTCTCCAGGAGGGCGCTTCACCTTGAAGAGCCAGCGGCCATCTACTACGTTCACCCCAGGCGGGGGAACTGCGTCGACGAAGGTGCCGGTGGATCTCCAAGATGCCATCTCCTGCTCCATGGCAGCTATCCACTGCGAGGCCCAAGGTCCCGTGGTCGCCTCAGCGTAAGTGCGAGGGGTCGGGATGTCGAAAGCGTCTGGGTCACCCTCAGGGACTAGCAGCATGGAACAGAGATGGGGAGCAGCCTCGGACAGGAAAGCAGGCTCGAACTGGCGGTCCTCCAAGACGTCACTGCCAAGGGCAGAAGCACCCCCGACAGACGGAGGACAGGTAGGTTCAGAGACCAGAGCTGTGGCGTAGTCAAGGCGGCGGGTAGAGGCGAAGTCAGTGACCGCAGCTGCAAGAGCGTCAAGGCACGAGACCGGAACAGAGGGGTCGGTAACGAGAGAGGCAAGGACCCGGGGAACAAGAGGACGAGCGGCACGAAGGTAGTCAGACAGCGGGGGGGGTGCAACAACAAGGGAGGACGGAGGAGGCGACGGCAGAAGGAGAGGACGAGACGCGTGGGAACAAAGCAACATAGGGTGGGAGCGCAAGACAGGCGAGGCAGGACGAGCACGGTAGGGACGGTGTGACCAGACGTGCGACGGAGGAGTCGGGTCAGGAGACAGGGGAGGGGAGACAGGAGGGGAAGGAGGGGGAAGACGGGCTGGGGACGAGTCCGGCGGAGGGAACACGGGGCCGTAGACGGGAAGAGGAGGAGACGGTCGGAGAGGAACAGCCGCAGGGTCAGGGGAAGGAAGGCCGAGCAGGCGAAGGGCTGACACCGGCGGGGACTGCTGCTGCGGCGGCACAACGACGACACCTGGACCGCAAGCTGCTCCTCGGCTACCACCGACACACTCCACACAAGCACCCCCAGAGGGACCACCCCCAGGGCGACCGGGACGAGCACCCCCAGAGTCAGCGAACGGGTGCTGGGACGGCGGCGGCGGCGGTGGCGGCGGCGGCGGCGGCGGCAGCGACAACGACGGCTGCAGCGGCGGCAGAGGCGCTGGAGGAGGGGACGCCGGGGGAGGGGCGGCCGGCGAGGACTGCGCAGCAGGGCCACCAGAGTCAGAGGACTCCTCAACCGGGTCTACCGACGGAAGGGGGGTGACGTGGGACACACCAGAGGGGGCAGGACGGGGAGGAGGAGGAGGAGGGGCAGGGACTACCGGGGAAGGAGTGACCAGGAACAGGGGGGGGGTAATCAGGGGACCGCGGTGGGGAAAGCGACGGTAGTAGGAGACGGACTCGTCAAATGTGACGTTGCGAGAGTCAAAGAAGCGGTGAGACGGCGGGTGGTAAAAGTGTCAGTCGGACGCGTCAAGGGGAAAACCGAGGAAGACGCAGGGAAGGGTGCGGGCAGTGAGCTTGTCCGTGCCGGAGGCACGGACGTGAGCAAGGCAGCCCCAGACGTGGAACGTAGACGCGTCACCAGGAGACCCAGTCCAAAGACGGGTCGGCGAAACCTGCGGCTGCTGAGGGTGCGGCCACAAGTTAAGCTGGTGAGAAGCGTAGCGCACAGCGAACGGCCACAGAAAATGGGGTGCACCGGCATGGATCATGGAGGTGCGAGCCACCTCCATGACCAAACCGATGCGTCGCTCAGCGACCCCATTCTGCTGTGGGGAGTCCGGTAGGGTGAACGTCTGGGTGATGCCCTCCGCACGACAAAAGCGACCAAGGACACCTGAGGCAAACTCGCCACCTCGGTCGGAGTGAAGACGCAAGACAGGGAGACCGCGGTGGACGCGCGCAGAGACAAGCCAGGGGATGAGAGCACCAGGCACGTCGGCCTTGCGCTCCAGGGGAAAGACTGTGGTGTAACGAGTGAAGTCGTCGACAAGCACAAGGAAGGAGCGCTCTCGACGCGGCCCAGGGACGGGGGCAGGGCCCCAGACGTCCAGGTGCAGGGTCTGCAGCGGCGCGGCGGTAGGGGGAAACGAGGAGGAGTGAGGGGCACGGCGAAGCCGACCCTCGACACAAGGCGTGCAAGGTGGGGCTGGGGAGGAGGGAAACGCGGGGAGAGAACCTGGGAAACCAAGGACAAGACCGTGCTGGGACATGTGACGCAGACACGGGAGCGCAGGGTGACCTAGGCGGTGGTGCCAAAGGAGAGTCGGGTGAGTGAGGGACCGACAGGAGCAGGCAGCAGCAACCTGGGTGAGCGCTCCAGCCGGGGGGGTCACGGTGTCCAGAGTGAACAAGCCGGACACCGGGTCCCGGGGGAACGTGGACAGGGGGGCACCAGTGGCGGCCTCGGTACAGACAGCATACCGCTCGTGACCAGGGAACGTAGTGGTGACGCCAAGGTCCTGGAGACAGCCGACACCAACTAAGTTCCTAGAGAACGAGGGGATATGCAGACCTGTAAGAGTGCCCGAAGGAACCGCCGGACAGGGAAGGGTGGTGGAACTACGGGCGACTACCGGACCGCCGGAGGGGTCAGCAAGAGAAACGGCAGCAGGAACAGGAAGCGGCGTCAGGGTGGTGAAGTCGCGGAAGAAACACCGGGAAGCGCCAGAGTCCAGGGTGAAGGAAAGCGAAGCAGAGGCGTCTGGCGACGGAACGACGGCGGAAGCACCAAGACTACACAAAGCAGGGGATCCTACGCCTGACGCAGCAGGGGAGGCTAAGCTAGGCACACCTACACTAGCCGACAGTGAGTAATAAGCGGGAAGCACACTAGAGTCATCAGCATACATCACATGCAGAGCAGAAACAATGGCATCCATGTCCATGTCAAAAATCTGAATCTTACGACTAAGCAAACTGTGTAGTCCGGGAGGTCTGGCGACGGGACGAAGCGCTGACGAAAGAGGTCGTCCAGGCGACGAAAACAGCGGGGAGTGGAGTGACCGATCTTACCGCAAACGAAGCCGCGGCGAGGACCGGTCTGGATCTGGTACTGGCAACGCACGCCTCCAGAGCCATCACTCGGCACACCACCACGCGCCCGGCCACCGCCAACGTCGGGCCACCCGGGCGGGAGGACACTCGTCTGCCGCGTCTGCGACGGCTGCTGCGGCTGCTGCGAAGGCTGCGACTGCGGCGGCTGCTGCGGCTGCTGCAACTGCAGGGGCGGGGGCTCAGCTGGACTGGGCAGGGTCCCCTTGTCCGCTCTAGCACCAGACGACCCGACTCCACCACCACCCCCTCCCGCACCCTTGCCTCCTCCGCCGCGCCCAACTTTGGGGCGGCGGCCCTTCCCCGAACGAAACTGCGCTGCAGCAGCGGTCTCAGCCACTGCGGCAGAGCCGTCAGAGAAGGTACACTGAGCAGGGGCACAACCCTGAAAGATAGGGACCGGCACGGTACCGCTCGCCTGGGCGATGGAGCGGTGGCGGGTCTCAATCACAGTCAGGGTGTCTACAAAGTCAGTGAGGGTGAGGTCTGCGGGGTGAATGCTAAGGAAGTGGTCGCGGGCGACAGCAAGGCGGTCAGGGAGGCGGGTGGCAAGCAGGTAAAGGGTAGAGGTAATGGGCGGCTGGTGGGCTCTAAGCTGTGCGTCAGTGCACGCAGCGCGCCAGGTCTCATCTATCGAGCGCAGGTGGGCAGCGAGGTCAGAGACAGTGGGGAAAGATGCAAGGTCAGGAAAGAGCATCGGGAGGATCAGGCGACCCACCGAGGCAGCCGGAGGGGTGGAATAGCGCTTGATGACAGCATCTAAGTATGCCTGAGCAGTAGTGAGGGACCTAAAGCGAGGGCGCTCGGACGGGGGAAGGGCGTTGCTAATGGCAAGCTGGGCAACAGCATCGCGAGAAAGCCAGACAGAGCGCGCACGGGCAGTGGCAGCAGTGGACTCGCGCTCAGTGGGTGTGGAGTCAGTGGGCAGAATAGCAGGGGGGTCTGGGCAGGGGAGCGTACCGTCAAGGTGTGCGGAAAGCGGTTCACCATCCTGCCGCTGGCCAGTGAGTTGGCGCCGGAGGTCGGCAAGCCACGCCTCGAACTCCAGAGGCTGGCCTTCAGCGTCGAAGCGAAGCTCCGCCGCCATCAGGGGCAGTGCAGGACGGGACAGTACGGTGCAGTGAGGTGCAGTGCAAAGCAGAGCAGTGCAGGGTGGTGCAGTGCGGGGCAGGGCAGTGCAATGCGGTGCGGGGCGGTGCAGGGCGGTGCAGGGCAGTGCAGTGCGGAGCAGGATGGTGCAGGGAGGGGGGGGGGGGGGGGGGGAGAACCGTACCAGTGAGGATGAAGGGGCCGGGGCAGGGATGAGCGCAGGGGCCGGGCCGGTGCAGCGGGGCCCGGCAAACGCGGCGAGGCCGGGCAGGGCGCAACGGGGCTGGGCAGGTGCGACGGGGCCGGGCCGGTGCAACGGGGCCGGGCGGGCGCGACGGGGCCGGGCCGGCGCGACGGGACCGGGCAGGTGCGACGGGGCCGGGCAGGTGCGACGAGGCCGGGCAGGGCGCAACGGGGCCGGGCGGGTGCGACGGGGCCGGGCCGGTGCAACGGGGCCGGGCGGGTGCGACGGGGCTGGGCCGGGGCGACAGGGCCGGGCGAGGGCGACGGGGCCGAGCGGGCGCGACGGGGCCGGACGGGTGCGACGGGGCCGGGCAGGTGCGACGGCTCCGGGCCGGTGCGACGGGGCCGGGCGGGCGCGACGGGGCCGGACGGGTGCGACGGGGCCGGGCGGCGGCGACGGGGCCGGGCAGTGTGCGACGGGGCCGGGCGGGTGCGACGGGGCCGAGCGGGCGCGACGGGGCCGGACGGGTGCGACGGGGCCGGGCGGCGGCGACGGGGCCGGACGGGTGCGACGGGGCCGGGCGGGTGCGACGGGGCCGGGCAGGTGCGACGGGGCCGGGCGGGCGCGACGGGGCCGGGCAGGGGGGGCAACGGGGCCTGCAGGCGTGGCGGGGCCCAGGAGGGGCGCTACGGGGCCCAGGAGGGGCGCTACAGGGCGTGGGGCGTAGCGGGGCCCTGGAGGGTCGCGACGAGGCTAGGGGGTCACGACGGGGCCCAGCGGGGTCGCGACGGGGCTAGGAGGTCGCGACGGGGCCCAGGAGGGGCGCGGCAGGGCTAGGAGCACGACGGGGCCCAGGGGGGGGTCGCGACGGGGCTAGGGAGTCGCGACGGGGCTAGGGGGTCGCGACAGGGCCCAGGAGGGGCGCGGCAGGGCTAGGGGCACGACGGGGCCCAGGGGGGTCGCGACGGGGCTAGGGGGGCGCGACGGGGCCCAGGAGGGGCGCGGCAGGGCTAGGGGCACGACGTGGCCTAGGGGGGTCGCGACGTGGCTAGGGGTCCGCGACTGGGCCCAGGAGGGGCGCGGCAGGGCCTAGCTAGAGGACGAGCGGAAGCGGTAGGTGGGGGATCCTAACCTACGTGTGATACCATATCAGAATGAGAGAAGTGAATGATGGACTAGTGGGAGAGTACAGATAGATATACCTAAGTATTGTACCCTCTAAGAGGTGACCCTATACAGTCTATGCAAACATAACTAATACACATGTTTGACAAATAGAACTGTCACATTGCACTTGCAACTTGCAAAGTTAAAGCACTAGTTGTCAGAAACTAGCTTAGCTAGGAAGCCATAGAATGGCACAAGGTTTAGCTAGGAGCTAGGAGGAGCCATGAGAATGGCGAGAGGTTTTAGGTGCTAGGAAAGTTGAGGAGAGAAAAGTGTTGGATTAGAAGAGAGGGGAGTACAAGGAGGGGTTTGTACCCCCTACAGAAAGGTTCAGTAACAACCTACCAAGCCTATATTAAATTATAACTTATATAATTTGAACACACCCCCTAGGCTTGGTAGTCACATGCCCACACACACCCACACCCCCTAACCTAGCACCCCCATTCCAGCCACAGTGACAGCGACTCTAGGTCGGTCGACCCCACGGCGCGTGAGGCGGCGACGTCGACCGCAGGGGCTGCGGCGGCGACGGCGGCAGCGGCGGCAGTGTCGACAGCGGCGGCTGCGTGGCCCCGACGCAAGCGGCGACAGCGGCGGCGGCGGCGGCTTCGACAACAGCGGCAGCGGCGGCGGCACCCGCACCTCTCGGTGACGTGGCCAGGCCCCGCGACGGTGGGACGGCCGGCGGGAGTCAGCCGTCGTCTGCGGAATGGAAGAGGGCACAAGGGAAGGAGGGGGGTGGGGGGGGGGGGGGCGCCACAGGCTGACATGCGGGCGGCCGGTCTAGCGGCGCCACAAGCGTCACGCGGCCGGCTGCAGCCCAACGACGCCGTCATGGAGCGGCGTCGATGCCGCAGCGGGGCGTCGACGTTGCGACGGCAGCACGACGTCGCCGTTACGCCGACCGCGTGCTGTCGCGTAGACGCCGCGGCAGCGTGACGGCGCCGTCACGTCGCGACAGCATCTTGACGCGACGGCGGAGCTGCGGCACGACGGCGCGGCCACAGCAGCTGGACGCGGGCGCCATGGACGTCGACGGCGGCGCCGCGGCACGACGACGCGGCCACAGCAGCTTGACGCGGCCGCCATGGCAGCGCGAGATAGAGAGAGAAACGAGCACGCAGCGGAAACGCGAGGAGCAGGCCCACGCGGAACGAACTGCTCTAATACCATGTCAGAAACTAGCTTAGCTAGGAAGCCATAGAATGGCACAAGGTTTAGCTAGGAGCTAGGAGGAGCCATGAGAATGGCGAGAGGTTTTAGGTGCTAGGAAAGTTGAGGAGAGAAAAGTGTTGGATTAGAAGAGAGGGGAGTACAAGGAGGGGTTTGTACCCCCTACAGAAAGGTTCAGTAACAACCTACCAAGCCTATATTAAATTATAACTTATATAATTTGAACACTGGTGTATGCCATGCCAGCTAGTCAACGATACGCGCAATGTGGCATTGCTTGATGACTACATTACTCATACATCTATCTTACAATATTCAATGTCAAGTGCCTGAAGTACAGCCTATCACACCGGTCAGAAAGTCAACCACTAACACTCCAGGAAGCATGGATTTCACAGGAGATTCGAGCCTCCCACCTCTGTTGCTACTTACCTCAGCCGTGGTAAGCTTTTCAAGCACTCCACACCTGTCTGAGTCACCAGCCTACAGTCCCTCAAATCCAACTGTTCCAAGGCTGTCAGGTGCTTGACATGCTCCATGCCAGCATCCGTAATTCCAGCAGGTAACCCCAGCTCTTTCAGCTTGGTCAGGGAGGTCAAGTACTTCAGCCCATCATCCTTCACTGCTGTACCACCTAGATGGAGCGATTCCAGCCCAGTGAGCTTTCTTAAACAGAACATGCCAGCAGATGTGACCAACCAGCAACTATCAAGCTCAAGAGTCCTCAGCGAGGAGAGGCTTGACAGGTGTCGCAGGCCAGCAGCACTCACATCCGTGCCACTGAGGCTCAGATACTCCAGGCTGCCCGCAGCATCAATGCCTTCCAGGCCATTGTCCTGAATGTCTGTCTCCCCCAGATTCAGCTTCTCCAGCCGTGGCAGCCTGAACAGGTGTTGGATGCCTGGGCCAAAGCCTGTGGATCCTTCAAGGTCAATCCACTTCAAATGGGTCATAATGCCGAAGTGGTCGACGATTGAGTTTAAGAGGTAGACGTTTCTGAAATGCAAATCCGGGTCGTCCGATGTACAGTTAATGTCCTGCAGCACGAAGGAAAGGCAAGACAGACTGAAAGGTTGAAAAAGGGATAGGGTACGAGCACTAGTCCGAGCGAATTTCCTGACGAGAGCATAACCCCATTAGATCTCTCCACTATACTGGAAAACCAAGTCAACCCCTTACCTTCAAAACCTTTTGATGGCCGTCCTTGCTCTGCCTTCATTGTACATCACTTACCCTTAGAATTCTCAGAATCTTCATTTCTGCCAGCTCCCCTTTTATTGCAGCCAGCTCTCCTTTCGTTGCTACCAGCTCCTCTTTAGTCAATGCCAGCTCCCGTTTTGTCGATGAGACCTCTTCTCTCAATGCATTCACTACATCCATCAGCTCGTCACTTCCTGCCATCTTTCCTGTGTCTTGCAGACCCAACCAACAAACTTGCACAAACAGCCTGACACACACAAAACTCTGCCTGTTAGAGAGGGGGAAGTAGAGGCACAAGGGGCAAAACAGAGACGTAAAAGAGAATGGACAAAGAAAGAAAAATTACGGGTACAAACTAAACGGCAAAAAGGTGTGGCAAATAGATCCTCATAGCACACAGGTGACATGTAACATTGCTGTACATACACAAACTACTTCAAGGGAGCAGGTTGTGAGGAACAGGTACACAAACTGGAACAGTGAATTGGATATAAGTCATCACAGGCATGTGCGGAGTAAATGGTTCAGTAAAAGGTGTGAAGAGGTAAGGAATCCGGTCGAGAGCTGGGCACGTAAGTGGTTAAAGTGGGTAGACGAACCGATTGATGGCTCCAATAGGTGCAGCGGTATAGAGCGGGAATACATGATGGTCATGACTTGACACGGCAGAGTCGCCTTACCTGATTTTGGAAGACTGGCTTCACAGCGGGAAGTGATGTGCTATGAGGATTGGCTTAGCGGTCAGCGCTGAGAAAGCTTGCAGCTCAGCCTGGCCAAACGAAATAGTGCAAGAGACTGTTCGGAATGTCGGCGCATACGAACCGAGGATTGGGGAGCAGGTTGCACACAGGGGGGTGAACGGAAAGGGAGGGGTGAGGCTAATAGTCACGCACAAAGAGCTGGTAAGCAGAGGACGAACAAAGACAGAAATGCAACGGAAGGAAAGTAGGCAGTAGAAAGAGTAGACCTTCCCCTAATCTGCCCCGTAATCCAACCCATCACCTATGCTTCTCACCTTTTTGCGTTCCGCTACCCGCCAGCTGCTCCGTTTCGCCTTCTCTTTCGGCCGCTGTTCGCCTTCGCATCGCACCAGCCCACCTTGCAGTGTTGAACGACGGCACCGTGGCGTCGGCGCAAGGAGCACACACGACACATGGGCGCGAGAGAGACATCATGATGCCTCGTGTACGTCGCTACTCGAACCAACACGCCCATCAGTTTGTTCTCTCGCCCTTAAGGCTTTCACTCCACATGCAGTAGCGACTCAGTTTACATGCCGATTCGCGAGCGATTCCTTCGGGAATGTGGCGAGTCATCGGTCGCATCAAGCATTGCGGTAGCAGCTACAACGCGTGGTGTCGCAACGCATTGCGTCGAAACTCGGAGGGAGGGAGCATGAATCATCTATGATGCGGAGTCTCCGAGGCAGAGACTAGCTGGAGCATCCGATGCAACTCGGTGGCCGCGTGTACTAAACATGATCGCAACACGTGGCGCAACCAGGGTGCTTGGAGACAATCAGATTGTAACCCCAATTTGCTGGTCTGGTAGTGGTTGGGCAGGGATGAGCTGGGGCTGGGGTGGTGAGGTAAGAGTAGGGGAAAAGATTCGTCAGCTGGAGGGAAGTGAGCAAGGTTGGAAGTGGATCCAGCCTTTGTGAGGTTGGTCGAGCATTCTGGTAACGAAATATGTGAACAAGCAGGGTTTCGCTGTCGTCAATAGGCGTAGAAATTGCCTGGCTGCCAAGGGTGGCGACGGTAACCAGATTTGATGCAACAAAGGCGAACAGCCTGTCACAATTCGGTGCGACTCCCTTCAAATGCACTCGTTTCACGAGCTGTTTCAAATGCACACGCAATGAAAAGTCGTCTGATACACGTGTTGTTAGCCATTCTTTAGCTGACTCCAATTCTTCCTTCGCATCCCTCATGCTCGCCAATCAAGTACCTGTCGCGCTCAATCACTGTTATTGCGACCACCCCAAATGAAGTCAACCGTACTGCTTCTAAGTTCGAGGCTCTCCTGGCCTCCCCTTCGCGCTTATCTACTAGTATGCAGGTCGTTCCACTTTCAATGGAAACTTAGTAGTAGCGTCGAACACCTCGCTGTCGTTCGTCATACGATGCCGCCTCGCCTCGGTCGTCATGAAGCGACGTCGCAATCCATCGTAGCGAGTCATGCTTGGGACGCATGCCGCGCCGAACGGCAGCCTGGGGTCGCGTGTACGGAGCCGAAGGAAGGTCAACAGCCGTACTGTACGAGGAATAGCAGAGAGGAGAATGGTTGACTATGGGATCGCGGTGCACGCTTGAATCATGCAATGGCGACATGCATGCCCTCGGACCCGCTGGCGTAATGCCTCGCGGAGCAGCTTCAGAGTTTGTCGTCACCAGTGTGCAGCCGTTTGCGGCATGCCTGCCTCGTTCCTCGCCTTGGCTGTGGCGGCGGCACACCCTTGAGCACGCTAAACAAGGCCGTGGCATGATGGTCCCTCACTGCTGTCACACCTTTCATATGCCGCTGCCTCTGTTGTGACTCGTTGGGGCGACTTGCCTCTCTTCCTCCCTCGCCCCCGCTCGCTTACTCGTGTATGCCCCAGCACCCCATTCCCCTCAGCCATGGGCCATGTATAATCTCGTGCTCTGTGCTCATTCCAACCCATCCTTCCTCGTTTGCCATCGTCTTGTCTTCCGCGTGTTCCGCCCCCCTCCTTTCTCCGCGTAGTCAGTGGCTTCCATCTCCTCCGCGTCTCCACTGTCTCCAAGCTGTCGCTTTATCCACCACCCCGCTTCGCCTGCTGCAAAACTGAGCTACAATAGCCGTGGAGCTACAATCGCGTTCACCTTCTTGAAATCACAGTGCTGCAGTCTGCGAAACCTTTTCGAACAACAAGGACATTTTTACTCAGGCAGTATGTCATCGGTATATTCAGAATACTCCACGCCGTTCCCTCCCTCTCCATTGAGTGCCCAAGTTCTTCTACTCAGCTCCATCCCCCCTCTTAAATGCACTATCTCCAGTCTCCCCTTCCGCCTTGTATCTTCAGCCTTGTTTCGTATCAAATCTGGCATTTCTTTACCTTCCCTGCCGGTCCCATATCGCCCCTTCATTCTCTCTTCCTTCAACATTTCAGCGTTACGGCTCGATCTCCACTCGTTACACCCCCCTACCACCCACCAACCCCTTGCCTCACCATCGCTGTCTTTTTCTCTCCTCATTGCAATCCCCACTCCTGCTGCTTCTTTTACCAATCATTTCTTGGGATTCCGGCATAAGAAAACCGCACACAAACCTTTCATATCCAGCCCGTTCCATCACGCTGCTGTCCCCTCCATTGCCGTCCATTCCCTCCTCTATTCCAGTTCCCCACCTGTCTCCCTGCACATGCTAGTCACTACCTCTTCCTCCTTCTTGCTCCTATGCCCTCTCATCGATCTGGTCCCAAATTTGCTTGCTCGTGCACGTTGAACCCGTTCTATGATTAATTTAAACCATACATACATTCTCAGAACATCCACTCTCTTCTCCTGTTGCTCCTTTCCTCGCGCTCTCTCTGCCCCGCCCCATTTTCTGTCGTAACGGTCTTGTTCTGGTTACCCATACTGCTCAGCATCCAGGCCTTCACCTCACGCCATGGCCCAGATGGTTAAAGTGGCGGTGGCAGCACTATCTGTTGCGCTGATCATCGCTGGTGCTACGTCATTCATCCTCATGCGGCACACTAATGTCCGCCCATTTGTCAGCAACAGAGAGAATGTACGCCAGTTCATTTCACAAGTTTGGTTTCTGCCGAGACGTGTTATATTGAATGCGTCTGACGGCCTCACCTTCTGAAGCCTCCAGGTCTATCTTCCTCAGGTACTTGGAGCCTACTTTCAACCTACGTGACCGCAAACGCGTTTAGCGTTTTAAACGCATCGTTTAAACGCTAGCGTTTAAACGCTAAACGCTGCTGCTTGAGTTTCTAAACGCTAAGGTAAACGCACTCTCGGGCAGCCGGAAAAAAAATTCCGGGCAGGGTAAAAAAACCTGGGATAGGTAGGGGGAGGCAAGGGGATTATGGTTGACAACAATTTTCCTCCAAATTATATCACATAAAAAAAAATTGGCATGTCAAATCCACATGTCAACGACAACCACATGTACTACCTACTACCACCCTCTAATCAACAGCACCCTCCGTCTTCCTTCCTCCACCCTCCTACCCAAAAGCCCCCCATGCTTCTTAACCGCCGCCGCCACTCCCTCATCTCCTCCTACTCCTCCTCCTCCTCCTCCCCATACTCGTCCTCGAGCACGGGCTCATCTCCATACTCATCCTCCTCTAACTGCCCCTCCTCATCGACGTTGTATCCTTTTGGAATGGGAGCATCCGGGATGTTCCCCGCAAGAACCGCCCTACTCTCCTCGCTGGTTTTGTGCCAGTTGCGCACAACGTTCCAGTTGTGCGCAACAAACACCAAGTCCCGGCACTTCTCGGGCCCGAGACGGTTGCGGCGTGCAGTGTGCACCGATTCCCACACTGCCCACCCGCGCTCGCAGCTGGATGCAGACACCGGCTGCGTGAGCACACGACACGCGAGCTCTGCCAGCTCGGGGTGGTCGGTCCCGTGCCAGGTCCACCAGTCCTCCATACTTAGACTCCCCTCCTTCACTTTCTGCCGCTGCATTATTGCGTCGGGTTTGCCGAAGGAACCCCTCAGCTTCAGGAATGCAGTCACTCCCTCCTGCAGTACCACTACCGCACTCTTCTCCTTTGCCTCCTTACGATCGATGGTGATGGTGCTGCTGTATCGGCCAATGAACTCCTTAAACAGGTCGGTGCACTCCTTGTCGGGGCCAAAGATCTTAGCAACCTGGTTGGCCGGGTTGAGGATCCGGCCAACAGCATGCAGTGGGCAAGCCATGCTGACGTCCCACCGATGCTGGATGATCTCCCCAATCCCCTCCTTATCCTCCGGCGCCAGCTGCAAGTCTTCCTTCTTCAACAGATCAGTCACGTCCACAGTGAGTTTGAGCATGAGCTCATAAATCTGCCCCATCATCCCCTTGGCCGAGGAGTCAGTCGACCGCATCACAAGGTAAGGCAGTTTCAACAGCTTGACAAAGAACTCAGCTGCTGCCCACCAAGCCTGGTTAAGCACAATGCTCTGGATGGAATCGGCCGCTGCCTTCTGCTTCCCTACGGCCCACGCCTTCCACGTTTCGCCTGCCACCAACACAGTCAGCTTCCCGTGGAGGTCTACAAGCCTCGACACTGCAATGTACTGGGTTCCGAACCGGGTGCCCGCTGGCTTCAACAGCTGCAGCACCTTGCCCCTCAGCTCCCCTGGCTCGCGCAAGAAGTTCCTCGTCCAGTGGTGATTGCGGACGTAATTTATCACCTCGTTCGCACCCTCAACCACCCTCTTCGCCCACGCCTGCTTTCCCACGTCTTCCATGAGCAGGTCTAGGACATGAGTGGCGCACGGCACATGCTCAATGTGCGGCCACTCCTCCCTCAACACCTTGCAGGCCTTGCCGTAGTTACTCCCCCCATCCGTGCATAGCGCCACCACATTCGCAGGCCCGATTTTCTGGATGATAGGGCGGAGGATGCCGGCAATGTACCCGCCTGTCTTCGTCTCCATGCGGCAGTCAATGCAGTCGGCAAACATGGCGCCGAAGTCATTGACTAACATGACGTTCGCTTGCGGCCTCCCGCACCGGTCTGTCATCATGTCTGAAGCCACGGTGACGCCATGCCTCTCCCAATTCTGTTTGAGTGCATCAAGGGCGAGATCGATGCGGGTGCGACACTCCTTCAACCCCGCTCCTCCAATGTACGTGCGTTTGGGCGGCACGTACGTTGTTCCCGCACGAGCGACCGCATGCACGGCATCGACGAAGAGTGGGTGGTCGGCATGACGTTCTGGGATGCGGAGGGCTGCAAACATGAGGCACAATGCCGCATCCGCCTCACGCTTAGCACATGCCACGCCGTTGCTGAAATACGTAGTTATCTTGCCCCGCTTTCCCCCTCCCCCCACGGCCTCCACCGCATCCGCGACCTCCTTACGCTTCTGGGCCTTGACAGACGCCTTCCCTTCGTATAGTGCCTGCATTGCCTCCCTCACCTCCTTTGGCGCCGAGGGACATTCCTTGACCTCCCGCCGCCCCTGTCCTTCCCACTCCGCGAAATGCATAGCGCACCGGTTGGGAATGCCTACAAAAGACAGCCCGCAATAACGACATTCCACCCTAGCTGTGGCGACCCCGGCCTCCTTAACTCTAACTTTGTAATGCTTGTAAACATCATGATTAGACTCTGCCTCGTAAATATTTGACGCTGCAGACGCTGTAGGATTAGCGTCTGCAGCACCATTAGGGGGGGTCGACATGGGCGTGGGCCCTTAACTTAGCGCGAAATTAGGTGGCAAGGGTGAGTGGGCGTGGGAGATGAGAGAATGACGACTAAATCTGATCTACGGCTATGTCGCGCGGAACTCTAGGGTTCCCGTTTCTCATGGAGAAGAGATTGTGATGGAAGAAGGGGAGAAAGTGGTTAGGTTGGAGTGGCCGTAGATGAACAGGGTGCTGTGCGGTTGAGCGGGGCAAAAGAATTGGATGCGTTTTTTGGTCGCTAGGTTGGGATTTGCGACTTGGCGAATGTCTAGTTGAATTCGCCAGGTCGCAATGTCGCGAAAAAATTTTGGTCGATTTTTTCGTCGGGCTGCCCCTAAAATTTTACCCGAGCGTTTAGCGTTTTACCACGCGTTTAGCGTTTAGCGTTTAAACGCTAAACGCTGCCCCGCCAGAGCGTTTGCGGTCACGTAGCTTTCAACCAAACTTGGAGCCTACTTTCCCTGATGTCCACTATGACGCACCTGAAGACAATTGACCTGGAAGGTTCCGCAGGCTTCAGTGCAGAGGGCAGCAGGCACCTCTACAGACTCCCATGACTGGAGAAGTTAGACCTCGGAAATACGGCAATTTCAGACTCTGCCTTGGAAGGTGTTGGGCTGATAAATGCCCTAAGGATCTTTCCAGAGACTAAGTCCCAGTTGTAAAAGGAGACTTGAGAAGTGTAGCGGAAGTTGAGTAGTTGAACCCTTGTACGAGTATGTGAGAACAAGTGATTGATTAAAAGAACAAGCATACAGCAATATATAGAAAGTAGGAAGGTAAGCAGTTGTAGAATACAGTTGAAGGGCAGTTATCGAGTCGCACAACGACTCGATTGTCGCTTCGGTTACCATTCTTGCAATTGTAACGATCTGTTACAGGATGGAATGTCCCGAGGAAAGGTTTGCTCAATGTTGCACTATTTATCACTACAAGGTGCTTTTATACTTCCAGAGTACATCAGGTAACCAGGTTTATCCTATCCAAAGGAAATAGACCCTTCTAGAAATAGAATCACCCTGCGTATAGCCACGCGAGGCTATTGGCTATAAGGGATTACGGCAAGATTACGCTAGATATAGCGCGCCAGTACATCCCGAGCCTGGTCGGTGATATAATTATAATAATAGGATAAACCAAAGGATAATGGAAAAGGAGGAATAGGAAACCAAATAAGATGAGATAAAGACCAAATGAATGAGGATAAAAAGAGGAATGAAATAGAAAGGAAATATGGAAAGGGGAAAATAGTAACGGGGTCGTACTCTCACACTTCCCCCCCTCAAAGCTGGGTGGTAGAAGTAACACCCTGCTTGACAAGGTAGTCGCGAAGAGGACGACGGGCGTTACCCATGTCGAGTTCACAGACGAAGCCTCAGAAGTATCATAACCCTTCCAGCAAAGAAGAAGCTCCAGAGTGCCAGTCTGACGATGACGGTGTCCGAGCACGTAGTTGTCACATGGCGTGGATGAACACCGGCGGCGACGGTGGTTGGCATTTGGTGTAGAGCGTGTTTGGTCTTGATAGGGTTTAAGAAGCTGGTATGGAAGGCGGTATGGATCTTCTAAGTGGCTGGTAGGCGGAAGCGGAAGGTGAATGAAGTAACATTTGCTTCAAAGGGGATAGTCCCGCAGAAGCAAGGTTGAAGCTTGGATGGAAGTTGGCTGATGTCGAGATTATGGTCTCAAGAAGGGTAGTGATGAGTTGCCAAGTGCTTGTGCTGATGTTGGATGTCCAAGAGGGCGCTTGTGTGGTCGATGTACAAGATGGTGGACGATGGCGATGAAATCGGAAGCTAGTTGGACTGTAGCAAGAACTGTCTGTTGCCACGGAGTGAGCAGGCTCCGTCCATGGCAATGAAGGATGGTGTGTATCGCCGTCAGTGATATATGGGTAGGTGCAAGTTGTGGTGTGATCGGATGGCGTCCGTAACAGACGAAGTACAGCGTCTGTCCAGTAGCGGCGTCAGGAGCATACTTATAGGCAAACTCCAGGACGGGCAGATGCAAGTCGGATTTGGAGATGTGAATGGTGGGAACAGTGTGCTGTAACGTGCAGATGAGTGGCTATGTTGTCCGATCCGTGCATGCTGTTACCCGCATCTGGTCCACGTGTGAAGATCACCAAGTGTTGGTGGTATGGCAGTTGTGTCGTAGTACTGCTTCTGTAGCAGTGTTGTATCCGTTACATGCAGCTTCTGTCGAATGATGGTCCATGCCGTAGTGTTGTCGCGAGTCATACCCACTGGGCATCGGAGTGCTGCGGATTGGAGAGCAGAATCACGAGTAGTAACCCTGTCCACCACGCGGTCTGCTACTCACATTGCCTTGAGTACAACAGCGCATGCGAAGTGCTGCTCAGCGTATCCCTTGTGTTCAGAACCATGCGAGGGGTTGGTACCACAAACGCGGAGCTGGTGCTTCCAGAATCGGCGCCAAAGTAGTTTCCCTCGGTGGTTGCTCAAGCAAGGAATCTCTGCTGCATAGATATCCCACTGTGATGGGTTAGGACATTTGGGAATGTTGGGGCTATTCCCAAAAAATCCTCTCCCATTTCCAAATGGGCATTGGTGACAGCCAATCCAGTATGACCTTATGCGCTTCCAGTTTAGCACGGAGGCCATCGGTAGGCATCGGTGTCTGGGCGCACATTTCGGGATAGGTCTTCTGGTGCCATCATGTGTTGTCTCATTCTGTCACTGTCCTTAGAAGTAGCGTTGATGTCGAAGAAGTCTCAGCTACTCATGATCGATGTTGAAGTCTGCTCCATTTCGGCAAACAGGGGTGTTGTTGGAGATACGCGGAGTCCACTATCCGGAGTGGCGTCGGCGCTCCATTTTACGCCTATCTGCTTCCGTGGAGTTGGTGCTGGTGATGGATTGGTTGTGACGCAGGTTTTATGACTTTAAGGAAAGCCATAGGCCATGAGGACTTGTATACCGGTAGAGTACCGCGGTCCTCCCATCCTCATAAGAGCAAATATCTGTTGCTCTTGAGGGTATATGGCATTGCCATATTGTTTCCTCGCATAGTGGTATCTCCTCCCCACTAGCTGGAAATCATAGTACTGTGCCTGGCCGGGACTTAACGATCCACTGGAATATAATCCAGCATTATCTCCATTGAGTGGAGAATCATCCATCAGGATTTGGTTGTGACTGTTGTGTCGAGTCTTCTGCTGCGGCGGCGGCGGCGGTAGCGACGACGGCGACGGCGGCAGCTGCTGCAGAGAATTTTCTTAACTCGTACCGGTTGAAGGAGAATCCATCAACTCCCCCTTCCCAGTAGAGTGTACCTGATGGGTGTAACAGGCGTAACTACCAGGAACACGTGCACATTGGTACACATGTGTTGCTCCATTGCTGCCGGTGATTGTTTCATTTGAGGGTGTGAAGAGAAATTTGCTTCTCCCCTCAAAGTATCCACGGGTAGCAATTCCTGGTATGCTCATCCGTGCCTCCGATGTACGGTCGGTAGAGCGCGTGATCGTGTTGTAGTAGTCCGCATCTCCCTCATTTGTTGACACCTCGTGTTGCTTGACGTTCTCCTGCATCGTCGAAGTTACGCTGATGCTTGTAACGCTTCGGCTTCTGGTAGAATCGCCTCCAATGCATGTGCCGTAGGGTCGCTAGTGAACGAGTACTTGCCGGATTAGAGGTTAATTACTCCTCAATCTGTCAAGCATCGTGACGTGCACGGAATTTTCTTCCACACAGGTCATTAACACCTGGAATCGCGACGCATGATTGGTGTGTCGCCTCGTGAGGTCGATGTTGAGACTGCTCCAATCAATCACCTCGGATGGCTGAGATTCTTGATGAAGACGAATCGGTCAGCTCCTGTTACAAAGTAGTGTCTCGCTGGCCTTGACGAGACAGGTTCACTGCGTCGTCGTTGCGTGCGAAATCTGCTCCTTCGCAGCAACTTGAACTTGGGAGCATTGCAAGAGAAAACAGCTACTTCTCTGCAATCCCATAGGTTGTCGATCAATTTGTATGAAGAAGTGTCTCATGGATGGAGGACATGTCTTCACGCAGCTCCATTGTTTTTCATGGGTGAAGATTCGCTGTGTTGATGTCGATCCATTTTTAACGAAGATGACTTCGTCAAAATAACTCGATCGTTATCGACACCAGTCAGAAGATGCGTCGATTGTGCAGTCGGTGGTCACGAATGTTGTCTCCATGATGATGATTTCCCATAGTGTAGTCTCTGCTGTATTCGTGCCGTTGATTCCGCACGGATCCGACGATCCACGTTCTCCTGTCAATTTTCTGCTTGTAGTAATTACCAAGTAGGTAATACTTTGGCGGATTTCTGACTCCGCAGATGATTCTTGCGCCAAATTCGTGACCAAATGTAGGATTCCGAATTGGGCTAACATGATTTGAATGTTGTCGAAGGCGGCTGCTTTCTGGTTCTGCGCGTCATTCTCCCCTTGTGCTGAACTCACGCTCCATCTCGTCCGTTGAAGCAGAAGTCGATCCGACGGTCCAAACTCCAAGCGATCTGAGGATACTCCTGAGTCGCGTTCAGCAGCTTTCGGCGCCCGGGCTGACTCGTTTCCTGCAGCAATTCTCGGTCGTCGATGTCAGCTGTCGAATGATCGGACGCTCCGAAAACCTTCGCGGCTTGCGAGGTCCCGTTCCCATTCGCACCGAAACGCAAACTCGCTCAGACGGATTTCGTTCTCGCCTCGGTCGATCTGAAGCGTCGAATCTCAATCGGACGGATGTCGTCGGTCGAACCTCCGCAGTGTTCCGCGCAACTCCAACTGTTGTCGCGAACTGCGAACTTCTCCGAATGTCGCAGGAAGTGTTCCGCCGGAACTGACGCGCTCGCCAGGTCGAGGCCGTTTGCCCCCGCGAAAAATCGGCACCGTCGATGCAGTCCATCGAACGGTCGGCGAGGCATCTCGCCTTCGAAGGGGACCCCAGGTGCAACTGCGAGAGGGGCGTCGAAACTTAAATGAAAGTGCATTGTACTTACAGGAATTGAAGTTTCGACTCCATCCTCCGCGTGCTCCTGGGGGCCCAGCGGTTAAGCGTTGAGCTGAACCCTTGGCTCTGATTACCAAGTGTCACAGGATGGAATGTCCCGAGGAAAGGTTTGCTCAATGTTGCACTATCAATCACTACAAGGTGCTTTTATACTTCCAGAGTACATCAGGTAACCAGGTTTATCCTATCCAAAGGAAATAGACCCTTCTAGAAATAGAATCACCCTGCGTATAGCCACGCGAGGCTATTGGCTATAAGGGATTACGGCAAGATTACGCTAGATATAGCGCGCCAGTACATCCCGAGCCTGGTCGGTGATATAATTATAATAATAGGATAAACCAAAGGATAATGGAAAAGGAGGAATAGGAAACCAAATAAGATGAGATAAAGACCAAATGAATGAGGATAAAAAGAGGAATGAAATAGAAAGGAAATATGGAAAGGGGAAAATAGTAACGGGGTCGTACTCTCATACGATCAGTCGCAACCTCCGGTTGTGACCCTTCGAGTCCTTTCATGTTCTTTGTCCATCCCCGCGTGTAACCTCCGTTGACTCGCGTACCCGTTACGATCTTCCTCGAGTGTGGTGTTTACACTTCAGAAACGCTAAGTCCTTCGAGATATTTCCAACACTCCCCTTCGTTTCTGGAGTGCTGCCGTGTCCGGATTCGGTGACGTTTGACTGCCCAGTCAGTAGCATGCAGTAATCGAACTTTGCTTTCGCCAGTTTCTTCGTCAGATAGTCTGCAACCATTTCTGTCGTAGGGCAGTAACTGAGTTGAAGTCTCCCCTTCGCGATTTCATCTTTGACGAAGAAATACCGCAGGGCGATGTGCTTGGTTCGGTTGGTGAAACCGTCCTTGTTCGCGATTTCGATCGCAGATTGGTTGTCGCAGAGGAGTGAGAAGACGGGCAGGGTCACAATCTTTGCTTCCTCGAGTAACTCTCGTAGGTAAAGTCCTTCCTTGGTCGGAGTGCAGAGGACGATATATTCTGCTTCAGCCGAAGATAGTGCGATTAGTTCCTGCTTGCTCGACTGCCAAGAGATAGTCCCGATAGGCTCTAGTCGGTAGATGTAGCCCGTTCTTGATCGTCGATTTTCCCTGTCTCCCGCGAGGTCGGCGTCGATGTATCCGAGTAGTTGTACGGACGATGTTGTTACTTTACTGTAGGTAAGTCCGGTCGTCGGCGTAGAGACGAAGTAGAGTAGTGCCCGATTTAGTTCCTCGAGATCTTCTTGTTCCGGCTGCTTCAGATGCGTCGCCAGTTGGCTCGCGCTGTAGGATAGGTCAGGTCGGCAGGTTACTGCTGCGAATAGTAGGCAGCCGAGCTTCTGCTGATACTCCTGGATTTTCTTCGCGGGGAGTTTTGCGGAGGTGTCGTTGTTGTTCCCGTAGCGGTAGGGAGTCGTGACTGTAGTCGGTGTTAGTCCGAATTTCTTCGCGACAATGCCTGCGTACTTTCCAGCATATACGTAGAACGCCGAGTTGTCTTCGATGACGTTCAGACCCAGGTACTGGGTCACGGTGTCAGACACCGTGAGTGTCAAGTCACTTCTCAGCTCCCCTTCGAACCAGGTGGCGATGTCGGTAGTGGAGCCGATGTAGAGCAGGTTTTCGACGTAGACGATGAGTAGGATAAAGTCCCTTTCCTTCTGTAGTCGGTACATGCCTTGGTCGTGCCGCAGCTGTAGGAATCCGATTCTGACGAGGCGACCGTGAAGATGCTGCTGCCAAAGCCGCTAGGCTTGCTTGATCCTGTAGAGGGATTTAATCAGCTGGCATACTTTTGTGGGGTCGTCGATGAATCCGTGGGGCTGCTCGACGAAGATCTCGGCGTCCACAGGTGCGTACAGGAAGGCATTTGCGACGTCGATCTGGCGCAGTGGTAGTTTCTTCGTGGCCGCGACGGTGAGTAGAAAACGCAAGGAGGTGTGACGGGAGACTGGGGCGAATGTTTCTGTGTAGTCGGTTCCGTATCGTTGATCGAATCCTCGTACGACCCAACGAGCCTTGAATCGTTTGATGGAGCCATCCGCGTTAGTCTTGATGCGTTACACCCACTTTCCCGAGAGTACGTTCTTCCCGTTGATGTTCGTTGCAGGTACCAGCTTCCATGTATTTCGGTCTTGCAGAGCTTTCAGTTCCTTTTCCATTGCCTCCTTCCATTTCGCCTTGTGTTCCCCCCCCAGAGCTTGCGACAGAGTCGTTGGCTCGCGCGGAGATGGCGGCGGCGGGTGCTGGACGGAGACCCATAGGCAAGTATCTGTAGTCCCGTGGGTGTGTGTCGAGGGGAGTTTTCGTTCCCGGAATAGGCTGCTTCGTCACCATCTTCTGTATCAGGTAAGAAGTTTGGGCCGATGCGTTCTGAGACATTTGTGTCGACTGGGTGAGGTGTAACGTAACCTTGGTCAGCGAAGTGGTAAAGGGTGTCGAGGTTGTTGCTATCGAGAGGATTGTCTTCGTCGCGTGGAACAAGCACGGAACAGTAAGGGAGTGGTCCGGCAGCTTCCGAAGCTCCAGGTACGTCTTCTTCTGCTGCGTCAGCCTCGGCAGCATGGTCGGCGAAGGAGCGAAGGCCCGCGAAGCCGTCGGTGGGGTCGTCTGTGTTGGCGACGTTGTCCAGGTAATGCTGCAGTGTCAGTCGTTTGTAGAAGATCACATCACGGGATGCCACGGTATTTCTGTCTTGTATGTCGAGGAGTTTCCATGCTTGGAAATGTTTTGCGATGCCGAGGTGTAGTCCCCACCGTGCTCGTTGAGTGAAACGTCCTGCTCGGGCTATGTGGGGTCTGTACTGTACCATGCAGCCAAAAACCCGAAGTAATTTTGTGCTGCCCCTTTTTCGTGTCCACAGCAGGTGCGGTGATGCGTTGTTGGGAAGCGAGGACGAGGATAACAAATTCTGCAGGTGGACTGCATGGGTCATCGCGTCTGGCCACAGAGTGTTGGGCAGTCTCATCCCCAGGAGCAGCTTTCGCATCGTCGTCTGCAAGGTCCGGTTCATTCTTTCTGCGACCCCCTGCTGCTGGTGAGCGTAGGGCAGAGACACCAGGCGTCTGATTCCTCTTTCCGCCAAGTAGTTCCTGAATCGTTGTGACTGGTATTCCAGTGCGCCGTCTGACTGGAAGCTCTTGAGCTTAGTTCCTGATTCTCGTTCAGCGATGGGGAGCCACGTCGTGAAGGCTTCAATAGCTTGATCGCGCGTCTTGAGGTTGTAGTGCCAAACATATCTTGTTGCTGCATCGATGAACGTGATGACATAGTTGAAGTCGGCTTCAGTGTCGTCTTGAGGCATGTTTAAGATGTCGCTGTAAACTTTTTCCATCGGTGCGTATGCAGGTGCGCTTGGGTTGTGATGTGATGGAAAACGTTGGTGGGGGAGATCGGCTTCGGGGCACGTGAAGCACCGTGTGCGTGGTCGTCGAAGTTCTTGGCCGCTCGTTGTAAGAAGAGCGTTTCTCTCTAACACTTTGGCTTGGATGGTTTGTAGTACTGTGCTGTTTGCAGGGTGCCCGAGACGTTGGTGCCAGATGTCGTCGGGAGCGCGATGGCCGGGCGACCGTTGGTACATATCGGTGTTGGAGAAGAACGCGACAACCATGGCGGGACTTCGGCAGACTTCTCGTGTGATTGGCATAAGTTGATCTGCTTCGGTTGGTGGTCCTCGGATTGCTGGTGATGGTACTCGGCTGGGTCCCGCTGCTGTTACTTTAGGTGATATCGAGGAAGGAACGCTTGCTGGTACTTGTCTTTCTTGTCGAATAACTGCTAACGCTCGTGTTCTCTCTGCTGCAGGTATGGTATTGGAGTACCAGAAACCATCTGGGGTGAAGTCGGGGTCAAGATCCGGCGGGTGCGTCCAAGCGGCGAACGGCACGATGCCATCGCTGTCGGCAGTACCGCGGTCCGGGACAAAATCCAACACGAAGACACCGGACTTCAGGAGAGCACGACCGATGAAAAGACCGCCCTTCCTGTGGTAAAGGCGAAATTCGTTGGAGTCCGAATTGCATTCCAGGTGAATCCCTTTTGCCATTAACTGGCTGACGCTGAGTAAGTTGTATCCCAAGTTGTCGACGATTAGAACTTTGTTGAGTTGTAGTATGACGTTCGTCTCCATGGACTGAAGCTTTACGACGCCTTGTCTGTTTGTTTTCAGGTTCTCGTTGTTGGCGACGGTGATGATGACATCGCGGTTGAGGTGTCGCTCTCGCTACACGAAGCGCCCGGAAGAACACATGTGTTGACCGCATCAGCTATCCAAGAACCAAGTATTTCGCCCGGTGGGTTCGGCGTTGGCGACTGCAGCGTATGTCGGGTTAACTTGAAGTCCTTGTGAGCACGGCGGCAGCAGTTCTTCTTCATCTGGAGCGTAAGTGGGTGATGGGCCGGGTGCACAGTTGTCGATGTGTACCATGCAATTGATGATGTTTGGTATGCCTTGTGCAGATGTGGAGGAACGCCTCGGCGGGCTTTCTTGAGTGGAGGCGACTTGTGGGTCTACTAGACGATAAGCTCGTGGGCGTGTGCAGTTGACTTTGGAGTGTCCGGATGTTTGACAGTTGTGGCAGAACGGCGGCACAATAGTGAGTCCTTTGTTGCCTTGTTGATCTTGCTTGCCACGTCGGTTGTAGTTGTTGTCGTTCCTTCGTTGAGTGTAGGAAACTAACGGTTGTTGCTTCCTTGGTTGTCTTTCTTCAAACAGGTCCATCTCCTGTTGTTCAGCATGAAGCTCGGCGCAGAGGTGCATCTCCGAAATTCTTCCGTGGGCGCGAAGAAGCGAGCGGGTGGTTCTTCATTCTGGCCCGAGCCTAGCGAGGACAAGCGTCACGAAGCTTTCTTCAGTGATTGTGCCTCCGCACCGAAGCAGGCAGTCACGGAGTGTCTGGCAGCGACTCATATACTGCATCGCCTTTTCCCCGGTCTTCATCTGTATTGTTGTCAGCTGCTGCATGAGTCTGCTTTGTGTTACGCTGTCGTTTGCTTGTTAGAGACACTTGAGGTGATGCCATGCGAGTTCCGCGGAGTTTCCATAGCTCTGATACGTTCCGATGCTTTGCTGTTCTTGTGGTGACAGGTTCCACAGGAGAACTGTGTACGCAAGCAGTGACTGATACGTGAAGATTTCTTGCTCTTTTGCAGTGCCATTGCTTGGAAATGGGAGGGACCCGTTGAATTATCCCAAGAGGTGTGCAGCCTCCATCAGCAGCTCAAACTCAAAGCTCCAGGTAAAGAAGTCGTGTCTGTTGAACGGTGAGGATGTCTGCAGTTTGATAACGTGTGAAAACTGCGCCTAGAGACTCAGTATCTCGTTTGGTGTCTGTTGTGATGCAGCTGCTGTTGGTTGGGCATGGGGCGGCATGAACTCGAACGTCCCTGGTGAAGAGTGATAAGGCGCAAAGGTAGGTGCTTGATTGTGTCGCCCGAACGATGAGTTGTCGAGGCTCATCGGCGCCAATCCCATGTTTCCTCCGTTGCTTTGTGTTGAATGCGCAGGTGTCCTTGTCTGCTGCTGCTGGTCGAAGTGTGACATGAAGCTGAAGAACCTTTCCATAAGGTTCGGGTCGACGCTTGAAGAGGGTGATGGGGTCACCATTTTAGGTGCTCTTCCTGTTGTTTCTTGAGCAGCGCCGGTCTCGGATTGCAGTCCTGAAGTGTGCAATCCAGAGTTGCTGGGTTGGGTGTCTTGGGTGCTGGGTGAGCCCGTAGAGGTCTTCTTGCCCTTGTTGTCCATGACTTGTAATCAATGAAGTTTGTTGAGGTGTTGACTGTAGATAGACGTTGTTGCTGGGAGTTTGATCTCTGACCAGCTCTCATACCATGTTGGGCTGAGAAATGCCCTTAGGATCTTTCCAGAGACTAAGTCCCAGTTGTAAAAGGAGATTTGAGTAGTGCAGCGGAAGTTGAGTAGTTGAACCCTTGTACTAGTATGTGAGAACAAGTGATTGATTAAAAGAACAAGCATACAACAATATATAGAAAGTAGGAAGGTAAGCAGTTGTAGAATACAGTTGAAGGGCGGTTATCGAGTCGCACAGCGACTCGATTGTCGCTTCGGTTACCATTCTTGCAGTTGTAACGGTCAGTCGCAACCTCCGGTTGCGACCCTTCGAGTCCTTTCGTGTTCTTTGTCCATCCCCTCGTGTAACCTCCGTTGACTCGCGTACCCGTTACGATCTTTCTTGAGTGTGGTGTTTACACTTCAGAAACGCTAAGTCCTTCGAGATATTTCCAACAGAAGGCATATGGGCACTGGGGGTTCTCAATTATCTCTCCCTTAGCCACACCAATGTCACTGATGCTGGCCTCCTGCACCTGACAGGCCTTTCCTCCCTCAAGCATATGGGTCTTTATGGCTGTCGGTGTATCACGTCTGCTGGCATGGTGCGTGTGGGGCAGTTGACAGGCCTTGAAAAGCTGTGGCTCACCAATTCTGCAGTGGGGAGTGATGGGCTGCAGCACCTGGCCTCCGTGACCCAGTTGGAAGAGCTTCATCTGCCAGATGGGAGGGAAGTTACTTACACAGGACTTTGCAGAAGGTTTGGTATGGTTATTGTTAATGGAGGATAAACGTACCCTGATTATGGCAGAAAGATAGAGAACTGGTTGAGGGATATTGTTTTGCTTTTTGGATATGCACAGTACGTGCAGTATATGTCAATCAAAGCTATTGTGTGGACTAAACTGATTCACAATCAAATGCAAGGCCATGACGTGAGAATTGCGTGAAGAAAGATTGCACTCGGGTGTTTCGTGTGTTGCACTTTGCAACTACCAAGCAAATCCTTAGTGAGCAAAGCAAATGTCCCCATCACATAGGACGATTCTTCTCTCTCCGCTTTCACTCTTCCTACCTCTTCAGACCTTGGCTGCATCCGTGCCACTAACCCTTCCCGGGCAGGTGAGCTTATACGATGGCCAATGAGCCTTTTGACACTCTCTGCTGCAGTACGCTGTTAAAATAATGCAATAACTAGAATGAGGCATGCATGCTGGTTTTGTGCTACGCTGCTGTACTCTTTATAAGCATGCACCTACCGGTATCTAGCCTATAACAATATATAAATATGTTGACACACCCCCTAGGCTAGACAAGGGGCAGTGTCTGGCAAGAGACAAGCAGCTCAGGGTGGCACTACTAGTCCAACCTCTGAGGCAAGTGTCTGAAGACTAGTCATAAAATTACAAACGAGACAAGAGCAAATCAGGGCGGCACTACTACCGTAAACTCCCGGATAGAAGACCCGGGTGAATAGTATTGTGATATAATTCATACTTAGCATTTCTGTAAGTCGATTATAGGTAGATAGTGTCGAATCCTACTGTAGAAGATAAGTCCGTAGAATGACATCAGCAAATAGCGCTGGTCATGAGGACAGTCGTTTCAGTCACACGAACAGTCGCATCTCTTCAGTGTCATTTAGGGCGCATAGCGCGATAGTGACGAACAGGTTCATTAGCGAACATGTACTTTCCTAGAGCTATAAATCCTTGTTATGCCTTTTCATTATTTACTTTGATTACCCCACAAGTTCATGAGCTCAGGTTGTTCAAACCTTGACTTTCACAAGAGTTATACTCAGATTCAATTTTACAAGACTTCCGCTGTCTTACTAATCTACCATTCCAGTAAAGATCCTAGGCTAACACTTGAGGTTTTCCAAGTGTTCGTGTTTGCAGATTCCATACTGAGTCTCCTGCAACACGTGTCAAATTATTACAAATAGAAGACCCTAGGGTCTATTATCTGGGTGTTTTCTTATAAATGGGTACTCTGTTTACAAGACATGGATTTTGTATAGGTATGACATAAGACCTTCCTGGGTCGTGTATTCGGAATTTGCTGCCGCAATGCTAGTGCCACTGCGAAAAATGGTCCACGATTTGCTGCCAGAAATTGCTTAGGCAGAAATTTTCTCACAAGCGCACCATGCCATAATGATTGTGGCCAAATCGCAACATTCCTGTTGGCCCACAACTCGATATGGACGTGAGACAGTAATAAGATATTATACATGCAATTTTTCGTAAACTTTAATGAGTTCTGTTCATAAGAATTATAAGACCCCCTATTCCTTCTGTTTATAAGACAAGCCTCCAAATTCTTAGGGGGTATTGGACAAGACCCGTGTGTCTTCACGTTGTTCCGTATGTCTCTGAGCGGTGCAGCAGTCGAAGTAGTGGTGACTGGTGGGGAAAAATATTTGCTGTGCGCAGCTTCCACGGCATGTCCAGGTGGATGGAGCCGTGCTGGAAGCATGAGAAGAGAAAGACTCCATTAGGAGGAGTGGAGAGTGGTGCCAATGGTGATGCTGAGAGAGAGGAGGCTGAGGGAGGGTCAGCGTGGAGAAGAGGAGCCACAGCTGAGGTGACCCCCTTTCTGAAAGCTGGATGGGATTGAGGGTTGAGGGGGGAGCAGCAAGGCAGGGAGGGGTCGCCCGAAAGGGACGTGCTTAGAGGCGCTTGACATGGGTGCAAGGGCAGTTCCGGTACATGAGAGGCAGAAACAGAAGGCGGTGGGGACAATTACGAAGTGTGAGACATGCATGGCGGACATGCATGGCGGCCATGCATGGCGGGAGAAACCACACAGTGCATGGTCTCAAGTGTTGGCCTTTGTGTTACTCCCACCCCACCCACCCCCACGCCACACTCACCTTTCCATCAACACACCCTCGTTCTCGCGCTCGGCCTCGCATCAAGCCACCCTCGTATAGCGCCCACCCTAGTTATCACTCTCACCCTCCCAACACACTCACCCTCCCATCACACGCACCCTCCCATCACATGCACCCTCCCATCACACGCACCCTCCCATCACACGCACCCTCCCATCACACGCACCCTCCCATCACACGCACCCTCCCATCACACGCAACCTCCCATCACACGCACCCTCCATCCATTTCTTCTCCTCTTCACTGCAGGTGTCCACTTGTTCCAGGCAGTCTTTGGGCTTCCCGCTGCTCGCACTAACCGCCTCTGGCCCCACAATGAGCCGCAGCTGCGGCCGAAGGCACAGAAGTCAGAAGCACAAGGCACAGAAGAAATAAGCACAGGCCCAGTCTCAGTTTAGAGCTCGCCCTTAGTACGTTGAACCATCCCCACCTCCGGTGCTTTTTAAGGCGTCTGAAAATAAGAGCACAACTCACCGCGCTAGTGTGTCGTAATCGCTGTTAATCAGGACGACTTTTGAGGCGCCTCAAAAGTAAACTCTAGTCACCAGCTGACCTCATTGCTGCCTTGCCAGCCAGGTGAGCTCACTTTTGCCTTGCCAGGAGAACTCTCTTGTGCCTCGCCAGGTGAACCCACCGCCACTATGTCATAGTTGCTGTTGATCAGGAAGAGAGGCGTGGAGATGTACGGCAGCAGGTGCTCTGCCAGAAACACTGACGTGCAGTGCGGTGATGACGGGTGAAGTGAGGTGACGAAGGGTGGCGAGGTGTGTGGATGGGCATAAAGAGGGGATGGGGATCAGAGGACAGGAAGAATGATAAGGGGCCGTGGAGTAGAGAACGGATGGTGGAGAGGAGGAGAGGAAGGGAGATGGTGGCACATCTTGCTTGACTTACTTAGGCACATGTGGATGGCATGGCATATGATGCATGCATGGCATGGGCATATGATGCATGGCACACGATGCATGGCACATGATGCATGGCACATGATGTATGGTAGATGATGCATGGCACATGCATAGTGCTTCTCTGGCGGCTGCTTTTGGTTTGAGTTGACTCGGCGGCGTGATCCGAGACTAGACGGGCACAAAGCGCCTGCTCAGGGAAGGGGCGCACCTCGTAATGCTTCTCTGGCGGTCGGTCCTTGAGGCATGCTGGAGGTAGACTGGCAGACATGTTCTGAGGCGGAGAGGCGGGCGAGGGGAGATAGGGGAGAGAATGTTGTAATATATTATTATATACAACATGCATGACTAGAATAGGAGGTGTAGACATTTAAATGATTGGGGGGTTGTTGGTTGGGATCACGGCGCGGTGCTCAAATGCCACCAGGTTGGCACTGGTGGCGAAGTATGTCGTCTCCGGGAAGCGGAGGTGGGTGATCCGCATGTGATCCCGGAGGTACGACAGGCGCCTGGTGGTGGGCATGGGTAGCAAGGGACGACCCGCATCTGAGTGTGTGCAAGTTCATGAATCGGGATACAAGGGCAAAGGTTGGGGTCGTGCATACCCATCAAGAAAACCCAGCTCCCTGGGGAGCTCGGTGCGGATGGCAGCCAGGATGTGGTGCGGGATCCCAAGGTCCGCCTGGTGCATGATGTCTGACATGATGGCCAGGAAGGGGTTGCTCCAAGGGGCACGCGAGATCTCCCACTTCCAGAGCACGCTCTGCAAATGCAGAGCCGGGAATGAGGCGAGATAACATGTTGTTAGAGGTCCGGGAAACACAGACTGTTGCTTAGGGGGTATTCGAGAACGACGTGAAGCGAACCGACACTGGGTGGAAATCGACGGGGATAAAACCTTGTAACCTCCTGGAAAGATCAAGGAATCACTGAAGGAGTTCCAAGATATTCTTCCTGACGACCTTCTGAACGAGCTACCGCCATACCAAACGCACCACCACAAGATCGTGCAAGAACCACGTTCGAAGCCGACCTTCCGAGCACCATATCGGCTCAGCCCCACAGAGCTAGTCGACGTGAAAAAACAGATCGAGTATCTCCTCGCCAGAGGACTCATCTGGCTATCCACTTTGCCATACGATGCCCCAGTGCTCTTCACACCGAAATCGGACGGAAGCCTGCGCATGTGCATCGATTACCGAGCTCTCAACAAGCAGACCATCAAGAACAAATACCCAATACCACGAATCGATGACCTGCTTGACCAGCTTCGGAAAGCCACGGTATTTTCCAAATTGGATCTGCAGTCCAGATACTGGTAGATACGAATGGCGGACAATTCCATCCACAAAACTTCCTTCCTAACTCGGTATGGGTCGTACGCGTATCAGGTAATGCCGTTCGGACTCACCAACGCACCGGCAACGATCCAAGCCGAAATGAACCACATTCTACGCTGACTCTTGGACGAATGCGTGGTGATGTACCTGGACGACATCGTCATCTACTCGCGCAATATGAAGCAGCACGTCGAACACCTGCGACGCGTCTTCGAGTTTCTTTGATGAGAGCGATTCTACGTCAAATTGTCCAAGAGCGAATTCGCCCTTGAGAAAGTCCAATTCCTATGACACATGGTGAGCACTTAAGGAATTCACGTCGACCCCAAGAAGATCGAAGCCGTACGCGCATGGAAGACACCCAAGAACGTGAAGGAGTTGCAGCAGTTCCTAGGCTTCGCTAATGATTACAACAGGTTCGTGCCACAGTACGCGAAGATCGCAACATCACTCACGAATCTGCAGAAAAAAAACATGCTTATAAGTGGGAGCCGAAGCACCAGGAAGCCGTGGAGCAGCTGAAACAGGCACTCACGTCCGCGCTTGTACTCAACTTGCTAGACCCCGAACACGACTACGTCATCGAAGCTGATTCCAGCAACCAGGCAGTGGGAGCAGTCTTAATGCAAGACCAGGGGAATGGACTGCAACCAATCGCCTACCTCAGCAGGGGCAGAACTAAACTACCCGATACATGACAAAGAGGCCCCTGCTATCGTCATTGCCTTCAAAGCTTGGAGATGTTATCTCGAAGGACGAAAAACAACCGTCTACACCGACCACTGCAGCCTGAAATATTTGAACACAACCAAACCTCTTCAGGTGGCAGGTCCGGTGGATTGACTTCCTCGAGACACACTTCCACTATGACATCGTGTACAAGCCCGGCCACAAAAACAAAGCAGACGCACTTAGCCGGCCTGCACACGTTGCCGCCATCCCGATCGAAGGGATGAACCCACTTCTCAAGGGACTCTTCACACACGGGTACACAATCGACCCCGAAATTCCCTTGGCAAAGAAGCGACATCTGCTACAGTGGGACAGTGACATCGCGTACCGGAAGGGATAAACGAAAATCTGGGTACCCAATTACCCTCCATTGCGCCAGTTACTACTCGAAGAATACCACGATGTCCTATACGCAGGACACTTCGGTAGCAATAAGACACTCGCCGGTATCGCAAAGCAATACTACTGGCCCCATTTGGCAGACGATGTCTAGAAATTCGTCACCTCGTGTGATACATGTCAGCGGATGAAGAGCAGCAAGCAGAAGAAGGCGGGACTAATACAGCTTCAACCTGTCCCAGAACAACCATGGCAAGTGGTTAGCATGGATTTCATCACCGGGTTACCAACTACCACAAGCGGTCATGACGCAATCCTCGTCGTCATTGACGAATTCTCCAAAATGGGACATTTCATCCCGACACATACGACTGCACGCACCGGGGAGACGCATGGATTCGCGACGGGGCGGCTCTTCAAGGGCAACACATAAAACAAACAGTAAAGCACGGGGGTGGGTCAGTCATGATATGGGGGTGTATGATGTATGATGGCCCTGGATACATGTGTAAAATCGACGGTCGTTTGGACGGGCAGCTGTATCGAATCATCTTGCAGGATGAGCTTGCACAAACCATTGAGTTTTATGACCTTAATACCTCTGATGTCATTTTCCAGCATGACAATGACCCCAAGCACAAGTCCCGCCTTGTGCAGGAGTGGTTGTCCGAGCAGGAATATTCAGTCCTGCTGTGGCCCTCTTCATCCCCAGATCTCAACCCCATCGAGCACTTGTGGGCCCATCTCAAACGCGAGCTGTCCAAGTATGAGCACCCCCCCTCAGGAATGCTCCAGACTTGGGAGCGGATTCAAGAGATTTGGGAGGGGATAGATGCTGATGTGTGCAGGGGGCTCATTGATAGTATGCCTAGGAGGGTGAAGGCGGTGGTCAGGGCTAAGGGAAAATGGACTAGGTACTGATTTCAAGTGTGTCTTTTGCATAGTTTGAGCATGGCACAAACTGTCCGAGTGTACTTGTGTGTGTATGGATTTTTCCCAGGCACGTTATACTGTATTTTCGGGGCTAGTTCCCATGTGACAGTCTTGTATAGGCATATGTCTAACTCTTCCTTAAAACCTGGCAATGAATAAGCTGCATCTCTAAACACTACACACGATTATTCGCCTACAGAGGCTGAGATACGGACAATTTCTTCCGTCGCTGTACGCCGTTCTTCCTCTGCTACGGATGCCACGTGCTCACGCCGCAAAAACCAACAGCATCAGCTACAGTCCAACCCGCACACGACTCCATCACAACCATGCATCAGCTTTGGGATCGGACCCACAAGCGCCAGGCCGATCGCCATCGCAATGACCACACCATCACCGTGGGAGACCAGGTGCTCCTCGACACCCGCAACCTTTACATTAGCCATCTTCCATCTAAACTTCGACCTCGCTTCTGGGGGCCTTCCAACAAGTCTGTCTGCCCCCTTGGCCTTAGTCCCTCCCACCTCTCCTACTCTCCAATATCCTAATTAACCCATCATAGTCAAGGACACTCCCATCTGGCAAATAGAAGGTCTTCAGCTTGCTGAGGGAGGGCGGGCAATGTAGCCCAAACTCCTGCACCTGAGTCTCCAAAAGTTCCAACACCCCCAGGCATCTTAGCCTCCTCACATGCACCATGCTAGCAGAAGTAGCGTGCCTACAACCGTGAAGCCAGAGGGTGTTGAGTGCAGTAAGGCCTGCAAGGTGCTGCAAGCCAGCATCAGTAACATTGGCACCGTACTCAATTGTGAGGCGCCGAAGACTGCTCACTGCCCCAATGCCTTTCGGTGCACTGTCTGGAACATTGGTGTGGCTGAGACATAAGCTCTCGAGTTGTGGTAGCCTGTAGAGGTGCTTGATGCCCCCTGCATTGAAACCAGAGAATCCGTACAAATCAAGCCTCTGCAAATGAGTGGCGGTGGACACACGGGTGAGGACGACATCTGAGATGCAGGGAAGCTCCTTGAAACTCAAATTAGTCAATTGCAAGGCCGCTGCCTTTGAGTCGACTAAAAAACAGACTCATTACAGACGGGTGAAAGTGGAGACATGGGCGAGCAGTGTCTGAGATGCAGGGAAGCTCCTTGAAACTCAAAGTGCTCAACCCGGAGGCCTGCTGCATTCTCTGGGGAACATGCAACATGAATGGAAATGGGGAAAGTGACAACGAGCATGTGTGGAAGCAACTGGTGCTGCCATGCACCGCATTGAGAGCACATGTGACAACAAGTGGTACTAATATGCATGCATCACACCCCAGTAAATAACATGTGGGCACAACTGGTGCTGTCAGGCATCACAGTAGTAAGAGCATGTGTCATGTAAGGACAAGTGCAATGCCTTCGTCACCCCCATGCACAGACTTTGCAAGTAGTGAAATACGTACCATCTACAAGACCTCTTCATCATCCAGCTCCATTGTACCATCCATAATCTCTGCCAAATTCCTCATCACGGTTCCCAACTTCCTTGTAACTGTTCCAAATTCCTTCTGCAATGTCGCCACCTGTCTCTCCAATGCCCCCCTTAGGGTCTCCCTAATGGTAATTTTATTCCCCATCTTCATCTAACACTCCTTCTATTTAGTAAATATACCCATTCACTGCTGGCAATATCCCCTCCCCTTCCTCCAGATTGACCATTCCAAGTGCCTGTAGTATGGTTGGGGGGGGGAGGGGGAGATGATGTGTGATAAGAGAGGTCGAGGAGGAAGAGAAGAAGAGAAGTTGGGTAGAGAGTGTTGAGGTGGCAGATGGAGGAAAGGGAAAGTGAGTTGGCAGTTTTGAAGCAGCAGTTGGCATCGGCAACTCAGCGACTGGTGGCATGCATGGCGGCACTGGAGAAGGCAGCCGCAGCAAAAGAGAGCAGAGCGGGCAGGGGTGAGAGGGATTAGGTGTGGGGTGGAGGGGGGGAATGTGGGGAGAAATTGAGGAGGGGCAGGGAGGGGTGCGGACAGAGGGAGAGGCGAGGGGAAGAAAGGTGTGGCAATGCAAGTGTGGTTCAAGCAAAAGCGTTTGGTGGTAAGGCTTGCAAGGCATGGCAGGGCGATGAGTGTGAGGGTAGTGAGAGGAATGCCCCTACAAGCAGCACTGCTATCTCCACTGCCACCATTCCCTCCTCCTCCTTGCCTGCTCTCGCCTCATCACAACATCCCCACTCCTATCCTCCTCCCTCTCCTCTCCACCCATTCTTCCCCCCACCGTGGCCCTTCTGTGGCTCTCTGCCTTCCTTGCTCACTCTGCTCACCTGGCTGCTGCCCCTCCGCTGCCGGCCCCCCTCCTCACAGTGCTTTCTCTCGTGGCCGTTGCTTCGCTCTTCACCGCCCTCGCTCTCGCCCTCGCCCTCGCCCTCGCCCTCACCCTCCCTGCCCTGGGTGTTTGTGCTATGCGTTTGTTTGGAGGCCAGCCCTGATTGGTCAGGATGCCTAGAATCCTATCTGGAGACACGCCAGGGCATTAAAGCATGTGGACGTGTATTTGGGTGGGAAGGCAGAGGAGGGAGGGGAGGTGGGTGTGTGTGGCACGGAAATCCATGTGCCGAGAGGAAGGAGCGGCAAAGAGAAATATGCTGGCACCAGCAAGGGGAGGTAGATGAGGGAGGACTTGGCTGGCATCAAGGCACATACCGTAATCACTCGGATAGACGCCCCTAGGGGCGTTTACGAGACTGGTTTGAAAACGCGGGGGGGCGTTTGATCGAATAAAAAAAATACGCCCATGGTCGTTCTAAAGGGATTATATGGAAATTTTACATTTGACATTAAAACGTACCTACTGGTCTGACTTGTGCAATGGGATTAATTTTAGCAAGGCTTCATGAGTCAATCGCGCTGGAAGTCCAGTCGGCAAGTTGCCAGGCTGGAAACTCGTTGTTCTGACACGAATCGTGCTGGCACGAAGTGTCAACGAGGGTAAGTTCCGCTTCTGGCCAGCACGAAGCGAGAAACCTCAGTATAACCTGGATCCGCTTCGACTTTTTGCGGAGTGTTTCAAGAGAAATTACGGGGGGGGGGGGCTTATAGGAAACAGGTTTAGAAAAATGGAGGGGGGCCTATAATCGAGTAATGCTTATAAGTCCCAATGCACGAGTTAGAGCCCATGGGACTAGTCCTATGGAGGGGCATCTATCCGGGTGATTACTGTATGGTATGACACAATTTGTACAGTATGTAGGTTATACTGTTAGAATACTAGAATCTAGGTGGGTAGGGGAGAAGCCATGGAATGGCGCGAGGTTTTAGGCTAGGAAAAATATCGAGAGAGAAGAGGGGAATGAGATTAGAAGAGAGAGGGATACAAGGAGGGAGTTGTACCCTCTACAGTAGGTTCCAGTAGCACCTGCCAAGCCAACAATTATATATAAGATACAGTATAATTTAACACACCCCCTAAGCTTGGTAGCGGCAAGCCCATCACACACACAGCACACGAAGCCACACACCCCCTAGCACCCCCATACTCGGCAGCAGCGACAGCTACTTCAGCACGGTCAACCCCACGGCGCATGAGGCGGGGCGACATCAGGCCTCTGGATAGGATTAGAAGTACTCTTTCTTGTAAGGGTACTCACTTGCTGCCACTTTTTCTGTAAGGGTATATTTTTAAGTTACTTCGTAATATAAGGGTCCTAAATATTTGTACTTTTTCACATAAGGGAATAACTCCAGCGCAGCCTTACACTTTACTATAGTTACAGGATCTCGCGTGATCAGATGACTAACATGTTGCAGATCTGATGTGACGACGTGGCTTGGGCTTCATTCGACAGGGTGCACCAAGATTTTTGTTAGTTAGCGCTGAAGTGGAGGGAATGCCGCACCTTGGTAATTTTGCTGTTCTAATTTATGTGGTCACGAGTTAGGGCGTATTTCTACATTAGTACGTTCAGTACCAGGGAACCAAACTTCGCAAACTACCAAATCGAACCGAACGGGGAATTCGCGTTTTGACCATCAGACCTCACTGTTTCGCGTTTCAGACTCCATTTCAGGTTTGCTGGTACTGAACATTGTCTTGTAGAAATACGTCCTCAATCCCTAGACCCTTCCTGGTCGCGACTTGAGTTCTCGTTGTTAGTGATTTATGCGGCATTCGTGATTTCATCAATTTAGTGAGTTGTAGGGTACTTGAGGGACAGCCCCAGAGGCTTGGTTAAAAAAATGCGCTATGCACTGACTACGCAAACGTTAACAGTGTTTGGGCTGCCTAAATAACTCATTGTTGCCAGACATGCGAGTGAAGGTGTCCCAAATATAATCCTTTCCGGAGTTAGGGCTGATGCCACCCTAAGTGATTGTGCCCCTCTCGTTTTTTTTTTTTTTTTTTTTTTTTTTTTCATTTCTTTAACTAATGTAGTAGCGGATACGACACTACCGGCATGAATTAAACATTCAAGACGGCAGGTTTTGTAACTGTGCGCATGACTTCTCGGGTGAGTGGCAGCCATAAAAAAGCGTAAACCATTACAGTAGCAGAAGAAACTGACAGCAGGAATCTCCATCGTACGCGGGCAGGGGCCAGTTAAAAACTCGTGAAAACATAAATAGAAGTCGCCGATATTTCGTAGGCGCGATATTCCCTCGCCTAAGTGGGTAGGGGGGAAGAGAAGGTGTGACATATCGTGTCCAGGGATTCCTTTTCGTTTCAAGCTACCCTGAAATTTCAAGGAAGTAATTCCCTCAAGTCTGATTAGAACACACTTGGCACTGGGGGACTTAGCCGAATGCTCCGGGTTGCGAGGTGTATGGGAGGACTGTCTCTATTAGTGGGGGACTTTGCCGAATCCTCTGGGTTGCAAGGGTACTACAGGAGCCCTGTCTCTGCCAGTGGGGGACTTCACCAATTTTTCGGGGTCGCTCGAGGGATATGGGAGGAATGTCTCTGGCAGTGGGGGAGTTAGCTGAAATCTGGGGTTGCGGGGGGTATAGGACGAATGACTCTCGGATTGGGGGGACTTCGCTGAAATCTATAGGTTGCCAAGGGGAGAAATTATTATAGCGGGGGATCGCATGTGTGATTGTGTAAGGGTGATTTTACACCATAATTTTCCGCATCAAGGTCCTTACACTCGACCACTCTGGAAAAACAGGGTCCCGTATAGATCTAGTTTTCTTCATAAGGATAAAAAACTAAACCACTTTTAAATATAAGGGTCCAACACCTACACTGAGGGAAAAAACCGTCCGGATGTTTGGCACGAAGTTGGGTTTTTAGGCTTTAAGACTACTGTATGGTAAACCTGCAAGATGCATGGTGGTACGCGTTGGGAGAGGCACAAAGTGGATGCGTTCACAGCACTAAGAACTAGAATAGTACATTGGATCCAACTCATATTCCAAAAGATATACAACGAGTACATCCGGACAGTTTTTTCCCAGGACAAAGAGCAAACTTCCGAACAACGTTTCTAGTACCTAGTCCACCTACTCTTGGCGTTGATCACCATCCGCACCCTCCTAGGCATGTTATCTATGGGGTTAGTGCAGACCTTTGCATGAAGCTTCTCGCACTCTTCCTGGACCCACCATTTTGCATAAGGGGGTGAGCACAAGGAAAATTGCAAAGTATTTGAGCGTATGCATAAGTATTGTACACAAATTCTGAATGAATGTTATCTCAGAGACTAGCCAAGCCGAGGGGTGGCCAAAGATGCCATTAGTTAAATGGTCCCGGCTTATCATGGGTCGTCTTCGTCGTATCGTTCTAGGGTAAAATCACGAATAGAGTGGCAAAATCTAGCATTCCCGCCACGAATCTTAGGGTAACAGAGCACGGTCGACTGAACATCCTTTCACTGTGTGAACCATGTTAAAATCCGCGGGTCTAGTGACGGGGCAGCAGTCGAAGAAACCTCGACTGTTTGGGAAGAATATCTGGATTGAGGTCTGGTGAGAAAAAGGGTCACTCCAGCGCAACATACTTATGCTCTCCAAGGCATTCCATGTCATTTTCCCTGCCTAGGCTTGGAATGGCTCGGAGAGCATGGATATGTAGCTCTGGAGTGCCCCTCTTCCTCACCAGACCTCAACCCTGATATTCTTCCCAAACAGTCGAGACTTCTTCAACTGATGCACTGTCACTAGACTCGCGGATTTTAACATGATTCTAACAATGAAAGGATGCTCAATCGACCGTGCTCGGTTACCCTAAGTTTCGTGGCGGGTATGCTAGATTTTGCCACTCTATACGTGATTTCACCCTACTCTGATTCGACGAAAACAACCCATGATAAGCCGGGACCATTCAAGTAATGGCATCTTTGGACACCCCTCGGCTTGGCTAGTCTCAGAGATTACATTCAATCTGAATTCGTGCACAATACTTATGCATACGCTCAAATACTTCGCAATTTTCCTTGTGCTCACCCCCTTATGCAAAATGGTGGGTCAAGGAAGAGTGCAAGAAGCTTCATGCAAAGGTCTGCACTAACCACATAGATAACATGCCTAGGAGGGTGTGGATGGTGATCAACGCCAAGAGTAGGTGGACTAGGTACTAGAAACGTTGTTCGGAAGTTTGCTCTTTGTCCTGGGAAAAAACTGTCCGGATGTACTCGTTGTATATCTTTTGGAGTATGAGTTAGATCCAATGTACTATTCTAGTTCTTAGTGCTGTGAACGCATCCACTTTGTGCCTCTCCCAACATGTACCACCGTGCATCTTGCAGGTTTACCATACAGTAGTCTCAAAGCCTAAAAACCCAACTTATTGCCAAACATCCGGACGGTTTTTTCCCTCAGTGTACCTCACCCTTATTATAAGGGCCGTAAGGGTATTTTACCTTGATATCCTGAGGCCTAGGTGACATCGACAACAAGGCCCAAATTAGCCGGGTGAAATGCCCAGATTGCCCTGATTTTCAGGGCATTTTTTCATTTGGTCTGAAAAAACAGACTTACAAAATTTATTACCCTGATTCAAAAGGTGTTACAAAAAATATCACCCTGACGAAAATAGGGTTGCGGGGCCCCGCACCCCGACCCTTCAGGGTGTCCTGATAACTACCCTGGTATTGAAACATGAATAATTTTTTAGGAACAAAAAATTTACAGATTGTGATTCGATTAGAAGAGGAGTTTTGCTGTAAAGGAGACAAGCTCCTTCACATTCTCATTTCTCCTCTCTGATTGCTTACCACCAGCACACTCTCAACCCCTCCTATGCCAAGACCTGGGCATAGGAGCACGCTACTTGCGGACGTGATTTCCGCACGTTTTTCTACTATGACTGGAGGAATGGTTTGTGATGTAAATGGTTGTCCTCCTGTTTCAAGAATGAATCTCAGGAGAAATGGACGACGTGGCTCCCCTGTGCATGAGGGAATTCAAGCTTCTTCCTCTTAGCGTTATTGTTCCCGCTCTCCACGCAACAGTTTCGCTTCTGTTACTGCATTGGATTTGTTGAATGGCGCTCGGCAAAACCCCATTCAGCAACCCGGATTGGCTCCCGTCGGAGATCGTAACACTTCTAATGGTCGCAATTTTCCCCCTGGATTTCGCGACGAGAGGCGTGACGAACGAAAACGTGTCGACTTGAACCCGGCAGGAGAAAATGCCGCGCCATCCGTGGAATATGTGCGCGCGGCGCCCCTCGGCCGCAATCATGACGATCCTGCGTGCGATGATCGCAATGATCATCGCGATCCAAGGCGTGCAGGTCGAAATGATGAGCAGAATCCCGGGCGTGACCAAACGCGTCAGAAACCGGATCGTCAGAATCTTGACCAGTGCGCAAATCGCCAGGAGCGCCAGGATCATGGCGATCGCCAGAATCCGGACGCCCACGCCGACTTGGAATCTCGCCCGACGAATCAGCGCACACAGCAAAATCCTGTCACCATCGCCAATGGAGTTGCAAATTTTGCCGAAATGATGGCGCGTCTGGACCCCACCACCCAGCAAAATTTCCATCGAATCTTCACGGGTGCTGCAACTGGTGAACGTGTTATAGCGCGCTCCTCTGCTTCTACAGCGCCCCGATCTGCAGAACAAATTCCTGCTCGTTACATCAACAACGACAACGCTAACAATGACGCAATTCATCACGTCATCGGTCTTCTCGCGGCCCTTCAGCGGGGACAAACTGGTGATCCAGCACCACCCCTTGCAGCTGCTTGGCCCGCAGCAGCAGCAGCGCCACGTTCCCGCCCTCCTCCCATCGCAGCCGAGCCCAAGGGTGATGGCGCGGACGACGACGCGCCCATGGAAACCCTCGACGAAGGTAACGCCGCTCGTCTCAAGTCTGGTTCTACCGTTCCGAATCTTGCTCCTATCCCTCCTACACGTCCTCAGTTGCGTTCTTCTTTGGTAAAAAGTGACGGCATTCGAACCCGAATTTTTAGCTTCGAGCGTATACAAGCTATTGCTCGACACGCACTCTCCATCTTGCCCCCTAGTGGTGGCGAGTTAGCCGCCGACTATCTCCAGCAGATAGTCGAGGAGGCGGAGGAAAATATTCATTTCTTATTCACCGTAGATCAACGCGGTTTTGAAGTGGCAAATATGGCCCTAAAGATTAAGTATGGGGAGGTGGTGGAAGATAAAAATGTAAAGGCCGCTACACAAATTGTGGCGGCCAGCAAAAAGAGGCCCACTAGACCCACCACTTCGACATCCCGCACCGATCCCCCCCCTCGTACTAGGGGTGAAGATGCACGTACTTGAAATACGTGGTGTCGGGATGGCGACGGTCGATGCTTTTACTGTCGCGAACCCGGTCATGGGTTTAAAGATTGTCCTCAACGAGGCCAAGGGGCCAATCGGCCGGCAAAGATTGTCTAGAGGCTTTGATGGCCGCTTCTTTGTAAAACCTTGATGCTATAAATCTATTATTTCATGCTAAAGACTGATGTTGTGCCAATTGGTGATCGAGCACGCGGCTCAAATCCACATGGAATATAATACAGCAATACACTATTCAACATTGGTGTAAAAAAAAAAAAAAAAAAAAAAAAGGGGGGGGGGGGGGGTGGGGGGGGAGGAGGAAGCAAGAGAACGGCAGAAGTGCCGAAAAAGAGAGGCAGTCAAGAAGGTACAAAACGCATGTAGAACATTGGAACACGCACCGTCACACCGATGAAAGCATGACAAAAGATTGTAACATCGTTGGTGCGCATACTGCGAAAAGTGTTGCCTTCATTATTGCTTACGCTTCGACTATTTCGAGCACACTTCTCACACTACAAATGCTTCGGCAAACATATTTGTACTTTCGAGAATGATAACTTACATCTGGCCCTTGCGGTTTTTTATTGTACTTGTTCCTCACCACCCCACATCAGATTTTGGCTCCTTCGCCGTACATGTTGCCACATCGGCTGATATAATCCGTATGCGAGGACGCCTGCGTGCCTGCTTTGCATGGTGGTCCGGTTGGTGCAAAAGCCGCTTCATGCTATCGGTCCTCGCGTTAGGCTATCGCCTTCCCTGGGCTTCTTCAGAGCCTACAGCGCGGCATGCCTCAAACCATGCCGGGGCACTCCAATTCCACACATTCACGGTGGAGGCGGTGGACGAGCTTATAGCTACGGGAGCGGCTCAGCTCGTTCCTCTGTCGGAGTCACTCACATGCATCAGCCCACTGAACGTAGTCGTTCAACCTTCCAAAAAGAGGCTCATATTGGACCTCCGCCACGTGATTTCATTTCTTTCCGTCCCTTGTTTTCGCTACGAGGGCTTGAATCGGGTGCCTGACTTGGTGCAGCAGGACGATTGGCTATTCACCATCGACCTAAAATCAGGCTACCACCATATGGATATCCATCCCTCGTATTGGCGTCTCCTCGGTTTTACACACCAAGGGCAGCGCTGCCAATTTCTATCATTGCCTTTTGGTCTAGCTACTACGCCGTTCGTTTTTACTCAGCTGATCAAGCAGCTCGCAAAACGTTGGCGCGGATGTGGCATCCGACTTATCCCATACGTCGATGACATTTTGTTCATCAACGCTACTCGAGCCAAGGCCCTTCGCCACCGTGCCGTCATTTTAGCGGATCTTCAATCAGCTGGCTTCGCTGTCAACTTCAAGAAGTCGCAGCTCGAACCAACCCAGTGCCTAAAGTTTTTGGGTCTCCTGCTGGACACTCGCACCACGTCTTTTTCCGTCGATGCCAGCAGACGCGAGCGACTTTTCGCCGAACTCGAGCAGACATGTGCACTTAGCGCGCAAGGGCGGCCTATCCCAGTCCGTCGGGCTGCTCGCATCACTGGCTTGCTAGCCTCCATGGCGCTCACGCTTGGCACGGTCGCTCGTGCCTTCTCCCACAACCTTCTCTCTCAGATCTCTGAGTATCACTCTTGGGGGGCGTCAATTCTCTTGACACCCAACTCTCTCGACGAGTTGCGTTTTTGGCTCACCCAGTTCGATGTCTTCAATGGCTCGTGCTTCCACAATCCTCATCTCCACGATGTCGTAATGTATGTGGATGCTAGTGATCGCGCATGGGGCGCGTGTTTTTTAGCGCCAGACGGCCAAGCAGATTCGAATGCTTCACCACTCCCCCGGGCCCTCTTATCTTCGTCCAGTACGCTCCGCGAACTTGTTGGCATCTTTTGGGCATTGTCAACCTTTCTTGACGAGGTCCGACGCTCGCAGCGACAGCCAAGCGGCCCATTACATTATGAAGAAAGGGGGTTCCCGCCGGCTTGAGTTGACTCTGATATGCCGAGCTATTATCCACCTTCGCGTGCACCACCAAATTCGGCTCACTGTCCAGTGGATCCTGCGCACCCTTAATACAAAAGCCGACGCGCTGTCCAAGTTGGATCTTCTCGACGATTACTCTCTCGCACGACCTTGGTTCCTTCTGCTAGAGAGGTGTTGGGGTCCTCATACTACTGATTTGTTAGCTTCCCCGGCTAACACGCAGCTGGCTCATTTTTGCTCGCTCGAGCTCTCTCACGCGGTAGTCGCGTAAGATGCGTTTTCACTTAGCTGGTCAGGCAACAACTGCTACGCCTTTCCTCCCCCATCCCTGATCCCCACCGTCCTCGCCTATGCCCGCCGCTCACGCACCTTGCTCACCCTTGTGATCCCGCAATGGCCTAGCACCTTTTGGTGGCCACTGTTATGCCCGAACGGCTCCTCTTGGGCCCCGGATGTGGTCGCAACCATTCGTCTTGCTCCTGGCTCTAGTTGTTTATGCATTGGTAGCGACCATCGTGCCTTTAGCGGTGCAGGTCTCCCAGACTCATTGATGTACGCGCTTCGCTTACTATTCACTAATACATAGCACTGTGCCTCTGCGCAGATTCCTACCTCGGCCGCTTACTTTTGGATCTCTTGACGCTCACAGTCGATCTTCGTGCATAGTCTACTCTTCGTACATACGAGCCCTAGTGGCGACAGTATCGGGTCTTTTCTACCAAGCACTCGCTTTCTTTTCTTCCTGCCAGCGACCTTATGGCAGCACTGTTCCTATTGCACTCGATCCGTGGTGGTGCCACTGTTTCGGCAGTGCGATCCGCATGTTCCGCCATCTCATGTGCCCATTGGCTGGTTGGCCTTCCTTCTCCCATTCACGGTCCGTTATCTTCCCAAGTGAAGGAGTACGCGCAACGCCACTGCAGCAGGCCCGCTCGGGCTAAGGAGCCGATACCACCCGAAAAAATCCACAAAATCTGCGATGTCTGATTCGCGTCGTCCGATCCTGCGACTTTCCAAAAGGGGCTGATCCCTCTCCTCATGTTTGCAGCCTTTCTGCGCTTCTCTGATCTGATATCCCTCTAGTGGCACTAGATTGAGTTCGACCGGGACTGTATGTGGTTGTTCATTCCCCGCTCTAAGACCAATCAGGGGGGGAATGGTGCATGGATTCTTGTGGCTGCCTCCTCCGCTCGCCACTGCCCCGTCTCTCGCATCCAGCACGCTGAATACTCCGCCCAGTCTCTCGGCCCCCTCATCCGTGTGTTTTTGCCAGGCTCTCGAGCTTCCCCTTCCGATTGCTCCCCTTCGTATGCCACCATTCGGAGTTGGTGCCGGGATTCCTTCTCTCGGGTCGGACTCAATCCTGATATCCTTGGCGCACACTCGTTTCGCAAGTCCGCCGCCACCACGGCCGTTGATGTTGGTGTTCTTGATCGGCTCTTTAAGGCCCTCGGTCGCTGGTGCAGCGACACGGCTAAGGAGCGTTATGTCACCCAGCTCGATCGCGAGCTTATCGCTGCCTCACGCACCCTTCAGGACCCTCTCCGCTCCAGTCTGACTGCTCGGTATGTAGCCCCGCTTAAGCGTCACCGCCGCCGACCCCCTCCCTGATGACGACTGCACTGCACACTCCTCTGAAAGTCATGTCACAATATGAATAATTTTTGGGAACAAAAAATTTACAGATTGTGATTCGATTTGAAGAGGAGCTTTGCTGTAAAGGAGACAAGCTCCTTCACATTCTCGCAGGTCCGATAGACCTGCCACCTAGACTCATTCTCATTTATCTTCTCTGATTGCTCCCACCCCCCTCTCCCACTTTCCTAGTCGGCATTTGCCTATTTCGCTTCGTCCTGTAGAACATCCATGTACTTCTAACTATGAGTGTGCTGTATCATTGAGATATGAAATGACAACTGCACTGCTATGACGACTGCACTGCACACTCCTCTGAAAGTCTTGTCACAATTCTGAGATTCCGACCAAGTCCTTGGCGGCCACAAACATTTCCCCCACAACACCCTGCAACCCAAAAATTTTGACTAAGTCCCTGGCAGCCAGAGTCATTCCTCCCACGCACCATGCACACCAGCAATTTCGGCGAAGTCGTAGCCAGAGACATAACTCCCTCACTCACCCCCTCGTAACCCAAAAATGGCAAAGTCCCCCACAAGAGACATGCCTCCCACCCACACCCCTTTTTTTTTGTTTTTTTTTTGTTTTTTTTTTTCGCACCACAGCAAGACACGTTACGTCGCATACGCCCTTCCGACACCCAACCAATCACGAGCTAGTGGTTTTTTTCCTGCCCCTCTGCCGCCCTTGCAAATCTGATTCCCCTCTCGCGCCCCAGAAACGTTTTCCGTCCCATCCCCCAATCTCGCCCAGCACGCGCAAGTCCGCTACAGAATACACTTCTTTCTACACCTCAGTGCTGCCCACTTCATTCCTGTCAAATATTTCTTAAATGGCCAAGGCTAGAAAGGATGCAAAAAGTTCTATACTTAAAGCAAACACTTTAAAAAAATTTACCCTGTCAAATCGACTTGGAATTTTTTTAGCTGTGACCGTCAGGGTATTTCTTTTTTCCTACTCTGATTTCTAAGAGTGGCCTAAAACCAATTTTGGGCCCTGGTCGACAACAAGGGCAGCGGCTGCAATGGCAGCAGCGTCGACAGCGGCAGCGGCGGCGGCTGGCCAGCGGCACCAGCTGCGGCGGCGGCGGCTTCGACGACAGCTGCCGGCGGTGGCAGAGCTCGCAGCACTGGGCGGCGTGGCCGGGCTCCGCGACGGTGGGACGGCCGGTGCGAGTCAGCCGTCGGCTGTGGCAAGGAAGAGGGGATGCAGGGGAAGGGGGGCGGGGCTTCAAAAGCGGAGCCCGGGAGCGTGCTGCCCGATGTGGCGCGCTGGCTGCATGCGGGTGTGCTGGCCAGCGCTAAGACGGGGCGCTGGCCGCTGCCGTCCGTGCCGTCCGCGCGCTGTCAAGTAGACGCCATGGCAGCACGACGACGCCGTCATGCCGCCATGGCTTGACACCGTCGACGACGCCGCCACGGCTTGATGTCGACGCCACGACAGCGCGACGCCACGGCAGCGCGCCGCGACGGCTGCGGCAGCACGACGCGGCCGGCGGCACGACGCCGCCGCCACAGCAGCACGACGCGGCCGCCATGGTAGCGCAAGAGAGAGAGAGAGAGAGAGAGAGAGAGAGAGAGAGAGAGAGAGAGAGAGAGAGAGAGAGAGAGAGAGAGAGAGAGAGAGAGTAGGAGTGCGCGGCGGAAGCGTGGGGAGCAGGCCCGGGAGGGGCAACCTACTCTGGTACCATGTTAGAATACTAGAATCTAGGTGGGTAGGGGAGAAGCCATGGAATGGTACGAGGTATTAGGCTAGGAAAAATATCGAGAGAGAAGAGGGGAATGAGATTAGAAGAGAGAGGGATACAAGGAGGGAGTTGTATCCTCTATAGTAGGTTCCAGTAACACCTACCAAGCCTATAATTATACATAAAATATAATTTAACATATACATGTTAGATTGTCGAGAGAATGGTGGGACTAAGGGAAAATGTCGAGGGTTACAACGGTAGGATATGGCTTATTTTATTAGAGTAAATCACTCTATTTCTTTGAAAATCATAGTCAATTTTGAAAACCACTCTGATGGTCTTGGGTAAAATTTTGAAAGTATCAGACTTATCAGAGTTGGCCAATGTACCACCCTGATGGATTTTCAATAGGGGGTGTTATCAAGAAGCTAGGTTAGGAGCAGGCCCCTAGATTGCAGGAAATTTTTTCTAATTCAGGAAAAAAACAGGGTTGCTGGTACCAGCCCTGATTGCGCAAGATTTTTTTGAAGGCATGTCCTGTTTTTTCAGCCTTTTTTTAGTGGTTTACTTTGATTGCTCCGCAAGGTTTTCTTAGCGAACCCAGAAATTTCAGTTGTGTAACGAACTGTACTCGTTTCCGCCAATGCTTGATTTGGGGGGTCTCCCGAGATTTGAGGTTCTCCCCACCTCTAGGCTGTGTGAGGGCTGATTCGCCTTTAGCCAGATTTGAGGCTCGATGCGTACTGGGGGCTGTGTGAGGGCACTTGATGGCCCTTAGCAAAATTTTGGGTCCGATGTGTGCCTTGAAGCTTTGTGAGGGCAACAATCCCCTTCGCCCCTGCAATCTCGTCCGCCTAACCAAATTTGTGTCTCGACCATAATTTCGCACTGCACTTCTAACATTCGCTATGGGAGAAAGTCACCACAAAGCTTCGAGAATTCTGGAAAGTTTTCGTAAGTAGCGTTGTTTGCCCAGGAAAAAAAAAAAACCACCGAGTCCTAATTCATGAGAATTTTTTTTTTTGGGCCTACCCTGAAAAAACAGGGAAAAACTCAGGGGGGATCCTGAGCGATCAGCATGCCTGAAAACCAATGTAGGGGCCTAGTTAGGAGCTAGGCATTGGAAAGAAGCGAGAGGTTTTAAGCTAGGAGAAAATATTGAGAGAGAAGAGAGTTGGACTAGAAGAGAGAGGGATACAAGAAGGGTGTTGTACCCTCTACAATGGGATCCAGGATATGCAGTAAACCTACCTAGCCTAAACACATATAGTGCCAGGAAAAAATTGCCAGGATGTTCAATACATTGAAACTTATCGCTATGCAACACATGTTTCGAATATAGTAACACCTTTTTTCTTTGTCCTGTTACAATTTCGTCGAGTTTTGTTTCCACCGTATACAGCTTGGCGCGATTGTCCCTCATCCAGTTCGCAAGGATGGGATTTACTCATCGACAGTCGATTCGGACAGTTCATACCAAGCGACAGTCCAGATCTAATTTCGCTCGCCACTTACTGTACATACCGTTTCATGCAACAACCGCTAGTATAGGAGTTAGGCCAGAAGTTAACCTACGACAGCAGCACGATGAAGCCGGTAGATGAGAAGAAGCACGCGCATATCTTAAGCATGTTGCGCAAGGGGCTGTCGACTAGGAAAATAGCCAAGGAGCTCGGCATAGGCAAAAGTACCGTACATGATTACAGGCTGAAGATGATAGCCGAGACTAGTCGCGATGAGGTGCGACCTACAATGCCCATGGCCGGCCGTCCACGGTTAATTACAACCCGCTTCCAGCGCGGTATAGTTTGTGCGATTACCAGCGGGGAGGCAAAAACTAGCGTGGACGTTGTGAAGATGCTAGAGGAGAAGCACGCTCTGGTTGTAGACTCGAAGACCGTTAAGAACTCGTTATGATCCGCGGGGCTGATCGCTGTGAAGCAGCCCAAGAAACCCAGGCTCTGTGCGAAAAACATACGAGACCGGCTGGATTTTGCGAGGTCTCATGCCGACTGGACGATGGCGGACTGGACGCGCGTGATATGGTCCAATGAGATGAAGATTAATCGATTCTGCTCCGACAGACGTGCGTACGCCTGGATTCGCGTGGGCAGCAAACTCCAGAGCCACCAAATCCAGCAGACAATTAAGCATGGGGGCGGCTCTGTGATGGTGTGGGGTTGCTTGATGTACGGGGGGGTGGGGTTCATGTATCGTATGATCTTGCAAGACAAATTGTCTCAAACCATCGACTTTTACAAGCTCCCCCCCTCAGATGTCATATTCCAGCACGATAATGATCCCAAGCACAAGTCGTGTCTGGTGCAAGACTGGCTTGGGGAGCAGGAGTATGCGGTGCTGGAATGGCCGTCATCCTCCCCGGAACTTAACCCGATAGAGCACCTGTGGGCACACTTGAAAAGGGAGCTGGCAAAGTACGACAAGCCTCCCAGTGGAATGTTGGAGCTGTGGGAGAGGGTACAGGAGGAATGGGACAAGATTCCGGCGGAAGTGTGCTCAAACCTCATCGACAGTATGCCAAGGAGGATCAAGGCGGTGATTCGCGCAAAGGGACGCTAGACTAGGTACTAGTTTTGCTAGTTTTTAGTTTGCTACCTGTCCTTGGTACAAATTGTCCGCATGTGTTGTAATTAAATGATTTCGTATTGAAGGACCATGTACTATACTACTCTGGTTTTAGGAGACTTGATTGAGTGCTCTAACTGCTCTTCTCTACGCGTAAGGCCACCATGGATTAAGGCTTAATGTTTACAGCGTTCAGCACATCAAAATGCAAAAACATCCGGACAATCTATCCTGCCACTATTAAGTCCTTGGGCTACCAAACACACCCCTCTCACAAACCCCGCAACCTGGATATTTTTTGCAAAGTCCCCCGCAACCAGTCACTCACTCACAGACACCCGCAGTCTGTATAATTTTGGCGAAGTCCTCCGCTACCAGTCACACCCTTCCCATACCCCCCCCCCCCCCTACCTGGATAATTTCGGTGAAGTCCTCTACTACTAGTCACACCCCTCTCATAACCCCCCGCAACCCACACACATTCCTCCCTCCCACCCCCAACCCAACCCAACCGAGCTGTGATCAGTGCTATTTGACCAGCCCCTTCCGTCAGTCACGGCAGTTCTCTGGTGCGTAAGAGGGTATCCAAAGTGGGATGTCGACAATTGTTGTCAACATCCGCCGACATCCGAGGTTGTTTTTGTGGATTTAATATTTTTTATAAGGGTACAGAAGGTTACTAGATCGGTGTCTCGACATCCGGGATGTCGATGGATGTCGTCGGACGTCGCTGACCACTTTGGACACCCCCTAAACGCCGGGCAACGCATACAATGCCGCCGCTGTCGCCAACACACGGCGAAGGTGATTGGTGCAGCACTTGTGCCAGCCAATCACTGGCTGTTACTGTATTTCTACAGAGCGGAAAGTCCCAAAAAAATCCAGCGACATCAGCTCTACTGTAGAATGTTTTGTCAGATCAGCCAGGTTTGGCAGTTTGCTGATGTTTCCCCCCCCACAATGTCTGCCAGCGCGAGCTGCGCAACTGACTGAGAGGCGCTTCGGACCAGGGCCTGCATTGATTCTTTTTAAAGAACCCGTCGGATCCCACTTTTCAACCGAAACTTTCCACTTTCGGCAAAAAATCTCGATAACTTTCAGATTCAGTAGAGGTTACCCGGATAAACGCGAGATGGTTCGAAAACAGTGGGGCGTATATCCTGTGGCATCCGGTATAGTGTCAGCGTTTTTATTTGAAAGGGTGTCAAAAACCCTGACAAATCATAGTTCGAGGCCTACGGCACTTTGAAAATCAGAGTTAGGCCACGAGTCACTCGTGAAAATCAGAGTAGTGAAAAACCAAAGATAAGCCCTGGATTGTACCCTCTAAGAACTGACCTAACTAAGGTTGTAACAAATATAAACTAGCTAGCCTGGATAATTATATTTGTTGACACACCCCCTAGCCGAGATAGTGCCATTTCATAACAAAGAAAAGTACACCAGGGCAGAGCTCTGGTGAGGGTTAAAAGAAAACTCAGGGCAGCACTACTAGTCTGACCACTGAGACAAGAGGCCACAAGGCCAGTAAGCAAATGTATCAAGACAAGCAGGTATGTAACAACAAGTACAGGTAGGTATAGTATGACTCAAGATACAAAAGGTGGTGCTGCTACTGAGGCTAGACCAAGCTGAGTATAGAACCGCTGATGATCCCGAGGCGCAAGTGCCTTGGTGAAGATATCAGCGGTATTGGCCTCTGAGGCCAACTGTACTACATGAACCTGATAGCGCTTCTACAACTCACGCAGCAGGAAGTACCGCAGCTAGATGTGCTTCGCCCTGCTCTCAAGTCAAGCCTCCTGACATAAGAGGATCGTGGCCCTGTTGTCAGCAAACAGGACCGAGGCTGACCTAGGCTGCTCACCTAAGTCAGTGAGCAAGATCGACAGCTAGTGGAGCTCCTGAGTGGCCATGGCCCCACCGTAGATCTCTGCCTCACAACTGGAATGAGCTATAGACGACAACTTGGTAGACCTCCACGAGAATGCACCAGTACCAAGACTAAAGCAGTAGCCCTGAGATGACCTGAGCATCTCCAAGTCGTCGGCCCACAACGTGTCTGTGTGTCCTGTGAGCACCACTGGCTCCCGTCCTCCTAGCACAAGCCCCAGTTCTGATAAGCTTGCCAGATACCACACTACCCTCTTGGCAGCCGACCACTGGACTGGTCGGTGCCTGCCTGTCGCGACAAAGTGAGCTAGGAGACTGAGAGGGTACGCTAGATCTAGTCGAGTGCAGGTCATCAAATACATGAGGCACCCCACCAGCTCTGCGTATGGACCACTAGCCTCGACCGGCTGAGCCGGAACAGGAGCAGAGAGTTTGTGATCCACAGGCAGGGGGGTAGGCTGTGCAGAGGAGAACGTGAGACTGAACCTCTGGAGGATCTGCTGCACCATATGGGACTGAGAAAGGTGATTGTGTGGGCGGCGTGGTCATGAGAGATCTCCAGGCCCAGATAGCGCCTCAGCTCCCCCAAGTCTGTAGAGGTGTGTCTCCTTAGCAAATTGGCCTTCACTGAGGCCAGTGCGACTCTGTCAGGAGTAGCAAAGATAACATTGTCTACGTACACTAGGATGTAGAACGATGTCTGGCCTGTTCGAACAAAGAGAGAGGGGTCAACACAGGACGGAAAGAACTGTAGCTCAGCAAGAGTGGTGCAAAGCATGTCGTGCCACTCACGGGGTGCCTGACAAAGGTCGTAGACAGGACGGCGCAATCTCCACTGGGTCCTAGGTGGGAAGGACCCAGAGAAGCCTAGAGGGCGTCGGAGGTAGATTTGCTCATGCAGACTACCTTGCAGGACCGTTGTAGAGAAGTCGAGTGAGTGAAGCTTGTAGTCACGCTGCGCGGCTATGTGAAGAAGGACACGAAGTGTAGTCGGGGTCGGGGAGAAGGTCTGGAAGAAGTCCACCCCCTCACGCTGACTAAAGCCTCTAGCCACGTAACGTGCCTTGAAGTTCGGCGGCTCTCCAGGTGCGCGCTTCACCCTATAGATCCACATGCCATCGAATACGTTCGCACCAGGCGGGGGAACTGCGTCGAAGTAAATGCATGTGGACGTGTAGGATGTCATCTTAGCCTGCATGGCCTGTATCCACTGGGCTGCCTATTGCCCCGACAACGCCTCAGCGTAAGAGCGCAGAACAGGGATGTCGAGAGCATATGGGTCGCCCTCTAGGGATGCAAGCATGGAGCAGAGATGGAAAACAGCGGCAGCAAGGTAAGCCAACTCGTACTGTCTGTCCTCTAGCACATCATTTCCAAGGGAAGGCGCACACCCGACGGACAGAGGACGGGCAGTACCAAAGACCAGAGCAGCTGCGTAGTTAAGGTGGTGACTAGCAGCAAAGTCAGCAACAGCAGCGACAAGCGCGGAGACAGACTCAGGAGGAGTAGTAGGGTCAATGACAAGCGGCGCAAGCAGGCGCAAGAGGGTAGAACGAGGAGTGCGAGCAGCGTCGGAGCGAGGAGAGGGGGACGATGATGGGGGAGGCAACGGGAGGACTGTGACAAGAGGAGCCCGCAAACGAAGGATCATAGGGTGGACACTAGGACGGGGTGAGACAGGACGAGCACCAGAGCGGCGACGGACCCAGTGGGAAAGAACTGGGGAGTGGGGACGAGGGGGAACGGGGGACAAGTTAGGAGACAGAGGGGAGGGCGGGGGAAAACGAGCCGGAGAGGAGTCCGGAGGAGAAAACAACATGCCGTAAACAGGGTTATGCACCGAAGGGGGAACGGGCGGGCGGACAGGGGAACCTGGAGTAAGACCAAGGAGACGAAGGGTAGACTGTGGCTGCTCCTGCTGCGGCGGCTGCACCTGCTGCAGCGGCTGCGCTTGCTGCGGCGGCTACTGCGGCAGCTGCAACTACTCCTAGCGGCTGCGTGGCTGCCACCAGCACGCCACGAAACAGCACCCCCAGGACTAGCACCCTCGGAGTTAGCACCCCAAGAACTTGCACCCCCAGAACCAGCACGCCCAGAGTCAGCACCCCCAGAACTCGCACCCCCAGGATTCGCACCCCTGGAACCAGCACTCCCAACACCAACTCTACCAACACCAGCACCCCCAAGACCAACACCACCAACACCAGCACCCCCACAACCCACTGCTCCCTGCTGCTGCTGCGGTTGCTGAGTCTGCTGCGGCGACGGTTGCTGCTGCTGAGGCAAGGGAGGAGGTAGCTGATGTGCTTGGTGTACCGAGGCTGGGGGAGGCACGAAGGGACAGCAGGCGCGCCCCCATCAGCTGGGCCCCCAGAGTCAGCCGACTCTCCCATAGGTGCAACCGAGGGGAACTGAGTGGCGTGGTAGACACCAGACTGGGCCAGGCGGGGCGGGAGGGGTGCGACAGGTGGGGCAAGGACAAGGAGCGCTGTGGTGTGGGAAGCGTCGGTAGTAGGGGAGCGTCTCATCAAAGGTAACATCATGAGAGTGGTAAAAGTGGTGATGTGACGGGTGGTAGAACAGCCTGTCAGAGGCGTCATGTGAAAACCCAAGGAAGACACAAGGACGGGTGCGGGCGGAGAGCTTGTCCGCGCCAGTGTCGCGGACATGAGCAGGGCTGCCCCAAGCGTGGAACGCAGATGCGTCACCAAGAGACCGGGTCCAGAGGAGGGTCGGCAAAACCTGTAGCCAAAGGGAGCGTGACCACAGGTTAAGCTAGTGAGCAGTGTAGCGTACAGCGAACAGCCATAGAAAATGGGGTGCACCGGCGTGGACCATGGAGGTACGAGCCACCTCCATGATGAAGTCGATGCATTGCTCAGCGGCCCCATTCCATTGTGGGGAGTCTGGCAGTGTGTATGTGTGGCGGATGCCTTCCATCTGACAGAAACGTCCTAGAGTGCCAGAGGCAAACTCGCCACCTAGATCAGAGTATAAGCAACGTACAAGCAGGCGGTGATGAGTGCAAACAGTGAGAACGGTAGGCACGTCGGCCTTCTGCTCCAATGAGAACACTGTGGTGAAGCACGAGAAGTCGTCAACAACGACTAGAAAGTAGCGCTCCTGACTAAGACCATGGACCGGGGTAGGGTCCTAGAAATTCTGTAGCGTTGTGTGGTAGTAGGAAACGAGGAGAAAATGAGGGGTGGCGCGCAGCCGGCCCTCGACGCAGAACGTGTACAGTGGCGCTACTGACGTAGGCAGGGCAGGAAGCGACGCAGGGAGACCAGTGACTAGATTGTGCTGGGACATGTGCCTAAGAAGCGGGAATGTATGGTGACCTAAGCGATGGTGCCACATTGGGGTTGGGTGGGCTATGGAGCGACAGGAGCAGTATGCGGCAACCGCGGCAGTCGCAGCAGTCGGCGGGGACTCCGTATGCAGTGTAAAGAGACTGGACCTTGGGTCACGCTCAAATGTGGCTAAGTACCGAACGGTGGGTCCGTGCAAGCGGCGTGTCTCTCACGGCCAGGGAACGTAGTGGTGACACCTCAGTCCAGAAGGTGACCGACACCCACTAGGTTCTTGGCAAACAAGGGAATGCGCACAGCTGGACAAGGGAGAGTGGTGGCTATGTGCGGTAGCTGTGGCGGAGGAGTCTGCTAGTGCGACGTGGACGAACGCACGAAGCGGGATGAGAGCAGTGCTGCCCCTAAAGAAGCAACAAGACGGGCCTGAGTCAAGGATAAAGGAGAGGCAGGAGGGGCAGGGGAGGAGCCTAGTGGACATGCAAAAGAGGCTCCTAGACTAAACACAGTGGTGGGACCGAGACCCCTAGGCCCCAGGGTCCTTGGTCTTCCAGAGAAACCACACTAGCCCCAGGGCAGTGACCACCCCGGGGCCGCACCTCCAGAGCCTCCACCTCGCCCAGCACCCCCAAGACCCCACTGGGGCTGCTGCTGCTGCTGTTGCTGCTACCGCCGCTACTGCTGCTGCGGCTGCGGCACAGGCTAGAGAGCCCGGAAGCAAACGTCGAGGCCGTGGAGCCAGAAGCTAATGAGGCAACTAATGTTATCCTCTAGGAGAGTGCAGTCTAGGTGCAGGCTCACCAGGTATAGACGGTGAGCGAGAAATCTGAGATGGAGGGAAGTGTCTGGCGGTCTGGCCGAGGGACTGACCTGAACGAGGCCATCATGCCGAGAGGAGAGGCATCGAGGAACTCTAGGAATGAGGAGGATACTAATGGGAGGCACGAGGTGCTAGAGGAGTGCAATCGGAGGTAATTGCAGTGGCGACTATGGCCAGAGCAGTGCCAGCGAGCACGGGGCTCGTAGCAGCAGCAACTAGTGATAGTAAAACGGTAGTGGTGGCTAGCTGGCGGCCAGCAGTAGGCTAGGAGCTGCTAGGAGGAGTGGGGGGCAAACGAGGAAGAAGTAAGCGCGAGAGGATCTACTAAGAGAAGTATGCAAAGGAGCTAGCTAGGAGGCACTAGGACTACCGGCACTAGGACGAAGGACATTCCACTGGGCACGGGGGACTCACGTGGTAGACGGCCGACTAGCGACTGGCGGCTGGCGGCCAACTGCCACAGGCGGCTGGTGGTTAGCGGCTGGCCGCGAGTGGTGGCAGCTGGTGGCTGACGGCTGAGGGTCAGAGGTCGGCTGCTGGCGGCTGGTGGCGAGCTGCTGAAAGCCGAAGGTGACGGTGGGCAACAGCAGTGGCAGCAGCAGTAGCAGCGGCGGCTGTAGCGGCTCTGGCTGGAATGGCGGCAGCAGTGGCTGCGGTAGTGGCAGCTGCAACGACAGTGGGTGGCAGTAGGCAGCAGCGGGGCAGCAGCGGGCAGTAGTAGCTGCGGTAGTGGCAGTGGGTGGCAGCAGCCGGCGCTGGCTGCTGGCTGCTGGCAAAGGGCTGCTGGCAGTGGGCTGCTGGCTGCTGGCAGTGTGCTATTGGTGGCTTGCGGCTGGCGCTAGCTGCTAGTTGCTGGCGCTGGTGAGCCAGCAAGCTGGCTGCTGGCTGTTGGTGCTGGCTGCTGGCACTGCTGGCTGCTGGCTAATGGCTGCTGACTGCTGGCTGCTGGCCCTGCTGACTACTGGCTGCTGGCTGCTAGCTGCTAATGCTGCTCGCTGTTGGCGCTGGCTAGCACTGGCGAGCTACCTAGTGCTGGCTGCTGGCACTGGCGAGCTGGCGCTGGCTGCTGGCTGGAGGCGCTGGTGGCGCTGGTGAGTCAGTGAGCTGGCTGCTGGTTGCTGGACCTGGCCACTGCGATGCTGGCACATAGGCGAGCAGGCGGGCTGGTGAGCAGCCGAGCGGGCAAGTACAGACCCCACACAGCACGTGCAGGACGATTCTCTCAACGAGCACGATGGGGACTACACCTCGGCATCGCAAAACATTTCCAAGCATGGAAACTCCTCGACATACAAGACAAAAACACCGTGGCCTCACGTGATGTGATTTTCTACGAGCGACTGACGCTGCAGCATTACTTGGACAATGTCGCCAACACAGAAGACCCCACCGACGGCTTCCAAGGCCTTCGCTCCTTTGCCGATCGTGCTGCCGAAGCTGACGCAGCAGAAGAAGATGTATCTGAAGCCTCGGAAACTGCCGGACCACTCCCTTACTGCTCCGTACCTGTTCCCCACGACGACGACAATCCTCTCGATAGTAACAACCTCGACACCTATTACTACTTCGCTGACCAAGGTTACGTTACACCTCAACCAGTCGACACGAATGTCTCAGAACGCATCGGACCAAATTTCTTACCTGACCCAGAAGATGGTGACGAAGTAGCCTATCCCGGGAATGAAAATTCCCCTCGACACACACCCACGGGCCTGCAGATCCTTGGACTATGGGTCGCCGTCAAGAGCCCGCCGCCGCCGTCTCCGCGCGAGCCAACGACTCTGTCACAGGCTCTGGGGGGGGAACACAAGGCAAAATGGAAGGAAGCAATGGAAAAAGAATTGAAGGCCCTGCAAGACCGAAACACGTGGAAGCTGGTACTTGCAACAAAAACCAACGGAAAAAACGTGCTCTCGGGAAAGTGGGTGTACCGCATGAAGACCAATGCGGACAGCTCCATCGAATGATTCAAGGCTCGCTGGGTCGTACGAGGATTCGATCAGCGATACGGAACCGACTACACAGAAACATTCGCCCCAGTCTCCCGCCACACCTCCTTGCGCATCCTACTCGCCGTCGCAGCCACGAAGAAGCTACCACTATGCCAGATCGATGTCGCAAACGCCTTCCTGTACGCACCTGTGGACGCCGAGATCTTCGTCGAGCAGGCCCACGTATTCATCGACGACCCCACAAAAGTGTGCCAGCTGATAAAATCCCTCTACGGGATCAAACAAGCCCCGCGGCTCTGGCAGCAGCATCTTCACGGCCGCCTCGTCAAGATCGGCTTCCTACAGCTGCCGCACGACCAAGGCATGTACCAACTACAGAAGGAAGGGGGTTTTGTCCTACTAATCATCTACGTCGACGACCTGCTCTACATCGGCTCCACTACCGATATCGCCACCTGGTTCAAAGGGGAGCTGAGGAGTGACTTGACACTCACGGTGTCTAACACCGTAACTCAGTACCAGGGCCTGAACGTCGTTGAAGACAACTCGGCATTCTACCTACATGCCGGAAAGTACGCAGGCGTTGTCGCGAAGAAATTCGGACTAACGCCGATCGTAGTCGCGACTCCCTATCGCTACGGGAACGACAACGGCGGAACTTCCGCAAAACTCCCCGCGAAGCAAATCCAGGAATATCAACAGAAACTTGGCTGTCTACTATTCGTAGCAGTAACCTGTCGACCGGACCTGTCCTACAGTGCGAGCCAACTAGCAACACACCTGAAGCAGCCGAAGGAAGAGGATCTCGAAGATTTAAATCGGGCACTACTCTACATCGTCTCTACGCCAATGACCGGACTTACCTACAGCAAGGTAACACTGTCGTCCGTACGACTACTCGGCTATGTCGATGCCGATCATGCGGGAGATAGGGAAAATCGACGCTCCAGAACGGGCTACATTTACGGACTAGAACCTATTGGGACTATCTCCTAGCAATCGAGCAAGCAGGAATTTATCGCGCTATCTTCGGCTGAAGCGGAATATATCGCCCTCTGCACCGCGACCAAAGAAGGACTTTACCTGCGGGAGCTGCTCGATGAAGCGAAAATAGCAACCATGCCCGCCTTCTCGTTACTTTGCGACAACCAATCCGCAATCAAAATCGCGAACAAAGACGGTTTCGCCAATCGAACCAAGTACATCGCCTTGCGGTATTTCTTCGTCAAGGATGAGATTGCAAAGGGGAGACTTCAACTCAGTTACTGCCCCACGACAGAAATGGCCGCAGACTACCTGACAAAGAAACTGGCGAAGGCAAAGTTCGATTGCTGCATGCTGCTGACCGGGCAGTTAAACGTCACCAAATCTGGACACGTCAGCACTCCAGAAACGAAGGGGAGTGTTGGAAATACCTCAAGGACTTAAGTGTTTCTGAAGTGTAATACTACACTCGAGTAAAAGCCGTATCGGGTACGCGAGTCAACGGAGGTTACACGAGGAGGTTGGACGAAAGAACACGAAAGGACGAAAGACTCTAAGGGTCGCAATCGGAGGTTGCGACTGACCATTTCAACTGCAAGGGTGGTAACCGAACCAACTATCGAGTCGCTGTGCGACTCGATAACCGTTCCTACAACTGTATTCCACAATTGGTTTACCTTCCTGTTTTCTATATATTACTGTATGCTTGTTTTTCTTTTAATCAATCACTTGCTCTCACATACTAGTGCAAGGGTTCAACTACTCAACTTCCGCTGCACTACTCAAGTATCTTGTACAACTGGGACTTAGTCTCTGAAAAGATCCAAAGGGCTTTTCTCAGCCCAACATGGTATGAGAGCTGGTCAGAGATCAAACTCCCAGCAACAACGCTCTGTCTACAGTTAACACATCAACAAGCTTCATCGATTATAAGTCATGGACAACAAGGGCAAGAAGATCTCCACGGGCTCACCCAGCGCCCAAGACATTCAACCCGGCAACTCTGGACTGCACACTTCAGGACTGCAGACCGAGACTGGCGCTGCTCAAGAAACAACAGGAAGAACACCAGGAATGGTGACTCAATCACCCTCCTCAAGCGTGGACCCGAACCTCATGGAAAGGTTCTTCAGCTTCATGTCGCACTTCGACCAGCAGCAGCAGACAAGGACACCTTCGCATTCAACACAGAGCAACGGAAGACACATGGGATTAGCGCCAATGAGCCTCGACAACTCATCGTTCGGGCGACACAATCAAGCGCCCACCTTTGCGCCTTATCACTCTTCACCGGGGACGTTCGAGTTCATGCCGCCCCATGCCCAACCAACAGCAGCTGCATCACAACAGACACCAAACGAGATAATGAGTCTCTAGGCGCAATTTTCACACGTTATCAAACTGCAGACATCCTCACTGTTCAACAGACACGACTTCTTTACCTGGAGCTTTGAGTTTGAGCTGCTGATGGAGGCTGCACACCTCTTGGGATAATTCAACGGGTCCCTCCCATTTCCAAGCAATGGCACTGCAAAAGAGCAAGAAATCTTCACGTATCAGTCACTGCTTGCGTACACAGTTCTCCTGCGGAACCTATCACCACAAGAACAGCAAAGCATCGGAACGTATCAGAGCTATGGAAACTCCGCGGAACTTGCATGGCATCACCTCAAGTGTCTCTATCAAGCAAACGACAGCGTAACACAAAGCAGACTCATGCAGCAGCTGACAACAATACAGATGAAGACCGGAGAAAAGGCAATGCAATATATGAGTCGCTGCCAGACACTCTGCGACCGCCTACTTTGGTGCGGAGGTACAATCACTGAAGAAAGCTTCGTAACACTTGTCCTCGCTGGGCTCGGGCCAGAATGGAGAACCACCCGCTCGCTTCTTCGCGCCCACGGACGAATTTCGGAGTTGCACCTCTGCGCCGAGCTTCATGCTGAACAACAGGAGATGGACCTGTTTGAAGAAAGACAACCAAGAAACAAGCAGCAACCGTTAGTCTTCTATGCTCAACGAAAAAACGACAACTACAATCGACGTGACAGGCAGAATCGGCACGACACCAAAGGACTCACCATCGTGCCGCTGTTCTGCCACAACAGTCAGACATCCGGACACTTTAAAGTTAACTGCACACGCCCCGAGTTTATCGTCCCGTAGACCCACAAGTCGCCTCCACTCAAGTAAGTCCTCCAAGGCGTTCCTCCATATCTGCACAGGGCACACCAAACATCATCAATTGTATGGTACGCATCGACAACTGCGCACCCGGATCACCACCCACTTACGCTCCAGATGAAGAAGAACTGCCGCCGCCGCACTCACAAGGCCTTCAAGTCAACCCGACGTACGCTGCAATCGCCATCACCGAACCCACCGGGCGAAACACCTGGTTCTTGGACAACTGTTGCGGTCAACATATGTGTTCTTCCGGGCGCTTCGTGCAACGAGAACGACGTCTCAACCGAGATGTCATCATCACCGTCGCCAACAACGAGAACCTGAAAACAAACAGACAAGGAGTGGTCCAACTTCAGTCCATGGAGACAAACGTCATACTGCAACTCAACAAGGTTCTAATCGTCGACAACTTGGGATACAACCTGCTAAGCGTCAACCAGCTAATGGCAAAAGCGATTCACCTGGAATGCGACTCGGACTCCAACGAGTTCCGCCTTTACCACGGGAAGGGCGGCCTCTTCATCGGACGTGCTCTCCTGAAGTCGGGTGTCTTCGTGTTGGATTTCATCCCCGACCTCGGTACTGCCGACAGCGATGGCATCGTGTCGTTCGCCGCCTGGAGGCACCCGCCGGATCTTGATCCCGACTTCACCCAAGATGGATTCTGGTACTCAAACACCATACCTGCAGCAGAGAGAACGCGAGCGTTAGCAGTCATCCGACAAGAAAGGCAAGTACCAGCAAGCGTTTCTTCCCCAATATCACCTGCAGTAGCAGCAGTAGGACCCAGCCATGTACCATCACCAGCAATCCGAGGACTGCCAACCGAAGCAGATCAACTTATGCCCATCACCCGAGAAGTCTGCCGAAGTTCCGCCACGGTCGTCGCATTCTTCTGCAACGCCGACACGTATCAACGCTCACCCGGCCATCGCGCTCCTGACGACATATGGCATCAAAGCCTCGGGCATCCTGCAAACATCACAGTGCTACAAACCATCCAAGCCGAAGTGTTAGAAAGAAATGCCCTTCTTACAACAAGCGGCCAAGAACTTCGACGACCACGCGCTCAATGCTTTACGTGCCCCGAAGCCGATCTTCCCCACCAACCTTTTCCATCACATCACAACGCAAGCGCACCTGCATACGCACCGATGGAAAAATTTTACAGCGACATCTTAAACATGCCTCGAGACGACAGTGAAGCCGACTTCAACCATGTCATCACGTTCATCGATGCAGCAACAAGATATGTTTGGCACTACAACCTCAAGACACACGATCAGGCATTTGAAGCATTCACGATATGGCTCCCCATCGCTGAACGAGAATCAGGTTCTCAACTCAAGAGCTTCCAGTCAGACAAGGCACTGGAATAACAGTCACAACGCTTTAGGAACTACTTGGCGGAGAGAGGAATCAGACGCCTGGTGTCTCTACCCTATGCTCACCAACAACAGGGGGTCGCCGAAAGAATGAACCGGACCTTGCAGACGACGATGCGGAAGCTCGTCTTGGGGATGAGACTGCCCAACACGCTTTGGCCTGACGCGATGACCCATGTAGTTCACATGCACAATTTGTTGTCCTCGTCATCACGTCCCAACAACGCATCACCGCACCTGCTGTGGACGGGAAAACAGGGCAGCACAAAATTACTTGGAGTCTTCGGCTGCATGGTACAGTACAGACCCCACACAGCACGTGCAGGACGATTCTCTCAACGAGCACGATGGGGACTACACCTCGGCATCGCAAAACATTTCCAAGCATGGAAACTCCTCGACATACAAGACAAAAACACCGTGGCCTCACGTGATGTGATTTTCTACGAGCGACTGACGCTGCAGCATTACTTGGACAATGTCGCCAACACAGAAGACCCCACCGACGGCTTCCAAGGCCTTCGCTCCTTTGCCGATCGTGCTGCCGAAGCTGACGCAGCAGAAGAAGATGTATCTGAAGCCTCGGAAACTGCCGGACCACTCCCTTACTGCTCCGTACCTGTTCCCCACGACGACGACAATCCTCTCGATAGTAACAACCTCGACACCTATTACTACTTCGCTGACCAAGGTTACGTTACACCTCAACCAGTCGACACGAATGTCTCAGAACGCATCGGACCAAATTTCTTACCTGACCCAGAAGATGGTGACGAAGTAGCCTATCCCGGGAATGAAAATTCCCCTCGACACACACCCACGGGCCTGCAGATCCTTGGACTATGGGTCGCCGTCAAGAGCCCGCCGCCGCCGTCTCCGCGCGAGCCAACGACTCTGTCGCAGGCTCTGGGGGGGGAACACAAGGCAAAATGGAAGGAAGCAATGGAAAAAGAATTGAAGGCCCTGCAAGACCGAAACACGTGGAAGCTGGTACTTGCAACAAAAACCAACGGAAAAAACGTGCTCTCGGGAAAGTGGGTGTACCGCATGAAGACCAATGCGGACAGCTCCATCGAATGATTCAAGGCTCGCTGGGTCGTACGAGGATTCGATCAGCGATACGGAACCGACTACACAGAAACATTCGCCCCAGTCTCCCGCCACACCTCCTTGCGCATCCTACTCGCCGTCGCAGCCACGAAGAAGCTACCACTATGCCAGATCGATGTCGCAAACGCCTTCCTGTACGCACCTGTGGACGCCGAGATCTTCGTCGAGCAGGCCCACGTATTCATCGACGACCCCACAAAAGTGTGCCAGCTGATAAAATCCCTCTACGGGATCAAACAAGCCCCGCGGCTCTGGCAGCAGCATCTTCACGGCCGCCTCGTCAAGATCGGCTTCCTACAGCTGCCGCACGACCAAGGCATGTACCAACTACAGAAGGAAGGGGGTTTTGTCCTACTAATCATCTACGTCGACGACCTGCTCTACATCGGCTCCACTACCGATATCGCCACCTGGTTCAAAGGGGAGCTGAGGAGTGACTTGACACTCACGGTGTCTAACACCGTAACTCAGTACCAGGGCCTGAACGTCGTTGAAGACAACTCGGCATTCTACCTACATGCCGGAAAGTACGCAGGCGTTGTCGCGAAGAAATTCGGACTAACGCCGATCGTAGTCGCGACTCCCTATCGCTACGGGAACGACAACGGCGGAACTTCCGCAAAACTCCCCGCGAAGCAAATCCAGGAATATCAACAGAAACTTGGCTGTCTACTATTCGTAGCAGTAACCTGTCGACCGGACCTGTCCTACAGTGCGAGCCAACTAGCAACACACCTGAAGCAGCCGAAGGAAGAGGATCTCGAAGATTTAAATCGGGCACTACTCTACATCGTCTCTACGCCAATGACCGGACTTACCTACAGCAAGGTAACACTGTCGTCCGTACGACTACTCGGCTATGTCGATGCCGATCATGCGGGAGATAGGGAAAATCGACGCTCCAGAACGGGCTACATTTACGGACTAGAACCTATTGGGACTATCTCCTAGCAATCGAGCAAGCAGGAATTTATCGCGCTATCTTCGGCTGAAGCGGAATATATCGCCCTCTGCACCGCGACCAAAGAAGGACTTTACCTGCGGGAGCTGCTCGATGAAGCGAAAATAGCAACCATGCCCGCCTTCTCGTTACTTTGCGACAACCAATCCGCAATCAAAATCGCGAACAAAGACGGTTTCGCCAATCGAACCAAGTACATCGCCTTGCGGTATTTCTTCGTCAAGGATGAGATTGCAAAGGGGAGACTTCAACTCAGTTACTGCCCCACGACAGAAATGGCCGCAGACTACCTGACAAAGAAACTGGCGAAGGCAAAGTTCGATTGCTGCATGCTGCTGACCGGGCAGTTAAACGTCACCAAATCTGGACACGTCAGCACTCCAGAAACGAAGGGGAGTGTTGGAAATACCTCAAGGACTTAAGTGTTTCTGAAGTGTAATACTACACTCGAGTAAAAGCCGTATCGGGTACGCGAGTCAACGGAGGTTACACGAGGAGGTTGGACGAAAGAACACGAAAGGACGAAAGACTCTAAGGGTCGCAATCGGAGGTTGCGACTGACCATTTCAACTGCAAGGGTGGTAACCGAACCAACTATCGAGTCGCTGTGCGACTCGATAACCGTTCCTACAACTGTATTCCACAATTGGTTTACCTTCCTGTTTTCTATATATTACTGTATGCTTGTTTTTCTTTTAATCAATCACTTGCTCTCACATACTAGTGCAAGGGTTCAACTACTCAACTTCCGCTGCACTACTCAAGTATCTTGTACAACCGGGACTTAGTCTCTGAAAAGATCCAAAGGGCTTTTCTCAGCCCAACACTTGGGAAGAAGGTGTTGTGGAGTCTGGAAGAGGAGACCAGCTGCATCAAGGACCTGTGGCAGCTGCCTTTCATCCCTTGGAATGGGAAGACTCCAGCGGCAGCAATTGGTGAACTTCCCTATGCTGCAGAAATTGGTGAAGCACAGGAGCCTGAAGGGCTTGGAGGTGAAGGGGGGAGTGAAGGAGGTTGGGAGCTGCCCTACAAGCTTGGAGACCAAGTTCTCCAAGTTCTCCTTCAACAGCACTACACGACCAGCCAAGACCCCACTTGCACTTGTGCACATGGATATGGTGGGGCCCACAAGAGCCCTTTCCCTCTCAGGGAGCTGCTGTCTCCTGACAATTATGGATGACCACACTCGAGCAATGTGGGTTTATCCTCTCAAGAGCAAGGGAGAGGTGGCAATGGCTGTACTTAAGGAGTGGATGCTTAGAACACAGAGGGAGTGGGAATACAAGGTGAAGGTGATCCGTAGTGACAGTGGTGGGGAGTTCATTGGAGCTAATTTTGAGGGGGAGTTGAAGAGGAAGGGAATCCAGCATCAACTGACAGTGCCCTACAACCCGCAGCAGAATGGCGTGGCAGAGAGGTTCAACAGGACCCTGCAGGAGGGGGCACGCACTCTCCTTGGGCGTGCAGGGTTGCCTGATCCGTTTTTGGTGTCTGCTCTGAGGCTGGTCGCCCTTGTGAAGAACAGGGTGCTGGCTACAGTTGGGGCGGATCTCCTATACCAAGTGGTATGGGAGTGCTCCAGCTGTGAACAAGCTGAGGGCGTTTGGGTGCATCGTGGTGTTTCATGTGTCTAAGGAGAAAGGGGGAAGTTGGAGGCTTCTGGAAGATGGGGTGTTCACTTGGGGATTGCAAAGAATCACAAGGGGTGGCTGCTGTGGAACTTGACCAACCAGAAGCTAACAATGCCAAGGGATGTGTGAAGTTTCTTGAGTCCTTGTACTACAAGGAATGGAAGCAGCAGCAGCAGCAGCAGAAGCTTCCATCTACACTGCTCATTGTGGAGGCAGATGAGGTGCAGCGGCCTTCAAGACAGCTGGAGGTTGCAGTGTCTGAGGAGGAGATGTCTGGGGTGACTTAGGAAGGGGGAGCAGCTGAGGTGGAGCAGCAGCAGCAGCAGAAGCATGAGTCTCCTCCTCGAGTTTCACACCCGCCTGAGCGTTCTAGGAGGGATGTGCGCCCCCCACTGAGGCTGACCTATGTGGCAAGAGTCAAGCCGAATGTGGTGCATGCTGGGAGTGTGGTTGAGCAGATTGAGGAAGATGAGATTGCATTGTGCTATTAGGCTGCAATTCCTCATCCCAAGGTGCTAACGCAAGCTTCATCTCAGTGAAAGCGGATGGCACCAGCATTGGGGGTTATGTGTGCTTGTTGGGAGGTGGTGCTGTGAGCTGGCACAGCAAGAAGCATAATGAGGTGGGATTGTCCTCATGTGAGACTGAGTACATGGCCTTACATCATGGGGCCAAGGAAGTGGTATGGCTGAGGCGGTTGATGGAGGAGTTGGGAGTTGGTCAGGAGGAGCTGACAGTTGTGTTCTGTGACAATGAGTCTGCAGTGAAGCTGGCTAAGAATGCTTGTCTGCATGGGCTGACAAAACACATAAGGCCTAAGTGGCATTGAGTGAGGAGACTCCTTGATAAGGAGGTGCGGCTGGATATAGTGAAGACCCATCAGGATGCAGCAGATACTTTCACTGAGCCTCTGGCAGAAGCGGATTATTGGAAGGGCATGAAGCTTGCTGGAATGAGTGTGCATCGAGTATGCATGCTTGAGATGTGGCATGATGGATGGTGGTTGGAAGCCAGAGGCGGCCATCACATGTGAAGTCATCATATGCTATCACATCATGTATGCCTCCCATCCCGTGTTTTCAACTGGCATGTGTGGTTTGAATGTGTGTAAGCATTTATGCGTGGTGTGTTATGGAGTTTGGGAATGTGTTTTGTGTTATTCTTTCTGAGAAGGTATTTGTCATGATGAGAAGATCTTTAGGACGCAACGAGAATCCTTTCAATCGGAGCAAGAACGTGAAAGCTATGAAGATTCGAAGTTCATGAGCTTGCATTACAATTGCCGCAGCTACAAAGTGAAGTTGTGGGGTGACTCAATAAGGAGTTGGGACCATTAGGGGCTGGGGAAATTCGTCACTCTACTATAGCAGCTGCAAAATTGGTTGGGAACAACCAAGCTACGATGGCAAGTGTGACCAACTTGATTGGATTGGTTGGGAAGGGACAAAGGTAAAAGTTGGGGTTCCTATAGGGAGCGAACTTTGTGCTTATGGAGTTTCCTTGGTTGGGGACTCTCTTGGAACCTTCCCTCTCATCCCTCTCTTCCCTTCCAAACTTTTTCTTGCTCCTATAATTCCTTGTGAGATTAATTGAACCTTGATTGAAGTTTGCGATTGATTTAAGTTCTTCTCTTACAGCATACCCCACTATGCGTTACAATTCATAGCGTTAAGAATACTTCATCAATCAACATGAGTCAAATTGGGAATAGTAGCCCAGATTAAGTGCTACAACATATCAGAGTTTCGCGACATTCCAACAGCTAGTTTTTCATGGACGTTGTCTCTTGTGGAGACGACTTTTCTGTCCAGAACTTGGGATTTATATTTTGAGTAATTCTAGCTCCCAAGTTCACCTAGGCTCCGTCCTTAATCCTATCATGAAGTCGTAGCGCCACACATAAGCGAACGAAAACGTGCACAAAAAGTCTGATATCTAGGCTGATATCTAGGGATCTGGTATCTAGGCTGATATTTAGGCTGATATCTAGGCTGATATCTAGTAAGTTATACACGCCACACATGAGCATAAAAAGGCTGATACCTAGGGATCTGGTACTCGCTGCACTCCTCGCCATGCCGCGTAAGCATAAAAATGTCGATGTAGACGGCATAATCAGCCTCAACGACACACCTTACCTGAAATGGGTCGAGAAAGAGATCGACGCAGGGGCAGCGGGAAACTGCAGACTACGCCACATCTCTGCATCTAGCTGCGTTGCGACGGAGGAGGCCCAGCCAAAACACGGCCAGAGCCGTGCCATGATGCTCCCCAGGTAGCCGAGAGCCACTGTGAAGGTGCGTGGCATCCTGAGCGTCGCCGAGGACTGTGCCGATAGTGAGCCGCCCAAAGCAACCTACGAGGAGCCTGGATACGAGTGCAAGGATGTCGACAAAGAGGAGGAGGAGGAGGAGGAGGAGGAGGAGGAGGAGGAGGAGGAGGAGGAGGAGGAGGAGGAGGAGGAGGAGGAGTCAGAGGAAAAGGAGGAGGAGGAGGAGGAGGAGGAGGAGGAGGAGGAGGAGGAGGAGGAGGAGGAGGAGGAGGAGGTGGAAGAGGAGGAGGAGGAGGAAGAGGAGGAGGAGGAGGAGGAGTAGGAGGAGGAGGAGGAGCAGGAGGAGGAGGAGGAGGAGGAGGAGGAGGAGGAGGAGGAGGAGGAGGAGGAGGAGGAGGAGGAGGAGGAGGAGGAGGAGGGGGAGGAGGAGGAGGTGCCGCCCCAGTATGCGGTCCTTGTCGCGAGACGCCGAGTGAAAGAGGTGAACCCCGCTTTGCCTCGTGGGGCTGCCGGAGTCGCCGAAGTTGCAAACCGTGGTCTCCGAAGGAGTCCACGCTACTAGCAGCTGGATGCTGGTTTTTGTGGGAGGATCGCATGTTGAGCATCGGCAAGCAAGGGACCCAGTACTGGGACCGCCTTGCCGAACACCTGCGGCAGACCAACCCTCGGACGCCTAAGAGCTCGAGCTTTGATCGCCGCAGCGCGGCATGCCGTGCGGATTGGCAACGCCTGGGTGTCCTATGGGGCGACATCAAGAAGGGCGACTGCATAAGCGGCGGCACGACCATACTAAAGCCGCCGTGGTACAAGTACGTGAACCTGGTCCTGAAGGACATGGCCCGCGTAACGCCCCATATGCTCGATGGAGGAGGAGCAGAGGAGGTGACCGCAGAGCCGACAACTCACATCCTGGGCACGACTGCGAATTGCCCAAGAGCGATGCAGCAACCAACTAGTATGTGTGTAATTGTGGTTACACCTGGGCCGTATGTTGACATCCTCATCTTTATTTCCCAGCAAACATAGCAAGCCTAATCGACAACGGAAACAAGTTAAAAAAAAAACGCTACGACTAATCTCATTACGCTTTCTTCCTTTGCCGCACAGGTGCAAACGCGACGACGGGCACCCCTGCGATCCGCCGCAAGAACTTACCTGTGGTTACGCACGCTGACATAACCATGCTATGCACCACTCTATACGAATGCCACGAAAATGGCATGCAACACATAGAGGGCCTGTTCACATGGTGGATGACTGCCCATTTTGAAGGCTTGGATGACGCCCTGCGTTGCTAGCAAGGCAGGCGACGAGCCTGATAGTACCGTACTCGGGTGGCGTTCGCGAGTCCAAGCTGAGTAGCAGTGAGGCCCCTGCTAGTGCCCCCATTGTCGATGAAACGGATACCGCAGCGTTCGGATGCGCGGAAGGTACTATGGAGGAGGTGGAGGCACGGCACCGCGACGACGACGCTTCAGGTGAGCTCCATGCAGTGCCAGCCCCAACCTTTTCCTCCGCTCTTTCTATTCCACCGCCGTACCATTCGTACATGGCCCTCACTCGAAGTTCGCCATGTCACCCCTAGTCCACCAGGGGTCGAGCATAGCGAGGTAGGGATTCCAGTTCATGTTGAATGCCCGCATCCTAAGCTCGCTCATGCCCAACACCATATTGTGCAGGACCACGGCGCAAGAAGTTCCAGCAAGGACCCTCTAGAGGCGACACACATTTTGCGCCGCAAAGAGTCACCTTCTCCCATTTAAGAGCCCAATAGCCCTTTATATTGCCATCCGGGTTGCAGACTGTGCGTGCTTGAATATCTGTTGCCACTCTAGGATAAGCCGCCCCTGTGTAGCATGAAGTGGGGTGATGCAGAATTCCCGCAAGGGATACGCAACATCACCCACCAGTTGGTATAATGCTGTTTCCCCCTTGCTAGCCTCTCGTATAGTTTTGAATTTACAAAAACCCTATTGTCGTGGGCGCTTCATGGGAAGCCAATTAAATAATTCCAAATCACACCATAGGCATCGCATGTCAGTTGCCGCTGTACAGCATACTGCGATTTACGCGAGAAATAGTCCACACGATGAGCAACCCTTGATGCTTTGGAATTCGGCGCTCATTCGTGCCATGTCCGCGCGGGATGGCAATCGCACCCACTCGTGCCTAAATACCCGAGGGAAGTTTATTAAGAGCAGGTCAACAAGCATATGGCACAGCGTCTTCATTACACCCACCAACATTGTGATGTCGGCAAATATCATGCCCGATGCTAAGTACTTCACCAGAATTAGGACCGCGACTAGTGCGGGAACTAGGTAGCGCATCACCACCGGGTGTAGGACATGATATGTGCCCGCCACAATATGGTCTAGAATAGCTTTGTTGATCCTAAACGCATCCTGGAATTCATCCTCTGTCATGCTGTCCACTTCCTCGACGAAGAGATTGAGTCCTTGCCGTCGCAATCCACGTTTGCGATGGCGTATCTCTCCTCTGGCCAGCGAAGGGGCGGTGGTTTCATCGAGCCTCGTCATACGGTCAACGCGCATGATGCACGCTCGCACGGCATTCTCGAACCAGATATTGTAGTACCAGTTGTAAAACACAAGGACCAGCTGGGCCATGAAGTCTGCAGGGTCAGTTGGATCCATGGAGAACATCGCGCGTGATTTGGGGTACCACGAAATGTGTTTGTGGTGAGTGCGATAGAATCGGGCATCTGTCGGGATGCACCCTGGTTTTTTGCTCGCGCTCACATGTCTCCCTGGGTGCATTGCATTTGGAGGTTGGAGGATGGCAGACGAGCAGCTATTGGTGGCAGCACTGTCCACCTGGCATGGGCTTCTGACGATGCGCACGTGTTTAGGTTGCACATTTGGATTTCTGGGCAGCGATGTGCACTTTTCGCTTGGCCAGGCGACATTGCTCACCGTGGCCAATTGTTTCGCACGTTTAGTCGCCGAGCCCACGCTTGCGAAGCACACTTTACTGGTACTGAACATTGTCCTGTAAATCGGCAAATACAGCACGGTGTTCAAGAACAGGATTCCCTATGCTGTTACTGAACACCATAGCGTGGGCATACGCTCTAAGATTCATTGTTGTTGCTGAGCTGGCTGTGGCTAAACAAAAGGAAGCATGCCAGGTTTCAGTCAGGCAAAAAAATCTCATACTGATGTGACGACACTCACGCAGAATATGTTCCTCGTCATGCACAAGTGCGCCCGTACACACATGCATGTACCTACGCGAGACAGCCCACACACATGTGTGAGAACTCAGTCACTAACCACTGAGTTAAAAAGGCTTGTTAAGTAGCGGGTAAGTGCGCCCATAGCCCCCTAGGCTCTGCACCTATGGCCCTTCCCCGAGGATCTTCTGAAGGGTAACCCCAGTGGGTCTCTCGACACCCCCCCTCCATGGGATAGGCGGAGGGCACAAGCGCCTCTGCAACGCTAGCACTAGGAATTGAACTCAAGTCACCAACGCTCTGATACCATGTCAGAACTCAGCCACTAACCACTGAGTCAAAAGGGCTTGTCAAGTACCGGATAAGTGCGCCCATAGCTCCCAAGGCTCAGCACCTGTGGCCCTTCCCTGAGGATCTACATAAGGGTAACCCCAGCGGGTCGCTTGACAACATGTACCGTAATCACCCGAATATAGGCGCGGCCATTTATTAAGCCCAGTGGGCTTATAGAGTGCAAACGCACTTATATCCGTTATTTCATTATAAGCGTACCCTTTTTAAAAAATCTATTCCCTATAAGCGCATTGAATTACTATCGTAATCCCCTGGATATAGGTGTCAAACATATTTGTGTGTGATGTTGTAGACCATATAGGGTTGTGCCTTAGAGAGTACAGCCCCCTAGGTTATAATGCCTTGTACTCTAACATTCTAGTCATTCTTTCAGTTTGTTATGGTATCATGAGTAGGTTAGGTCCCCTTCGCCCACCAGCGCTTCCGCCGTAGGTCCTAGCCGTCTCCCCTACCCCGTCTCCTAGCGGCCCCGCGGCCCCGTCTCCTAGCGGCCTTGCGGCCCCGTTCCCTAGCGGCCCCTCGGCCCCGTCAACCAGCGGCCCCTCGGCCCCGTCGACCAGCCGCCCCGCGGCCCCGTCCCCTAGCGGCCCCGTGGCCCCGTTTCCTAGTGGCCCCTTGGCCCCGTCGACCAGCGGCCCCGAGGCCCCGTCCCCTAGCGGCCCAGCGACCCCGTCCCCTAGCGGCCCCGAGGCCCCGTCGACCAGCGGCCCCGCGGCCCCGTCCCCTAGCAGCCCCGCGGCCCCGTCCCCTAGCGACCCCTCGGCCCCGTCGACCAGCGGCCTCGCGGCCCCGTCCCCTAGCGGCCCAGCGGCCCCCTCCCCTAGCGGACCCTCGGCCCCGTCGACCAGCGGCCCCACGGCCCCGCGGCCCTGTCCCCTAGCAGCCGCATGGCCCCATCCCCTAGCGGCCCCTCGGCCCCGTCGACCAGCGGCCCCACGGCCCCGTCCCCTAGCGGCCCTGCGGCCCGTTGACCCCGTCGACCAGCAGCCCCATCCCCTAGCGGCCCTGCAGCCCCGTCCCCTAGCGGCCCTGCGGCCCCGTACCCTAGCGGCCCCTCGGCCCCGTTGACCAGCAGCCCCGTGGCCCCGTACCCTAGCGGCCCCGCGGCCGCGTCCCCTAGCGGCCCCTTGGCCCTGTCGACCCGCGGCCCCGCGGCCCCGTCCCTGTAGCCGACCCCGTCCCGTCGCCGGCCCGTTCCCCTAGCCGGCCCCGTCCTGCAGCCGGCCCCGTCCCATCACCGGCCCTGTCCCAAAGCCGAACCCGTCGCGTAGCTGATCACGCCGAGCCGACTCCGCTAGGTAGCTAGCCCCGTCACCTAGCCGACCCCATCGCCGCGTCGGCTTCGTCGCCCAGACGGCCCGCGCTGACCCCGCACCGCACTGCACCGCCCTTCACCACCCTGCACTGCACTGCACCGCACTCCAATGCCTTGCACCGCATTGCACCGCACTGTACCGCACTCTGCCGCACTGCACCGCACTGCACTGTACTGCCCTGCTCTTCTGCCGCCGCACCGACCCTGATGGCGGACTCGGTGCTGCGCTTTAACGCGGAGGGCCAGCCGGTCGAGTTCGACACGTGGCTTGTCGACCTCCGCCGTCACCTCACTGGTCAGCGGCAGGACGGCCACTCATTGGCCGTCCACCTCGACGATACGCTCCCCTGCCCTGACCCCTATGCTGCCCTGCCCGCTGACCCCTTGTCTGCTGACCGTGAGTCCGCTGCCGCTGCCGCCCTTGCCTGCTCAGTCTGGCTGTCGCGTAACGCAGTCGTACAGCTCGCGATCAGTCATGCCCTCCCCCTTTCTGAGCGCCCACGGTTTTGGTCAGTCAGGACTGCGCAGGAGTTCCTCGAGGCTTTTGTCGCGCGCTAATCCACCCCACTAGTTGCCTCAGTTGGTCGTCTGATCCTGCCCATGCTCTTTCCCGATCTCGCGTCTTTCCCTACGGTCGCTGACCTCGCCGCCCATCCGCGCACGCTAGATGCGATTTGGCATGCTGCTTGCACTGAGTCCCAGCTTCATCTCTTTCGACCACCCATCTGCTCTACCCTTTACCTGCTTGCCAGACGCCTTCCTGACCGCCTTGCTACTGCCCGCGATCACTTCCTTAATCTACACCCCTCTAACCTCACCCTCACTGACTTTGTCGACACTCGGTCTGCCATAGACCCGCCAATGCTCTATCGCCCAGTCTAGCGTTACAGTGCTGGTCACTATCTTTCAGGGTTGTGCCCTCGCTCAGTGTACTTTCTCTGCCGGTTCTGCTGCTCTCGCTGAGACAGCGCCTGCTGTGGCGGCAGCCGCCGCCGCGCAGTTCCGTTTGGGGAAGGGTCGTCGCCCCAAGGATGGGCGCGGTGGCGGTGGAGGAGGTGGTGAAGCCAGGCCGCCCGCTAGTAGTACGGACGAGGGGACTAGGGCTGGTTCCTCCGAGCAGCAGGACCAGCAGAAGCAGCAGCAGCAGCAAGCGCCGCAACAGCAGCCGCAGCAGCAGCAGCAGCAGCGACAGGCTGGTAGTCTCCCGCCCGGGTGGCCTGTCGCTGGTGGTGGCGGTGGACGTGGTGGTCGTGCGTGCAGTGTGCCGCCTGGTGGTTGTTCGGGTGATGGGCACTATCAGTACCAGCTCCAGACCGGTCCTTGCCGCGAATCCTTGTGCGGTAAGATCGGCCACACCCCCGCCCGCTGTTTTCGTCGCCTGGTTGTCCTGTTTCGTCTTCGCCTCGGCCCGTCGCCCGACCTCCCCGACTGGCAAAGCTTGCTTTGCCGTTGCGTTCAGATTTTTGATATGGACATGGATGAGATTAGCTCTGCTTTTTATGTGCTCTATGTCGATGACTCTAGTATGACTCGTTCCCACTACCCCTTGTTGCCTAGTGTAGGTGTGCCTAGTTCGGCCTCCTCTGCTGCGTCAGGCGTAGGACCCTTTGCCTTGTTTAGTCTTGGCTCCTCCCTCGCCACTCCGACCCTGGCCGCCACTGCTGTGCTCTCCTTTACCCTGGACTCCACTGCATATCTTGGTGTTTCTTTCGCGACTCCACTACGCTGACGCCGCTTGCCGCTCACGACGCAGTTTCTTTTGCGGACCCCTCCTCAGGTTCAGTGGTCGCCTAAAGCTCCACCACCCTTCTTTGTCCGGCGGTTCCTTCAGGCTCTCTTACAGGCCTGCACATACCCTCGTTCTCTAGGAACCTAGTTGGTGTCGGTTGCCTCCAGGACCTTGGCGTCACCACTACGTTTCCTGGTCATGAGCGGTACACTGTCTATACCGAGGCGGTACGGTGTCTGGCCTGTTCACGCTGGACACCGCCCCCCCCCCGGTTGGGACGTCTCCCCAAATGGCTACGTCTACCCGGGATGCTGCGGCCTGCTTTTGTCGGTCCCTTACTCACCCGACACTTCTATGGCACCACCCGTCTGCGTCACATGTCTTAGCATGGTCTTGTCCTAGGTCTCCCAGAGTCGTTCCCTGAGTTGCCCTCCTCCCCAGCGCCACCGTGCATGCCCTGCATTGAGGGCCGGCTCCGCCGTGCCCCTCAGTCCTCCTCTTTCCCTCCGACCAGCGCACCGCTACAGACCCTGCACATGGACGTCTGGGGCCTCGCCCTCGTCCATGGGTCGCGTCGAGAATGCTGCTTCCTCGTGCTTGTCGACGACTACATGCGCTACACCACGGTTTTTTCCCTGGAGCGGAAGGCGGACGTGTCTGACACTCTTATCCCGTGGCTGGTCTCTGCGCGTGTGCACCGCCGTCTCCCTGTCTTGCGTCTTCACTCCGACCGTGGTGGCGAGTTTGCCTCCGGCATCCTTGGTTTTTTCTGTCGTGCAGAGGGCATCACCCAGACGTTCACCCTACCGGACTCCCCGCAGCAGAATGGGGTCGCTGAGCGACGCATCGGTTTGGTCATGGAGGTGGCTTGCACCTCCATGATCCATGCCGGTGCATCCCATTTTCTGTGGCCGTTCGCCGTTCGCTACGTCGCTCACCAGCTTAACCTGTAGCCGCACCCCCAGCGGCCGCAGGTTTCACTGACCCTTCTTTGGACCGAGTCCCTTGGTGACACGTCTGCGTTCCATGTTTGGGGCTGCCTTGCTCACGTTCGTGCCTCTGGCACGAACAAGCTCACTGCCCGCACCATCCCCTATGTCATTTTAGGTTTCCCTCTCGACTCGTCTGACTGGCACTTTTACCACCTGCCGTCTCAACGTTTCTTTCACTTTCGCGACGTCACCTTGGACGAGTCCATCTCCTTCTACCACCGCTTTCCCCACCGGGGTCCCCCGGTTACTCCCCCACTGTTCCTAGTTCCCCCTCCCCCGGTCGCCCCTGCTCCTCTCCCTCCCCGCCCTGCCCTGTCTGGTGTGTCTCACGTCACCCCCCTCCCGTCGGTTGCCCCGGTCGAAGAGTCTACTGACTATAGTGGCCCTGCGGCGCAGTCCTCGCCGCCCGCCCCTCCCCCGGTCTCTCCTCCTCCGTCGTCGTAGCAGCCGTCATCGCAGCCGCCGCAACCGCTGCAGCCGTCGTCGTGGCCGCAGTCGCCGCAGCCGTTGTCGCAGCCGCAATTGCCGCAGCCGCAATTGCCGCAGCCATCGTCGCAGCCGAAGTAGCTGCAGTTCGTCGACCCTGGGGGTGCTGGTGTTGAGGACGGTGCTCGTCCTGGGGTTCTTGTCGTGGCTTGTCCCAGCAGGCCTGGGGGTGGTACTGGTGCTGGAGAGGTTCCTGGTTCTGGGGGTGCAGGAGTGGAGTGTTCCAGAGTTGGCCGTAGAGCAGCTGGCGATCCCGGTGTCGCCGTCGTGCCGCCGTAGCAGCAGTCGCCGCCGATGTCAGCCTTTCGCCTGCTCAGCCTTCCGTCCCCTGACCGCGCGCCTGTGCCTCCTCCACCGTCTCCTCCCCTTCCTATCTACGGCCCCGTTTTCCCTCCTCCGGAATCGTCTCCGGCTCATCTTCCTCCGCGTTCTCCTCCTGTATCTCCTCCTCTGTCTCCTGACCCGACACCTCCGTCTCACGTCTGGTCCCGCTGTCCCTCTCGTGCTCGTCATGTCTCTCGTGTTCCACACTCTCACCCTATGTTGCTTTGTTCCCACGTGTCTCCTCCTCCCCTCCTGCCGTCGCCTCCTCCGTCCTCCCTTGTTGTCGTGCCTCCCCCTCTATCTGACTACCTTCGTGCAGCTCGTCCTCTTGTTCCTTGCTTCCTTGCCTCTCTCGTTATCGACCCGTCTGTTCCTGTTTCGCGTCTTGATGCTCTTGTCGTTACGGTCGCTGACTTTGCCTCTACCCGTCGCCTTGATTACGCCACTGATCTGGTCTCTCACCCTGCTCGTCCTCCGTCCGACGGGTGCTCTTGCCCTCGGTGCCATCCTGGAGGACCGGCAGTACGAGCTTGCTTTCCTGTCCGAGGCTGCTCCCCATTTCTGTTCCATGCTTCTAGTCCGTGAGGGTGACCTAGACGCTTTCGACATCCCGACCCCTCGCACTTACGCTGAGGCGATCTCGGGACCCTAAGCCTCTCAGTGGATAGGTGCCATGGACCAAGAGATGGCATCTTGGAGGTCCACCTACGACGACGCAGTTCCCCCACCTGGGGTGAACGTAGTCGATGGCTGGTGGCTCTTCAATGTGAAGTGCCCCCCTAGAGAGCCGCCTGTGTTCAAGGCGCGCTACATGGCTAGAGGCTTCAGTCAGCGTGAGGGGGTGGACTTCTTTCAGACCTTCGCCCCGGCCTTGAAGATGACTACTCTTCGGGCGCTGCTACACGTAGCAGCACAGTGTGACTATGAGTTACACTCCCTCGACTTCTCCAGTGCGTTTCTTCAGGGCAACCTACACGAGCAGGTCCACCTGCGCTGCCCTCAAGGCTTCACTGGTACCTTCCCTCCTGGGACCCAGTGGCTCCTGCGGCGCCCCGTCTACGGCTTGCGACAGTCACCCCGTGAGTGGCACGACACACTGCATGCTACCCTTGCTGACCTGCAGTTCTTTCCGTCCTCTGCAGACCCCTCGCTCTTCGTTCGTACTGGCCAGACCCCGTTCTACATCCTTCTTTACGTAGACCACCTGGTCTTCGCCATTGCTGACAGGGACGCACCGGACTCCGTGAAGGGAGAGCTGCTGAAGAGACACACCTGCACTGACCTAGGAGAACTGCGCCACTACCTTGGCCTCCAGATCTCCAGGGACAGAGCAGCGCGCACCATCACTCTCTCACAGTCACACTTGGTGCGCCAGTTCCTTCAGAGGTTCGGTCTTCAGTTCTCCTCCCCACAACCCACACCTCTGCCACTAGATCACAGGCTCTCAGCTCCAGTTCCTGAGGAGTCAGTAGATCCCAGTGGTCCTTACGCAGAGCTGGTGGGTTGGCTCATGTACCTCATGACTTGTACTCGTCCAGATGTCGCATACCCTTTTAGCATGATGGCTCGCTTTGTGGCCACAAGCAGACACCAACCACAGAACTGGTCGGCCGCTAAGAGGGTTTTGCGTTACCTAGCTAGTACATCGGGCATGGGGTTAGTGCTTGGAGGACGCAAGCCAGTGGTCCTTACTGGGCACATAGACGCTTCTTGGGCAGATGACGCTGAGACCCTCAGGTCCTGGCAGGGCTACTACTTTAGCCTTGGTTCACGTGCCGTCTCGTGGAGAGCTACTCGCTCCTTGTCTGTTGCCCAGTCCAGCTGTGAGGCCGACATCTACGCTGGTGCCATGTCGGCACAGGAGCTCCGCCGGCTGACCTTCTTGCTCACTGACTTAGGTGAGCGGCCTAGCTCTACCCCGGTCCTGTACGCTGACAACAGGGCCATGATCCTCCTGTGTCAGGAGCCTCGACTTGAGGGCAGAGCAAAGAACATCCAGCTCCGGTACTTCCTCCTGCACGTGCTACAGCAGCGCTGCCAGGCTCATGTAGTACACTTGGCCTCCGGTGCCAACACAAGTGATATCTTTATGAAGGCGCTTGCGCCTAAAGATCATCAGCAACACTGTGTACAGCTAGGTCTTGTTCCGGTAGCCTCTCACTTGCTAGGGCCTCGATTATGTACAGACCTCTATATATATTTTACCCTGACTGGCCTTGTGGCCTCTCCCAGTAGCTGGACTAGTAGTGCCGCCCTGGTCTTGCTCTTGCCTTGGTTTGTACTTGTTTGATTGGTCTTTAGACCCTTGCCTTAGAGGTTGGACTAGTAGTGCCACCCTAAGCTGCTTGTCTCTCAACAGACAGTGCCCCTATCCAATCTAGGGGGTGTGTCAAATATATTTATATGTGATGTTGTAGACCATATAGGGTTGTGCCTTAGAGTACAAGGCATTATAACCTAGGAGGCCGTACTCTCTAACATTCTAGTCATTCTTTCAGTTTGTTAATAGGCGCATAGGTGCTTATAGGGATACGTAACAAAAGTGGCATGCGCTTGTAATGGAATAAAATATATAAGCCCAGGGCTTATGAAAAGGATTTTATGGAAAAAATATTTGAGGACGTAAAAATGTATTTCTTGACTTTTGCATTCTAGCGCGTGTGTTTCCAAAGGGCAGCATTCTGACAAAGTGGGAGAAGTTGGCTGACAAAGCTTCCGCCACCAGATCCACTCGGGAATGACTGGTATTGCGAGCCAATCAGAGCCAACGTACAGAGCGAGATTCGCGCTTTTGGTTCGGGAGGTGCTCGGGAGGGACACTACATAAACTCCGCTTTGGAAATCCCCCGTTTAACATACGTTTCGACAAAAATGTGATGCGCCTATAGGAAATACATTTTCAAAAATATGGGTGCTCTTAAAATGAAATAACAGATATAAGCGCACTTGCACTCCATAAGCGCAACGGGCCAAATTATGGGATGCGCATATATCCGGGGGATTACGGTATTAAAAAACAGGTGAATTGCGAATCTTCCATATCGAAAACTCTGTGCCAAATCTCCCGCAGCACTCCCGCACCCCTCCCAAGCACCTCGCCAGCCAGATTCCTGCGTTTCCCAATCACTATCTTGCCTATGATTGGTCCATACCCTGCCTTCCCAGCATAGTTGTGCTGGCGAAACTTTCGCCAGATGTTCCGCGCGATATTTCTTTGCGTCGCCTTTTGAAAGCAGTTGTATTGGAACCAAAATAATCCAAGCTACATTTTGGTGTGTTAAAACCAATTTTCCATATAGTCCTTCGTATTAGTGTTTTATTCGATTACAAACGCATGCTGGTTTTTGAACCTAATCCCTATAAGCACATATGCGCCTATATCCGGGGGATTACGGTACCAAGAATAGCCCTGTCCAGCACCAGTAACGCCCTGCCAGGTGAGGGATAACCAGCAGAGCGTAGGCTGCCCTTCAGGCCCCTAGATATCAGCCTTTTTATGCTGATTCAGCCTTTTTTCAAGGGTTTCCGATGTACCAATGCTGAATGGCTGGGATTTTTCTTGAAGTGGATGCTGAAAAATCAGCTTTTTATTTACGTTGATGTCTGTTATTTCAGTGATTGTGACACGACTTTCAGAGGAGTGTGCAGTGCAGTCGTCATAGGTACAGTCTTCAAATCGAATCACAATCTGTTAATTTTTTATTCCTAAAAAATTATTCATCTTTTGATAAGGTGTGTGTTGATGCGTCAGCGAACATTAAGGGGGGACTCTGAAACCGAGTACATCAAGATTCCCCTCCCCCCCTCACCCCCCACGCCCCCCAACCTCCCCCCCCTCCCCGCTCCCTCCGTGTGTACCATGTCGGTCATGGTCCCCCGCGCAACCCAGAAAGGTTGAAGTCCTCTACGTCCAATCACATCAGTTTTCTTCCCTCCGAAACCCATATGAATTTGCCTAAGTCCTCCGGTACCACTGACATCGCTCTCATACCAGCCGAAAACGACATAGAATTGTCCAAGTGGTCCGCTCCAGTTACTTCCCAGCTACGCGAACTATGACAATTTCTCTCGACTTGCCCTCCATATCTTCTCGTGTCGAAGATCCCGCCCACATCTCCTCGTCTTAAAGACCCAGGCAGGCATATGCAACCCCTAAAATCTCTTCACTTTCTTGGTACTACCCCTGAACAGACTACAAAACCAGCTCATTGATAGGAAAACCCAGCCACGTTCCTCCAACAACCCCCACAACCCACGAAACGTGGCGAAAAAATTCCCAGCCAGGCACTATCAGAATTGAAAGAATGAATAGAGAGAGAGAGAGAGAGAGTCCAGGTGAATATACCCAAGTGTTGTACCCTCTAAGGAATGATCCTATACAGTCTTTACAAACATAAGAGCTACACATGTTTGACACACCCCCTAGACTGCATAGGGACATCGTACTGAACAAGTAGCTCAGGGCGGCACTACAAGTCCAGCCACCGAGACAGGGGTCTTACAGACCAGTCAGAAGGTGTACAGGCAAGGAAAGAGCAAGGCCAGGGCGGCACTACTAGTTCAGCCACTGGAAGAGGACACAGGTCCAGTCTGAGTACATATAGATATATAGGACAGTATAAGATCAAGGCCCTAGCAAGTGAGAGGCTACAGGAACTAGACCGAGCTGTACACAGTGCCGCTGATGATCTTTAGGCGCAAGCGCCTTCGTAAAGATATCAGCCGTGTTGGCACCGGAGGCCAGGTGTACTACGCGAGCCTGGCGACGCTGCTGTAGCTCGCGCAGGAGGAAGTACCGCAGCTGAATATGCTTCGCTCTGCCCTCGAGTCGAGGCTCCTGACATAGGAGGATCATGGCCCTGTTGTCTGCGTACAGGACCGGGGCAGAGCTAGGCCGCTCACCGAAGTCAGTGAGCTAGAAGGTCAGCCAGCGGAGCTCCTGTGCCGCCATGGCACCGGCGTAGATCTCAGCCTCACAGCTGGACTGGGCAACAGACGAGGAGCGGGTAGCTCTCCACGAGACGGCACCTGAGCCAAGGCTGAAGCAGTAGCCCTGGGAAGACCTGAGTGTCTCGGCATCGTCTGCCCAAGAAGCGTCTGTATGTCCAGTAAGGACCACTGGGCTGCGTCCTCCTAGCACTAACCCCATGCCCGATGTACTCGCAAGATAACGCAAAACCCTCTTAGCGGCAGACCAGTGCTGTGGTCGGTGTCGGCCTGTGGCCACAAAGCGAGCCAGGATGCTGAGAGGGTATGCGAGATCAGGGCGAGTGCAAGTCATCAGGTACATGAGGCAACCCACCAGCTCTGCGTAGGGACCACTGGGCTCTACTGACTCCTCAGGAACTGGAGCAGAGAGTCTGTGGCCGAGAGGCAGAGGGGTGGGCTGTGCAGAAGAGAACTGAAGACTTAACCTCTGAAGGACCTGGCGCACCAAGTGTGACTGAGTCAAGGTGATGGTGCGCGCTGCTCTGTCCCTGGAGATCTGCAAGCCAAGGTAACGGCGCGGTTCTCCGAGGTCAGTGCAAGTGTGTCTCTTCAGCAGCTCTGCCTTCACTGAGGCTAGGGCATCCCTCTCTGCTGTGGCACAGACCAGATCGTCCACGTACACAAGGATGTAGAACGGAGTCTGACCAGCACAAACGAAGAGTGAGGGGTCTGCCGAGGACGGGAAGAACTGAAGGTCAGCAAGAGTAGCACGCAGTGTGTCCTGCCACTCGCGGGGAGCCTGCCGCAGGCCGTAGACCGGTCGACGCAGAAGCCACTGGGTCCCACAAGGGAAGGTGCCAGTAAAGCCGTGGGGGCGACGCGGGTAGACCTGCTCGTGTAGGCAGCCCTGCAGGAAGGCAGTGGAGAAGTCGAGGGAGTGAAGCTCGTTGTCACGCTGAGCTGCTAGGTGTAGCAAAACCCGAAGAATAGTCATCTTCGGGGTCAGAGCGAAGGTCTGGAAGAACTCCACCCCCTCACGCTGACTGAAACCTCTAGCCACGTAGCGCGCCTTGAACACAGGCGGCTCTCCAGGAGGGCGCTTCACCTTGAAGAGCCAGCGGCCATCGACTACGTTCACCCCAAGTGAGGGAACTACGTCGACGAAGGTGCCGGTGGATCTCCAAGATGCCATCTCCTGTCCCATGGCAGCTATCCACTGGGAGGCCCAGGGTCCCGAGGTCGCCTCAGCGTAAGTGCGAGGGGTCGGGATGTCGAAAGTGTCTGGGTCACCCTCAGGGACTAGCAGCATGGAACAGAGATGGGGAGCAGCCTCGGAGAGGAAAGCAAGCTCGAACTGGCGGTCCTCCAGGACGTCACTGCCGAGGGCAGGAGCACCCCCGATAGACGGAGGACAGGCAGGGCCAGAGACCAGAGCGGTGGCATAGTCAAGGCGGCAGGTAGAGGCGAAGTCAGCTACCGCAGCGACAAGAGCGTCTAGGGGAAAACCAAGGAAGACGCAGGGAAGGGTGCGGGCAGTGAGCTTGTCTATGCCAGAGGCACGAACGTGAGCAAGGCAGCCCCAGACGTGGAACTCAGTCGCGTCACCAGGGGACCCGGTCCAAAGACGGGTCGGCGAAACCTGCGGCCGCTGGGGGTGCGGCCACAGGTTAAGCTGGTGAGAAGCGTAGCGCATGGCGAACGGCCACAGAAAATGGGGTGCACCGGCATGGATCATGGAGGTGCAAGCAACCTCCATGACCAAGGCGATGTGTCGCTCAGCGACCCCATTTTGCTGTGGGGAGTCCGGCAGGGTGAACGTCTGGGTGATGCCCTCCGCACGACAGAAGCGACCAAGGACACCTGAGGCAAACTCACCACCACGGTCGGAGTGAAGATGCAAGACAGGGAGACCGCGGTGGACACGCGCAGAGACAAGGCAGGGGATGAGAGCGTCAGGCACGTCGGCCTTGTGCTCCAGGGGAAAGACTGTGGTGTAACGAGTGAAGTCGTCGTCAAGCACAAGGAAGTAGCGCTCGCGACGTGGCCTAGGGACGGGGGCGGGGCCCTAGACGTCCATGTGCAGGGTCTGCAGTGGCGCAGAGGTGGGGGGAAACGAGGAGGAGTAGACCCTCGACGCAGGGCGTGCAAGGTGGTGCGGGGGAGGAGGGAAAAGCGGGGAGAGAACTAGGGAGACCAAAGACGAGACCGTGCTGGGACATGTGACGCAGACGCTGGAGCGCAGGGTGACCTAAGCGGTGGTGCCAAAGAAGAGTCGGGTTAGTGAGGGACCGACAGGAGCAGGCAGCAGCAACCTGAGTAGACGCAGCCACCTGAGGGGGGGCTCCAGCGGAGGGAGGCGTGGTGTCCAAGGTGTACAGGCCGGACACCGGGTCACGGGGGAACGTGGACAGGGGGGCACCTGTGGCGGTCTCTGTACAGACAGCATACCGCTCGTGACCAGGGAACGTAGTGGTGACGCCAAGGTCCTGGAGGCACGCGACACCAACTAGGTTCCTGGAGAATGAGGGGATATGCAGACCTGTGAGAGAGCTCGAAGGAACCGCCGAACAGGGAAGGGTGGTAGAACTGCGAGCGACTACCGGTCCGGCAGAGGGGTCAGCAAGAGAGACGGCAGCAGGAGGAGGGAGGGGCGTCAGTGTAGTGAAGTCGCGGAAGAAGCACCGGGAAGCACCAGAGTCCAGGGTGAAGGAAAGCGAAGCACTGGCTCCCGGCGACGGGGCGACGGCGGAAGCACCTAAGCTAAACAATGCAGGGGCTCCTACGCCTGGCGCAGCAGGGGAGACTATGCTAGGTACACCTACACTAGATGACAAGGAATAATAAGAAGGAAGCACACTAGAGTCATCAGCATACAGCACATGCAGAGCGGAAACTATGGCATCCATGTCCATGTCAAAAAGCGGAATACTACGACGAAGCAAACTGTGCCAGTCCGGGAGGTCTGGCGACGGACCAAAGCGCTGACGAAACAGGTCGTCTAGGCGACGAAAGCAGCGAGGAGTGGTGTGACCGATCTTACCACAGACGAAGCCGCGGCGGGGACCGGTAAGGAACAGGTACTGGCAACGCATGCCTTCCGAACCACCACCACCCGGGACACCACCACGCGCACGACCACCGCCAGCACCAGGCCACCCGGGCGGGAGAACACTCGCCTGCCTCTGCGGCTGCTGCGGCGGCTGCTGAGACGGCTGCGGCTGCTGCGGATGCTGCTGCTGCTGCGGCTGCGGAGGCGGCTGCTCAGCGGGACCGGACAGGGTCCCCTCGTCCGCTCCAGCACCGGACGACCCGACGCCACCACCACCCCCACCTGCACCCCCTCCTCCTTCACCGCGCCCATTCTTGGGGCGGCGGACCTTCCCAAACCGGACCTGCGCTGCAGCAGCAGTCTCAGCCACAGCGGCAAAACCGTCAGAGAAGGTACACTGAGCGGGGGCACAACCCTGAAAGATAGGGACCGGCACAGTGCCGCTCGCCTGTGCGATGGAGCGGTGGCGGGTCTCTATAACCGTCAGGGTGTCGACAAAGTCGGTGAGGGTGAGCTCACCAGGGTGAACGCTAAGGAAGCGGTCGCGGGCGGCGACAAGGCGGTCAGGGAGGCGGGTGGCAAGCAGGTAGAGGGTAGAGGTAATGGGCGGCTGGTGGGCGCGAAGCTGTGCGTCAGTGCAGGCAGCGCGCCAGGTCTCATCTATCGTGCGCAGGTGGGCAGCTAGGTCAGCGACAGTGGGGAAAGACGCAAGGTCAGGAAAGAGCATCGGAAGGATGAGACGACCCACGGAAGCAGCAGGAGGGGTGGAATAGCGCTTGATGACAGCATCTAAGTAGGCCTCGGCGGTAGTGAGGGACCTAAAGCGTGGGCGCTCAGTCGTGGGAAGGGCATTGCTAATGGCAAGCTGGGCAACAGCGTCTCGAGAAAGCCAGACAGAGTGGGCAAGGGCAGCGGCTGCAGTAGACTCGCTCTTAGTAGGGGTGGGGTCAGCGGGCAGCACAGCAGGGGGGTCTGGGCAGGGAAGCGTACCATCAAGGTGTGCCGAGAGCGGGTGGCCATCCTGCCGCTGGCCAGTGAGGTGACGGCGGAGGTCAGCTAACCAGGCCTCGAACTCCAGCGGCTGGCCTTCAGCGTTAAAGCGAAGCTCCGCAGCCATCATGGGGCAGTGCAGGACGGTACAGGTGGATGCAGTGCTGTGTAGTGTGGTGCAGGGCAGTGCAGTGCGGTGTTGTGCGGTGCTGTGCGGTGCGGTGCGGTGCAGTGCGGTGCAGTGCGGTGCAGTGCGGTGGAGGGCAGTGCAGGGCGGTACAATGTGGCGCAGTGCGGTGCAGTGTGGTGGGGAACCGTACCAGGAGAGTGCAGGACCGGAGGAGGCACGACGAGCGGGCCACACACAGCAGGGGGCAGGAGCGGCGGGGACCAGGCTGGCGGGGCGAGCGCGGGGCCGGCTGGGACGGTGCGAGGTCGGCAGGGGCGGGCGCGGGGCCGGCGAGAACGGGCGTAGGGCTGGCTGGGACGGGCGCGGGGCCGGCGGGGACGCGCGCAGGGTCGGCCGGGACGGGCGCGGGGCCGGGTGGGACGGGCGCGGGGGCCTGGCGGACGGGCGCAGGGGCCGAGCGGGCGGGCGCAGGGACCGAGCGGGCAGGGCGCGGAGGTCACGAGGGCGGGCACAGGGCCGGCTGGAACGGGCGCACGGGCCGCTAGGGCGGGCGCTAGGGCGGGCAGGGGCCCCAGGGCGGGCAGGGGCCGCTAGGGCGGGCGTTAGGGCGGGCAGGGGCCGCTTGGGCGGGCGCGAGGGCGGGCACAGGGCCGGCTGGAACGGGCGCACGGGCCACTAGGGTGAGCGCGAGGGCGAGCAGGGGCCGCGAGGGCGGGCACGAGGGCGGGCAGGGGCCGCTAGGGCGGGCGCTGGGAGGCGGCTAGGAAACGGGCGCCAGGGGGCGCGAGGGAGGCAGCTAGGAACGGGCGCGCTAGGGGGGGAGGGCCGGCCAGGAACGGGCGCGCTAGGGGCGTGCTAGGGGCCAGCTGAGGCGGGCGCGCTAGGGGCTTGCTGAAACGGGCACGCTAGGGGCGCGCTAGGGGCGCGCTAGGGGCCTGCTGAAACCGGCACGCTAGGGGGGGGGGGGATGGATAGGTCCTAGGGCGGAAGCGTGGGTGGGCGGGGGGGCCTACCTACTCATGATACCATATCAGAATTGAAAGAATGAATAGAGAGAGAGAGAGTACAGGTGAATATACCCAAGTGTTGTACCCTCTAAGGAATGATCCTATACAGTCTATACAAACATAAGAGCTACACATGTTTGACAGGCACGTGTCCCTTCCACTCCCACACAAGCTGCGATTAAGGTGTGGAGCCTAGGGGTTGCGCAATCCGACCGAGTTGCAAAGGCCGGTCTAGTTACGCGTTTCGCAAACGTTTCGTCGTTTTTTCGCCAACTTTTCTCCTGGCAAAAAATCGCCAAAACCGCAACCAGTTGCACGATTCTTGCATGTGCAACCCTAGGATCCACGCCTTTAGCCCCCTCTGCCAGTCACGCTAGGGCCACACAATCACTCGCGCACCTCAATTGCACCAGCCAAGCATTAACCTCCTTGGTGAAAGTCAACGTTAATTACTGAAGGACCAATCAAAATCTACTTCAGCCTTATTTGTATAAGTAGCGCTGAATGATCAGAGATATTGCTATTTTTCACGCTGAATTTTCAGGCCTTTTTTTCAGGGGTAAGGTTGACGGATCAGCGTAAAATTGGGGGGCGAGGATGATGAATCAACGTACCCTAAAATGAATATTAGGGCCTGCTGCCCTTCCTCCCCACCCCACACTCACTCTCTCCGATTCACCCAACCCTACACTGATCTCGGCCACTTTCTGATCACGGATGTGTGATAGGAAGTGTCATGTCATCTATCATTCCCCTCCACCAGGCCTAACGTTTCAAAAAAACTCCCCCTGAGCTGTCGACTAAAAAAAAAAAATTACCCTGAGGGCTCAGTGTTCAAAATTTGCCTACCCTGATTTGTAATTGTTCAGAAATCAAGAACCCTGAAAATCTCAGGGTTCACCGAACGCATTCAGGGTTGCCTTCTACAAGAGGGGGGAATTAAAAATGGGGGGAAAAAGGGGAGGGAATCAAACCGAGGGGAGGGGAAGAGCGAAACGGAGGGGAAGGGGGAGGATGGAAACATAGGGGAAGAGAGGAAGCGAAACGGGGAGGGAAAAAGTGGGGGGAGGGGGGGGGTTTCGAAATACAGTAGAGAGGAATGGGAGAAGCGAAACGGAGGGGAAGGGGGAATCGAAACAGAGGGGAGAGGGGAAGCGAAACTGAGGGAGAGGTGGGGATCGAGGCGAATGGGGCAGTGGCAGAAACCTCTCGCGCTTGCAGCGCCATGGGCAAATCGAGGACGTTAATCTGTCGCGATCATCTAACGGCTGAAATTTGTCGAAACGATCGCGATTGATCGTGGCCGTCAAAGTTTGATGGACTTTCAGTTGATCACACGGGCAATAAAAAAACCTTCCTTAAGAAGGGAGCATTGTCGCTAGTACCCTTCTATGACTTGACCGTTAGCCTTTTTTATGGGTTGTGGGAGTGTGGGAGGGGGGATAACTTGTGTACAATAGGACTAAGCCGTTTTTTTTTTGTGCTGTCACTGCCTATCAAGACTTAGCTAATTTTTGTGGGTTGTTGTTAGGTGTGTAGGGGGGATGTCTGTACGACACAGGACTTAGCCGATTTTTGTGGGTTGTTTGGTGTGTGAGAGAATATTTGAGGACTTCACCAATTTTTGTAGGTTGTTGCTATCAAAGAAGCTTAGGATAGGAACTACACTTAGGAACCTAGCTTAGCTAGGAAGGAAGGAAGGACGCCATGGAATGGCGTGAGGCAGGTAGATCTAGGAGTAGGCAAAAGTGACGAGAAAGAAGAGAGTTGGACTAGGAAGAGAGAGAGGTACAAGGAGGGGATTGTATCCTCTACAGAAAGGTTCAGTAACACTACCAAGCCTATCAATTATATAACTCAATATAATTTTAACACACCCCCTAGGCTTGGTAGTCACAAGCCCACACACACCCCCACACCCCCTAACCTAGCACCCCCAGTCCCATCAGCCACAATGCTCCCAGCAGGGCCCAAAAGGCCGTGGAGATGGCGACGGCGGCAGTCCCGACCGCGGCGACAGCGACGGCGACGACGGGCGTGCGGCGGCAAACGGCCTGCGGCGACGGCAGCGGCGACGGCAACGGCTTCGGCTTACGGCGGCGGTGAGTGCAGCGGCCCCCGCCCTTCCGGCGGCGTGTCCAACCTCCGCGACAGGGGGACGACTGCCGAGAGTCTGCGGCGACTGTGGATAAGAGGAGGCGACAGGGGAAAGGGGGGACAGTTGGCGTGCGGGCGGTGGCGGCGTCACAGGCGTCGCGCAACCGGCTGCGGCCCGACGGCGCCGTCACAGAGCGACGTCGACGCTGCAGCAGGACGTCGACGTCGCGACGGCAGAGGCAGCGTCGATGCCGCAGCGGGACGTCGACGCTGCGACTGCAGAACGACGGCCCGACTCCACGGCAGCGCGTCGAGCCGGTCGCGGCACGACGCGGCCAGTGGCAGCGCGACGTCGCCACTGCAGCAAAACGCGGCCGCCATGGCTGCTCGAGCGAATGAGGGTGAGGAGTAAATGGCGGAAGCGTGAGGAGGCGGTCCAGCAGGGAGGATCTCCTGCTCTGATACCATATCAAAGAAGCTTAGGATAGGAACTACACTTAGGAACCTAGCTTAGGTAGGAAGGAAGGAAGGACGCCATGGAATGGCGTGAGGCAAGTAGATCTAGGAGTAGGCAAAAGTGACGAGAAAGAAGAGAGTTGGACTAGGAAGAGAGAGAGGTACAAGGAGGGGATTGTACCCTCTACAGAAAGGTTCAGTAACACTACCAAGCCTATCAATTATATAACTCAATATAATTTTAACAGTTGCGTGTTGGGGGGAATGTCTCTGGAGATTGGGGATTTCGCCTAAATTTCCGCATTGTGAGCCACATGGATGTCGCACTCAGGGTTCATACGCGTTACTCCCTGAAAACTCAGTTTTGGGATAACGCAAACCCTGAAATTCTCAGTGTTCACAGACATACAACCAGGGCTCTCGCTAGGATTTGAGGCTGTCTGAACATCAGACTAAATTTTTGGCGCCCGTCTGACGATCATCTGAAATTTTCGGACGAGTCTGACGTTTCTGACAAAGTTTTCTCCGCAGTCTGTTTTTCAGACGAATAAAAAACGCTCGTCTGAGATGTAATTGCAACTGCGTGGACGCATAAGTAATTGCAGGGTGTCAAAGGGTATCACTCGTCTTGAGTTGATCTTTCGCCTGAGTTTTTCTCGGGCCGCTCAGGAAAGATTGCCCTGTTTGGAGACTACCGTTTGGCGAGGGGGGAAGCGAGACGGAGGCGGAGATAGAGCCCTCGCAAACCCCTTTCGATTTGATTGGCTAATGGCCTAGGACTTCGTCAACGTGGGAGAGATTCGAATGGTCAGGAAATCTGAGCCGTTAATCACCATCTCAGTCGAATGGCTGATAATTGTCGAAACGATCGCAATCGATCGTGACCGTCAGTTGACGGCTAGGCTAGGTCCTCCCCGCATTTTATGGACTTTTAGTTGACCACACGGGCAATTGGCGAAAATTCCCCTAATGGATCAACTGCTGGTAGAAAATATTTGTTACATCTCTCCCCCGTCTAGAGGCAAAAACATCTTGGATAATAGGGGATGCCGTTGAGCTAATTTTTATGGGTTGTGTGGGAGGGGGAACGTCTGTATAGTAGGCCTTAGCCGATTGTATTTTGTTGTTGGGTGTGTGGGGGGAGTGTCTGTATAAGAAGACTTAGCCTATATTTGTAGGTTGCTTGGTAGGTTGCTTGGTGGGTGGGGGGGATGTCTGTACAAAAGGACTTAGCCGCTTTTCGTAGGTTGCAGGGTGTGTTGGGGGAAACTCTCTGGCGTTTGGTGACTTGGCCGAAATTTTAGGGTTGTGGACAAACAAGTACAATTTGCCTGTACCAGAGTTTTCGCGGGTCTACCACAGTTGTCGGTTTCAAACGAAAATGTACGCGTTGTCTGATTTCTCAGACGAAATATAACACAGTGTCTGTTTTTTCAGACAAAGTTTCAATAGCCGCCTTAACGTTCAGACAAGATAAAACGGGTGGTCTAACAAATCAGATGAACCTTAAAAAACGAGTCTGTTTTTCAGACCATCAGACCGATTTTGTCTGATATCTGGGGCCCTGCATACAACCCTGAAGAGGTTAGGGTGTCAAACATGTTTAGTTATCATGCTTGTATAGACTATATAGGGTCATCTTCTAGAGAGTACAACTGTTAGGTATATGTTTGTGTACTCTCTCTCTCAATTCATTAATTTCACTGTTTGATATGGTATCACGCGTAGGTAGGATCCCCCCCCCCCCCCCCCCCTCACGCTTCCGCTCGCCCCCTAGCTGGGCCCCGTCGTGCTCCTAGCCCCGTCGCGACCCTCCCTAGCCCCGTCGCGCCCCTTCCAGGGCTTCGTAGCGCCCCTCCAGGCCCCGTCGCGCCCCTTCCAGGGCTTCGTAGCGCCCCTTCAGGCCCCGTCGCGCCCCTTCCAGGGCCTGGTAGCGCCCCTCCAGGGCCCCGTCGCGCTCCTCCCAGGCCCCGTAGCGCCCCTCCTGGGCCCCATTGCGCTCCTCCCAGGCCCCGTCGCGCCCCTCCCTAGCCCGGTCGCGCTCCTCCCAGGCCCCGGTAGCGCCCCTCCTGGGCCCCATTGCGCTCCCCCCAGGCCCTGTCGCGCCCCTACCTGGGCTTGGTAGCGCCCCTCCAGGCCCCGTCGCGCCCCTCCCTAGCCCCGTCGCGCCCCTCCCAAGCCCTGTCGCGCCCCTCCCAGGCCCCCCCTCGCGCCCCTCCCAGGGCCCGTAGCGCCCCTCCTGGGCTCGTCGCGCCCCTCCTGGGCCCGTAGCGCCCCTCCTGGGCCCGTAGCGACCCTCCTGGGCCCCGTCGAGCCCCTCCTGGGCCCCGTCGCCCCTGCTCGGCCCCGTCGCCCCTGCTCGGCCCCGTCGCGGCCTCTCGGCCACGTGGCGCCCGCCCGGCCCCTGTCGCGGCTGCCCGGCCCCTGTCGCCCTGCCCGGCCCTTGCTCGCCCGCCCGGCCCCGTCGCCCCTGCCCGGCCCTGCTGTGTCCTGCCCGGGCCCCGTCCCTGCCGCCCGACCTTGTCGCTGCCGCCCGGCCCCGTCGCAGCCGCCCGGCCCCGTCGCCCCTGCCCGGCCCTGCTGTGTCCTGCCCGGCCCCGTCCCTGCCGCCCGGCCCCGTCGCAGCCGCCCGGCCCCGTCGCAGCCGCCCGGCCACGTCGCAGCCGCCCGGCCTTGTCGCTGCCGCCCGGCCCCGTCGCCGCCGCCCGGCCCCGTCGCAGCCGCCCGGCCCCGTCGCCGCCGCCCGGCCTTGTCGTGCCTGCCCGGCCCTGACGCGCCTGCCCCGGCCCTCCATACTTCCTGGTACTGTCCCCCGTTCCCCGCACCACTTTGCACCCTCCTTCACTTTCCTGCCCCGCCTTGCACCGCATTGCACCTCACTGGACCGCACCGCCCGCACTGCACCGCACTGGACCGTACTGCACCGCACTGCATTGCACTGCACCGCACTGCATTGCACTGCACTGTCCTCCACTGCCCCTCATGGCTGCTGAGCTTCGTTTTGATGCTGAGGGTCAGCCTCTGGAGTTCGAGGCGTGGTTGGCTGACCTTCGCCGCCACCTCACTGGCCAGCGGCAGGACGGCCACCCGCTTTCTGCACACCTAGACGGTATGCTCCCCTGCCCTGACCCCCCTGCTGTGCTGCCCGCTGATCCCACGCCCGCTGAGCGCGAGTCCACTGCCGCTGCTGCCCTTGCCCGCTCTGTCTGGCTTTCCCGCGATGCCCTTGCTCAGCTCGCCATTAGCAATGCCCTCCCCCCCCCTGAGCGCCCTCGCTTTAGAACCATTACTACCGCCCAGGCCTACCTTGATGCTGTCATCAAGCGCTATTCTACCCCTCCTGCTGCCTCAGTGGGTCGCCTGATCCTCCCCCTGCTCTTTCCTGACCTGGCGTCTTTCCCCACTGTCTCTGACCTCGCTGCCCACCTGCGCTCGATAGATGAGGCCTGGCGCGCTGCCTGCACTGATGCACAGCTTAGAGTCCACCAGCCTCCCATGACCTCCACCCTCTACCTCCTTGCCACCCGCCTCCCTGACCGCCTTGCCGCCGCCCGCGACCAGTTCCTTAGCATCCATCCTGCTGCTCTCACCCTCACCGACTTTGTTGACACCCTGACTGCCATAGAGACTCGTCACCGCTCCATAGCCCAGGCGAGTGGTACAGTACCGGTCCCTATCTTTCAGGGTTGTGCCCCCGCTCAGTGTACCTTCTCCGACGGCTCTGTCGCTGTGGCTGAGACTGCTGCTGCAGTGCAGTCCCGCTCGGCGAAGGGCCGCCGCCCCAAGGTTGGGAGCGGCGGAGGCGGCGGGGGTGCGGGTGGGGGTAGTGGTGGAGGCGGGTCGTCCGGTGCCGGTGCGGACGTGGGGACCCTGCCCGGTCCAGCTGCCCCGCTGCCTCCACCGTTGCAGCAGCAGCAGCAGCAGCAGTCGCCGCAGCCGCAGCCTCCGCAGCAGCCGCAGCAGTCGCCGCAGACGCGGCCGGCGAGTGCTCTCCCGCCTGGGTGGCCTGGAGCTGGTGGTGGTCGTGCGCGTGGTGGTGCACCGGGTGGTGGTTCTGGAGGCGGGCCCTGTCAGTACCAGATCCAGACCGGTCCTCGCCGCGGCTTCGTTTGCGGTAAGATCGGTCATTCCACTCCTCGCTGTTTTCGTCGTCTGGACGACCTGTTCCGCCAGCGCTTTGGCCCGGCGCCCGACCTCCCGGACTGGCACAGCTTGCTTAGGCGTAGCATTAGGATTTTTGACTTGGACATGGATGCCATTGTAGCAGCCTTGCATGTGATGTATGCTGATGACTCTAGTGTGCTTCCCTCTTATTACCCCGTGTTGCCTAGTGTAGCGGTGCCTAGCGTAGACTCCCCTGCTGCGTCAGGCGTAGGATCTCCTGCTTTGCTTAGCCTTGGTGCTTCCACCGCTTCACTGCCGCCTCACGCGACTGCTGCGCTTTCCTTCACCTTGGACTCTGGCGCCTCCCGGTGTTTCTTCCGCGACTCCACGACGCTGACGCCGCTGCCTGTTCCCGCTGCCGTTACTCTCGCTGACCCCTCCGGTGGTCCCGTCGTTGCCCGCAGTTCCACCTCCCTTCCCTGTCCAGCGGTTCCTTCAGGTTCGCTCACCGGTCTGCATATCCCCTCGTTCTCCAGGAACCTAGTTGGTGTCGGCTGCCTCCAGGACCTTGGCGTCACCACTACGTTCCCTGGTCACGAGCGGTATGCTGTCTGTACCGAGGCCGCCACTGGTGCCCCCCTTACCACTTTCCCCCGGGACCCGGTGTCCGGCCTGTTCACACTTGACACCGCGACGTCCCCGGCTGGGTCTTCCCCCCCGGTAGCTGCGTCCACCCAGGTTGCTGCCGCGTGCTCCTGTCGGTCCCTCACTCACCCGACTCTCCTTTGGCACCACCGCCTTGGTCACCCTGCACTCCCACGTCTGCGTCACATGTCCCAGCACGGTCTCGTCCTTGGTCTCCCCGGTTCGTTCCCCGAGTTTCCCTCCTCCCCCGCCCCACCGTGCACGCCTTGTGTCGAGGGCCGGCTCCGCCGTGCCCCTCACTCCTCCTCTTTTCCCCCTACCACCGCACCACTGCAGACTCTGCACATGGACGTCTGGGGCCCAGCCCCGGTCCATGGGCCGCGTCGCGAGCGCTTCTTCCTAGTGCTTGTCGACGACTTCACGCGCTACACCACCGTCTTCCCCCTGGAGCGGAAGGCCGACGTGCCTGACGTTCTCATCCCCTGGCTTGTCTCTGCTCGTGTCCACCGTGGTCTCCCTGCCTTGCGCCTCCACTCCGACCGGGGTGGCGAGTTTGCCTCAGGTGTCCTTGGTCGCTTCTGTCGTGCGGAGGGCATCACCCAGACGTTTACCCTGCTGGACTCCCCGCAGCAGAATGGGGTCGCTGAGCGACGCATCGGTTTGGTCATGGAGGTGGCTCGCACCTCCATGATCCACGCCGGTGCACCCCATTTTCTGTGGCCGTTCGCCGTGCGCTACGCCGCTCACCAGCTTAACCTGTGGCCGCACCCCCAGCGGCCGCAGGTTTCGCCGACCCTTCTGTGGACCGGGTCCCCTGGTGACGCGTCTGCGTTCCACGTCTGGGGCTGCCTTGCCCACGTTCGTGCCTCTGGCACGGACAAGCTCACTGCCCGCACCCTCCTCTGCGTCTTCCTCGGTTTCCCCCTTGACGCGTCCGACTGGCACTTCTACCACCCGCCGTCCCACCGCTTCTTTCACTCTCGCGACGTCACCTTTGACGAGTCCGTCTCCTTCTACCGCCGCTTCCCTCACCGTGGTCCCCCGGTTACTCCCCCCCTGTTCCTGGTCCCTCCTTCCCCGGTGGTCCCTGCCCCTCCCCCCCCCCCCCGCCCCCCCGTCCGGCCCCCTCTGGTGTGTCTCACGTCACCCCCCTCCCGTCGGTCGTCCCGGTCGACGAGTCTTCTGACTCTGGTAGTCCTCCGGCGCAGTCCTCGCCGTCTGTCCCTCCCCCGGTGTCTCCTCCTCCCCCGCCTCCGCAGCCGCCGTCGCCGCACCTGCTGCAGCCGTCGTCTCCACCGCCGCCGCCGTTGCAGCCGTCGCTGCAGCCGCCGCCGCCGCCGCCGCTGTCGTCCCTGCCGCCGTTTGTGGACTCTGGGGGTGCTGGCGTTGAGGTGGGTACTAGTCCCGCGGCTCCGGTCGTGGCTTGTCCCGGCGGGCCTGGGGGTGGTACCGGTGCTGGCGGGGTTTCGGGCTCTGGGGGTGTCCCTTCTGGGGGTGCCGGTGTGGAGGGTTCGGGAGGTAGCCGTCGCGCAGCTTGTGGCCCTGGCGTTGGTGTTGTGTCGCCGCAGCAGCAGTCCCCGCCTGTGACCGCCCTCCGTCTGCTCGGCCTCCCGTCTCCTGACACTGCGCCTGTTCCTCTCCTGCCGTCTCCCCCTCTTCCCGTCTACGGCCCCGTGTTCCCTCTGCCAGACTCGTCCCCGGCTCGTCTTCCCCCTCGTTCCCCTCCTGTGTCCCCTCCTCTGTCTCCTGACCCGACGCCGCCCTCACACGTCTGGTCTCGACGCCCCGCTCGTGCTCGTCCTGTCTCCCCTGTCCCGCGCTCTCACCCTATGTTGCTCCGTTCCCACGCGTCTCGTCCTCCCCTCCTCCCGTCTCCTCCTCCGTCTTCTCTTGTCGTTGCGTCTCCTCCTCTGTCCGACTACTTTCGTGCCGCTCGTCCTCTTGTTCCTCGGGTCCTTGCCTCTCTCGTTACCGACCCGTCTGTTCCAGTGTCGAGTCTTGACGCCCTCGTCGCTGCGGTTGCTGACTTCGCCTCTACCCGCCGCCTTGACTACGCTACCGCTCTGGTCTCTGACCCTGCCTGTCCTCCGTCCGTCGGGGGTGCTCCTGCCCTCAGCAGTGACGTCCTGGAGGACCGCCAGTTTGAGCTTGCTTTCCTGTCCGAGGCTGCTCCCCATCTCTGTTCCATGCTGCTAGTCCCTGAGGGTGACCCAGACGCTTTCGACATCCCGACCCCTCGTACTTACGCTGAGGCGGTTTCGGGACCCTGGGCCTCTCAGTGGATAGCTGCCATGGAGCAGGAGATGGCATCTTGGAGATCCACCGGCACCTTCGTCGACGCAGTTCCCCCACCTGGGGTGAACGTGGTCGATGGCCGTTGGCTCTTCAAGGTGAAGCGCCCTCCTGGAGAGCCGCATGTGTTCAAGGCGCGCTACGTGGCTAGAGGCTTCAGTCAGCGCGAGGGGGTGGACTTCTTTCAGACTTTCGCTCCTACCCCGAAGATGACTACTCTTCGGGTTCTGCTACACGTAGCGGCTCAGCGTGACTACGAGCTTCACTCCCTCGACTTCTCCACTGCCTTTCTTCAGGGCAGCCTTCACGAGCAGGTCTACCTGCGTCGCCCTCAGGGCTTTACTGGCACCTTCCCCCCTGGGACCCAGTGGCTTCTGCGGCGCCCAGTCTACGGCCTGCGCCAGGCGCCTCGTGAGTGGCACGACACTTTGCATGCTACCCTTGCTGACCTGCAGTTCTTTCCGTCCTCTGCAGACCCCTCGCTCTTCGTTCGTGCTGGCTCGACTCCGTTCTACATCCTCGTCTACGTAGACGACCTGGTCTTTGCCACTGCTGACAGGGACGCACTGGCCTCCGTGAAGGCAGAGCTGCTGAAGAGACACACCTGCACTGACCTTGGAGAGCTGCGTCGTTACCTTGGCTTGCAGATCTCCAGGGACAGAGCCGCGCGCACCATCACCCTGACTCAGTCACACTTGGTGCGCCAGGTCCTTCAGAGGTTCGGCCTTCAGTTCTCCTCCGCACAGCCCACCCCTCTTCCTCTGGACCACAGACTCTCCGCTCCAGTTCCTGAGGAGTCGGTAGATCCCAGTGGTCCTTACGCTGAGCTGGTGGGTTGCCTCATGTACCTTATGACTTGCACTCGCCCAGATCTCGCATACCCTCTCAGCATCCTGGCTCGTTTCGTGGCCACAGGCAGACACCGACCTCAGCACTGGTCTGCCGCTAAGAGGGTTTTGCGTTATCTTGCAAGTACATCGGGCATGGGGTTAGTGCTAGGCGGACGCAGGCCAGTGGTCCTTACTGGACACACAGACGCTTCTTGGGCAGACGACGCCGAGACGCTCAGGTCTTCCCAGGGCTACTGCTTTAGCCTTGGCTCAGGTGCTGTCTCGTGGAGAGCTACCCGCTCTTCGTCTGTTGCCCAGTCCAGCTGTGAGGCCGAGATCTACGCCGGTGCCATGGCGGCACAGGAGCTCCGCTGGCTGACCTTCTTGCTCACTGACTTAGGTGAGCAGCCTAGCTCTGCCCCGGTCCTGTACGCTGACAACAGGGCCATGATCCTCCTGTGTCAGGAGCCTCGACTCGAGGGCAGAGCGAAGCACATCCAGCTGCGGTACTTCCTCCTGCGTGAGCTACAGCAGCGTCGCCAGGCTCGCGTAGTACACTTAGCCTCCGGTGCCAACACAGCTGATATCTTTACGAAGGCGCTTGCGCCTAAAGATCATCAGCGGCACTGTGTACAGCTTGGTCTGGTTCCTGTAGTCTCTCATTTACTCGTGCCTTGACTTTGTACTGTCCTATATATCTGTGTGTACACTCAGACTGGACTTGTGTCCTCTTACAGTGGTTGGACTAGTAGTGCCGCCCTGTACTAGTTCTTGCCTTGCCTGTACTCCTTCTGACTGGTCTTTTAGACCCTTCTCTCAGAGGCTGGACTAGTAGTGCCACCCTGAGCTGCTTGTCTAGAACATTCCCCTATGCAGTCCAAGGGGTGTGTCAAACATGTTTAGTTATCATGCTTGTATAGACTGTATAGGGTCATCTTCTAGAGAGTACAACTGTTAGGTATATGTTTGTGTACTCTCTCTCTCAATTCATTAATTTCACTGTTTGATATAGGGTTCAAAAAAGCCCAACCCTGAAAATTAAGGAATGGCAAAAAAAATACCCTGTGAAATCAAGGAATCAGGGTGAAATACCCTGATAACGACAGGCCTGCTCTCCACCAATACTAAAGGTTTGGCATACCGGAATTCAGAACAGGATGCAATATGTAATGGCTTTCTAGCTCTAATCAAACAACAAACACTCATGACCATGCCTTGTTCCTTTTCCCATACCCTTTTCCAGCACTGCTGGTATCTGCCATTGTTTGCATCGCCATCACCTCACCATCTGCAACAGTGGTGGTCAAAATGCGATAGCGGCAAGCAAACCACCCCAAGGCCCATTGCTTGTGATGCATGTACCAGCTCGAATCTGGCATACCCCGGCACCATATCCTCCCTTCCCCGTGCCACACGCAGGACAGGCAGCAGCAGACAGACAAGCCGGAAAAGGAGGTCAGCGAACTGCGGCAGGAGGTTGAAAATCGAAGATGGAGGATCAGGGGGGAGGATGAGGGCCACCGCAGAGAAGGAAGGAGCGAGGAAGAGGGGACGGAGAAGAAGAGATGGTGCAACAGTGAGAGGAGCAACCTGCCTCCCTGCATCCCCGTGGACATTCCACACGCCAGAGGCTTGCTGGTGCAGCAATGCGCGTGTGGAAAGGGAATCAAAGAAGGCGCTCAACGAGGTAGCCATGAGAGGGTTGCCCTGGGAGGTACTCTGACACTTCTTGTGATATGGAAGCGCGTCAGCCGCAGGACAAGCATTGACTAAGGATAGAAGCAGCATCCGCATGATTCTCCAGACCTCTTTTTCTGAAAGCCCAGTAGTCTCCTCCCAGCATGTGCGTGGGCCACGCGCCACTACATCAACCATCCCTTGCACTGCTCTAGGCACCACCGCTATCCCACTCTTGTCCCACGCCACACCTTCTCCACGCACCTGTCCCAAGCCTCCACTAATCTCGCCACTGCTTCCACCATACCCGCTCTCGCCTAGGCTTCTTCTACCTTTCCCTCCGTCACCTGTACCGGCCCCTCTCCCCTCCTCAGAATCGCGTGGCAGATTTTCTCGCAGCAGCAGTGCTGCAAAGGCAGAGTTGAGGCGAAGGAGAGAGTGATGGAGGCCCTCGGGCAGGCGAGAGTGGGTGGAAGGGCGGGGGTGGAGGAGGAGGGAGATCAAGAGGTTGTGCATTGTGGTGAGAGAGTGGGGTTGGAAGAACGCAGAGCGCGAGGAGGAGAGCATGGTGGCAGGGAGCATCGAGAGAAGGTACTCGGTGTGGGGGACGAGAGGGTGAAGGCAGAGGAGTGGGGCGGAGAGTGGGGCGTATGGGAATGGTATCTGGTGGGGAGTGAGCGATGGTCCGGAAACTGGGGAGACATGATGCTGGGATGGGACCATGGGAACCCACCAGACCTGCAATAAGCGCAGACACAGGGGGACCAGAAAAATGGGGAAGAGGGTTTTCAAAATAGCATAAGAACAAAAGGAGCAGTAACACCCTGCGTGCACTAGTGTGGGGGGAACGAAGATGAACCAGAGTTGAGGCAGGGAAGATGAACCAGAGACAAGAAATGGTAAACCAGCAAGCACTCTTGACATAACCTGCACTTCATCACACATCAGCTGCATCCTGAAGAAGCAATAGCGAGTAGCGAAGTTGCATGGCGTGTTTTGAAAGGATCTTAGGACTTCTCCATTATACGCAGGGAGGAAAGAGCTAACGAACCTTGTGAAAACAGCTGATTAGCGCAAAGGAGCAGCTTTCAATCCCATCACACACCACTCGCTTCGTTTCCACCAATCTCTTGTCAAACTCCCTCTCCCACGCCCCTGTCACTGCTGCAACTGCTTTCCTCCCCTCCATTTCCCCACTCCTTCCTGTGCTTGACAACCCCTCTAGTTCCCCCCCACGCACCCACGCCAGCGCCATATCATCAACCTGGCAGGAGGAGGAGAGAATGCGACGGTGGAAGGAGGCGGAGAGGAGGAAGAAGGCGGTGTGAAGCCGAGGAAGGTGGGAGTCTGCTGCTGGCATGGATTGGCGACATAGCTGGTGCAGAGAGGGGAGGAGGGCGGCAAGCCTGCGAGCCCATCGCCACCACCAGAGAGAGACCTTGTGGTGGAGAAGGGAGATGGGAGGAGCAGCAAGAGTGCACGGTCGCAGTCGTGCTGCATCTGGCTTTGCTTTAACGGTACCATAATCGGCCGATGCAGCAGTCGATGCTAGTGCTGATGCCTTCTTGGTAGGTGTGGCACCTTCCGCTGCAGCAGCAGTAGTCATGCACGCATGAGGAGAAGACGGGATGCATGTGCGATTGCCGTGCTGCTCAGCACTGAAGTGCTCCAGCCAGTGGATGAAGCACTGCTGTCCCCATTTCAGCAAGCGCAGAGACACCTGCAGCCCAGTGTACGCAAGCATAAACTCTACTCGCAGCTGCTCCGCTCTCTTCCACCACTCCACACGTCCCCTCTGCTCTGTGCCTTCTGACTGCTCCAGACCTCTCCACTCTCTCTGCACCTGCTCCGAACGCTTCCTCAGCACCTCAACCCCCTCCCATAACTCCACCTCCTCTTTCACATCCTCTCCTGTAATCTGCCCCATCAAGCCCCTGAGCCCGCTCGCTCTACTAGTCCCGCCAGCCATCTGTCCGCCCCTCTCCATACACCCTGCTGGAAGCATGACTCCCTTGCTCACCATCCTCCATGCTTGCGAGACACGAGCCTCCCTATCCAGGTGCTTCGCTCTGCCCAACTCCTCACAAGACCCACACGCCACAGCGGACCTGGCCTCATCCTGTGCTTCCTCTGACACACACTCACCTGGAGAACCCACTCTGAAGCCTCGCTCACCATTAGCACCGCTGCCAGCAGCATCAGCACCATCAGAACCGCCAGCATCAACATCAGCATCAGCAGCATCAGAACCGCCAGCATCAACATCAGCATCAGCAGCATCAGAGTTGAATCCGAGCACAAACAGTAGCACACTCATCTCCACCTTTCCCCATGCCAAATCACACCCTTCACATGCCATCCTGTCCGCAAACCGCAGATTCTCCATCTGAAATGACCGCAGCTGCTGAGCCATCTCAACCTCCTCACGGCTCAGCCCCACGCCTCTCTCCTTCCCTTCCCCTCTCTCCCCTCCGTCTCTTCTCATCCCCACCCTCCACGCCCCTCGCCCCGCCGCATTCACCCGCCATTGCAGGTGCCGCACAAAGCACACAAGGGCCTGGCCTGGCCAGCCTTTCTCCCACAAGTGGATGGACGCCTCTAGATGCAGCCCTGCTCTCTGCAGCAGGCCCGGGACTCGGCTGCCCTCACCCTCCTCCCCTTCCAGCACTGCCAACTCCCTCAGATGCCGCCCTCTCTCAAGAAAATCCCGCTTGTCATCCAATCGGGGCAGCAAGCGCACGAACGTCAGCATGTTGCTGTACTCGCCCGCCCCTGCGAGCCTCTGCGCACACTCCACGATGTACCACTGCCTCAGCTGAGAGACCCTGTCAGGAGCCCTGTCAGGTGTCTGTTGCGTCTCAGGGACCCTCTCAGGTGCTGGCACAGAATCCACTTCCTGCCAGCCGTCCAGAAGCGACAAGCCTTTGGCAAAGATGTGGCCACGCAGGCAAGCAGCAAGGGCGCTGCGCCTGTCCCCTGCACCGCTGTAGCAATCAGATGCTTCGGAGAACCTTCCTAGTTTCTCGTAGCACCGGGCAGCGTTGACTCGGTCGGGAGGTTGACAGAGAGTGAGATAGGCACGTGCTGGTGGGAGGGGAGGGAGGGGTGGGAGGGAAGAAAGGCGTAGAGTTCATGGGAGGATGGGTGAGTAATTGTGCGAGCCTGCATGAGGCATGATTTGCCTGCTACAAGGGATGTACAGCAGTTGCTGTGCAACAATAGGCCCATCAGAATGATGAACGCGGGTGCAGCAGCAGGGATGCATTTGATGGATCAATATCAAGGTGCACCTGAAGAGATGAAAGAGATGGACGAACAATTGTGAAGCACACATGAGTGCTTGCAATAAATTTGATCTGAGATTCCGAGCTTTGTGCTATGGTGGTTTGCATTCACCCGCCCCAGATTACTGAAGTCACCCGCCCCAGATTCCTGCAGTCACTCGCCCCAGATTCCTGCATTCACACACTCTGCCACATGCCCACAGCTTCACCTTCCCCTCCATAAGGAAAGAACCCCCTACCTCCCTCCTCGTAGCTCCCGGCCTTCACATACGCACGACCTGCCTCCAAGCCCCTTTCGATGCCCTCAAACATACGGGCCGCAGCCAGGAGCAATTCAGAGGCGCTCAGCAGAGAGAGATCTGGCATCACTGCCGGCAGCGCAGACGAGGCTGATGAGGCTGAAGAGGCTGACAAAGCAATCCCAGCTGCGGATGGCGGTGCCATGCGCCCCACGCCCGCCTCATAGAACAGCATGGCTTGAGAGAAGCGCGCGTTGCGGGTGTCCCCCGCCCGCTCAAAGCTCGCCTGAGCTGCCTCGTAGTCGCCCCTTGGAAAAAACTGCGGGCCATTGGGACCAGAAACAGGTGCAAATCATAAGAGATGTGGCAACCGGTGGAAACATGAGGATCATTTGGGGGATATTCTCAGATATGAGATGCAGCCAAGAGAAGGACGTAAACGAGCAGATGCACAACCTCCCACCAGCGTCAAAGCTACACCCGCAGTTGCCCAACTCACAGTGAAGCCGAGTGTCTGCCAATCTTTTTCATTCGACACCCGCTTCACTAATTCTGGCCTGATCTCTCTCCCCTGCTTCACTGCCACAATGTCCATCGCCGTCCACAGATCCCCCATGGGAGTGCAGTAGTCGCCGCCACCCTCCTGCTCTTCCAGCACCCACAGCCTCTGCTTGGCCCTCGTCACAGCCACGTACAGCTGCTTCAGATCCGAGCACAGTGAACAGTGCCTGCACGGCATACAGGCCAATTGCACGCGATGAAAGGCAGAGAGATGTGAGGCACCAATGAGTGGATTGATCATAAATAAACACAGAATGTTCATTTTCCTGCTATGCACATGTCGCAATGCAACAACAGCAACACCTACCTGAGCTCATCCAAAGTACAGAGGCTGCAGCCGCTGTAACCTGTGCTGCTGCAGCCACAGGGCAGGCGAGTGCACGTGCCAGCTGATAGGCCAGCATCGCGCATATAAGTGTACACGAGGTTCCACGGGGCGGTGCAGTGAGGAGAGGTGAAGAAGTTGAAGAGAAACACGTCCTGAGAACGAAGGGGCACAGGAGAAAAGGAGGGGACCAGGAGGGAGGGACTTAAGGTACTCTTCCAATAATCGGCTTTGCTCCGCTTTCCTGTCATGAAGTTACGTAGGTACGCAGCACGGCCTTTCACCCACCTCGAACTCAAGCCCCTTGGATTCCTCGACTGTCAGGATGATCGGCTTCACAGGGAAATGTGCCGCCATAGACTTCTTCTCTTCTGTGCTGCGCACTATAATGGCCTGCAGCGCAGCGAGGGAGAGAAATGCATGAAAAGCAATTCTGCTTGGCCTCGAGAGCGATGACAACCTCGGACTGCTTACAATCACAATGCAAGAGACAAAGCTTCGCTAACATTTCTTCATAAGGGGCAATGCCCCACTCTAAGGGCACAGAGGATTAAGGGTTGCTAACCTGAGTAGCGCTGAGAGGCATGCCTTGTGCGAGCTCCTTCTTCCAGGAGGGAGAAACAGATGCCATCACGGGCCTCCCCCCTTCCACCACGCTCAGCTCTGCATGCAGGCGATCTATCGACAAGGGGAAGAAGCTTCTCAGAAGCTGCAACACGCTGTTTGCCAGTCGCAGCACCCCATTATGAGTGCGGTAGTTGCGCAAGAGTTGAAATGTCGGAAGGGCTTTGACCAGACGCTGGGAAGATGCATTGCTTCCACTGCTGCTAGGATTGGTGTTCTTAGTCTGACCCTTGTCCCTCCTCCCCTTCTGCCCATCCCCTTCCCCAACCTTGCTCTTCTTACACACCCCCTTTGCTCCCCCACCCCTGCCACACTCATCCTCATTACGCAGAAACTCATTATAAACAACCCTGGCGAGGTCTTCGAAGCGGAAATCTACGCCCTGAGCAATGGATTGGGCCGTGTCTCCAGCAAACACAAAGCCAGAAGCAACGTTGGAGCAGAGGAGCGGGAGGAGGGCGAGCTGCGCCTGAGTGAGGTCCTGCACCTCGTCCACCGACACACAGTGGAACACAGGCGGGCAGCGTGAAGCCAGCCTGCTGCGTGGCGAGGCCGTGCGCGTGCCTCTGTTTCTCTCAGGCGTTCCAAGAGCCGCCAACTGGGAGATGGGCTGTGTGCGCATACGGCAACCTGGCTGCGACAGCGTAGTGGTGCACTGACGGCTGGCGATCGCATCCTCCACACACCACCACGGCTCGTCATTTTCTCGCATCCGTTGCACCTCCCTGTGAAGGTACCCCACCAGGTCACCACAGTCATACTCGCCTTGCCGCCTCTTCCTCCGCTCATACGCCCGGAAAATATCATACACCACCTGCCGGTCCTCGGGCCCCATTGCAGACGTGCGCTGGTTGCTGCCCGCCATGCCCCCCACGTACTCCTCCTCCCCCACGTGCCCCTGGGGCGAGTGCAGCGCTTGCAAGCTGCCCTTGATGTGCGAGGTTATCTCGCGGTAAACGTACGCCACATCCATCACGGCCTTCCGGGTGGCTCTCTGGTCCAAATGCGGCCAATAATGCTGCTTGAACCTCTCGTAGTCCACCTCCACATCCTCCTCCTCCCTCTCTTCCTCCCCCTCCTTCTGCACCTCTTTCCCCTTTCCATCCTTGACCTGCTGCTCAACCGAGCCCTCCCCCCCTATCTCGCATGGGCTGAGCTCTCCTTCTCCCGAACCCTCCGCCTCTCGCCTCCGTCCCTCCCTTGCACCTCTACCCCTCGCCTCCCACCTCTGCTTCTCCACTCGGCCTCTCCACGACCCCCCACCCTCGTCCTCCTCCCACGCCTCCCTCAACCCCCTCCCACCCATGGCAATCGCCAGCACGAGGCGCTGCCGTGCCTCCTCTTTCCTGCGCTTCCGCCTGGTGACCTGAAGAAAGGGGTGGGTGACAGACGCGTCTAGCATGCCCAGGAGCTTGGCAAGAGTGATGGCAAGGGGGAAGGCGGAGGGAGGAATGGCTGCTATGCAGGCAGGCAGACCACCCATGAGTGCACTCTCCAGGTCATCCCGCATCAGCAATCTGTTGCTGCAGGCTGCGTTGCTTGTGGTGCTGCTGCTGGAGCTGCTGGTAGTACCGCCACTGTGAAACCCGGCTGCGGGAACGGCTCCCATACCTTGCTCACTTTGACCCTCTTGGGCGGCCGGCAGAAGAGAGCCGGCTTGGATGGCATCCAAGGCTGCGAGTGCTCTGGAGGCAGAACGAACAGATGAACAGTGGACGCAAGGAAAATGGTGCAACAACAACTGAACGCGAGAGAAAAGGGTTGGGCGTGCAGGGCATTTCGTAGTGTGCTTCGCAAGAAAACACACTCAGTAAACCAATGAGCTGAGCTGTCAATCGAGCTGCCACAGGGAACAACCCAGGGTGTGTGATCCCTCATAGTAACAGACCAAGAAGCAGCAACTGGCTTTTCAGTGGGTTTGATTTTACAGGCCGATCAGACAGGCTAATCACAAACACACACTTTATCATAAACGGGCATCCACACTTACATAGATGAAACCATATGAGTCGTGAACAACAGCCAGCATGCGCGAAGAAAAACGGAAGCCATGAGCGCACGCTCCAGCCACGTCAACTTGTCACCTTGCACGGGGAGCAGCAGCGCCACTCTCACCTTGCAGCCTGCGTGAGCTCTGTCTGAATGGACGCACACAGCTGCAGGCTCCGCGTGATCACCACCTGCCGCAAGACGCCTGTGCCATCACCCATGCCTGCATCCATGCCTGCATCCCGCGCCGCCATCTTCCCTGTGATAGGGCTGTCTCCAGAGGCAGTCATTCCGAGAAGAAGGTGAGGCGGGATGGCGCAGAGACGGAAGAGGCGGTCAAACCGTAACGCCCGGTGCATTAGTACTGTCGTCTTGCCCGTACCTGGGAGTTGAAGGGTGAGAAAGAGAGGTGGAAAGACGTGAGAATTGAGTGTGGGGAATGCAGCGAGGACGTGAACAAGAGCATGCTGCCAGCCAATGATCTAAAACCTCAAAGTCAAACTGAGTTGGGGGAGTGGAACTATAGGAGCAGATTGAGCAGACAAGGAAGTTGAGCAGATGGAAATACAAAACAACCAGCACAAAGAGGCTCTCATGAGGTGGTCTGATTCTAGTTAACCAGGACCGACTGTGCCTAAACCAGCTTTGACAATTCACTCCAGCGACCGTCCTTGAACCACTAATGACTCCACTTGACCAGCAATGGCCATGCTTGACTCACTACGTATGTACCCCCCCTGACCCACCGGATCGACCATGCACGACAAGGCTGGAGGGGCAGAGCACGGCGGCCCTCTCCTCCGCGTTCACCTCAAAGGGCACGCAGCTCAAGGCGTATCCCAGAGCAGACGCACCCCGTGCCAGCAGGCTGAGGGCCATGGCAGGCTGCAGGGCGATGAACTTGGGCGGAGTCAAGGCATCTGCTGCTGCGTCGGTGGGGGATCCTGACAGGCGAAACGAGGGAAGCAGAGATCCAGGGGGGGGAATGGGAGGATCGAACACGGGGAGTTGATGGTATGATGATTGCTAGGAGAGAGGTCCATGGTAAAATTGTATGGGGTTTAGTAGGAAAGGATTGGATGAGGGAAGAAGAGTTTAAGCCCGAGGCGCGGCCCTACCAGAGGAGGGGCGCCACCATTGGATGCTGGTCTGCTGCACGGCTACAGGCACGCGCAGGCGAGGTGAGGAGCCGCAGTACTGGTGCAAGGCGCAATAGTGGAGGTATGCGGGTGAGTAGGAAGACAGATGGGTGCGAATGCGACGCAGCCATGGCAGGCGCTGGTCCTCTGACACTAGCGCCCACAGCCTCACTACCTGGTTGCGGCATAGTAAAGAGGGTAGACACATGGGACGTAGAAGGGACACATGACAAGGGAAGGAAGGAGGCTGCTAGCGGAGACAAGGAGATGTTGAACATGATGATGCGGAAAGCCAGCAGCAGCTGCTGCATTTATAGGACAGCAGCTGCTACTCGCCTGCTTGAGGCTCTCGTGACACACATCGGTTGACCAGATAAGACAGAGGTCGCCGACCATGTCCACATGGACAATGTCGCTCCACTGTCTTGCCAGCTCATCATCACGCCCTTGGCTCGTCGCCCCGCTCTCTCCCCCCAGCCAGCAGTCTAGCCCCCTCTCCCCCCCCTTGCCCTGCCTGCCCTGGAGTATGCGCCGCAGCAGCAGCAGCACCTGCACCGACTCGCGCCGCTGGAGAGACTCCCCAAATGACGGCGAAAACAGACCCTGGCGGTGGGAAATTTTGGAAGTGAGGGGGTGGGGGGAGGGAGAGGGGGGAAGGGGACGGGGAAGCGAGAGAGGGAAAAGGGAGGGATGGGAGGTTTGAGGGGGGAGAGAGGGTTGTGGAAGGGAAAGAGGAGGACGCAGCTCAACTAGGAAAAATGCTGCAAGGAAAACAGACTAGAAGGAATAAGGCACATGCAGAGGCTTGGGAAGAAGTGCTGCAGCTAGGAGAACGGAAAGTAATGCCCTAGCAGCCAAAGCGAAGGTCGAAATCGGGAAGCAATGCAATAGCCACCCCCCCATGGCAACAGGCCCCATGGCAACAGGCCCCATGGCAACAGGCCCCATGGCAACAGGCCCCATGGCAACGGATCTGTCACACCAGCCTCGTGACGTGGGTCATACCGTCCACAGCAGAGCATGCCACTGCATGGATCCTTCTGAGACGTTTCCCACTCCCGTTCCAGAAGCCACTCCTCTGGCATCCTGCAGCATCTGCCCCATCTCCTCCACTGCAGCCCGCCTCGCTCGCACCACCATCCTCACCGCCCCATCAACTTGCTCTGCGTCGAAAAACCTGCCATGGGCCTTGGTATGGCCAATGACGTGGCGCCACGTGTCACTACCGGATGAGAGAGTGGACTCGTGGGCCAAGATGAGAAGGAGCCGTGCAGGGGTTGAGAGAGCAGCGCGGATCCTGTGAGGGAAAACGAGTTAGGTGTGCGCCGCAGAGGATGATCGAGCCAGCAACTGTGAAAGAAAACGCGTCAGGATACAACAAGTACATGGCGTGCATGCCCCACTAACTGCAGGAAGTAGAGAACGAATTTGAAAGTTTCCAGCTACAGAGGTGAAGGACCACAAGAAGCATGACAACATGGAACCTAGAGGCACCCACCGCTCTCCTCGAGCAGGCACAGGGACGGACCTGGAGGGAGGCCAGAGGGATTGAACCGCGTGTATGGGGGGCAGCGCAGAGGGTGGAGCACAGACAGCCGAGAGCATTACGAGGTCGGACTGAGCAGATTCACAGCAAGGAACGGGATGCCCTGCCACCATAAACTGCACGCCCACCACAGCCATTGCTGCATCGTGCTCTTGCTGCCCTCCCTGCTGTGTTCCCTGCTGTGCTGCCTGCTGAGTTCCCGGCTGCATTTCCTGCTGCTTTTGTGCCCTCTTCCACGCCTTCTCCGCTGCCTGCTGCTGGGCCGCTGTTGGCACCAGCATGAGAACTCTCCGGGGGCGATGTGGCAGCAAGTGCTGCAGCTTCCGCTGCCACTCTGTGGGCACACGACCCGTGTCTGCAAGTTATGAAGACGCGTGCAGGAGGGGTTGAGTGGGTCAGAGTCGGGCAGATGTTTGTGGTGGAGGTGACTAGAGGTATACAGTGTGGACGTTTCGAAGCACGCAAGAGGAAAGCAAAGCCTTGTCGAAAACAAGAAGAGAGTAAACCGAGTGGAATCAAAACAAGCCGCTTACCGCAGCACAGGGTTGAGGCGAGTGCGAGAGCTGCCACCACCTCCACTGTGTTCCTCCGCCCCTGCCCCGCCTCCACCTTTCCCCCCAACGCCCCCTCCTCCTCCGCCTCTGCGCCGTCCTCCCTGCCATCCACCGCCAGAAACACGCACCTCTCCAGACCGCACGCCTCAAAGCCTGCACCCGTGTTGCTGCTGCAGCTGCCTTGCTCCATAGCGTCAGTGAGAGAGGCAAGGGAAGGTGTTGACAGGACGACGAGGAGGGGGGCCAGAAACTCAGACAATAACGGCGCCCTGGGACGGTCACTGACTCACTGGGAGGCTGAGCGCCGACGTCTAGATGCCGCTGTTACTCCCTGTGCCCAAAACTTAAGCTCGTGCTTCGAGGTCCTGAATGACTGGGCGAATAAAAGCACTGACGAGCTTCGGCATGATGAGAAGCATCATTCGCAGGAGGGGGGCAGGTGAATGCTCTGCGGAACCGGCAGGCTTGTCTCGCCATAATCTGCCGCGCGCAAGGACGACCGTGCATCTCCCGCTGCACAAGACTCGCGCATTCCAGTGCCTTGCCATGATATCGGGAGCTGTGTGCCGTAGGAGAGGGGGAGCGACGGTGATAGGCTGAGAAGACCCGTGCGTGCCATGTCCCAAGTGAGATGAGAGCCGGTCAATGCTCAGCATCAAGAGTCTGTGCGACAGGCTGTATGCTCGTCGTGCACGCCTTCGTCACGGCTTTTTCGTAGTGCGTGATAAAACGAAAGGCTCCGGCGAAAGCAACGCACATAGCGGGCACGGTTGAATGGGTATTTCCCCTCGTCCACGTGGCCGCACCCCATCAAATTCTAAGGCTGTTGTCGCCAATCGCAGCGACGCATTCACGCGGTGCCAGGCCCTGCTGAAGCCAGGAGCCCATGAGGGTGTGGCTCTCACACAACCGGCGGTGTAGATCCCCGCCCCACGCATCATGTTCTGGGGGTGGCGCGAACTTTGCTTTTCCAGCTTGTGGAGAGAAAGCGGGCACAGCAGCCACGACGGCGTCGCGTGCGCCATAGGGGACACATGGCATGGGATCCGCGCTAGTGTCGTGTGGGCGTGCACAAGACGTTGCGCCGCAGTGAATCCGCCGGAAGGGGAGCGGCGGACGACGAGTGGCATGCGACATGCTGGAAGGGCAGCGCACTAAGGATAACGACTCGTTCTACTCACGAGAAGCCACTAGCGGGACGAGGAAAATTCGCGAATGGCGCGGCTGAACTCCCGAGAAGCTGCCTATCCACGTCGTCGCGTCGAATGGAATTTAGGGTTCCTAATCTCGACCGAAACTGGAAACAAAACCTCGGGAGATCCGCCATGTCGTTCGCTTTTGTCACCCAAGGGCGGCTTTTAGCAGAAAATGCCAATGTTCGAACGACAACCGCACTTAGCCGTAGCAAAACCTACTGAACTACACATAACCGTGTGAAAAAACCCTGAAAGTTGGAACTTATGTCCCAATCCGAACCCAAAGCATCGCGCCCTAAATGCCTCTCGAATTTCGACATTCCTGCTGGACGGTGTTGACAGGCTCTGGCGATCGTACAAATCAAGTTGCGATGTTCTTTAGCTGGTAACTTCTCGTAACGCTCATCGGAGTTCAACTTCTGCTTCAATTTTTTTCCGAGATCCAAACGGCACTCGTGCTCGATTTGCAAATGCGCGCCAATCTGAGCTGAAACCAAATTTGAACTTTACAATGCTGGGTGCGGCCTCCGCTTCGCTGTAACCCAGTTTCAAAATGAGCCCTAATGGCTAGCTTGCTTTTAGGTGCCATATTCTCTGCGTGCCTGCACCGCCAAGTGTTTCAGAGTAGCTATTCTAAGTGGCCATCGATTGTAGCAATGGGCCAGCCTTTATCACGTTCACGCAGAGGACGGGCAAAAGCGAAGGCTTGGCGAGAAGTCGATGAGGGTTAGGGCTAGACGAAGCAGTGTGCCTTCAGCTTCGCGGGCGTCGCGTATTTCGCAACCAACTTCCCGCTATCCTCCTTCTGAAGCTGCCAGGCGTTTCTGGCCGCTGTCATTCTCCGGACGGGGATCTGGTCCCCACGCGCGTCATCTCTCTTCTCACCGCCTCCCCGTTCGTCCTCACTTTTCCTCCGCCGTTCGGCCTTCAGTAAGTCAATTGCGCGCGTCCCATAATCGCATTCTGCCTGTCAGCCCGCCTGCGGCTGCTTCTCCTCTCATCCGCGCGCGCATCGGATGGCATCATGATGGTCTGCTCGCTTTCCGCGCGCCCACCGGCATTTCCATCTGCTCGCTTTCCTTCCTCGCACCACCACCCATCTTCGTTCGCCGGCTGCTGACGTGGCATTCGAAGCAGCATGCTGAATGTGACACAAGTCTATCATTTTGTGAGCCGTTTCGTCCAATCTCCCCGGTCTCTCTGACTTATTTAGCCCTACTACTCGTCCTATTCTCTCCATTTCCCCTTTCCCCCCACCAGCAGCGCCCTTCCCTTGACTCGTGGCCCATGCGTGACGACGTCTGATCAGCCCAACACAACCGTCGCATGCGCATCCAGCATGCAATCATGTGACTTGAACAGCAGCGGCGGGGGCGGCCGCGGCAGTAACGAGGGCGATTGGAGAGATGGTGGGATGGGGAAAGTGAGGGGGAGGGCGAAGGTGCGGGAGAGAGGCGGGTGACATTTTTTAACGGAATCTCCGACATGACTCGCTCAGCCAGGCGTGCAGATGCGTGGGCCTTTCTCGGAGCTGCCATTATTGGCGGACATTCAAGCACATCACGTATGGCGTGAAGAAGGGTACTCAGGAGAAGTGTGCACACTATGTGCTGCCAGTGCGTTGCACCACCTTAGCCAGTGGGTAAAGATGTCCTCTGTTTCAACCGTAGGGGGAACGTTAATGGAAGCAATGCACGCAGTCACGTGAGTTTGAGTGTAAGTGGCGCCAGGATGGAGGGGAAGGACCAGGGGGGGGGGAAGGAGAATGGGCAGGAAGGAAAGAGAAGGGGTGGAGGGGAGGAAAGAGGGGAAGAGGTAATTGGCTGTTGGGTCTGGGTGGAATGTCGTGAGGAGTGGGGAGTGGACTGTAAAGGGGACTAGTAATGGGGTAGGTGCCGATGGTTTGTGTTGTCAGACTGTGCTGCTCACGGCATTTCTCCTCTCCTGGCGTCACACAAACCCCCTATTACGCACGCCTTCTTCCCTCGAAGTATGGAGTTCAACTCAACATATGCCCCGCATTTCCTAGCTGCAGTGCCCCTTTCTTCCCTTACCCTCTTTCTCCACCCCACCCCACCCCATTTTATCCCTGCCCTCCCCTCCTCCCGCCCCTCCTCTCCATTTCACTCCCCCAGGTCCGCTTTTATAGCCCACATCAACAGCACCTACCCTTCACTCCAGTCCCATTTGCATTGAATGGGTAACTGCCAGCAGCGCCTTTTTTCAAACCCCATAAGTTTCAATCGTGTGTTCGATTCTCGTGCACTTCTCGCTCGAGAAGTGCGCATCCGAGAAGCTCGCTGGCCGGCCACGTAGTTATCCGTGTCCAAGATGCCCCGCGATTCTCTTAGTGGTGCTTCTCGGTCACGGGTCACCTATTGGGTGGGCGGGATGCAGCAGCTGTTAGCTCGGCGGTGGTGGACTGGGCGGGCCGTGGGTGCTTGGCTGACCCTGGTGGTGGGGTGATTGTCGTGCTCGCTCTGTTGCTGTGTGCCTGCGGCAACAGGTGCCTCATCGTGCGTGTGCCAGGGTAGGGAACCGTGTGGCATTGAGGGAGGTAGCTAATTGCCTCCCTCCCAGTACATGAAACTCTTCTTCCTCTTGGCTTCCACGTCACCTCCTGTTTACCGCCATGCACCCCCTTTCGTTTCCTAGTTCCGCGCCCTCAGCTTCCCCTGCCTCTTCGTCCGAAACCGTACTCCTCTCCTCCCTTTTGATCGGATCTCCTCGCCATTGCTCCACTCCATTCATAAGATGCAGTGTGCCCGATCGTGCTTCTTATCCCTCCTGTTCCATCTCTAACTTCCCCTCCGTCCCTGAGCCATTCATGCCCCAACTTCCCCCTGCCACTGGCCATTCTCTGTCCACACACCTCTGCTGCACTTCTGAGAATCTCCTAGGACACTGTCCCTGCGTCTCCCTCTCTCCGCTGTTTCCTCGTTTCCTCTCCCCCACCCTACTACTTGCAGCCACATGGGAGCATGCTGTGATGGTGGATCAAAAGGACCCAGAGGGAGTGGACTCACGAGGAGGCGTGCTGCTGAAGCAAGGCACACAGCGTGGTGAGAGCAGTGTGGGGGTTTGTGTGTGCGAGAGTTGAGGAGGGTGTTAGGGGACGGAAGGTGGGGAGAGACTCGGGATAGTTGGAGGGGGAGCGGAGGAGAAAGAGGAAGGGGGAAGGAGAGGGGGCTGGAAGGGGGTGGGGAGAAGGGAGTGTAAGTGAAGTGGCGTATTGGGCTAAGGGATTCCAGTCACCTTTTCCGCCCCTTTCTTCCTTCCCTCATCTCTATTCCCCCTTTACCTCATCCCGCCCCTGTCTTCCTCCCTGTGGATTTCATGCCCCTCTCGCACCTTACCCTTCCACCTCTCCCTCCATGCGGGCGCTATGGCATCTGTCTCAGCGATCTCTCCCTGCAACATCCCCACTCCGTGCTTTGTGCCCGTCTTCCTTGCTGCCTCGCTCGCTACCCCCTTGTGCTCCCTGTTTTCTTCCCCAGCTGCTACTTAAGGCAGGACGATGGGATAGCTTTTTGAGTATACCCCATCAGCCCCTGTCTCTGCTTGCTCCTCTGTTCCCATCCTTCTTTTATCTCTCTCCCCGAGCTGCCTCTGCCCCGTTCACACTTCACCCTTCTTCCTCTCATTCTGCATCTATCAGTGGCCACTTCTTGCCCATCCATCCCTGCAACATCGCGTTCAGTGTTCTCTACTCCCATGTGCTCCCTTTCCCCGCCCCTACCTGCCTGACCACCAAAATGTAGGGAGCGTGTGAGAGGTGCTCCAGACTCCAGAGGACCATGGGAGACGTAATTGGTGGATTGATCGCTGATGGGAGCACGGCACGCAGCGTGGTGAGTGGTGGCCGTATGCGTGTGTAGTCATGAGGGGGAAAAGGAGGAGGGGGGGGGGGAAGGGGGGTGGGTAAGGGGGGGACTTGAGGGATTTTAGAGGGGGGGAAAATGAGGGGAGGGTGTGTATGGAGATATGGAGACAGGGAACAGGTTTTGGTGGAGCAAGGAGGAAGATGTATGGGGAAGCAGAATTCCCTACTTTCTCGCCCCTCTCTTGCGCTTCCCCTTCCTCGTGCTCCTTAATTTACCCCCTGCTTCCCCACTTGCCTTTTCCATTCCCCTTCCCTTCCCTGATTCACCACTTCAGCAGCAGTGGTGCATACAAGGGGTGTCTTCGATCTCAGATATCCACGCGGGAGTGGTGAACTCCGGTATGATGGGCGTTGATTGCATGTCACACAGGTGGGTGAGTGACATGTGGAGTGAAGGATCGGGGTCCGAATGTGGGAGGGGTAAAGGGATTGGGGAACTGGAGGTTTGGAGGATGGGGAGATGAAGGGGGTAAGTGTTAGAGGATGGATTTTTTTTTGTGATACGGAGATGTATGCAGTTGGGGAGTGGGGTTAAGTGAGGGTTGGGAGTAGTGGTGTGTGGGGATAGGGAAAATGGGCCAGCTGACATGTGCATGGGCCATGGTTGGAACTAGTGCTTGAAGACAACAGCACAGCCTCCAAACCATCCTCTCCCCGGCCAGCACAGGCAGCACACTCGCCTCACGCACCCCCCCACTCCACCCACTTCACCTTTGCCTTTCTTTCCCTTTCCTCTCGTTTTTCCTCTTCCTCTGCTCCTTTCCACTCCCCCCTCTCCCCAATTTTCCGCCAACCCCCTCTCCCCCTTCAACTTTACTATGCACCCCATGGTCCAGGCTGCTTTCGCCAGCAGCGTTCTCATTCCCTACACCCATTCACTCTATCCCTGTCCAGAGCCTGGACATTTGAAGCCTCATGGACCGAAGGAGAGGGCATGAAAGAGGGCAGCGGCAGAAGATGCAGGTATGATGGGAGGGAGTACATTCACGTACCTGTCCCTATCTTCATGCCCATGCGTACGCACATGCTTATTCCCCTGCTCGTTGTACTTGCCTGCTAGTCACTTTGTGCAAAATTTTCTCTTTCACTTGCTTGCCTGCCTGATTTCAGTGTGACACCTTCACTCTAGTGATTTAGCGCACCCTGCGTCCGTTGCAGTGCTGCATCGCTGTGGGTGACGTTTCATCGCCATGCATGACAGAGCCGACTGGTCACGGTGCAGACCATGATCATCATGTTGCCGCCGCTGTAATGACGGTGCTCTGAACGCTCGCAGTGGACGAGCCTAGGTGGCAGGAATCGCTGATTTCTGTTCTCTGTAGGTGGTAAAAGGCCTTGGAATCGACGGATGGGTTTTTCCCCTCCAACTTCCCCTTCTGCTCTCGAGTTCCCTTCCCCTTCATTCGCGTTTCCAGGTTCCTGTCTTCCGTCTCCCTCCCCGTTCCCGTCTAATTCCTTCACGCGTGTCTCACCTGCCCTCCGTCCTTCCTACCTTTCCCCCTTACGCCTGCCTTCCCTTCCCTGCCTCTTCCCTCACATTATGCCGTCGCCTCCTTATTCTTGTTCCCGTTCCCCCGTCCCTTCATACACTCCTCCCCACTTCCTTTACTTCATACTCTTCATGTTGCTCCTCCAATCGTCTCCCCACTTTTAGGAGGGTAAGATGAGCAAGTACGCGGGTGCTGTGCTGGGAGAGGGCAGATGGGGTAGCTGGGCATAGACGGCAGAGTGAGCCATGGTTGGAGTGAGTGGTTAGAACAACATTCTTGGTTCTCTAAATATATTCATATTTCAACACATGTCCCCCCCCCCCTTCCCATTTTCTTTACTGCTCTCCTCTCGTTTCCTATCTCCTCTTCCAAGGAGGTCCTTTCTCCCCATCCCCTTCCCCTTCCCTCCGTGTTCTCGTTTACCTTTTCTTGCTGTCTTTCTCCTTTCCCATGTTAGTTCCTCAGATCCCCTCAGCCCCACTCTCTTCATTCCCGATTTAATCCACCCCTATCTAGTCTCCATCCCTGCATCTGCCATGGCCCTCTCTCACCTCGCCCTGTACCCTCATTTCTCAAAACGATTGCTGGCAACTCTCTTGCGCCCTGTTGCACAAAGTCCAACAGCTTCCTCTTCAGCTTCTCTGTCCACCTCCCTCCCTGCTCACTTGCGCTACCCTTCCTTCTTCTCCAGTGATATTCCCAGTAGCAGAGAAACGAGCTTGTGAGGGGTGCACGTGCACCCGATCTTTGAGGGACCCGAGAGGTGTACCGGATCCCAGAAGGGAGTTAACTGCTGGAGTGGCGCTGATGAGAACCAAGCCACACAGCTGGGTGAGTGGTGTCAGGAGGCGAGGGGAAGGGGGGGAAGAGGATGGATGTGAAGAAGGGGAGGGGGGGAAGGGGTGGAGGGGATAAGCTTGGTTGTGTTTTTTGGCTGGAAAGTTCGTGAAGAGGGGAAGCGCTGGTGGATGGGCTGGTGTGGGTGGGAGTCGGGTGGTGTGTGGGAAAGGACAGTTGCGGCAACTTTTACAGGTAGGTCAGAGTGGCTGCGGTTGGGGCAAGTGTTGGAGTGCTGCAAATTGCAATTCGCACAGTTCTATTGTGTTGTCATGAATATCACCCACCATGATGACGTCCATCACACTGTTGTGCAGCAAACGCCCCTTTCCTCTTTTACGCTGACAATATTCCCCCCACCCAGTTCCGTTCCCCCTCCCCCCGCCTCCCAATGCCCGTTTTCCAATTCCTCTTCCAGTTTGCATAATCTAGTGGCCCTCACACACCCCTTTTCATCCCGTGCCACTTCCTAATCCTCCCAGAGGCGTCCATGCATGCGTCCATTGTGTGCAGTGTGGGAGGGGCGCTGAAAAATACAAGTCACACATTCGGGTGAGTGCTAGTGTGTGTGTGTAGAATCGGGGATAATGGGGAGAGGTTGGGAGGGGAAAAGGTACAGGGGGGGGGGGAGGATGGTGGGGGCGCCAGGGGTGGAAGTGATGGGGGCCGGGGAAGAGTTGGAAATTTATCTTGGTGGAGCGAGGAAGCAGATGATGGCGAGGAGTGGGCAGATGGGGTAGCTGGACCCAGGATCATAGATGACATGGCAGCGTGGACTGCTGTTGGAACGAGTGGTTAGAACAGCACTGTTGGCACTCATGGCTCTCTATCGTCATGCATCGTAATGGTCATCATATTCATCAGTCTGTGCTGCTGCAATTTCAACACATCCCACTGCCCGCTTCTCTCCTCCCATTCCCATGAATTCCTTATCCAAGCAATGACGTTTTCTCTCACCCGCCCATTCTACTTCCCTGTTCCCCTTGGCCTTCTGTTTTCCTGACTTCGTTCCTCAGGTTCCTTCTCAGCCCTACTCTATCTTCATAGACCTGATTTTCTCCAGCACTCATTTACCTCCATCTTTGCCCCTTTCATGCGCCTCTGCACCCCAAATCATCGATGCCACTGCTGGCAGCTCTCTTGACCGTTCCTCCCTGCAAAATCCTCACAGCCGTTTCCTTCCCTCGCCTTTCTTCCTCCCTCCCTACCCCTTGTGCTTCCCATTCCTATTTCCCAGCCACTGTTGCCAGTGAAAGAGCATGTGATCTAAGGGGTTCTCCACTTTCCAAACGGCCATGCAGAAGTGAATTGGCGGGAAGGGCGCGGATGAGAGCAAGTCACACAGCCAGGTGAGTGGTGATGTGTGTGTGTGGAATCAAGGATTGGAGGAGGGGGGGAGCGGGAAGGGGAAGGGGGCAGGGAGGAGAGGAGGTGGGAAAGGAGGGGGAGGAGGGAGGGGAGAGGACTGTGTATTGGGTTTGGTGGAAGGTGTATGGAGTGGGGGAGTGGAGGGGGCTGTCAGAGATAGGTCAGAGTGGAACGTGATTGGACTTAGAGGTTGGCGTGACGTTGTCATTGGCTCCCACAGCCCAATAGTGTTGCCAAATTGTGCTGTTCACGGAATTCTCACCTCCTGTCCTCAGACCAACCCCTCCCCCCCCTCCCCCCCTCCCCGTTCCCTTCCCCAACCCAAATACAGTTGTCGAACTCCCCTCCCGTACACCTGTCGTTTCCTTGCTGCCCGACTTCTTTCCAGTCTCCCCCTCTCCCTTCTCTCCCCTCCCGCACATACCTTAGTCTCGCTTCCCTCCCCCCTTCTTCGCTCCCCCAACACCCTAATTCGCACTAAACCCATCCCATCCTTGACTGTTTCCCCCCTCACAATTGCCATCTGCATTGAGTGTTTACCCTAACCGTCCCCATTTCACGTTTCCATTACGTGCCACTCTCCCATCCCTGCAAGTGGTACGATATGCATGTGTTTTTCCCAGGGCAATGGGCTCTGGAGGGTCCTGCCACGCATCAAGTCGTATCCACCACTGCCAGTGCCAGCATGGTGCCACTTAAGGTTCCCACTCCATCACTCCCCCGCAGAATCTGCACACTGTTTCCCGTCTCTACTGTCCCTCCAATCTTCTCCTCGCTGGCTCATGTCTCCCCTTTCCTCTGCATCGTGGCAGCACCAGCAGTGGGGTGGCATGAGAGCAATAGGGGAGTGAAAAGGCAGGGAGGGGCGCTGCGGAACCAAGTAAGGTGGCCAGGTGAGTGAAGGTGTGAGAGGGTGGAGTGAGGGAAGAAGAGGTGGGGTTTGGGAGGTAAGTCGGGGGGTGGGGTGCAGGGGATGTTGGACTTGGGAGATGAAGGGAGGCAGACGTATGAGAGGCAGACGTATGCTCTGACGGAGTGGGGAGTCACATGCGTGTATTATGGAAGCAGTGGTAGTATCGGGACTTTGAGTGCACTTTCCCCACGGTTCTTATCTGTTGCCACATTCCACCATCCCCACAGGCATCGCCCACCATCAGATGCGGAATATTCTCACTCTCTTCACATCCCTCCTTCCTCCCCCTCTGTTTTGCTAACCCTTCTTAAACAGTACAGCCCACGAGGGTATGGTCTGTGTCATATGGCAAAGGCCTTGCAAGATTTCATCCACTCTCGATGGCTGACTCAAAGGTTCTGGTACAAATCCTTTTTACTCATCACCTTGTCCCCACACTGCCAGTTATTGTATCTTTCTATTCTCATCCGGATTTCTACATCTCAGGTGGTGCTGCTGCGTTGATGGGGCATGGCTATGATTTGTTGTGATTTACGGCTTGCAGACAAAGCTACATCACGTCACTCTAGATTGCCCTGGACTGGGAATCAGAAGGATCCACTCACTCCACACCAGCTCTAGGGTAGGGTAGGGTGCATATTCCATGTTATGCCCCTGTAGTTGAGCGTCAGGGTGGGCTGCGGCAGCAAGTGGATTTGCAAATAGTATTTGAGGAGGCAAACGGTTCGTAATTTATTTTAAACCAGCATTCCTGACTCAATTGTGCATGTTGCAAGAGCACATAGCATGAAGAAGCAAGAGACGTGGGATTACACAGTATTTTCATCCATTATACTATCGGCTGCTTGGAATGTTACTCTTTAGTTGTCTTTTGTGTGACCACCACATTGTACAAATGACATGTCTATGCCCCCCCTTCTCACTTGCACTCTCCAATTTCAGGCAGCTATTCCTACTCAGCTCTTCTGTTCTCTCCAATCTCATTCTTCAGGATCACTACCTAAACCACGTACACAATCTATGACACTCAGTATACTTCCCGCAGCCTTGACAAGGAGGACAGCAACTTCAAGCCATCATCCGTGACACCACTGTGGTTTAAATCAAGCCATTCCAGGCTTGTCAACTTCCTCACATACGTCATCCCAGCAGATGTGACCCCACGGTAGCCAGCAAGTGATAGACGCTGCAATGAGGGAAGGCTGGTCAAGTCCTGCAACCCATCATTCTCCACACAGGTGTCATGCAGGATCAGCTTCTCAAGGCGTGTCAGCCTCCCCACATGTTTCATGCCCGCAGAAGTCACACCCTCACAACCACGAAGGTCCAAGGATGTGAGCGAGGACAGCTTTGCCAAGTGGCCAAGGCCAGCGTCCCCTACCTTGGTGTCCGATAAGTCGAGAATCATGAGGCTGCTCAGTGAACCAATGCCATCCAAGGAACTGTCTGAAACGGCTGTGTGACTCAAATCCAGCCCCCTCAGTTGTGGCAGCCTGTAGAGGTGCTTTACGCCCTCTGCGGTATAGCCTGACGACCTCATTAGACTAATCACCATAAGTTGGCTCATAGTGGACACATGGCCGAGGATGGCATCCGAGAGGATAAACCCAGCCAGCCTAAGCTCCACAAAGGTGCTCTCTGATACACGACTGATTTCCTGAAGGTCGATGCATGAGAGGGAAACAAAGATCCCAAAGAAACCTAGCGAAACTGATGGTTGGCGATTTCCATGATGAACAAGAACACTTGACGACGACTGTGCTCCCAAACTTCCAACTCACCCGCCAAGCATTTGAATGATTTTTCTCGCTCTCTCTCAGTTCCTCCTCAATGTCAAGTTCCTTCTTGCCTTCGATTACTGCTCTTCGCCACTTCTTCACCACCCCCAGCTCCCCCTTCACTGCTTTTAGTCCCACCTTCACTGCTGCCACCTCCTTGCTTACTGCTGCCACCTCCTTCCTTAGCGCTGCCAACTCCCCCCTAACTGCCGCCAACTCCCCCCTCACTGCCGCCAAGTCTCCCTCCTTCTTCACTCTCATTGCTGCAAGTGCCGCCTCTTTCACTGCATCGATTAGTGCACTCATCGCTCTCTCAGCAGCCATGTGTTCCGTTTCCTCTTTCACTACAAAATGGCCAAAGCGGATAGGCCTGTGTAGGCTGCGGTCGAGTGTGTTGGAAGGAGGAGGGGAAAGGAGAAAAGGCGAGGAAGAGGGGGGGGGGGGGGGGTGGTTAGTAAAAGGACACACACGAGGAAGAAATCAGATGGGCGTGGGGAACGGGGCAGTAATGTGGGTAAGAGAAGAGGAGAAAGGGTTGACAACAAAACGAGAGAATGGATTAAAAACATGTGTGGATCAGGCAAGGAGAGTATAAGCTTGTGCAGAAAATGCATTTGGCATGAAGGGAGATGGCAGTTGAACAAGGGGAGGTCAGGAGAGCAGAGGGAGCACCTTGTGAGTCGACTGGGGGAGAGCAGAAGAGACAAGACTATCAGAAACTGAGAACTTGATTGATTAAACTGAGCAAGAGCATACATCCTTAAGTACCGAGCATCGGAGAGGATGGGAAGGGATAAGGGAGAATCAGAGGGAATCCCAAGGGAATCCTCCCAAACCGTGGGGATTTGGGATGGATTGGGTTGGGATAGGTTGGGGATGAAAACATAGCTACACCCAACCTAACAAATATGTGTATCCCTAAAACCAACAAAGTGCCAACACACAAAATTGTACCAACCGAATTGGAGCCTATCTCTAACAAAGACGTCATGAGGGGTAAGAAAAACGAGGAGGGACTTCAAATGGTTGCAGCAAGGGTGAAAAGAGTGCACAGGGCGAAGCGTGAAGATACCTAGAGTGGGTAATCAATCAAAAGAGGTTAGTCCACTTCACCCGGCATGGAGGCCAGGAGTGGAAAGAAGGAGAAAGCAGAGCCAAGAGAAGGTACGCTGAGAAAGTGAAATGGGTGCACAATGCCAAGCAACGAGACAGACGAGGGAGAAACAACAAGGGTGGACAGGTACAGAGTGGCTGATACAGAAGGTTATATGTGTTATAGGATACAGTGTCAGTGAGATGAAGTGCACTTAATGAGTGGAGCAAAATTACGAGCCCCGGATACAACGGTGATACCGCCAGTGGGGAGTAGGAGAGAGGGGCAGGAGCGTGGGAAGTGGGAAGTATTTGGACTAAGCACACAAGAGGCCAACGATGCTGGAGTGAGAGGGTGTGAATGCGAGGGTGAAGCACGTCACCGGGACCAGACAAGGAGATGGGGAGCAACAGAGACCGGACGGAGAAGGAAGAGGGGCAAAGCATATTCAAACAGCCAAATAGAGTAATAGCAACATGAGAAACTTCTAGAGGGAAGCAAGGGAGAAGGCATTTACAAGAACGGCTAGGACTAACCATGGAACAGGCATACACGAGATTAATGAATAGCACCTTGAGAAAAGGAGTCTCCAGGAAGGAAGAGATGAAAAAATCGAGGAGGATGAGAAAGGGGTCGGAATAAAGTAGAGGAGAAAGTGAAGAGGAGGGTTCAAAGGTAGGACAGAGAGGAGGGATGGGGTATTTGGGTGTCTTATATACGGAACCCTCGTAAGTTCACCGGAAAAGTTCCCAAGACGTTAACCCAAACATATCGAGTAATCTGATAACATGGATTCAACCGAAGGGGGAATTTTTGCGGAAGTCAATCGTGACGGTAAAACATGTGTGATGGAGTTGCGAATGCCTGCTACAGCAGCCCGCTCGGGCTTCATCCCAACCGTTCATTGCTTCAGTCAATAAAACTTGTTGATGTGGAACTCGTTTCTTGCTCTGGATAAAAAAAACACATCAAAGAGGGGGGGGGGTCTTATCTCATACCGCCTTTAGGGTGTCTTATAAACGGGGATTCCGAATACAAGAAAAATGCCTAATAGAAGACCCTGGGTCTTCTATTACAAGGGGGTCTTCTATCCGGGCTTTTACGGTATGCCGGCCTCATCTCTGTGCTCAAGGCCAGCGACTGGAAGATCCACTACCCCAATCCACTACCCCTGAGCACCGTCAAGTGCGAGCGTGGCTTCTCCCGCCAGAACTCGATAAAGAGCTGGCAGCGCGGCAGCCTCAACGATGTCCGGCTTAGTGATCTCATGATGATGTCTATGCTAGACTATACCCCGGATTACCCCACTGTAGTAGAGATCTGGAGGGCTTACAAGAAGAGAAGACCCTATTCCACCCGTCAGCCCCGCCCCCAGGGTAGGAAGGGCAAAGAGAAGATGGATGATGATGACTGTAGTGGTCCCATGGATGATGGGGGGGGACTACAGGCTGATGTAGACGTTGAAGATGAAATGTAATGAGTATCATTAATGCAGGTAGCTTCTTGGCATTTCAGGAAGCTTCTAAACCCTGCAGTCACCGCCCCCCCGCCCGTCTCGCAGCTGGCCCGCGCCCGTCCCGTCGCCGGCCCGCGCCCAGCTGCCCCTGACGTGCAGTCGGCCCCTGAACTGCGCTGCACCGCACTCCACCGCGCTGCACCGCCCTGCACCGCATAGCACCGCACTGCACCGCTTTGCACCGCACTGTACAGCGCTGCACCGCACTGTACCAGCGCTGCACCGCACAGCACCATACTGCATCGCACCGCCCCACACTGCATCGCCCTGCACCGCCACGCACTGCGCTATCCTGCACTGCACCACCGCTGCATCACTCCTGATGGCGGACTCTGTGCTGCTTTGACGTGGAGGGTCAGCCGATCGAGTTCGACACGTGGCTCGACGACCTCCGCCGACAGCTCACTGGTCGGCGGCAGGACGGCCACTCCTTCACTGTCCACCTCGACGGTACGCTCCCCTGCCCTAACCCCCCTGCTGCGCTGCCTGCTGACCCCACGTCTGCTGATAGTCAGTCCGCTGCCGCTGCTGCCCTTGCCCGTGCAGTCTGGTTGTCACGTGACGCTGTCGCACAGCTCGCCATCAGTCATGCCCTTCCCCTGTTTGAGCGTCCCCGCTTTAGGTCGGTCAGGTCTGCGCAGGAGTTCCTAGAGGCTGTTATTGCGCACTATTCCACCCCGTTATCTGCCTCCGTCGCTCGCCTGATCTTGCCCCTGCTTTTTCCTGATCTCGCGTCTTTCCTGACTGTCGCTGACCTAGCCGCCCACCTGCGCACGCTAGACTCGACCTGGTGCGCTGCCTGCACTGAGGCCAGGCTCCGCGTGTTCCAGCCCCCCTCTGCGCTACCCTTTACCTGCTTGCCACCTGCCTCCCTGACTGCCTTGCTACTGCCCGCGATCACTTTCTTAGTCTCCACCCCGCAGACCTCACCCTCACTGACTCTGTCGACACCCTGTCTGCCATAGAAACCAGCCAGCGCTCTATCACCCAGTCCAGCAGTACTGTGCCGGTCTCTATCTTTCAGGGCTGTACACCTGCTCAATGCACTTTCTCTGACGGCTCTGCAACGGTGGTTGAGACAGCCGCCGCAACGCAGTTCCGTCCGGGAAAGGGCCGCCACCCCAAGGCTGGGCGCGATGGTGGTATTGGAGGACGTGGGGGTGGAGGAGGTGGTGGAGGCGGGTCGCCTGCTGGGGGTGCTGACGAGGGTGCTGGGCCTGGCACCGCCAAGCAGCAGTCTCCGCAGCAGCAGCAGGTTCGACCACTGGATCAGCAGCCACAGCAGCCATTGCGGCAGCAGCCGCAACAGCCATTGCGGCAGCAGCCACCGCAGCAGCAGCAGCAGTAGCGGCGGGTTGGTCGTCTCCAGCCCGGGTGGCCTGGCGCTGGTGGTGGCGGCGGTCGCGGTGGTCGTGCGCGCGGCGCGACGTCTGGTGGTGGTTCGGGCCACGGGCGCTGCCAGTACCAGCTCCAGGCCGGTCCTCGCTGCGGCCTCGTGTGCGGTAAGATCGATCACACCCCCGCCCGCTGTTTCCGTCGCCTGGACGACCTGTTTCATCTTTGTTTCGGCCTGTCACCCAACCTCCCCGAATGGCTCAGTTTGCTCTGTCGGGGTGTTCAGATCTTTGATATGGACATGGATGAGATTAGTTCTGCGTTGTATGTACTGTATGTCGATGACTCTAGTGTGATTGGTTCCGCTTACCCCGTGTTGCCTTCCGTAGGTGTGCCTAGCTCAGACTCCACTGCTGTGTCAGGCGTAGGATCCCCTGCCTTGTTTAGCCTAGGCTCCTCTCTCGCTTCTTCGGCCCCTGTCGCCACTGCCGCTCTCTTCTTCACCCTTGACTCCGGCTCTTTGCGGTGCTTCTTCCGGGACTCCACCACTCTCACGCCGCTTGCTGCTCCCACCGCAGTTTCCCTGGCTGACCCTTCTTCAGGCCCTTTCGTAGCTCGTTACAGGCCTGCACATCCCCTCGTTCTCTAGGAACCTATTTGGTGTCGGCTGCCTCCAGGACCTTGGCGTCACCACAACGTTCCCTCGTCATGAGCGGTATGCTGTCTGTACCAAGGCCGCCACTGGTGCTCCCCTCACCACGTTCCCTCGAGAACCGGTGTCCGGCCTGTTCACGCTGGACACCGCGCCCCCCCCTGTTGCAGAGTCTCCCCAGGTGACTATGCCTCCTCAGGTAGCTGCGGCTTGCTTGTGTCGGTCGCTTACTCACCCGACACTCTTGTGGCACCACCATCTAGGTCACCCTGCCCTCCCTCGTCTTCGTCACATGTCTCAGCATGGTCTTGTTTTAGGTCTCCCTGGGTCGTTCCCCGAGCTCCCCTCCTCACCCGCGCCGCCGTGCACCCCCTGCGTTGAGGGCCGGCTCCGCCGTGCCCCTCATTCCTCATCGTTCCCCCCCACCACCGCACCCTTGTAGACCTTGCACATGGACGTCTGGGGCCCTGCCCACGTCCATGGGCCGCGTCGTGAGCGTTACTTCCTCGTCCTTCTTGACGACTACACTCGTTACACCATGGTGTTTCCCCTCGATCGAAAGGCCGACGTGCCTGACGTTCTCATCCCGTGGCTTGTCTCTGCGCGTGTGCACCGTGGTCTCCCTGTGTTGCGTCTCCACTCTGACCGCGGTGGCGAGTTTGCCTCTGGTTGCCTTGGTCATTTTTGTCGTGCGGAGGGCATCACCCAGACGTTCACCTTGTTGGAATCCCCGCAGCAGAATGGGGTCGCTGAGTAACGCATCGGTTTGGTCATGGAGGTGGCTCGTACCTCCATGATCCATGCCGGTGCACCCCATTTTCTGTGGCCGTTCGCCATCCGCTACGCCGCTCACCAGCTTAACCTGTGGCCGCATCCTTAGCGGCCGCAGGTTTCGCCGACCCTTCTCTGGACCGGGTCTCCTGGTGACGCGTTTGCATTCCACGTCTGGGGTTGCCTTGCTCACGTTCGTGCCTCTGGCACGGACAAGCTCACTGCCCACACAGTCCCCTGTGTCTTCCTAGGTTTCCCCCTCGACTCGTCTGACTGGCACTTCTACCACCTGCCGTCCCACCGTTTCCTTCACTCTCGCGACTTCACCTTTGACGAGTCCGTCTCCTTCTACCACCGTTTTCCCCACCGTGGTCCCCCGGTTACTCCCCCCCTGTTCCTGGTTCCCCCTCCCCCGGTCGCCCCTGCTTCCCCACCTCCCCGCCTTGCCCCGTCTGGTGTGTCTCACATCACCCCCCTCCCGTCGGTTGTCCCGGTTGAGGAGTCAGCTGACTCCAGTGGCCCTGCGGCACTGTCCTCGCCACCTCAGCCGTCGCAGCCACCGCCGCCGTCGCAGCCGCCGCCGCCGTCGCGGCCGCCGCAGCAGCAGACGCCGTTGTCGCCGCCGCAGCAGCAGTTCGTGCCTTCTGGGGGTGCTGCTTTGAGAAGGGTGCTAGTCCTGGGGTTCCCTTCGTGGCGTGTCCCGGCCGGCCTGGGGGTGGTGCTCGTGCTGAGAGATTTTCTGGTCCTGGGGGTGCTAGAGTGGAGTGCTCTGGAGGTAGCCATGGAGCAGCTGGCGGTCCCGGTGTCAGCGTCGTGCAGCCGCAACAGCAGCGGTTGCCGCTGGTGTCCGCCATCTGCCTGCTCGGCCTTCCCTCCTCTACGGCCCTATGTTCCCTCCTTCGGACTCGTCTCTGACTCGTCTTCCCCCTCGTTCCCCTCTTGTGTCCCCTCTTTGTCTCCTGACCCAACGCCCCCGTCGCACGTCTGGTCTCGCCGTCCCTCTCATGCTCGTCCGATCTCCCCTATTCCGCATTCTCACCCTATGTTGCTTCGTTCCCACGTGTCTCGTCCTCCCCTCCTGCCGTCGCTTCCTCCGTCCTCACTTGTTGTCGCACCTCCCCCTCTGTCTGACTACCTTCGTGCATCTCGTCCTCTTGTTTCTCGGGTCCTTGCCTCTCTCGTTACCGATCTGTCTGTTCCTGTTTCGCGTCTTGACGCTCCTGTCGCTGCTGTCGCTGACTTTGCCTCTACTTGCCGCCTTGACTACGCCACCGCTCTTGTGAGAGTACGACCCCGTTACACCAATTTCCCCTTTCCATATTTCCTTTCTATTTCATCCCTCTTTTTATCCTGATTCATTTGGTCTTTATCTCATCTCATTTGGTTTCCTATTCCTCAATTTCCATTATCTTTTGGTTTATCCTGTTATTATTATTATATTACCGACCAGGCTCAGGATGTACTGATGCTCTATATCTAGCGTAATCCTGCCGTAATTTATTAGAGCCAATAGCCACGCTTGGCTATATGCAAGGTGATTCTATTTCTAGAAGGGTCTATTCCTTTTGGATAGGATAAACCTTGTTTCCTGATGTACTCTGGGAGTATAAAAGCACCTTGTACTCATGGATAGTGCAATATTGAGCAAACCTCATTCGATCCTGTAACACTTGGTAATCAGAGCCAAGGTTAACCGCTGGGCCCTCAGGAGCATGCCAAGGATGGAGTCGAAACTTCAATTCCTGTAAGTACAATGCTCTTTCATATTTAGTTTCGACTAACCTCGCGCAGTTGCACCTGGGGTCCCCTTTGAAGACGAGATGCCTCGCCAACCGTTCGGTGCACTGCATCGACGGAGCCGATTTTTCGCGGGGGCAAACAGCCTCGACCTCGCGAGCGCGTCAGTTCTGGCGGAACACTCCCTGCGATATTCCGAGAAGTTCGCAGTTTGCCACGACTCTTGGAGTTGCGTCGAAATGTACGGAGCTGCGACCGACGACATCCATCCGATGGAGATTCGACACTTCAGATCGACCGAGGCAAAATCGAAATCCTTCTGAGCGAGTTCGAGTTTCAGCGCGTATGGGAACGGGACCTCCCAGGCCGCGAAATTCTTTGGAGCGTCCGATCGTTCGACAGCCGACATCGACGACCGAGAATTGCTGCAGGAATCGAGTCCACCCGGGCACCGAAAGCTGCTGAACGCGACTTAGGAATGTCTTCAGATCGTTTGGAGTTTGGACCGTCGGATCGACTTCTGCTTCAACGGACGAGATGGAACGCGGCTTCTGCACAAAGGGAGAATGACGCGCATAACCAGAAATAGCTGCCTTCGACACCACTCACATCATCTGGACTACCAAATTCGGATTCCTCCACTTGGTAACGAATATGGCGCAGAAAGTATCTGCAGAGTCAGAAATCTGCCGAAGAATTACCTACTTGGTAATAGCTGCAAGCAGAAAACTGACAGGAGAACGTGGATTGTCGAATCGGTGCGGAATCAATGGCACGAATGCATCAGAAACAACACTATGGGAAATCATCATCATGGAAACAACATTCGGGACCAGCGACTATACAATCGACGCATCTTCTGACTAGTGTCGACAACGATCGATTTATTTTTACGAAGTCATCTTCGTTAAAAATGGATCGACATCAACACAGCGATATCTTCAGCGAGGAAAAACAAGGCAGCTGCATGAAAACATGTTCTCCATCCACGAGACACTTCATCACATAAATTGGATCGACAACCCATGGGATTGCAGAGAAGTAGCCATTTTCTCTTGCAATGCTCCCAAGTTCAAGTTGCTGCGAAGGAGCAGATTTCGCACGCGATGACGACACAGTGAACCCGTCTCGTCAAGGCCAGCGAGACACTACTTTGTAAAAGGAACTGAACGATTCGTCTTCATCAAGAATCTCAGCCATCCGAAGAGATTGATTGGAGTAGTCTCAACATCAACCTCACGAGGCGACACACTTATCATGCGTCGCGATCCAGGTGTTAATGACCTGCGTGGAAAAATTTCCATGCATGTTACGATGCTTGACAGATTGAGGAGTAATTAACATCTAATCCGGCAAGTATTCGTTCACTAGCGACCCTACGGCACATGCATTGGAGGCGATTATACCAGAAGCCGAAGCGTTACAAGCATCAGCGTACCTTCGACGATGCAGGAGAACGCCAAGCAACACAAGGTGTCAACAAATAAGGGAGATGCAGACAACTACAACACGATCACGCGCTCTACCGACTGTACATCGGAGGCACGGATGAGCATACCAAGAATTGCTACCTGTGGATACATTGAGGGGAGAAGCAAATTTATCTTCACACCCTCAAATGAAACAATCACCGGCAGCAATGGAGCAAGACATGTGTACCAATGTGCATGTGTTCCTGGTAGTTACGCCTGTTACACCCATCAGGAACACTCTACTAGGAAGATGGAGTTGATGGATTCTCCTTCAACCAGTACGAGTTGAGAGAATTCTCCGCAGCAGCTGCCGCCATTGCCATCGTCGCTACCGCCGCCGCCGCCGCAGCAGAAGACTCGACACAACAGTCATATCCAAACCCTGATGGACGATTCTCAGCTCAATGGAGATAATGCTGGATTATATTCCAGTGGATCGTAAAAGTCCCGGCCAGGCACAGTACTATTGTTCCCAGCTAGTGGGAAAGAGACACCACTATGCGAAGAAACAACATGGCAATGCTATATACCCTCAAGAGTAGGAGATATTTGCTCTTATGAGGATGGGGGGACTATGGTACTCTACCGGTATACAAGTCCTCATTGCCTATGGCTTTCCTTCAAGTCATAAAACACGCGTCGCAACCAATCCATCAACAGCACCACCTTGACGGAAGCAGATAGGCGTGAAACGGAGCGCCGACGCCACTCCGGATAGTGGACTCCGCGTATCTCCAACAACACCCCTGTTTGCCGAAATGGAGCAGACTTCAACACTGATGCTGAGTAGCTGAGACATCTTCGACATCAATGCTACTTCAAGGACGGTAACAGAATGAGACAACACATGATGGCACCAGAAGACCTATCCCAATATGTGCGCCCAGACACCGATGCCTACCGATGGCCTCCGTGCTAAAATGGAAGTGCATAAGGTCATACTGGATTGGCTATCAGCAATGCTCATTTGAAACTGGGAGAGGATTATTTGGGAATAGCCCTAACATTCCCAGATATCTTAACCCATCACGTGGGATATCTATGCAGCTGAGATTCCTTGCTTAAGCAACCACTGAGGGAAAATACTTACTAGGAGTGGTCCTTACTAGGCACACAGAGGCTTCTTGGGCAGACGACGCTGAGACCCTCAGGTCCTCCTAGGGCTACTGCTTTAGCCTTGGTTTCAGGTGCTATTTCGTGGAGAGCTACCCGCTCCTCGTCCGTTGCCCAGTCCAGCTGCGATGCTGAGTTCTACGTTGTTGCCATGGCGGCCATGATCCTCCAGTGTCAGGAGTCTCGACTTGAGGGCAGAGCGAAGCACATCCAGCTGTGGTAGTTCCTCCTGCGCGAGCCACAGCAGCGCCGCTTGGCACGCGTAGTACACTTGGCCTCCGGTGCCAACACAACTGATATTGTTACGAAGGCGCTTGCGTCTATAGATCATCAGCGGCACTGTGTACAGCTTGGTCTTGTTCCTGTAGCCTCTCATTTGCTAGGGCCTTGATTGTGTACAGACCTTTATATATATATATTACCCAGACTGGCCTTGTGGCCTCTCCCAGTGGCTGGACTAGTAGTACCGCCCTGGTCTTGCTCTTGCCTTGGTCTATACTCGTTTGACTGGTCTTTAGATCCTTGTCTCAGAGGCTGGACTAGTAGTGCCACCCTGAGCTGCTTGTTCTCTTGTTAGGCACTGCCCCTATATAGTCTAGGGGGTGTGTCAAACATAACTTAGTATGTTATTGTAGACTATATAGGTTTGTGCCTTAGAGGGTACAACACACTAGCCTATATTCCCTTGTACTCTCTCATTCTATTCATTCTAGCATTCTAACATTAGGAGCTAGGAACTAGGAGAGAAAATTGACGAGAGAAAAGAGGGAGAACTAGAAGAGAGAGAGGCATACAAGGAGGGAGTTGTACCCTCTACAGTAGTGATCGATAAACCTACCAAGCCTACCAATTATATAACAAAATGTATAATTTAACACACCCCCTAGGCTTGGTAGTCATAAGCCCACACACACTCACACCCCCTAGCTTAGCACCCCCATTCCAAGCATCAGCCACGTCTACTCCGGTGGGGCCAGCCCCCACGGCCTGTGAGATGGCGATTGCGGCAGCGGCGATAGTGACGGCAGTGGCGGCGGCGGCGCCCTCTCGGCGGCATGGCCAATCTCTGCGGCGATGGGGACCCCCTTGAGTCAGGCGTCGGCTGTAGCGAGGAGGATTGGACGCAGGGGAAGAAAGGGGGGGGGGGGAGGGTTTGTGTGGTCCAGCATCATGCTCGCGGCTGGACGACGCCGACGCCGCCACGGCTGGATGTCGACGCCACGACGGCGCGGCGCCACGGCAGCGCGTCGAGACGGCCGCGGCACGATGACGACGCCGCCACGGCTGGACGACGACGCCACGACGGCGCGACGCCACGGCAGCGCATCGAGACGGCCGCGGCACGACGACACCGCCACAGCAGCACGACGTGGCCGCCATGGCAACGCGCGAGGGAAAGAAGGAGTGTGCGGCGGAAGCGTGGGGAGCAGGCCCGGGAAGGGGAACCTGCTCTGATACCATATTGTAAAGACTAGGCTAGGAGGAACGGAAGGAAGCCATGGAATGGCGTGAGGGTTTAGGAGCTAGGAACTAGGAGAGAAAGTTGACGAGAGAAAAGAGGGAGAACTAGAAGAGAGAGAGGCATACTAGGAGGGAGTTGTACGCTCTACAGTAGAGTTCGATAAACCTACCAAGCCTACCAATTATATAACAAAATATATAATTTAACAGAAAGTTGGTAGAGTGAGTGCACTGTGGTTGGTGGACGAGGTTTTGGAGAAGCCAACAGACTTGGCGAGAGGAAGTTGGTAGGCGAAATTCGCCAGCCTTGCGAGTCTTCGGCAAGAACACAACCTGGATCGGCAAGGGCACTGAGGGAGGTAAGAAAGGCAGTAGGAAACACAGAGGAAGATGGGGTAAGGCAGTGGGAATCACGGAGGGAGATGGGGCATGGCAGTGGGAAACACAGAGGGAGATGGGGCATGGCAGTGGGAAACACAGAGGGAGATGGGGCAAGGCAGTGGGAAACACAGAGGGAGATGGGGCATGGCAGCGGGAAACACAGAGGGAGATGGGGTATGGCGGTGGGAAAAACAGAGGGAGATGGGGTATGGCAGTGGGAAACACAGAGGGAGATGGGCCATGGCAGTGGGAAACACAGAGGGAGATGGGCCATGGCAGTGGGAAACACAGAGGGAGATGGGGCATGGCAGTGGAAAACACAGAGGGAGATGGGGCAAGGCAGTGGGAAACACAGAGGGAGATGGGGCATGGCAGCGGGAAACACAGAGGGAGTTGGGGTATGGCCGTGGGAAAAACAGAGGGAGGTGGGGTATGGCCGTGGGAAACACAGAGGGAGATGGGGCATGGCAGTGGGAAACACAGAGGGAGATGGGCCATGGCAGTGCGAATCGCAGAGGGAGATGGGGCATGGCAGTGGGAAACACAGAGGGAGATGGCCCATGGCAGTGGGAAACACAGAGGGAGATGGGGCATGGCAGTGGGAAACACAGAGGGAGATGGGGCAAGGCAGTGGGAAACAAAGAGGGAGATGGGGCATGGCAGCGGGAATCACAGAGGGAGATGGGGCATGGCAGTGGGAAACACAGAGGGAAATGGGGCATGGCAGCGGGAATCACAGAGGGAGATGGGGCATGGCAGTGGGAAACACAGAGGGAGATGGGGCAAGGCAGTGGGAAACAGAGGGAGATGGGGCATGGCAGTGGGAATCACAGAGGGAGATGGGGCATGGCAGCGGGAATCACAGAGGGAGATGGGGCATGGCAGTGGGAAACACAGAGGGAGATGGGGCAAGGCAGTGGGAAACAGAGGGAGATGGGGCATGGCAGTGGGAATCACAGAGGGAGATGGGGCATGGCAGCGGGAATCACAGAGGGAGATGGGGCATGGCAGTGGGAAACACAGAGGGAGATGGGGCAAGGCAGTGGGAAACAGAGGGAGATGGGGCATGGCAGTGGGAATCACAGAGGGAGATGGGGCATGGCAGCGGGAATCACAGAGGGAGATGGGCCATGGCAGTGGGAAACACAGAGGGAGATGGGAAGCATGCTCTCCGATGACGCTGTTGCTGTAGCTCGCTCGGTGTGAAAACGATCCCCGCGGGAAGATGACTCATAAACCTCGTATTCCTCAAACCGTGAGGATTGTCCGGCTCCTTTTCGCGACGTCCAGCGTGACGTAGACATGATGCGAAACAAAGAAGCAAGTATAGGGCTCAGGTGGGTAGGATAGCGAGTTGATGTTGATTGCACTAAGAGTCATAAGGATCAGCCAGCACAAGATGACATGAGTGGTGCATACGGTAGAGTGATAGCTACTAAATCCAAGAAAGACACAAAGAGTGCTTGTGGGGTCAACATGGAAACTGTGTTATTCAAGAACTCACAAGAGAAGAGCCTTTATGTTTGAAAGAGCGATGCCAAGAAGTGAAGCTAAGTTTGGGCTCATAGGGTGGGCAAGATTGCACTGTGGTTCAAGAAAGCAAGCTCCGCAATGCTGGAAAGCAGCCACCTTGCTGCCAAATGTGTTAGAGGGACTAAAATTATGTGAATGCCACTGTTCACGAGCATATGATGCCTTTTGAGGTACAAATGCCAGGTTTCCATGTGCACCCATGTGCTAGACATGGCACTCTCGGGCTGTATAGGGTCTGAAACCAATCTTTGGATTCTGCCCAGGGTATCGTGTGAAGGTATTAATGGTTTATTAGAACTTGAAGATTTAATACAATTCTTGGCAAATCCTAATGCAAGTTTCGCAAAAGAGCAATCCTAACCATCACACATGCGTCATGGGTATGAAAGCATTGCTTTATTTGAAGGCTAATACCAATGGCGCGTTGGGGTGGTCTTTCTGAAGCCTAGAGGTTGAGTTTTCAAAGGGGGGATGAACTCGTCATCAAACGAGTAGTTGTCAAATCCCGTCGTCCTAAAGGTTTGCTTAATAAGACATGGGAACTTTGGAGGGGCGGCGATGCAATACACAGCGTTAGATTTCCCTGGAACCGTCTGTAGGGTTGTTGCGGTCGGCGTTGCCTCCCAAGGAGCAAGTAGGCCCAATGCATGGGCTAGTGCACCGTATGGGATACCGTAACCATCCGGACCCACAACCCCTTCTCTGAGACATAAAATAAAACCGTATTAGCAGGACTGCACTTTCGAGTTGGCAATCGATGTGTGGGACAACACGCTCTAGGACGTACAAGTATGTGCTTGGACGAGGAGCACTACGAGTCCTCCTATGTTCTTGGGCTTCCGGTAGATATACCACGTCGTCCGCTCCATTGCGATCATAGATACCGCCTTCAACCTAGGACGTAACCCACGAACATGTGAGATATGGTGCAGAAAATCAGTGCAAGCCAACCAGAGACAAGCAAACTTACCACAAGACCTTCCGCATGGGCAAAGAGCTTGAAAAAGTCACGGTAGTCATCATCATAAGGCGTGGGCTTTACGAGATCATTCCAGGACGACGCAGTGAAGTTGACATGCCGATAATCCTTTATGGTCTCCATGAAGCACTTAGCATCGGCCATGTCGCTTCCCGCTTGCTCTTTCGCGTACAAGGCATTGATTATTTTCAGGTCAATGAAATCCAGGTGGCATTTTCTCCTTGCATTGCCCATACAGCATGCGCGTTTGGCTGACATGCTCCCCACATCAGACACACTAAATGGCGCTAGTGATTCCAGTAGAAGCTTTGGCGTAGGTTCCACATGGCGAGAAATGCAGCTCACGTACTCGCGCTGCATCATTAGAGCAGTTATTGTTCTATGCTTGCAGGCAAACGTCTGCAGGAGTATCGTCCAACCGCCACGAGAGGTAGTCTCGTAGTCATGCTTGTGCTTTCCCAAAGCAGCCATAGCAACACTGTTTCCTTTGGTCTATGAGTGTCTTGTGCTGAAAGTGAATTCCACAATCCTGCTTTCCATCTAGAAATGCTCGCATTGAAATAGGTTCCTGAGGCGCTGGACGCTCTTGCTCTGATTTTGAAAGAGATGCTCCAGGCCCACGATGATTGCACAGTGCCTCTTCTGGTTTTGAGACGAAACATGTGCACGAAATGCTATGCTGTAACATGCATTCACGGGCTGCATAGGATGGCTATGTTGGGAAGTGCGAAATTTTGGTGTAACCACGAGCACATGACAGGGCGGGTGTTCGTCACACTGTGTCCGAATGGTTGGTCGGCGAAAAAAAGGAGCATGCGACCACCAGAAATGACACACTCCACATCAGGGGTGTTTGGGCTGGGCAGATGTCGTGCCCATAATTTCGTAGTGTAGCATGTGTGTTACAAAAACAGGTTTGGTGCAGCAGACAGGGTCGGTGAAATTGGGTTCGTGTCTTGGGTAGGTCTGGTTTTTGCTAGGGTAGCCAATAAGTAGTCACATGCGTGTTTGTGCACGCGTATGGAGCAATTGGCTGCTCTAGGAACGTGCCACAGATTCAGGCCTTAGACCGTGCGCTAGTGTATTATACGTTTTACCTCTGACTGGTTCTCAAAGGTTCGATTAGTAGGTGTTGCAGACTGTTGGCAAAGTCACCCTCGTCGCTGCCTTTATGTTCTTGATGTGACAGTAGGCTCTCTAGATGAAGCATGCAGTCGAGTAGCTGCTAGGTTTGCAAGGTAAGTTGAGGATTCAGCACAATAACTTCCCTTTTCGAAATGTCCATGTAATCGACATGTAAGTGGGTGTTTACCCACCTTTGTTATCCCAAAGACATTCGTATAATCCCTGGTTCTCCCAAGACGGAATCCAATGTACATGCCAGTGGGCAGCGTGGAGTTACGCATATTTGCCATTTCTTAGATAGATGCTAAAAAAGCACACTACGGTTCCAGTAGATGCGAGTTTAGCTAGGTTCTTGCATTCCACCATGGAGGTGTCGCGGATCTGGCTGCTGATTCTATCTACTGTGGTCTTACTCGGTCTCCATACGACGAGCGTATGCCACCATGGTTCATTAACTCTCTCTAGCCCGCAGTCTTGTGAAACGCTACTCGTAACCATGAAACAACGCAAAGCAACGTGCGAATGGTGTGGCTGTTCGTTTCGTGGATCTGGGCCTCTAAGGACACACACGTCCACAGATGCAGATTGCAGGCTAGCTAAGGAACGCAGCTACAATGCTGGTATTTTCTATGGGGCGTATGCTACTTTTGTAGGCCCCTCCTGCGCTGAGCGTTCTCGCCACTCCTGGGCACCAGTCGACCACAGCAACGGATGCCCTCCCGTTGAGCCACCTAGCAGGCAAACAAGCTCCACCTCCACGCAGGGTAGTGTGTCGGGCCATTCTAGTGACAGCGATAGCGGGGGGAGTAGTTGCGAGCGCGGGTACAACCACCCCATGTCGTTTGACACGGCTCTGGAGTTTTATCTCCTCATCATGGCGTGTAACAGAGGCAGCGGTCTTTCTGCACCCGACACCGCACGTCTCCTCAAGTTTCTGCATGCCCAGGGTCTAGATTTGTCCAGAATCACCGATTGGCACTCAAAGTCGGCAGCCCTCAAGTATGGTCGCGGTCTCGGGCTCGGTAGGAGAACATACATGGTCCGGGAGGTGCACATCGAAGGCTGGCCTCGGCCCTTTTATGTTAGGTTCACCAGTCCAATTCAGGTATGGAGCATCACTTGTGCATGTCCGGGGACACAACCCTCCTGCATTTACGCCATGGCAATCCCACAGCATATATCTGCAAATTTTAAGCACACTCTCCTCCATTGTTGGCGGCCTACTGTTATGCAGGCCTTGCGTGGCCTTTTCGGGGATCAGAGCAACTCTTCCGGGTTTCAGCTGTGGGCCACTCCTCAAAAAGATGCCAATGGCAATCTCCTCTTCACGACGCCCAGCACTGCGCTTTTGGATGGAAGCTCAGGTGTGCATATTGTTGTTTCCCCACCAACTTGACTCGATTGTCCTTTTAATGCACCGTCTTTCTACTGTTACTTTCCTTGTGCCTAAAATTAAGAGTCCCCCTACTCCCGCCACTTCCTTCAAAGCATTCACGACCACATGCTGCCCTCGGCATTCAAGTGCTGCCCGCTTTTTCCCGATTTGGGGATTGTGCCCCCAAAACCATGGAATGCCTCCAATAGGCCCATGTGCCGGATGGCGAAGTCATTTGTCCAGTGATCCTTGCAAGCGATCAGACGACACTCGATGGCACGACGCGGACCCGAATCTGGCCACTGTACATATCCACCGAAAACATTCCATGGCACTGGCGCTGGCACGACGCTGGGAAAGTACTCGGCATTCTGCCAGAACCAGACAAGCACATGCTGCCCATGCAGAAGGTCGAGCTGTTCCAGAAATCTCTTGGCATTGTTCTCCATGAGCTCCACCAAGCATCCAAAAAGTAACCATCCCATTCCCCCACCCCTCCTCTTCCCATGTCCCCCACCATTTTTCCCTCTTCCTATCTCCCTCTTCCCCTAAGTCTCCCTCTCCCTACCAAACCACAAGCAATCTTCTCCAACATGATGTATCCCCACTGCCCGTTCCTCCCCACTCTCTATGCCCTGCCCCCCTACTTCCCCCTCCATCCATGTCCTCTGTTCCCCCTAACTCCCTTGCTCGCTATCGACTGCTCTCACTATCTCGCAGTCTCTCTATTTCTCCTCCCTGTCCATTCCCTCTCCCCCCTTCCCTTCTTTCCCCACTCCCCATCTTGCCATCACCCCGTCCCGGTTCTCCAAATCTCCCCTACTCTCCATCACATGCTGTCCCTCAACCCCCCCCCCGGGCTGTCCCCTGCCCCCTTCTTCTCCCACGGCCACCATCCGAACCCCGTCCTTCCACCCTATCTCCCTCTCCATTGCCGCTTCTTTTACCTCTCCTACTTTTCATCTACATGCCATCACACTACATGCATTCCTCTCTGTTTCCTGCGCTCTCTCTCCATCCCTTGTCCATAGTCCCTCTCTCTCTCTCTCTCTCTCTCTCTCTCTCTCTCTCTCTCTCTCTCTCTCTCTCTCCCTCTCTCTCTCTCTCTCTCTCTCTCTCTCTCTCTCTCTCTCTCTCTCTCTCTCTCTCTCTCTCTCTCTCTCTCTCTCAAGCGGTCCATGTATTTCTGGAACCTGGGTACAACTAGGCATCGGTTGGCAAGGAAGGTGAGTACAAACACCTACGTACGCGGGTTGCCTACGACCATTCGAGCCCCGGCTCCAGGACCGCGAAGCAGTCAGCCGGGGAGAGAGACTCATCAGGCGAGCCGATGGGCGGGTGCTCTGCCTGGGCTGCCTCGTTCACCTTCTTGAGGTAGGATGCGGCCTGACCCCGTTGGAGGGTGCAGGACCAGCGCTGGCGGAACTGGTGTAGGAGCTTAGCCGCCTGGTAGGTGGCTGGCTCCGCATTGCCGCTTCTTTTACCTCTCCTAATTTTCATCTACATGCCATCACACTACATGCATTCCTCTCTGTTTCCTGCGCTCTCTCTCCATCCCTTGTCCACAGTCCCTCTCTCTCTCTCTCTCTCTCTCTCTCTCTCTCTCTCTCTCTCTCTCTCTCTCTCTCTCTCTCTCTCTCTCTCTCTCTCTCTCTCTCTCTCTCTCTTTCTCTCTCTCTCTCTCAAGCGGTCCATGTATTTCTGGAACCTGGGTACAACTAGGCATCGGTTGGCAAGGAAGGTGAGTACAAACACCTACGTACGCGGGTTGCCTACGATCATTCGAGCCCCGGCTCCAGGACCGCAAAGCAGTCAGCCGGGGAGAGAGACTCATCAGGCGAGCCGATGGGCGGGTGCTCCGCCTGGGCTGCCTCGTTCACCTTCTTGAGGTAGGACGTGGCCTGACCCCGTTGGAGGGGGCAGGACCAGCACTGGAGGAACTGGTGTAGGAGCTTAGCCGCCTGGTAGGTGGCTGGCTCCGCATTGAAGAGTTTCCTGGCGGCTGCCTCGGCTAGGAGCTTGAAGAAGGCCGGCACCTCCCAGCATGGGCAACTGTACGTTTCCACGGCCAAGGGGAAGAAACCGACGTAGGCCGCCCGGTTTTTGTAGAGTTCGATCTTTTTGTCCCCTTGTTCTCTCGCTGCGAATCCCCACCCCTTGCGGGCTGTGGGGTCCCGGTTGCCGATGGGGTCTGTAACAGTGACATCACAGATCCAAACTGCCGCCGTTCCACGGTCCCGGATGGCGAGGTCTGCCTTGTGGCCATCCACGGGGCAGAAGATGGTGGTCTCTCGATAGACGATGAAACCCGCGTCTTGTCCCATTCGAATGCACTCGTCGCGCAATGCATTGTGAGTGTCGGTCCGCCCATGGCCGGTACCGCAGCGGAAAAGGTGGTTTGGGAGCCGCGGGTCATCGACCTTGGTGCGGTCCACGCAGTCACAGCGCCGAGGCGTGGAGAAGGGAAGGCCCAGGTGGAAGGCCAGGGCTATGGAGAAGTGCGCGGGGGCGAGGCGCAATGACGGGAAGAGGGGGATGGACTGTAACCAATCCCCGGCGCCGTAGCCCGAGTGGGACAGCATGCGCTGGGTATGGCCCATGTAGGGGTTAGGGTCCATCTCCCGGGTTGCCGTGACCTGGTCGGCGTACCACTGGCCTTGTACTTCCAGCGCCAGTCGGTGCTGTAGTGGCTTGTCCGTTGGTTCAAGTCACTCGTTCTGAAGCAGCAGGCGTGCAGGAGGCGGGAGTGCAGCCTCCGCCTCGGCCAGCCATGCATGGTAGGGTGCGGGGCTGGTGAATGGCGGGGCGAGTTGGTTGGCAGCTAGCGCGAGAGGGGTGTCAGGCGCGGGCTGGAGGGTCATAAGTAGGGCATGGGTGCGATGGACACTGGTCAGGAAGGCGTGGAACATGCCCTGCCCCCACGCCGACCACTCCTCAGCTGGGAGTAGCTGCAAGGGGGTCGTGCGGAGGAGGTACGATACCCGCTTGCGAATGCAGAGGGAAAGCAGAAGGGCGCTGATCTGGGGGTCCATAGCGGACAGTAGTGCCAGCAGGGATGTGAGGGTGGTGATGTGGGACCAGAGGAACGCCGCAGAGCCGCTCACGTGTCCGACGTGACTGCCCAGAACCCGCAGCCCATCGGCGGTGAAGGGGATGTTCGGAGGGAGCTCCTGGGCGGGGGGCGGGTGGGGGCCCATGCGGCACACTTGGCCGGATTGTGAGTCAGGCCCAGCACGCGTAGCCCCTCGGTGAAGTGCAGGAAGGCTGCGGAGCATGCAGATGGTCCACATGCGAAGGTAACATCGTCCGCGTATGCTAGGCATAGTACGTGCGGGAAGGTAATGGCTGTTGCTTGGAGGGCAGGGTGCATTCCTGCAGCGAAGAGCAAGGGGCCAATCGGGTCTCCTTGACGAACGCCCCGCTCACTCAGCAGTGGCGGGCTATGGAACCCGGCGTCCAGATAGAGCGCGGACGGCCGGCCGTAGGAGAGCTAGGCCAAGGGCAGCAGCGGTCAGAGCGGTGAGGTCGATAGCCCATCGACGATGGCCTGGCGTTCAATGCTGTTGAACGAATTAGTAATGTCGACTTGTACGATGAGCGACTCCGGCTGGGCAGAGGAGAAGCTGCGTGTCGAATGGACGACGGTTTCCCCTCCGCCCGGGACTGCTACCCCATATTGTAGGGGCAGGAAGTGCCCCCGTGCGGCCTCGGTGATGGTAGTGAGACCGCATTTGGCGATGACGCGGTGCAGACACTCGCCCACAGCTATAGGGCGTGTGCCGCCATCGGGCTTTGTCAGGGCCAGGAGCCGCGAGGGGGTGAGGAGATCCGCTACCTCCTCTGGTAAGTCCCCACGCATGGCACTTATGACTATGGTGAAGAGATGGTCAGCGTCCGCCGCGTCTGCGAAAGCAGCGTCTTGTAAATGTTCGAAGGTCATTCCGGATCGGCCCGCTCCCGCACCGTTTTCGCACTGAGACAGCAGCTTGGCGAAGGTTGGTTTGGCGAGGGATATCGGAGACTCGGATTGGTCCAGCGCTGGCCAGGTAACGTCGTTCACGAGCGAGGAGGGGTGTTTCAATTTCAACGCCTCGAGCATGGCTGCTAACGGGGCACTGACTGGTGTTGACTCCAGTGCCAGGACAGCCCTCCTGAGGCTGCCTCGTTTTGCCAGTCCTTCGGCGCGGGCAACTTTGCCGAGGTCGTCGGCGACATGGTGTGGCGGCGGGGGTAGGTTGAATGAGTCAACCGCTGACTGGTACAGCTGTTCCCAATCGCCTTTGAGGAATTGCTGTAACCGCTTAGCGATCGCCTTCCAGTCCGATTTCCTTGGCGAGCCCAAACGAAGTGTTAAACGTGGGGCGAAAAGTAACAAGCGCCACCCTGGCACGGATTTTGGATTTTTTGCCAGGTGCAGGAGCGGGATGAGCAGGGTGATCGCAAAGAGTGGGCGAAGGTTTGGCGGTACTCGGCGGCAAATGGGGGGCTGTCGGCTGTCATACAGGGGCAGCAAGTCCCAGTTGGCGATGCTGGCGAAGCGGGATTCGTCAGCTGCGAGCTGTTCGGGGGGCAGCTCAGGCTCTGCCCCACTCACACTTGCCAGCGACGCCCGAGGATTTCGTCCTCGCGGCAAATTCCCGCTCTGGGGAGCTGGTGCTGCAGATCCGACTCGAGAGCGTCGGCGAGGTGGCTGCTGCATGTCTGTCTCAACGCTGTCGTCCTCCGTGCTGGATGCTCCTTGCTGGTCAGGTATGTAAGTCCTGTCCCTCGCTTCTTCAGCATCAGTTGTGCCATCTTCCCTTCTTAAAGCCCTTATGGCTGCTTGTTGGAATCCGTTCCTAGGGCCTCCATCGCTAACCGTGCGCCCGACCCGACCCCGTCCGTGTCCTCGTCCTTGTCCTCGTCCGTGTGCCCCGCTGCTTGGGGACGCAGTACGAGTGCTGCGTCCTCCTGCCGGCGAGCCGCACCACGCATCGTTGCTCGGAGATGGTGCACCCACGATCCGCCGAGCGGGTTCGCCGTGGGCACCGCGAGCGGTCAACCAGTTTGGAGAGCTCCGCCGAGAGCGCTCCACCCTTCCCCCGAGATCGGGCGATAAACTCGGAACCGACGGACCTGCACAGGGCTCGTGGTTACCCTGTCACTGGGTCTGACGGGAACTTCCCCAGTCACCTGAGCCGGTTCCGCTACACCCACGTAGCCCGCCTGCAACACCTCCGCTCCAGGAATGGCTGGAGGGATCCCCTGTGCTCCCGTCCCCTGCTGCGCAAAGTCAGTACCAGCGCACGCCGTCCCGTCCGTCGTCACCGCCGCCCCGCGCATTGTTGCCTCGTTATTCCTCGCCGCATCCCGCCCCGTCTCGCCCACAGTCTCCGACACCCCGCGTGCTATCTCCAGCGACCCCTGCACAATCCCGCCCTCAGTCTTCGTCCCTGCCGATGCGCCGTCCGCAGCCCTCGCAAGCTCCACGCCTGCGGCCCACACGCCAAGGAATTCCCCAACGCCCGCATGTAGCGGCCGGAGTGCAGCAGCCGGTGGGGCTGGCACGGTGGGAACTCTGACCGTGCTCCAAACAGTCGTGAGCTGGCGCTTGTGCGAACCCTCGCTCAGAATACCGCCGTGCTGGAGGGTATTTGGGCGCAGGTCCGCGTTGGCTCACAGACGCCCCCGCCCCCTTCTCTGGCGCCGAGCCTCGAGCTGGTCGCTGCGCCAGCGTCTCAGGCGCCACCTCCACAGTTGCACCCGCTCCCAGCGCAGGCCCAGGTCCCTCCGCAGCAGCCGCCTCCGCCTCCCTTCCCCCAGCCACAGCCATCGCGGACACTCCTGAGCGATCGCACCGCCCCACCATCCCTGCTGACGTTGCCGTCATGGCAGCCGCCTCCTCTCCCACAGGATCCCTCCCCGTGGCCTGAGCAGGCTCTGCTGCCTGCTCCCCATCCGTTGTTTTCTGGAGGGGGGGTGTATGGTCCCTTCGTTCCCCCGTGTCGCCAGCTGCCATGGCCGACTAGAGTAGAGGCGGGGGCAGTGTCAGCGGAGACGGGGGGAGCGGAGTCGTCGGGGGAAGGGTCCCCGCAAAGCCACAGTGGTCCCGACCGTCGGCGGACCGGCGGGTTGCGGATTCCGCCCCGGTTGCAGGTCGGGCGCAGCCGTCGGTTGGAGAGGATGGTGGCGATGCCAGCCGCCACACTTCGGCGGGTGGATCATCTGAGGGAGGCAACTGGGAAGGCGCCCTAGGATGCTGTCCGCGGCTTACTCAGCCCTACAGAGCTCAACAAACCCATGGGCTCTGTCACACGGCCCCCTTCAGTGCTGCTCGGACTGGTCGGACGACCTGATGGTCCTGTTTGGGCGCGCGTTGCCCGCGCCCGCACCGGGAAGAGGCACGGACCCCGGTACACTCAATGCAATGAAAGCTGTTGCGGCGAGCATACACTCGGCGTCAAGTGTAGATCTCGTTGCTGCCTGCGTGTTAGTGCTGCAGGCTGTGGACAAGCTTCTGGCGGGGCTGCTGTCGACGGCGGAGGAGGAAGAGGCCGGCGAGTAGGCACCCGGCGTCGGTAGGTACGCGCAGGGGAGGCTTCCCCAAGTGTCAGAGCTCTGGTTAGCTGGACCAGGCTCTCCATGCCTCCCACGGAGCCTGAAATGCCTCCCGGCTTGTTAGGGATCTGGTAGACGTGCCCCAACGGGGCCTAGGCTGAGTGCGTTGCTTGTATGTTGTCTGGACATGTTGTATTCCACTTGCCATCCCCTATCGCGCGGCCGAAGGCCGCCGACGCGGGCCGCCACCAAGGGTAGGAGAAAGAAGAACTGGAAACTAAACAAGGAAAATGAGGCAGGGAGAGGCCTTAAATAGAGAGGGAGGGACGCAGGCTCTCTCTCTCTCTCTTTCTCTCTCTCTCTCTCTCTCTCTCTCTCTCTCTATCTCTCTCTCTCTCTCTCTCTCTCTCTCTCTCTCTGTTACTCCATTCCTTGCCACTGCCTATGCTGCCCACTCACTCTCTCCTACTCTCCCCTCCCCACCACCCTCCATTTCACCTCCCCTATCTCCTCATTCGTTCTCGTCCCACCCTCGCCGTACTTCATCACTCAGCTTCTTCCTGTAACCTCCGTTCTGTCTGTTACCCATACTCCAGTCTAGGGGGTCCATACAGGGGGCTGATTTTAGGCTGGGGGTTGTGGATGGAGCTGTGTGTTCCCTTCTCTGTATTGCTTCGTCCTACCCATCCCCTTCCATGCGCCTCGTTTCCTGTTCCACGTCCCTTATCTGAGCCCCCCCCTCTCTCCATTCCCCTTGCACTTTCATGCGTTCCGCACTTGTTCATTCCTCTCTCCCTCCCCCCCCCCCCCTTCCTCCCCCCCCCCCCCTTCCTCCCCCCTCCCCCCCATCCCCTCTCTCTCGTTTTCTTGCCCTCTTTAACTCCCTCTCTACTTTCCGCCCCTCCCCCTTCCGTGATTTATATTATAGCCCGGTCGATATGGTGGATCCTTGGGGCGTTTCACGCAAGGTGCGGCCATTGCTCTATGCATACATTGGTGACTACCCAGAGACATGCAGGGTATCCTGCACATTGTCCCTAAAGTCATCAAAGCCATGCTCCCTGTGCTATATATCGAGGAAGCGACTACGACAGATCGATACAAGAGGCGTCCATCTTCGGACTGTGGCCGGGCAGTCTAAAATTCTGCGCAGCGAGTATGAAGCACACCAGTACTCAACCATCCCCATTCCGGTGAGCCATGATGATGCGATGGCCTCCATCACAGCGCATGGCTCGGTGGGGCTGTGTCCGGTAAGTAGAAACTATCACGACTATGCCTGCAACAGTTTGCAGCTAATACCCATACACATGAGGCTCCTTTCGGCCTGCAGTGGTACCCACCATCCCACAGTATAGTGAGTTTTTTGCCCTCCCCACTATGCCCCCGCGCCTCCGTGGTCAGATTTTATGGCTTGCACCTTCATTCCACCAATACACTCTTCTTATTCCCACTGCTCCTCCCATATTTTAACAGTCTGCCCTTTGGGACTTCAAGTTTTCAGAGGAGCCGTAGGGCAACACCTATCTCCCTATGATGCCGGACATATTGCATGTGTTCTACATTGGGGTTTGGAAGCATCTGGTGACTGTCTTGATTTCAGACAAGGATATTGCCAAGATTTATGAAGAGTAAGTGCATGGCATTACTGTGTAAGCAAAACCACCTAGCGGGGACATTTTGCTGTGGCCTTGCCAAACCGGGTTCGACACTCACTTGGTTACACATGCGGCTTGCAGGCGGTATCTGAGGATGTATCCTGATGCACGCCTAGCTGGGCTTCCTGCCCCCATTCCTGGAAAATACTTCATATCAGGCGTGAACTACACCGGCGCAGAGCATTCGGGCATGATGTCAGTAAGTACTCTCCCTATTGGTCCCACTTCTACTGTGCTCGCACCATACCTAATATCATCCTTTCCGCCCTCTCTTCTCACAATCAGGTGATCACTTTCATAGTTGAGGGGAAGCTTGCTCCAGCATGCCACAAAGCCCTCAATTATGTCCTTGGGTGGCATCAAACCTACATTCAAGCTAGCAGCCACAGTGAAGCCAGCCTTGCCCAAATGCAAGCAGACTTGCATGAGTAAGTGCCGGCCCATCCTTTATCCTGTGTATCCTCGACACGCTCTGCTCCAGCCCATTCCCCCTGCTGGCCATGTATCAATTTCTGATTGCACAGCGGTGCCATGTCATTTCTGGTGTCGGTGTCAATGCCTGTTGCCCTTGTCAAAAGAGGGCTCATCCCCTGCTGAATAGGCGCTTTCCCAGTTCCTCCTCTCAGCCATCCACATGCCATTCGGCGACTGACACCTTCTACCCCTTTCGGGCCCTGGTTGCTCACCAATGCCTTCAGCCCCAACCCCCGTTTTTCCCCTCTGCTTCTTTACCCATATCATTTAAATCCTCAGATATGCACCTCACCTCAGATTTCGTTAAATCTTAGCGCAAACAATAGCCCATGCCGTAGGAGCTACCTCTGCCTTCTACCCATATGTGCCATGTCCTTGCTTTATTTCTTTTGTCCCACTCCATACCATTGCACAAGCCCACCCCTTTTGTCTATTTCAGCTGTTTTCCTCTTTCCACGCACCAGGTCCACCCCATACCATGGCACAAGCCCACCCCTTTTGTCTATTTCCGCTGTTTTCCTCATTCCACTCACCAGGTCCACCCCATACCATGGCACGAGCCCAGCCCTTGTGTCTATTTCAGCTGCTTTCCTCATTCCACTCACCAGTTCCACCCCATACCATGGCACAAGCCCTCCCCTTCTGTCCATTTCAGCTGTTTTCCTCTTTCCACGCACCAGGTCCACCCCATACCATGGCACAAGCCCACCCCTTCTGTCTATTTCAGCTGCTTTCCTCATTCCACTCACCAGTTCCACCCCATACCATGACACAAGCCCTCCCCTTCTGTCCATTTCACCTGTTTTCCTCATTCCACTCACCAGGTCCACCCCACACCATGGCACAAGCCCTCACCGTCTGTCTATTTCAGCTGTTTTCCTCATTTCACTCACCAGGTCGACCCCACCCCCATTGCACGAGCCCACCCTGTTTGTCCATTTCAGGTGGTTTCCTCATTCCAATCACCAGCCCCGCGGCATACCATGGCACATGCCCAAAACTTTGGTCTATTTCAGCTGCTTTCCTAACGGGCTCACCAGCCCCACTCCATGCCATTGCACGAGCCCACCCCTTTGGTCCATTTCAGCTGCTTGCTTGGGTTCTCTTTTTAATACCCTTCCCTGCCTGAGAACAGGTCTTATGCATTTTACTCCTAGCCATACAATTTCTTATAGTCCGAATCATTAACCCCTTTCAACATCATGGCACCAGCCTATACCTTTGACCCATATCACCTCTTTACATGCATTTTCATTAACCCCTCCTCGTCCTAAATCTTAAATCATATGACTAGCTTCTCATTGTTTCTTGAAAGCCCGATTCTGGCCACCACTCCCGCATCATCATGCACGGTTGCCTCTTTGCATCCATTGATGTCCCTACTTTCGGCCTTCTAATCCTTACTTCCAATCCCAGCCTTTCGCTACCTGTCGTGTTTCTGTTTGATATTCTCACCCCATCCCATTGTGTCCTCGCCAACACTCGCACCACATGTTGATATGACTATCACCGCAAGTTCTCTTCCCTATGCAGCAATCCCCGCTCTATCTTTCATACCCCCATATGGTGTGTGTGGGGTTCCCACTTAGTGTCTCATACCTTCATCTCATGACGTTTGTCTCAATCCTTTGTTTGTATTGCGCAAATGAACACACTTTGGATACACAGGATGGTGCATCTCCTAGAGATGGCGTTCCCACGGTCTGGCCATGGGTGGAACCTCATCAAGGTTCATTTACTCACGCATCTCCCTGATGCTATCCGACGCGGGGGCCTGCCACAAGAGTTCGCTGCTGCTGTTTTTGAAAATGCGCACTCGCGGACTTGCAAGCAGCCATATCGGTCATCAAACCATCGTCAATATGTGGACATCATTCTGAAGCACAATGTGCTTGACGCGGTGCAGCTCTTAACATTGTGCTTCAGAATGATGTCCGCGTCAAGAGCTCGCTTCCTCCGCCGCGCAAATAAAATACTGCAGCTGCACGAGTAAGTTTCCATCCCAAGTTCACGCAACTGTTTTGCCACCCTATCGTTACTCTGCATCAAGACGGACTAGTCATGAGCCATAACGGACAGCTTGTACACCTCCATCGCTACAACTGTCGACTGGTTCTCCGGGGCTGTTATTTCTTTACTGTTTGCAGGAGATGGAGACGGGGATGCCAAAACTCACCGAGGATTCAGACTTAATGACGTATGGTGATGCTAACCCCAGATCTGGAAACGACATCTACACCAGCTATGTCGAAGCCAATGGTGGGGACTTGGGGCCTTACGGTGAGACAATGAGGCGCGCCGGTTACCAGAGCTTCCCGGCTGAGGTATGTATGAGTCCACAAGTCCTAAGTCTCCCAGTCCTGCCCCCCGCACACATCCTCATGATACCTCTGCATCGTCTGCCTTGCCTCATGCACTATTGCGCTTATCGTGCAGGTTCATAGGGCAGTCGCAATTCTGACCTCTGACATCGACGGCCAGCCTGCCTGCTGGTATGCAAGGGAAGCACTCAGGAACCAAAAGGATCCTGCATTTTCATGTATCAGCATTTCTAGTACCAGAGGGCAGCCCCTGTACGGCCAGGTCCTGCTGCTTCTGCGTGCGGAAACGCTGGTAGGGTCTCAGGCAGGCCAGAAACGCGCAGTAGCATACGTGCGGACGTGGACCACTAGTGCTGTGGACGACATCATAGGCTGCAGTATTTTGCATCGACAAGGGGGTGGGAATGGGTACACGGTAGTACCCATTGAACGGCTAACCGGTGTGGTACACATCGTGAAGTCTTTCGAGCGTCAAGGAGTGTGGCTACTCAATCGTTGGGCTCACCTGCGCCGGCCCCTTACAGGTAATGAAACCCTTAATCTGCCATGGTCTTTCACCTCGCATTCCGCATTCCCTGCCTCTCTTTGTGTCCCACGCACCTGCGGTGTAGTTGATGAACGCATTTGCACATGACGAACGTTCATGTGGCAATTCCGTCTTTTAATTCTGCTGCAACCCTCTGTGGTCCAGGTGATATGGTCACTGACCGTGCACCGTAGAGTTGCTTTGAGGGGAGCTACCAATGGTCACTGGAGTGGTTCTGCTCATGACGGCCCTTGCTGGCCCTTCCTAGAGGAGGGAGGGGGGAGGAGAGATGGCCACTATGCAATAGGTGAACACACAACCCACTACATTCTTACGCGCCGCCGTATCCTACCACATCACGATCACAGCCCTTTTATCTCTCTCATGGCCAACTACCGAGTGAGTTTTGCATATGCAGTGGCTCCAAGGTCTGGGTAGGCAGCGGAGTGAGGATGGTTAAGCTTATGTATGGATTTTGGCAGGGAGGAGCGAAGGTCCCGGCATCGTGGGTGAAGGCAGAGAAAGAAGGAAGGGATCATGCGGAGGCTGAAGGTGGGGTGGGGAGGGGGAAGGGGAAACAGGGTAGTCGAGGTTGAAGGGACATTACAATTGATTGAGGAGAGTGGGCTGGAGAGAAAGCAAGTTCCAACCCCCTAACCAAACACATTTTCTTGTTACGACCTTCCCCGATCGTTAAACACCCATCCTGCCTTGGCCGCTTCTACCATGGAGTCCCTTTTTAAAGTGCGAAATCATGTTGCCCCTCTTGAAAACCATCTTCTTCTCGTCTTCCAGCCGTGTCCACTCCATCCATGCATCTTTCTGCATCCACATACCTTCCTCTGCCCTGAATGTGTCTCTAGAGATGTTTCATTCATCACCTTAACACTTTTTGTTTCGCTGCCGTCTTTCTCTTCACCTCCCGTGTCTCTCAACCCCCTCCACTGCTACGTGCCTCACACCATTTGCAGGCCTATTACCACATGACCCCACACCCCCTAACTCATCGACTCCCTTCCAGCAGTACCACCGTTTGTTTCACTGTCGCCCTTTAATTCTCTGACCGTGTTGCCTTCACCCATCCGCCTTCCCTCCCCCTTCTCCCAGCATCCTTCCCTCCTCTTGGTCCAACAAACTTTCATGACTGTAGCCTCTCGGTAGAGATTGCGTGAATCACCCCCCTGCAAGTCACGCCCTTTCTCTCCACCACCTTCTATTGCTGACCCTGCATTCCACTCTCAACCCTGTGTACCCTGCCCTCGGCTCTGCAGCCCCTTCTCATCCTCGGTTGCACTGTCAACTTCTGCACTACCATTTCGCCCCTCCACTCCCCTTTCCCGTTCGCCACCATCCCACCCTCCGCCCCATGCCCTCCCAAATATGATCCACTGCTAAGCGGCCCCTACTAACACACGCACTCAAAGCTCCACACCTACACCATGATGTAAGCGCCTCTCACCAGCACAAGCTCCCCTGCACTTGGTCTTGGATTTGGTACGCACGACTCTCTCCATGATCACCATGCTGAACCGTGGCTGTGACGGGGTCAACATGAATATTTTTTTAGGAATCAAAAAATTAACAGATTGTGATTCGATTTGAAGAGGAGTTTTGCTGTAAAGGAGACAAGCTCCTTCACATTCTCGCAGGTCCGATGGACCTGCCACCTAGTCTCATTCTCATTTCTCTTCTCTGATTGCTCCCAACCCCCTCTCCCACTTTCCTTGTTGGCATCTGCCTTTTTAGCTTCGTCCTTTAGAACATCCATGTACTTCTAACTATGAGTGTGCTGTATCATTGGGATATGAAATGCTATGACGACTGCAGTGCACACTCCTCTGAAAGTCGTGTCACAATCACCTCTTTTTTTTAAGTCTTAGGGCGAATTCCTACAAAGTAAGATCACAATAAGAAACGCGAATTTCATTCTTGATCTACTTTCCTGTCTGTTACGCCAAGATCAGAAACGAGGGCAGCCACCTCAGCGTCGCACGGGGACGTCCGATTGGCTGCTCCTACAAACACATTCGGGACAGGCCCCAACTCGCGCCAAGCAAACGAAAGCGTGCTGACAAGCGACGCGCAGGGAAACGAAAATCTAGAAAAACGAAATTCACATATGGCACGCAGCGGGCACAAGATCGAATATTTTTTGTCCTTCTGCTGGCTTAGAAAATCCCTTGCTCGTGATTGGAGCGCACCTGCTTGTTCGGGGTGGCGAGGATTTTACTATCAAACTGAGAGAAGTCAATGATGACTAGTGGGAGAGTATAGATAGATATACCTAAGTGTTGTACCCTCTAAGAGGTGACCCTATACAGTCTATACAAACATAACAGATACACATGTTTGACACACCCCCTAGACTGCATAGGGGAATGACCTGAACAAGCAGCTCAGGGCGGCACTACTGGTCAAACCTCTGAGACAAGGGTCTAAAAGACCAGTCAGAAGGAGTACAGACAAGGCAAGAACAAGACCAGGGCGGCACTACTAGTCCAGCCACTGGGAGAGGACACAAGTCTAGTCTGAGTATACATATAAAGGACGGTACAAAGTCAAGGCCCTAGTAAGTGAGAGGCTACAGGAACTAGACCAAGCTGTACACAGTGCCGCTGATGATCTTTAAGCGCAAGCGCCTTCGTAAAGATATCAGCTGTGTTGGCACCTGAGGCCAAGTGTACTACGCGAGCCTGGCGTCGCTGCTGTAGCTCGCGCAAGAGGAAGTACCGCAGCTGAATATGCTTCGCTCTGCCCTCGAGTCGAGGCTCCTGACACAGGAGGATCATGGCCCTGTTGTCGGCGAACAGGACCGGGGCAGAGCTAGGTCGCTCACCGAAGTCAGTGAGCAAGAAGGTCAGCCAGCGGAGCTCCTCTGCCGCCATGGCACCAGCGTAGATCTCGGCCTCACAGCTGGACTGGGCAACAGACGAGGAGCGGGTAGCTCTCCACGAGACGGCACCTGAGCCAAGGCTGAAGCAGTAGCCCTGGGTAGACCTGAGTGTCTCGGCGTCGTCTGCCCACAAAGCGTCTGTGTGTCCAGTAAGGACCACTGGCCTGCGTCCTCCTAGCACTAACCCCATGCCCGATGTACTAGCAAGATAACGCAAAACCCTCTTAGCGGCAGACCAGTGCTGCGGTCGGTGTCTGCCTGTGGCCACAAAGCGAGCCAGGATGCTGAGAGGGTATGCGAGATCTGGGGGAGTGCAAGTCATCAGGTACATGAGGCAACCCACCAGCTCTGCGTAGGGGCCGCTAGGCTCTACCGACTCCTCATACACTGGAGCGGAGAGTCTGTGGTCTACAAGCAGAGGGGTGGGCTGTGCAGAGAAGAACTGAAGGCTGAACCTCTGAAGGACCTGGCGCACCAAGTGTGACTGAGTCAGGGTAATGGTGCGCGCTGCTCGGTCCCTGGAGATCTGCAAGCCAAGGTAACGGCGCAGTTCTCCAAGGTCAGTGCAGGTGTGTCTCTTCAGCAGCTCTGCCTTCACGGAGGCCAGTGCATCCCTGTCTGCTGTGGCAAAGACCAGGTCGTCGACGTAAACAAGGATGTAGAACGGAGTCTGGCCAGCACGAACGAAGAGTGAGGGGTCTGCGGAAGACGGAAAGAATTGCAGGTCAGCAAGAGTAGCACGGAGAGTGTCGTGCCACTCACGGGGAGCATGGCGCAGGCCGTAGACGGGGCGCCGCAGGAGCCACTGGGTCCCAGGAGGGAAGGTGCCAGTAAAGCCCTGAGGGCGACGGAAGTAGACCTGCTCGTGTAGGCTGCCCAGAAGGAAGGCAGTGGAGAAGTCGAGGGAGTGAAGCTCGTACTCGCGCTGAGCAGCTAGGTGTAACAGTACCCGAAGAGTAGTCATCTTCGGGGTCGGAGCGAAGGTCTCGAAGAAGTCCACCCCCTCACGCTGACACAAGCCTCTAGCCACGTAGCGTGCCTTGAACACAGGCGGCTCTCCAGGAGGGCGCTTCACCTTGAAGAGCCAGCGGCCATCGACTACGTTCACCCCAGGCGGGGGAACTGCGTCGACAAAGGTGCCGGTGGATCTCCAAGATGCCATCTCCTGCTCCATGGCAACTATCCACTGCGAGGCCCAGGGTCCCGAAGTCGCCTCAGCGTAAGTGCGAGGGGTCGGGATGTCGAAAGCGTCTGGGTCACCCTCAGGGACTAGCAGCATGGAACAGAGATGGGGAGCAGCCTCAGACAGGAAAGCAAGCTCGAACTGGCGGTCCTCCAAGACGTCACTGATGAGGTCAGTAGCACCCCCGACAGACGGAGGACAGGCAGGGTCAGAGACCAGAGCGTTGGCATAGTCAAGGCCGCGGGTAGAGGCGAAGTCAGCGACCGCAGCTACAAGAGCGTCAAGGCACGAGACCGGAACAGACTGGTCAGTGACGAGAGAGGCAAGGACCCGAGGAACAAGAGGACGAGCGGCACGAAGGTAGTCAGACAGCGGGGGGGGTGCAACAACAAGGGAGGACGGAGGAGGCGACGGCAGAAGGGGAGGATGAGACGCGTGGGAACGAATCACCATAGGGTGGGAGCGCAAGACGGGAGGCAGGTCGAGCATGGGAGGGACGGTGAGACCAGACGTGCGACGGAGGAGTCGGGTCAGGAGACAGGTGAGGGGACACAGGAGGGGAACGAGGGGGAAGATGGGCCGGGGACGAGTCCGGCGGAGGGAACACAGGGCCGTAAACTGGAAGAGGAGGAGACGGTCGGAGAGGAACAGCCGCAGGGTCAGGGGACGGAAGGCCGAGCAGGCGAAGGGCGGACACCGGCGGGGACTGCTGTTCCGGCGGCACAACGGCGACACGGGGACTGCAAGCTGCTCCTCGGCTACCACCGACACACTCCACACCAGCACCCCCAGAGGAACAACCCCCAGGGCTACCGGGACTAGCACCCCCAGAGTCAACGAATAGGTGCTGCGACGGCGGCGGCGGCGGCGGCAGAGACAACGACGGCTGCAGCGGCGGCAGAGGCGGTGGAGGAGGGGACTGGGGAGGGGACGCCGGGGGAGGGGCGGCCGGCGAGGACTGCGCAGCAGGGCCACCTGAGTCAGATGACTCCTCAACCGGGTCCACCGACGGAAGGGGGGTGACGTGGGACACACCAGAGGGGGCAGGACGGGGAGGAGGAGGGGGAGGGGCAGGGACTACCAAGGAAGGAGTGACCAGGAACAGGGGGGGGGTAACCGGGGGACCGCGGTGGGGGAAGCGACGGTAGTAAGAGACAGACTCGTCAAAGGTGACGTCGCGAGAGTGAAAGAAGCGGTGAGACGGCGGATGGTAAAAGTGCCAGTCGGACGCGTCAAAGGGAAAACCGAGGAAGACGCAGGGAAGGGTGCGGGCCGTGAGCTTGTCCGTGCCGGAGGCACGGACGTGAGCAAGGCAGCCCCAGACGTGAAACGCAGACACGTCACCAGGAGACCCAGTCCAAAGACGGGTCGGCGAAACCTGCGGTTGCTGAGGGTGCGGCCACAAGTTAAGCTGGTGAGAAGCGTAGCGCACAGCGAACGGCCACAGAAAATGGGGTGCACCGGCATGGATCATGGAGGTGCGAGCCACCTCCATGACCAAACCAATGCGTCGCTCAGCGACCCCATTCTGCTGTGGGGAGTCCGGTAGGGTGAACGTCTGGGTGATGCCCTCTGCACGACAAAAACGACCAATGACACCTGAGGCAAACTCGCCACCACGGTCTGAGTGAAGACACAAGACAGGGAGACCGCGGTGGACACGCGCAGAGACAAGCCAGGGAATGAGGGCGCCAGGCATGTCGGCCTTGTGCTCCAGGGGAAAGACTGTGGTGTAACGTGTAAAGTCGTCGACAAGCACAAGGAAGTAGCGCTCGCGACGCGGCCCAGGGACGGGGGCGGGGCCCCAGACGTCCATGTGCAGGGTCTGCAGCAGCGCGGCTGTAGGGGGAAACGAGGAGGAGTGGGGGGCACGGCGAAGCCGACCCTCGTTACAAGGCATGCAAGGTGGGGCTGGGGAGGAGGGAAACGCGGGGAGAGAACCTGGGAGACCAAGGACAAGACCGTGCTGGGACATGTGAGCGCAGGGTGACCTAGGCGGTGGTGCCAAAGGAGAGTCGGGTGAGTGAGAGACCGACAGGAGCAGGCAGCAGCAACCTGGGTAGACGCAGCCACCTGAGGGAGCGCTCCAGCCGGGGGGGTCACGATGTCCAGAGTGAACAGGCCAGACACCGGGTCTCGGGGGAACGTGGAAAGGGGGGCACCAGTGGCGGCCTCGGTACAGACAGCATACCGCTCGTGACCAGGGAACGTAGTGGTGAGGCCAAGGTCCTGGAGGCAGCCGACACCAACTAGGTTCCTAGAGAACGAGGGGATATGCAGACCTGTGAGAGTGCCCGAAGGAACCGCTGGACAGGGAAGGGTGGTGGAACTGCGGGCGACTACAGGACCGCCGGAGGGGTCAGCAAGAGAAACGGCAGAAGGAACAAGAAGTGGCGTCAGGGTTGTGGAGTCGCGGAAGAAACACGGGGAAGCGCCAGAGTCCAAGGTGAAGGAAAGCGAAGCAGAGGCGTCTGGCGACGGAACGACGGGGGAAGCACCAAGACTACACAAAGCAGGGGATCCTACGCCTGACGCAGCAGGGGAGGCTGAGCTAGGCACACCTACACTAGCCGACAGGGAGTAATAAGCGGGAAGCACACTAGAGTCATCAGCATTCAGCACATGCAAAGCAGAAACAATGGCATCCATGTCCATGTCAAAAATCTGAATCTTACGACTAAGCAAACTGTGCCAGTCCGGGAGGTCTGGCGACGGGCCGAAGCGCTGACGAAACAGGTCGTCCAGGCGACGAAAACAGCGGGGAGTGGAGTGACCGATCTTACCGCAAACGAAGCCGCGGCGAGGACCGGTCTGGATCTGGTACTGACAACGCACGCCTCCAGAACCACCACCCGGCACACCACCACGCGCCCGACCATCGCCAGCGCCGGGCCACCCGGGTGGGAGTACACTCGTCTGCCTCGTCTGCGACGGCTGCTGCGAAGGCTGCGGCTGCTGCGACTGCGGCGGCTGCTGCGGCTGCTGCTGCTGCTGCGACTGCAGGGGCGGTGGCTCAGCTGGACTGGGCAGGGTCCGCTTGTCCGCTCCAGCACCAGACGACCCGACTCCACCACCACCCCCTCCCGCACCCCCGCCTCCTCCGCCGCGCCCAACCTTGGGGCGGCGGCCCTTCCCCGAACGAAACTGCGCTGCAGCCGCAGTCTCAACCACTGCGGCAGAGCCGTCGGAGAAGGTACACTGAGCGGGGGCACAACCCTGAAAGATAGGGACCGGCACGGTACCGCTCGCCTGGGCGATGGAGCGGTGGCGGGTCTCAATCACAGTCAGGGTGTCTACAAAGTCAGTGAGGGTGAGGTCTGCGGGGTTAATGCTAAGGAAGCGGTCGCGGGCGACAGCAAGGCGGTCAGGGAGGCGGGTGGCAAGCAGGTAGAGGGTAGAGGTAATGGGCGGCTGGTGGGCTCTAAGCTGTGCGTCAGTGCAGGCAGTGCGCCAGGTCTCATCTATCGAGCGCAGGTGGGCAGCGAGGTCAGAGACAGTGGGGAAAGACGCAAGGTCAGGAAAGAGCATCGGGAGGATCAGGCGACCCACCGAGGCAGCTGGAGGGGTGGAATAGCGCTTGATGACAGCATCTAAGTAAGCCTGACCAGTAGTGAGGGACCTAAAGCGAGGGCGCTCGGACGGGGGAAGGGCGTTGCTTATAGCAAGCTGAGCGACAGCATCGCGAGAAAGCCAGACAGAGCGCGCACGGGCAGTGGCAGCAGTAGACTCGCGCTCAGTGGGTTTGGAGTCAGCGGGCAGAACAGCAGGGGGGTCTGGGCAGGGGAGCGTACCGTCAAGGTGTGTGGACAGCGGTTCACCATTTTGACGCTGGCCAGTGAGTTGGCGCCGGAGGTCGGCAAGCCACGCCTCGAAATCCAGAGGCTGGCCTTCAGCGTCGAACCGAAGCTCCACCGCCATCAGGGGCAGTGCAGGACGGGACAGTACGGTGCAGTGAAGTGCAGTGCAAAGCCGGGCAGTGCAGGGCGGTGCAGTGCGGTGCAGGGCAGTGCAGTGCGGTGCAGGGCGGTGCAGGGAGGGGGGAACCGTACCAGTGAGGATAAAGAGGCCGGGGCAGGGATGAGCAACGGGGCCGGGCAGGCGCGGCGGGGCCGGGCAGGGCGCAAGGGGGCCGGGCGGGTGCGGCGGGGCCGGGCGGGTGCGACGGGGCCGAGCGAGTGCGACGGGGCCGGGCAGGGGGCGACGGGGCCGGGCAGGGCGCGACGGGGCCTGAAGGCTTGACGGGGCCCAAGAGGGGCGCTACGGGGCCCAGGAGGGGCGCAACGGGGCCGGGCGGGCGCGACGGGGCCGGGCGGGTGCAACGGGGCCGGGCGGGTGCGACGGGGCCGGGCGGGTGCGACGGGGCCGGAAGGCTTGACGGGGCCCAGGAGGGGCGCTACGGGGCCCAGGAGGGGCGCTACAGGGCGAGGGGCGCAGCAAGGCCCGGGAGGGTCGTAACGGGGCTAGGGGGTCGCGACGGGGCCCAGGAGGGGCGCGGCAGGGCAAGGGGCACGACGGGGCCCAGGGGGTCGCGACTGAGCTAGGGGTCGCGACGGGGCCCTGGGGGTCGCGACTGGGCTGGGGGGTCGCGACGGGGCTAGGGGTCGCGACGGGGCTAGGGGGGTCGCGACGGGGCTAGAGGGTCGCAACGGGGCCCAGGAGGGGCGCGGCAGGGCGAGGGGGGCACGACGGGGCCCAGGGGGTCGCGACGGGGCTAAGGGGTCGCGACGGGGCCCAGGAGGGGCGCGGCAGGGCTAGGGGCACGGCGGGGCCGAGCTAGGGGACGAGCGGAAGCGGTAGGTGGGGGGGATCCTAACCTACGCGTGATACCATATCAAACTGAGAGAAGTGAATGATGACTAGTGGGAGAGTACAGATAGATATACCTAAGTGTTGTACCCTCTAAGAGGTGACCCTATACAGTCTATACAAACATAACAGATACACATGTTTGACATTTACAACTGTACTGTAAACTTGGATGTTCAATTTTGGGCCGTCGAAGTGATATTTTTGTGTTGAAAGGGGTGTACACGTAGGATCGTGCGAAACATCCAGGTCGCACACGAAACTCACTTGCGATCGTTTCCTTTCAGACTTTGCTAGATTATACACCCATGTGCAGTGATAAACCTCACAACTTGTTGCCAAAACCCTCTCTCTTTGTTGGAGAATTGCTATTTTACACCATCTTCGAAATGGGGTGGACTTTCTTCTTGAGCGCTAGTTCTTTGCTGTCAGATTTAGGCGACATTGAACCACCCACAAAATCCACTATAAAGCTGCATAAAAGCAGCTTGCATAACTACTGCCAAGATGCTTTCAAGCATGGAAAAGGCAACAGCCTGTAGCTTTAGCCCTCTCCAGCTGCCTCCATTGATGCCCTGCGCCGAGTTGTCTTCCAGCTGCATAGATAGGCAACACATATGGGCGCCGGAAAGTGGGATAAGGGGAGGCAGTTAGGGGAGACGAAGAGATAATTATTTGGGGCAAAATTATGCATGGTGAAGATAATAATTTCTCACATAGCATCACGAGGCCGTGACCTGCGGGAGTGAGCTGCCAGCAGCCCTCCCCATGGCATCACGAGGCCATGATCTGTGGGAGTAAGCTGCCAGCAGCTCTCCCCATGGCATCACGAGGCCATGACCTGCGGGAGTGAGCTGCCACCAGCCCTCCCCATGGCATCACGAGGCCATGACCTGCGGGAGTGAGCTGCCACCAGCCCTCCCCATGGCATCACGAGGCCATGACCTGCGGGAGTGAGCTGCCAGCAGCTCTCCTCATGGCATCACGAGGCCATGACCTGCGGGAGTGAGCTGCCAGCAGCTCTCTCCATGGCATAACGAGGCCATGACCTGCGGAAGTCAGATAACCTGGCCAGTACCTCAAGTTTGTGAGACCTACAACTGTCTTACGTCCATCTAGAAGCCACAGCCATGCAATAGGACAGATAGACGGCACCACGGACATGGTGCAGCAGGTAACCTGGCAGCACGATCATGGCAGATGGCGGAAAAGGGGTTTGGGGCGTTAAGCAAGTGGCTACATGTGCGCGCACCCGCATGCGCTTCCATCTGTGCGCTTTCCTGGTCGCACTGCAATGTGCGCACCGCAATGTGCGCACCGCCATGTGCGTACCGCCATGTGCGCACCGCCATGTGCGCACCGCCATGTACGCGCGGCCATGTGCGTGATGCCGTGTGCGCGCTGCCATGTGCCCGCTGACATGTGCCCGCCGCCATGTGCGCGCTGCCATGTGCGCGCTGCCATGTGCACGCTGCCATGTGCCCACTGACATGTGCCTGCTGCCATGTGCCCGCTGCCATGTGCGCGCTGCCATGTGCACGCTGACATGTGCGCGCTGACATGTGCCCGCTGCCATGTGCCTGCTGCCATGTGCCCGCTGCCATGTGCGCGATGCCGTGTGCGCGCTGACATGTGCCCGCTGCCATGTGCACGCTGCCATGTGCGCGCTGTCATGTGCGCGCTGTTATGTGCGCGCTGCCATGTGCGCGCTGTTATGTGCGGGCTGTTGTGCCAACCCCCGTGCAGCCATACCACTTTGTACGCTGCCATATGGACAGGAGCGCGGTTATGCTGAGTATACCTCTGACTTGACTGCGCTTGAGCACCGGGGAAGAGGACGCAGGTGGCGAGGGATGAGCGGTCGCAGGGAACGGGTAGAGTGGGGGAATGAGGAGTGAGTGGGAAAGAGCAGAGAAGAGGCATTAGAGGAATCGTATCCGGAATAGGAAATAGGGAATAACTCGGGGAAATAGGGAGAGGACGCGTAGTCTTACCGAGCAGCACGCGGCGAGCTGCGACAGCTAGTGCGAGGGTGGGTAGCGAGCGACCATGACGATGACGATAGTCAAAGGCCGCAGAGATTTTGGGTTCGCTCTTTCTATAGCATCTCAAATAGGAAATCTCTGCATGGTATCCTTCGAAGATATGCCCTAAAACGACCCTCTAACCGACTCCTAGTCAAATCGAAATGCAGCATCATCTTTTATTCCAGCTCTCTTTCCCACCGTTCAAAGCGCCCGCAGTTCACTGGCGCACGATCTAGTCCGTGGCGCCGTGTAAAACAGTACTACTACCTTATCCTAAGTTGCGATAGAACACGCTCGTGACATTGGTGTATAGCTCATTGCAGAGATTCATGATGCGATTGGTGAATGCTAACCTAATAGTCGAGCTAGCCACCACTAGCAGAATATCACAAGACTCGTTCCTAGCTAAGGCATAATTTTCTCGTGTGAATTGAGGTGGTAGGGAAACTGAGAGAGGGAGTTGGGTTAGGGTTTGTGTACGAGAGTTGGGCTGGATTGGGATGGGTAGCCTTGGTTGGTGGTGGGTTCCCTGGGAGAGCTCGTGGTTGGGCTTCCTGACTGGAGATAGAAGTCTTGCAGCTCGGGCTGCAATTGGGATTTGGTCAGGGTTTAGGACCAATAGCGTTCATCCTTCACACCCAAACATCCGTTTCGTGTGCACCACAGCACAAACACCTGACCCAACCAAAATGCGGATTTGGTTCCCAACTACCTGCAGGGATAACTTCGGAGCTGGATGGAGCGATCACGCAAGTTTCACGCTGGTAAATCTGCGTGGGTGAGATTGGGTGCTGGACATTTTCGAGATGTGTTATAAGGACACACCATCTCCTTGTGCTCAGTATTCCCTGTAGTGAAACTCATTTTGTCGCGTCTGCGATGTTCCGCCGCACATGTGCCCACCTTCGTCCGCTTGGGCCTTCTGAAGACACGTTCTTGTGTCGCCACCACCCTGCGGACATACTTCGTCTCTTGTTGGGGGACTCTTCGCACACTGCACCTAAAGCATTCCCCAAAGCATGCTACATTTGCAGGCATGTTTAGGGGACCAGGAAATTTGTGACGGACGCACGCACTGCCAGCGACCGCACGCGCCCTACATGAAAGCAAAGCAAATGGGGGGGGGGAGGGGTTGGCCCGCATTAGTCGAGAGATAACGAAGGCATGTCTGAAATTGCCCGATGACGCGGCGTTAGCGTTGATGCGTGGAACAATGCGGCGGAAGCGCTGCGCGGGTGTACGGAGCATGTGGCAATTCGCGGGTGGATAATACGGCTATGAGACGCCATGCGTGGCCACGGTTCGTGTGGAGCATGAGTGGCATGGGTTGTACTGCAGCCGTACTCGGGGCCACGGAGCGGCCGCAAGCCTGCCTTAGGGTCGAACGCTCCTCAGATCCCGTTCCTCCCGTTAGAGCGGGCACGACTGCCGGGCCGGAAGCGAACGAAACGGCGGCAGCCATGGTTCGTGCGGTGAAGCTTGATTCAGATGGTTGTGTCAGACACCATTGAAATGCAGGCCGTTTTCGTGTTGCTTGCCACGGAGCAGCACGTGTCAAATGGCCACGTGTGCAATCGCCCAACGATAAGGGTCGACGGTTTTGATCCAGGTAGAACTCTCGACGAAGCGCGCAATTTCGCCCACTCTCAGACTAAGGTCGCCTTCAGTAGTTTGGACGACAACCGGAGTTTGGACAAGAGAGGAACTTCTCCTTTCTCTCGGGATGACAGTAGAAATAACGGGTATACTCGTGTTATTAAAGATCGAATAATCTTACAGTCCACATTACGAAGCAGTTTATAGAGACCCGAGTACTCTGCTAATTTCTCGCTAAAACACACTGTTACGGTGCACATTTAGGTGGAGACTTGGGCCTCGGAAAAGGGTAAACTGGGGAAACAACCTAGGGTCTTCTGTTTTCAGGGTAAATAGGTGTACAGATTGAGAAACCGACTTTCCTGTCCAAACTTTGGTTGTCGTCCAAACTTCTGAAGGTGATCCAAGGCGAGTATCGCTTTGGCCCCACGAGCAGAGCGAGGGCCGGCGGGACACTCAGTGTCCACAACAATGAGCAGGTCAGGTTGAATCTGACGTGGCACGGTGGCATGCCTGGAGGCCCGAAAAACAGCCGTCCAGGTTCTTTATTTAGGGCGTGTTCTTACAGCTTGAAGTGAGCCGTAGGTCGCCTCGTTCCCCAGTTGGTGGGAAAATCTGACGGCTTGATATGCTTTACTTACGTTGTCAAATAGGAATCGGATCCCTTCCTCGAAAAGCCCGGCATGAGCATTTACGAGAGATCCTTCACAAGCTCGGCCTGCATCTTGGTTGGCGCTTCCGACTGGCCTGCTCCTTCACTATGTCGTATGCAGACCTCGTCAAGCTGCTGCCCCTGCCCAGCTAATTTCTCCACAATGCCCTGATTCCTCATAGCGTGACTTGTGCGCTACAAACACAAGACTTCCAATCTAACATTCACGTGTTTTGTGCAAGGGTTTTTGGTGTCTGCGGGTGCACCAGGTCCTCAAATCTCAGGCTTTGAACCCAAGCAAATGTTTCCTCCCACCCCCGAGGAACTTCATATGTACCATTCCCTCCCCTGTGATGCCCCATGTGCTGGAAGTGCGTCACCATGTGCTGGAAGTGAGACCCCATGTGCTGGAAGTGAGTCACCATGTGCTGGAAGTGCGTCACCATGTGCTGGAAGTGCGTAACCATGTGCTGGAAGTGAGTCATCATGTGCTGGAAGTGAGTCATCATATGCTGGAAGTGAGTCATCATGTGCTGGAAGCAGATAAGTGTTCTGCAATACAGATTCACGACCCATGCCACATGAGTCTTCATTCCCACTCCCCTGCCGCCACCTTCTCCCCTCCCTCCCTCTCACCTCCCTCCCCATTCCCTCCCCCTGTTCATCCGTTCATCCCTCCGTCTCCCCATCCTTCCATCCCTGCAGGCCACCTGAGTGAAGTTGGCCTGGCGCATGTGTGTGAGGTGCAAGAGCAACAGGCCAGAGCACAGGGGGCGCACGGCGCGCCAAGGAGCGGTCTCGGGGTGGTTGTTGGCGATGAAGAGGAGGAGGTGCTTGTCGCGCTCCATGGCGGCAGTGCGCTCCCACAACTCCTGAATGTCGCCCCCCACTATCATGTCCACGTCCAGGTACAGGGCTTGCTTCACCTGCGGGAGACAGGGGAGGAGGGGGGGTTGTGTGTTGGTGTTTTGGGGGGGGGAGGGGGGGTGGGGGGTGTTTGGGGGGGATGAAGAAGAGCACGTGGCTGTAGTTTGCAGATGAGGCGGCATGCAGCTCCCACACGTTTAGAATGCCGCCCTTCACTAGCATGTCCGGGCCCAGCTAGATGGGTCATGTGCATGTGTGTGAGCCGCGGGAGAAGTGGCTTGCCATTCCAACAAAAACAAGGATCAATAGCATTTCTAATGCCGGCCCCGCAATCTATGTAGCTAACAGCGATGGGATGCACACCACCTTTCAGATACCCGCTTAAGCAACAACAGCTACACAACCTCATGAGGCGCCCTACCACCCCCACGCACCCACATCACCCACCCACATCCTATGTACACATCCAACCACACATAACCACCAGCACACACCCACCCGCACACACCCACCCGCACACACCCACCCGCGCACACACCCACCCGCGCACACCCACCCGCACACACCCACCCGCACACACCTAAGTTGGAAAAAACGCTCACTTTTGATTGTGTATTGCGTTTAAACGCATAGAAAATACTTACGCCGCGTTTTTGGTCTAGATACGCTGAAATACGCACGGGCTGACCGGAAAGAAAAACCCAATAATTTGCAACATTTTGCGACCTGGCGAAAAAAATTCTCGCCTTCGCACATCACGTGGACTCAAATTCGAGCTCAAATTTCGAACCCTAACCCCACCAACCCCCTCTTCGAACCTCTGTCCACCCCTCTCCACCTCGTCACTTCCCAATCCCTCCCCACTCCTCCTTGAGACGAGTTGGCCTCAAACAGAGTCAGCTCTCCTAGCATAAATTACAGCCATTTCAACATTCGATACTCATTCTCGCTGTTCCCTTTCTACCGTAGCTTGCGCGCCACCATGACGTCCAGCCCTACAGCATCACCCTCTCCCCCAACTGCTGAGGCAACCCGTACTTCCACCTGCCCAAAAAAAAAATCCCCCTGCCCGGGCCACTGTATTCTGTGCGTACCCCACCCCCTCCTCCTAAGCGTATTGCGTTTATACGCTCTCGTATAAACGCTTTCGAATAAAACGCGATACGCGTATATTCCACCCGCGCACACACCCACCCGCAAACACCCACCCGCACACACACACACACCCGCACACACGCACATGCACACACGCACCTGCACACACCCACGCGCACACATCCACCTGCACTCACACCCACCCAAACACACCCACCCGCACACACCCACCCGCACACACGCACCTGCACACACCCACCTGCACACACCCACCCGCACACACCCACCCGCACACACCCACCCGCACACACCCACCTGCGCACACCCACTTGCACACACCCACCCGCACACACCCACCAGCACACACCCACCCGCACACACCCACCTGCACACCTGCCAGAGTATCTCTTGCATGAAGAACTTGCACATGCCCGGGAACTGCGCATGGTGCGCCATGGGCCAGAGGTGCAGCGCCTTCACCCGCTGCGCCACATACTCCATCGGCAGCTCGTACGTGCTGAATACAATCGCCGCCCTCTCCGTGCTGGGAGACCCGTTTGCGTACCCCTCTGCTGCAAGGTCCTCGGCTGAAGGGTCGCCGATCTTGCCATGTGGGTGTGACACGAGGATGTAGGGCGAGGGGTTGGGGAGGAGTTCTGTGGCTTGCAGGGCGGCCATGTAGCCTCGGATGGCGGAGAGCTCGGGCTCGCCTACGATGATGAGGTGCAGGTGCAGAGGGCAGCGCGTGCCGTGTATCAGGGACTTGAGCACGCCCTCTGTCTCGCCCTGGGATAGGGAGAGACAGGTGGGTGGGAGACAGCCGGAGGGGAGGACCGAGGAGGAGTAAGGGGTGAGAAAAAAAAAAAAAAACAAACAAACAAACAGGGAAAGGAAGAGATGAAATGGGAAGCGGGTGTGAGGGGAAGGATTGTTCTTGCGGCTTGAGGAGGCTGCATGCAATCAGTGAGGCTCTGTGGTGAGGGTAAGGTGAATGAGAGATGGGTGGCAAGAAATGGAACAGAGACAAGGTGATGGGGAGTTAAGAACTGGGAATGACAGAGGTTGAGGTAGGGGAGAGATAAAAGGGGTGAGGGTGAGGACGCGGTACATGCTCATCGCAAAAAGTGCAACGTTCACAGATCGTTTTCACCATTCGAGCTCGGGCATAAAGTCGGAAATCGTCCGCCAAGTGTTCGCCAAATGTTTTTTTCTCGTTTTTTTGCACGTAAATGATTCGCGAGTCTTCTGCGGATGGGATGTTATGCGAATGAGTTGTTTTGTGAATGTTACACCTGAATAATAAACATGTTCCCGTGGCTTATATTTGCATAAATGATTGGTTTTTGTACACTTAAACTTCTACAAAGTTTTAAAATTGTGCATAAGTAACTGAAATAAAATAATATATAAAATATGTGCAATTTGCCAAAAAAACTAACTGAATCCAACCCCAACCAACTCAACCCATATCTCACACGCTATTCGAGGTTCGGCGAGACCTGTAACCAGGTTGGGTTACGCAGCTCCAATGGGTTGCGAAACCCAGATACCACGTCCTAACCCTATGCACCGTGAGGAAATTGAACAACCCCCTCGGGCATCAAAAGGGGCCATGCGATTGGTCGAAGCCAAACAACAACAATCGCAAACCCAACCCACAGCCTGCTCCCTCGACAGCAAAAACGACTAAGGGAAAGATGGTAGCAGATCTCGAATTCGGCATCTGTAATTTTCTCGACTTGCCCTCGTTTCCTCCTAGATCCATGCTCATGCGTAGCCATGCTAGAGAGTTGGTAGCGACTTATAAGATGGGATCGAGGCGACACCGACGTCAGGCTAGTGAACGCGGATATCAATTGAGGTTCTTGGCGCGCGTAGCCTAGCCTGGACGAAATCACCAGCGCCTGAAAACAAGGGCAGGAAACAAATGACGAATCCCCCGCTGCTAACGGCCCACCGTTGCGGGCCGCTATAGCTTCCCGCCGCCTTCGATCTCCTCGTACGAAAATGCCACCCGCGGCTTCCCACATCGTGCTATCCCTGTCCTCGCGCTTCCTTGCTTCCCAAATCCCCGCTACCCGCTTTCGAAAGCACGTCCGCATCTCACCTTCACGTGCTGCAGCATCTCGCTGTCCCTCGCTTCCTTCCACCCGCTTTCACCCGCGTCCCGCTATCGCTTGCTCCCCGAATCCCGCTTTCCCATGCTCCTCGCATTACCTTGCTCCCCGCATTCCAATGCTCCTCGCATTCCCATGCTTCCCTCATTCCCATTTTCCCGGCATTCCCATGTTCCCCGCATTCCCATGTTCCTCGCATTCCCTTGCTCCCCGCATCTCGCTTTCCCATGCTCCCCGCATTCCCTTGCTCCCCGCATCCCGCTTTCCCATGCTCCCCGCATTCCCATGTTCCCTGCATTCCCTTGCTCCCCGCATCCTGCTTTCCCATCCTCCCCGCATTCCCATGTTCCCCGCATTCCCTTGCTTGCTCCCCGCATCCCGCTTTCCCATGCTCTCTGCATTCCCTTGCTCCCCGCATTTCCTTGCTCCCCACATCCCGCATTCCCATGCTCCCCGCATTTCCTTGCTCCTCGCATCCCGCATTCCCATGTTCCCCGCATTCCCTTGCTCCCCGCACCCCGCTTTCCCATGCTCCCCGCATTCCCATGTTCCCCGCATTCCTTGCTCCCCGCACCCCGCTTTCACATCCTCCCCGCATTCCCATGTTCCCCGCATTCCCTTGCTCCCCGCATCCCGCTTTCCCATGCTCTCTGCATTCCCTTGCTCCCTGCATTTCCTTGCTCCCCACATCCCGCATTCCCATGCTTCCCTCATTTCCTTGCTCCCCGCATCCCGCATTCCCATGCTCCCCGCATTCCCGTGTTCCCCGCATTCCCTTGCTCCCCGCACCCCGCTTTCCCATCCTCCCCGAATTCCCATGTTCCCCGCATTCCCATGCTCCCCGCATCCCGCTTTCCCATGCTCTCCGCATTCCCATGCTCCCCGCATTCCCGTGTTCCCCGCATTCCCTTGCTCCCCGCACCCCGCTTTCCCATCCTCCCCGCATTTCCGTGTTCCCCGCATTCCCTTGCTTGCTCCCCGCATCCCGCTTTCCCATGCTCTCTGCATTCCCTTGCTCCCCGCATTTCCTTGCTCCCCACATCCCGCATTCCCATGCTCCCCGCATTTCCTTGCTCCTCGCATCCCGCATTCCCATGCTCCCCGCATTCCCGTGTTCCCCGCATTCCGTTGCTCCCCGCATCCCGCTTTCCCATGCTCTCCGCATTCCCTTGCTCCCCGCACCCCGCTTTCCCATCCTCCCCACATTCCCATGTTCCCCGCATTCCCTTGCTTGCTCCCCGCATCCCGCTTTCCCATGCTCTCTGCATTCCCTTGCTCCCCGCATTTCCTTGCTCCCCACATCCCGCATTCCCATGCTCCCCGCATTTCCTTGCTCCTCGCATCCCGCATTCCCATGTTCCCCGCATTCCCTTGCTCCCCGCACCCCGCTTTCCCATGCTCCCCGCATTCCCATGTTCCCCGCATTCCTTGCTCCCCGCACCCTGCTTTCCCATCCTCCCCGCATACCCATGTTCCCCGCATTCCCTTGCTCCCCGCATCCCGCTTTCCCATGCTCTCCGCATTCCCTTGCTCCCCGCTTTCCCATGCTCTCCGCATCCCCTTGCTCTCCGCATCCCCTTGCTCCCCGCATTTCTTTGCTCCCCACATCCCCCATTCCCATGTTCCCCGCATTCCCTTGCTCCCCGCACCACGCTTTCCCATCCTCCCCGCATTCCCTTGCTCCCTGCACCCTGCTTGCCCATGCTCCCCGCATTCCCATGCTCCCCGCATTCTCATGCTCCCCGCATTCCTTGCCCCCCGCATCCCGTTTTCCCTTGTTCCCCGCATTCCCATGCTCACCGCTGTCCAATGCCCCCGCTTTCCCATTCTCCCCTCATTCCATGCTCCCCGCATTCCCATGCTCCCCGTGCTCCCCGCATTCACATGCTTCGCGCATTCCCATGCTTCCCACATTCCCTTGCACCCCGCTTGCCCTCGCTAATCCGCTGCTGCCTCTCTCCCCTGTTTCCCGCCACCCGCTTCCCCTAGCTTCCGGCATGCCGCTTTCCCCCGCTTCCTGTTTCTGCCATTCCCCCCTTTTCACATCCCGCTTTCCCCCGGTAGCGACTAGCGCTTCCCGCTTCACCTCGCGGACCGCTTCCCGCTTTCCCTTGCGGGTCGCTTCCCACTTTCCCACGTTGTAACGTGTTACTCGCTTTTTCGCGCGCCGCAATCCCCTGCCTTCTCATTGAATGAAAACAGATAAAGGTTCAAGGCGCAGCAGCAGGGAAGAAAGCGAGGCCGCAGGGATGGGGAAGACAACAGATAGTAGCGAGCGGGAGAGGCGAGAGGGGAGGGAGAGGGGCACGAGAGCAGTGGAGGGGGGAAGGCGTGAGAGCAGGGAGGGAGTGAGGCATGAGAGCAAGGAGGGAGTGAGGCACGAGAGCAGGGAGGGAGTGAGGCATGAGAGCAGGGAGAGAGTGAGGCATGAGAGCAGGCGTGAGTGCAGGGGAGGGGGAGTGGCGTAAGAGTAGGGGAGGGGGAGAGATGGGAGAGCATTGAGGTATGAGGTGCGTGATAGGGGGGGATGTGGGAAGGCGCAAGAGCCATGGAGGGAGCGAGAGGTGAGAGAAGGGAAGGGAAAGAGGGGTACGAGTAGGGGAGTGGGGAAAGGGAGAGTGCAGCCCGGAGGAGATGGGGAGGGGAAGAGGCGTGAGGGCGGGGGAGGAAGAGGCGTGAGGGGCATGGGAGGGGGAGAGGGTGTTAGGGTAGGGGAGGGGGAGTGGCGTGAGTGCAGGAGAGTGGGGAAAGATGGATTGCAGTGAGGGTAGGGGGGTAGGAGTGAGAGCACAGGAGTGGGAGAGGCGTGAGGGCGTGAGAGGCAGGGACAGCTGGAGGAGATGGGGAGGGAAAGAGGCATGAGGAGAGGGGAGGCAGATACGCATGAGGGCAGGGGAGAGGGAGATGCATGAGGGCAGGGGAGGGGGAGAGGCATGAGGACAGAGGAGGGGGAGTGGCATGAAGCAGGGGAGGGGGAGAGGGCAGTAAGTGTGAGCGGGATCCCTGCAGGACAGGCAGTAAACACTCTATAACTAACCCCTCTCAACCCCCCGCCCCCCCACTAACGTATGCCCCCATCTCTTTCTCCCCCCCCCCCCCCCCCCTCCCCCCCCTCCCCTCCTCCCCGCTCTCTCGCAGCCTACCGGGTGGCACATGATTGCCAGTCAAGCTCACCTTGGACAACCTCTCCGTTAAAAGCCAGACTTCACCCCAAACCTATCCACTCACTCTAGCATCATCTACGACGGCTGCAGAAAATGGAAATTATGTAACCCTACATATGTGAACGACACCTTGTAACTGAGTTGGTCCAGGGTTGTAAAGCCAACTTGAATTTTGAGGTCGCAATTTCTCTCCCTCAAGTTTGTTACATTCTTCCTGCCACATATATATGTGACCTTTTCAGGTTATGAACGGCTTGTCGGTCTTTCTGTAAGAGTACATGAACTTGGCACCAATTTTGGCAACAAGAGTAGCTTTTTATCTTTAGCATAAAGTCATATTAGTCTAGATACATTCAGAAAGTCAAGTTCCCATGGAAAGCGATTTAATCTACTAAACAAATCCAAGACACACACAGAGATATATCGAAAACGTCTTAGCATATATAGTAACAAGTGTTGGCTACAACACCTCCATCCAACCACCAAGAAGGGCGTAGTCCAACGGAATCGGTGCAAAACACGGCTTTATGAAATTTGTGAATACCAAACTGAACCGAATTGAATCGCAAATTACAGCGTGCTATAGAGCGCGCGGATTCTGGGATCCAAAATTTCAGGTCCTATTTGCTTGATATTCGGGTCTGTAGAAACACGCCCCTATTCACAAAATGACGTGCTGACCAATCACACACCCTTTGCCCCCACCCTTCACCTGCAACCGAACCCAACAAAATTTATTCATCCAACTCAGCCCCTGCACCTCGTCCAACCAATCAAAATCTGCCAAGTGGTTCCAGAGCGGCTAATCCAGCTCAACCACCTGCTCGCCCCAACCACCCAGCCCACCACGCTGCACCCCACATGCCAGCACTCCAGCCCACCACACACTTCTGATCCCTTCCTTACTTGCCCCCTTGCGCCCTCTCATGCCTTCCAGCTAGACGTTACTTACAATAATAGCCCTCGGCAGTTCTATCTGCATCAGTTTCAGCTCCCATTCTCGCCTTCGCGCCCCCTAGTGAGCAGCTCCTTCCTCTCCCACAGGCTTCGATTACCATGGTCGTTCTTAGTGTGCCCTATGCTGAGGATCTCGTTTCACGATGGTCTATCGTTTCAAGCAGCTCGTAGGTGACTAGTCTTGTTCACCCATGTCATTCTTATCTGCATGTTCATGAGCTAATGCGCCATTGGGGGGGCGGGAGAGTAAGGAGGGGCGAGGGGGAGGAGGCGGCACGCAGAAGCGGTATCTTCGGGAGGCGGGGTGCCTGGCGGAGTACCTAGATGCGCGCATGGAGGCGGCCACCAGGTGCGCGGACGCCAGCAGATGCGAGCACGGTGGTGAAACATCTCTTCCCTTGTTTCGCTTCTCGCCACTGTCCTTTTCCTCTCTCCTGTACTCGTTCCGTCTATGCCCGTCTCGATCCCCCTTTCGTGCCCTCTCTCCCTTTTCGCTCGTCCCAGCTGCTCTTTCTCCCCCTCGCCCCTGGAGCTGTGCTTGCCATGTGTGTGCTTGCCACGTGTGTGCTTGGCGCAGCAGCGGTGCAACGCAACTCGTGCAGAGAGGCATGGCTAGTAGTGTGTGTGGGAAGGTGGAGGGGGCAGAGCGGAATGGAGAGCATCCGCTCTCGTGCACTCCCCTTCTCACGCGCATGCCCCATCCATCCGTCCATCGTGTGTGCGCTGCAGGTTGGGCGCAGCAGCAGCAGGCCCGAGGAGCAGTGAAGGGGGGCATGCTGGCGCCATGGGTGGTGCGCTGCCAGACGACGTGAGCGCCATGGCGTATGCGCACGACCTGCCACCCAAGGTGCATACATGTGCCTTGCTATATGCATGGCGGTGTGAAGCCATCCCTGGCAGCCCATCCGTGTGCCCTCTGTTCTGCCTGTTGCGTGCCCATGCCACCCCCTTTTGGCTCTTGCACGCCACGCCTCTCCATGCGACCTACCACTCTCCTTGCCTTTACTCACCTCTTTCTTTCGCATGGCTGCATGGAATCACATGGCTGCATGGCATGGCATGGGAGCATGGCACATGGGTGCATGGCATCACATGGGTGCATGGCATCACATGGGTGCATGGCATCACATGGGTGCATGGCGTGGGTGCATGGCATCAGGTGCATCTGTGGCAGCACCACGAGTCTCTCTCCTCGCGCCATCTCTCCTCCTCCCTCGCCTCCCTGCACCGTTACTTCGACTACAGGTGAACAGTCATGGCCAGGCGGAGAGGGGGGGGTCATACAGGTGCCACGGATGGGTTGCTGGAGTAGAGAGGCCCATAAGAGGGCATTCGCAGGCACGTGCGAGTGTGGGGGGCAGTGGGAAGGGCCTGCTGCATGACAGGGCAAGGAAGTGTGGGGGAGAGTGTGGCGTTCGCACGTTGATACGTGTGATCGTGTGAGTGTGCTGTGCACGCGTGGCCCTCATGGTGAGGCGGCCACGAGGAGTGCAGCCACCACGAGGAGTGCAGCCGCCACAAGGAGTGCAGCCTCCACTCTGTTCTTCCATGTCTTGTGCGCTCTTCCCCGACTCTTGCGCACACCGTCACTCCACCCTCCCGCTTCCGCCCCCTGCCACCCCCTCCTCTCTCCAAGCAGTGCGGGCGTGACAGCGGTGGGTAGTCGCCCGGCGTCGGAGTGGTGGGCGGGGCGATTCCAGGCGGGGCTGCTGGTGGAGGGCGCCATGCACGCACGATACGGGCACACACAGCACGCCATGGGGGTATGAAGGCATTTGTTACTTGACGTATCAATCAAACTAATGATTCGCATGTGTCCTCACGATGCTTGTCTTTATCGCAGCTAGCTATGTAACTCTGTCCAACATCGAGATAATTCCCCATGTAAGTCCAATTGTAAGTCTCGCTGGTCATTTGATCGTCGGACTAATTTCACAACAATGTCTCGTATGACGTGCAGAAATTTGTAGCCTACCACGAGCTATTTCCTCCGGTAAGCTGGCTCTTGTAATTGCTATCGTATGGAATATAACTAATTTGATTACAATGTTTGAACCTAATGTGCAGGACTCAATATCCAGCGTCGCGCTACTTCGTTGTTGTAAGCATTATCCTTATTGTTGGTGATTTCGACCTTGGATTAATTTCGAGATAACAAGTTCTGAACGTAACGTGCAGGAATTCGAATCCAGTTTCAAGAATTGCTGCTCCTGGTGTGCCGCCGCTCAGTTTCTCTTTGTGTTAGTGCGGGACCCACATAGGGGTGCTGGTAGGCAAGGGCGGTTGGGCCATAGTGGTTGTGTACTGTGGTGTAGATGTTTTTTTTAATATATCAAATAATTTGCTTGTTGCATTATAAGTAAATCCAAACGAGGCATGCCCTAATTGTACTGAACCATGCCCAAAAGGGTACTGCAGCCTGCAAAAACGGATCCATGAAAAACACCACCAAACGTTTGCAACAAATCATGCTGAATACTAAAAATGGTGAGCATAGACTTCTCTATGCATTTACATGTTTACTGCAAAAGTTGTAGAAAGAACACCGCCATGCATTTGTAAACGAACCACGGAGATTACCGAAAAGACACCTCGAAGCATTCGCTGTCGTGAACCAAAAAGTGTTTCGGGAAATGTTGCCCAAGCATTCGCCAAGTGTTCTGATCTTAGTCCGCCATGAATTTTCACCCACATGTTCGCAAAACGTTTGCAAAGCATTCGCTCGAATGCTACGCAATCGTTTTGCGAGCACACCTTTTTTGCGATGCTGTCCGATTGGCATGAATCAATCCTGCAGCGGATCAATTTAGTGTGGTGGACTATGGTTGGGGAGCTTACAAGAAGTCTGTGAAGTGGTAAAACGTGGCAGTCAGCAAGGTTCGGCAGTTGATCTTGCGAACCGGACAGCATCTATTGCGTCCTCAGGGACGGACAGCGTCTATTGCGTCCTCAGGGACGGACAGCATTTGCGTCCTCAGGGACGGGAGCGGCAGGAGAGTCTCAAACCCCCCCCCCCCTCTCTCTCCTCACGTAACACCTTTCCCAAAACCTCTCGGAACCCCTCACCCGCGTGTTCGACTCGTTCGTCCACGTGGCCGACACGAGCGCCACATGGATCCGCTCCCCCGGGGACAGTCTGCAGGCGGCCACTAGCCTGCCGGGCACGGCGCACGAGCTGTCCTCCACCACCTCGATGATGCCGCGCGCAGGGGGGAGGAGGGGCGCGCTGCACGTGACAGTGTGAGAGCATGGGAAGACGGAAGAGTCGCAAAACCGCTCTCACCCTCGTGGTTTCACCCTCGTGTTAACCTCTCTCCTCCACATGGCCATCAGGGCGTTTCAGCAGCCGTGTCGTCGAAACTTAGTGGTGACAGTGCCCCGGCACGATACCTCAGCGAGAATTTTCGCCATCTTTAAGAAACCAGCAGAATTCCTTTTACTGCAAGATCCTCTTACTACTAGCAAGTAGGGGCCGACGTGACGGCGCTCTTGTCCCCCACCCGCATTACTACCTGCTAGAAGCGGCACGAAGCCGCGCGAGTGTCGAAATCAGTAGAGCCAACGTCGCGACTGCCGCCAGCAGCAGCACGCGTTTGCTGCGAACGTCCAGGCGACGCAGCCAGAATTGCGAGACGCCGTGCCACCGGCTCTTAGCCCCTCTGCCGTCCATCGAGCCCTTGATATTTTTTTTTTTCAATCAACCAGCCTAAGTGGCCCGCCGTGCATTGCGGCACGCACTGCTGCATCTCAAACCTCGCAGCGGTGTTGTATGTTTCAGCGGCCCTACCTCAAACATTGTGGGCAGCATTCGTTATCGCAACTGTTTCGCCCACGGGTTTGACGGAAGCTGCACAAGAACCTTCGCGAAGAAATCGCACTTGCGGCAGTTCGAAATATTCTGACACGTAACTATGAAGTGAACAACCAATAGCATCGCATCTGTAATATGTGCAGTGATTGGGTTCCGCCCTTGCTTGACCGTCGGGGGCGCGCGCTCATTGGACAAATTTGTCGGGATCCTATTCGTGGCGAACGGTTCAGCGCGAAAACTAGCGGGTAATCAGTTTACGCTGTATGTTACAAATGCATTCGGGATTTGGCTGCTTATGATTAAATTCAATATGTAACCAGGTTACCTTTACCGTATCGTACCCCGTTACTGCTTCGCTCGTTTGTAATAGTGAAATTTTTGTACGAACGATCTATAATCGTTTTTTTTTAGATTTATCAAAATAGCAACATAATTTTGCATAATTAATATTACATAATGCAAATATAGGCAGAAGCCATATTGCTACCCATCCAGACACTGCAACATGATGCCTAGTTAGGGGATTCCATGCACACAACAATTGTCTGAAGTGTGAAAGCATCCCGCGCATTTGGTTGGGAAAGAATGGCACCAGAGGGGTACACGCCGCAGAGCTTCGACCCGCGCTAGTCATTTAGGTCGTCCAAGCCTTCGTTGCTGATGAACACGCCATTTTTCCTGGTGGAAAACTGCCACGCATTCACGCCGCTGTCCCACCAGGGGCCCCTCTGCTAAGAGCTTGCGGCGATGGTTGTTAAGACTAGAAAGAATGGGCTAGGAGGAATGGAGCTAGGTAGGTAGCCATGGAAATGGCGAGAGGTTCCAGGCTAGGAAAGTTGGAGGGAAAGTTGACGATAGAAAAGAGAGAGAGACAAGGAAGAGAGAGGCATACAAGGAGGGAGTTGTACCCTCTACAGTAGAGTTCGGTAACCTACCAAGCCTACCAATTATATAATACAATATATAATTTAACACACCCCCTAGGCTTGGTAGTCACAAGCCCACCCCACATGCAACACCTCTAAGCCTAGCACCCCCATACCCTGCAGCAGAGGTGACTGCTGGAAAGGAAGGCGCTAGGCCTTCTTGAGCTGCGGCGGGGCGGAGCCAGCTGGCGTGGCGAGCTGGGTCCGTTGGGACCAACGCGACAAGCTGGGTCCGTTGGGACCGACGCAGCAAGCTGCGTCCGTTGGGACCGACGCGGCGAGCTGCGTCCGACGCGGCGAGCAGGGTCCGATAAGACAAGCTGGGGAGGCGCGGCGAGCTGGAGTCCGGGCTTGCTGCCTGGTGCCTAAACCAGTGCGCAGCCCACTGCCACCCGTGCGCTAACGCGACGACGACGGCACGACGAAGCCGCCGCGTCGAGGCTGCGACGGCAGCACGACGGCGCCGTCACGCCGCCACGGCTGGGCATCGACGGTGCCGACGCGGCTGGACAACGCCACGACGGCGCAATGCCACGGCAGCGCGTCGAGACGGCCGCGGCACGACGACAACGGTGCCGTCACGGCTGCGTGCTGCGACGGCCGCACCAAGAAGCCGCCGCGGCATCTCGGAAAAGCTGCCACAGCGGCACGAAAATGGAAGGTCGCGACGGAAGTGTGGGGAGTAGGCCCAAGGAGGGCAACCTGCTCTGATTGCATGTTAAGTCTAGAAACAATGGGCTAGGAGGAATGGAGCTAGGTAGGTAGCCATGGAAATGGCGAGAGGTTTTAGGCTAGAAAAGTTGGAGGGAAAGTTGACGAGAGAAAAGAGAGAGAGACTAGGAGAAGAGAGGCATACAAGAAGGGAGTTGTACCCTCTACAATAGAGTTCGGTAACCTACCAAGCCTACCAATTATATAACACAATATAAAATTTAACAATGGTTGCCCTCACCCAGTTGCGGATGCGGTTGTGATAGATGATCACGCCGTTGCGGTTCCTGATGGTGCTACGGGGGAGCTCCTCACTGTGAATGAGCTTGTGCTCCACCTGTCGAGCAAGTGGAGACAATGTTAACAAAAACAAAGCCACAACATTGGTGTTCTTGCTGAAAGCACTAGGTTGTAAATGAAGATTCAACCTACCATATTCTCCCAGATATAGTACCCAGCCGGAATTAAGCTCCCATGGGTGGCTTGAGCGGGTATGGGTGTTTAATTAAACAGGATCTAGTTACCACCCTACTTTTGGGCTTGAAAACAATTGAACACCCCTCGCCACCTAGAATCTTTATTTCGACATGGAACAACAGAATTTGCCGTGCATATTTGCGTGCGTAAACGTGAGGGTGAGGGGGGGAAACGAGCTGGTGGTCGACCTGAATGTGTCCGAACGGATTTTTTTTTTTTTTTTTTGAAACCTTGAAATCCAAATTGTTCACTCTTGACTCTCGCGCCCTCCCGCCAAAACAAACCTCTGCTGCCGGCCACTGATTGGAGGCAGCAAGGACGAGGCCTGCAGCACTCGTTGATTGGATGCTTTGCCAGCCTCGTTCTTGACTCAACTAGTTTAGCTGACGATGTGGAAAGCAGAAGGGCCACACTGTAGGGTACGCGATGAGGACACGAGATGTTGATACGTGATACAAAACAAAGTGGTGTAACATGCACAACTATTTTGGAATTGAAAAACGCATATGCACGTTCCATAGAACCATGGTCTTATATGTTTTTTGCCTTTACTTCCACCCACCCCAAGATTTTCATGAATTTTTATTAGCTCCCTAGGGTACTATATCTGGGAGAATACGGTACTCACTCACCCCGTACAACCAGAACGCGATCTGCTTCAGCTTGAGGATCATCACGTCGTGACCTTCACGGCGGAACGATGCTGCGATGCACCGAATGAACACCGCGCTGGCGAACGGGACCCCATGCTGGTTGCAGTGCCAGGTGAGCAGCTCGAAGGTCAGTGGCCCTGCCGATGGGGGACAGGGGTGTGCAAAGGGTGCAGAGGGAGAGGGCGGTTGACTTAGGGTATATGGGCAGGAATGCAGTACTGCGCTGGCGAGTACTTGGGCTGCCGGCTCTGACCAAAAGAGGAAAACCAGGGTTGGGCCACAGGCGCAGAGGAGGGAGGTGCAAGGCAGTTGAGAAAGAGACCACGATGCTGTGCATACGGGCAGCAAGAATCATACTGGCTCGTGCGATCTGCAGCCACATTAGTGCCAGGAGGAAGGGGCATTGGGGCAGAGGAGATGGGGAGGGGAGAGAACGTGAGAGGGGGGGAAGGGGGAAGGGTGAATGTACAGTGCGGTGCTGGCCACATGGGGAGCAGAACCACGCCGCTTGCTGGCACGGCGGAGAAGGGCAAAGGGCATAGCAGGGGAGGGAAGAGAATGTGAGAGGGGGACGGGGGGAAGGGGGGAGGGTGAATGTACAGTGCGGTGCTGGCCACATGGGGAGCAGAACCACGCCGCTTGCTGGCACGGGGGAGAAGGGCAAAGGGCATAGCGGGGGAGGGAAATGAATGTGACAGGGGGATGGGGGGAAGGGGGGAGGGTGAATGTCCAGTGCGGTTCCGCGCACATGGGGAGCAGAACCACGCTGCTTGCTGGCATGGGGGCGAAGGGCAAAGGGCATAGCAGGGGAGGGAAGAGAATGTGAGAGGGGGACCGGGGGAAGGGGGGAGGGTGAATGTACAGTGCGGTGCTGGGCACATGGGGAGCAGAACCACGCCGCTTTCTGGCACGGGGGAGAGGGGCAAAGGGCAAAGCAGGGGAGGGAAGAGAATGTGAGAGGGGGACGGGGGGAAGGGGGGAGGGTGAATGTACAGTGCGGTGCTGGGCACATGGGGAGCAGAACCACGCCGCTTGCTGGCACGGGGGAGAAGGGCAAAGGGCAAAGCAGGGGAGGGAAGAGAATGTGAGAGGGGGACGGGGGGAAGGGGGGAGAGTGAATGTACAGTGCGGTTCCGGGCACATGGGGAGCAGAACCACGCCGCTTGCTGGCACGGGGGAGAAGGGCAAAGGGCATAGCAGGGGAGGGAAGAGAACGTGAGAGGGGGACGGGGGGAAGGGGGGAGGGTGAATGTACAGTGCGGTGCTGGGCACAGGGGGAGCAGAACCACGCCGCTTGCTGGCACGGGGGAGAAGGTCAAAGGGCATAGCAGGGGAAGGAAGAGAATGTGAGAGGGGGAAGGGAGGAATGGGGGAGGGTGAATGTACAGTGTGGTGCTGGGCACATGGGGAGCAGAATCACGCCCCTTTCTGGCACGGGGGAGAAGGGCAAAGGGCAAAGTGGGGGAGGGAAGAGAATGTGACAGGGGGATGGGGGGAAGGGGGGAGGGTGAATGGGCAGTTGGCTGCTCGGCACATAGGAATTAGAACCCCGCCGCTTGCCGGCGCAGTCAGCAGGCATGAAATTTTCGTGGGGAAAGCGGCATGGGTGCTTAAGGCGGGGTACAAACAGAAGTGGCTCCGATCCTAGATTTTTGCAATATCATGCTTACCTCCTATGTACAAAACCAGCCATGCTTCGATAAGCATGGAGCCCTTGAGCTCGCGGTTCTTGTCAGGGCGCTGGGTGTACAGGTCGAAGGCGTTGATGACACCGCAGCGCCCTGTGTTGAGAATCGTGTGACGTTTGTCCTGCAACTTGTTGCGAATGTAGCCACGCCGGACCGGGTCATACAGCTACATGTTGAGGAGATGCCAACACTGTTGCGCCGTGGTGTACCGCAGCGACACGATGAGCGCTCTCAGCACCGGCCTGCTGGGGGGCCAGAAGTCCATCCTGGCGTCTTCGGTCTCCCAGAAAAGGATGCTAATTGCATCCAACGTGGCAACCTGTGAAGGGGGAGGAAAGGCACACACACTCGGGGTATATGCAAGAGTGGTTGGAACGAGGCCGGGTTCCAGTACAGAAGACCATGTGATGCACCATCGAGGTGGGATCTCGTTAAAGGGAAGCTCCATAGAAATGAAAGGCTGTTAAAATAGGAAAGGATGAAAGGGAGAGAGCAAAGGGACAGGGCACAGTACAAGGGTGTGGAAGGCAAAACAAGGATTATGCCTCACTTACGTATAATCTCTTGTTTATTTCAGGGACGCGCTTCATCGCTGCAGCAAGGTCGATCGCGAAAGTTTCCTGCTCAACGGTCACGTGCACCATGCCATGCTCCGTTCCGCGAACGTGGGCGTTCCCCATGGCCCGGCAGAGCACGGGGTCGTTGACAGGGAGGACGGGTTGCCGTCGAGCCGGATCGTTGGTGCTAGGAGTCGTGTCAGAGCCGCCGCCAGCTCCAGCTCCAGGATTTGCAGTGCCCTGCTCTTCCTCAGTGGTGTCAGCGGGAGGAGCCTGAGAGCGGCGCAGGTCGGAGTTTTCGTTCTGCAGCCTCAGGTTCTCTCGCTGCAGGGCGCGCAAAGAGGCAAGAGCTTCTTCCAACTCCTGCCGAGCGGTAGAGGTTCCGCCCACATCAGTGGCGATCCGCATGGGGGGCGGGGCAAACGATCCGCCAGCAGTACCGTCCATGGCTACCTGGCGCGGCACGTTGCTGGGTGCAGGCACATGTTGGCGAAGACCGTGGAAGTGGTGGGAGAAGCCACGCTGGTCGAGGGAGGAAGCGCCCCAGCAGCAGGGGTGACGTTGGGAGCGACGTTGGTCAAGGGAGGAAGCGCCCCAGCAGCAGGGGTGACGTTGGGCGCTCTGTTGGCCAAGGGAGAAAGCACCCCATTTGCAGTGGTGACGTTGGGACGTCCCTGCATAGGGGCCGGAGGGGGAGGCAGGAGATCCGTTCCAAAGGAGACCGGGGGAGCGCGTTCGCTCAGACCAAGAGCAGGTACTTCGGGAGAAGAACGATGGGGAAGAGAGGGCTCCACGGCAGCAGCGACGGCGACGGGCGCAGCAGCAGAAGGCGAGGACAATGCAGGAGCAGACGAAAGGCGTGGCGCATGGCCAGAGGTGTTGGCTCGGCGACGTTCTTCGTGATTTGGGAGCTGTCCAACCGGAGCTGCTGCCGTCACCGGGTTAACACTGCAGAACCGGACTGGACCTGCATTAAGAGCACAAGCAAATGTTAGGTTTAGGTCAGGGAAGAGGCTTATCGAAGGAATAAACCATATACGTGGGGTGGAATTCGTGCAAGCAGCAGAGCGGCGGCAAACGAGGTTCCCACGGCACAAAATAGGAGCACACCATCTTTGGGCGAAGCATGTCCATGAAGGGTGCGGCTGGTGTTTGCATCGTGAGCAGCAGCAGCACGAAGAGCCTGCTTTCCCGGAATAGCGGCATAGCAGACGGTGGCACGGCGGCTGTGGATAGAGGCGATAAGCGCATTGGAGCTCTCGATAGTCTGGTCCATTGCGGGAAACTGAACGAGAGTGGGAGAGGAGTAACTCTGAGAATAATGAAAAGAACTAAGCTAGTTGACCCATTATATAGCGGGTGGATTCGTTGGCTCGGAAAAGTGTCTACGTTCGGAGACCTGGAAAACAAGGTTACGGGTTATAGGTATGGTAATGGTCGGCATCAAGAAGTGGTCGTGGCGGAGATTGATGGCGGGGATGGGGAAACCTAAGCGGATAGTCAGGGGAAGCGAGGGGAACGGAACAAGTTTGAGTTTAGAAATTTGGAAGTCCAAACTCAAACTCATTCCCCTCTGCGATTGTCGAGCACAAATTGGGCGACGAGATTCCCTAGGCGATGATTGAAGACGGACAACAACTGCGATGGTTTGATGTGGCAGGAACGCAAGACCATCGATAACAAAATTCCCTGCGAATTGAACGGCTGAAAGTTGTCGCCCATACTGGACAGCGATGGGAACAAGATCCACAAACCCTGGAAACGTCAATAACTATACAGATTGAACACCAACAACTTATGCTAGAAACCCATCAAAGTACATTGAATACAAGGGATTTTGAGCAGCGAAGTCTATCAATACAGCTCCCGGATACGTGCAGAAATAAGGAGGGAAACCTAAGATATCAACTCCGACGACTTCGACGGAACATTGCGATGAGCTCACGAAACAAGGTGGATGAAGCTTATACGAGCTGGAAAGGTTCTGTTCTCTACTTTCCATACAACTAAAGCACGTTTGAAACCAAGATCCGGGCAGCTGATTATGACAAAAAACGTGGAAACAGGTATTCTGGCGATTTAGTGAGGCTGCCATAATACACCTAGCACAACGTAAGGGAAGTGGGTTTTTTTTTTTTTTCAGTTCGAGTGTTCAATTGTGAAACACATTCAAACTTCGCCCAAGACCAAAACCCAACTCTCCAACATCCCACAAATGCAACACTTCAAAGGTGTTGTAGTGGGTTTGGGGTTGTATGAGTTGGAAAGGTTGCGAGATCAACCCAGCCATATCGTCCAGTTTAGTGAACCAGCTGGGCCCTCATTCCTAACCGGAGCTAGGTATTTCATAGGGCTATGACCTGGACATTTCAAACCCTGGAAGACATAATGCAATATCAACAATTTGACACTATGTTTTAGTATTGGGTATGGTTGCACCACGAACTCGCCCAATGAATATCCGAGTAGCCATACTGTCCAATTCAATGAACCAGTTGGGCCCACATATGAACTGGAGCTAGGTAGTTCATAGGGCTATGACCTGGAAACTTCAAACCATGCATGAAAGCAAAAAAAACGTAACTATATGTCACTATTCTTAATTGTTGGATGTGGTTGCACCAAATACCCGCCTAATGAATATTCAAGTAACCATGCCATTCAGTTCAGTGAACCATTTGGGCCCACACTTGAACTGGAGCTAGGTATTCCATGGAGATATGACCTGGAAACTTCAAACCGTGCAAGAAAAAAAGCAACGGTAACAATTTGATGCTATTTTCTAACGTGGAGTATGTTTGTTCCAAATTCTGCCTTATGAATATTCAAGTTGCCATACCATCCAGTTCAGTGAACCAGTTGGGCCTAATTTTGAACCGGAGCTAGTAATTGCATAGGGATATGGCCTAGAAATCTCAAACCCTGCAAAAAAAAGAGAGCAAAAGTAACCCTTTGACACTATTTTTCATTGTCGGGTGTGGTTGCACCAAGAACCAGCCTAATGAATATTCAAGTAGCCATACCGCCCAGTTCGGTAAACCAGTTGCCTGGGTTGCTCATAGGGGTATGACCTGGAAATTACAATCCCTGCAAGGAAAATAGCAAAAGGTAACAATTTTACAATATGCTTGAATGTCATGTATGGTTGCTCCAAAGAATCGACGTATGAAAATCTCAGTAGCCAATCTATCCGGTTCAATGAACCATTTGGGCCCATATTGTATGTTTAAGCTACATAGAGCATAGGGCTTTGACCTGATTACTTCTAACCTAGCATGAGGAATAGCAATGCGAGCAAGGGTCCTGGAGATTATTAGCAATAACTGTCAACATATATTTGTATATGTTACAGTCTAGATAGGTGCGTGCTCATAGAGAGTACAACAGGTGTTCATAGAGAATACAACAGGTGCGTGGGGCATCATCTGCGTCGTCGTCGTTGCTGAAGCGTGGGTTTTCCCCAGGGTGTTCATCAGGTGGGTCTTGATCCAAGCGTGCAGCAGCCTCTTCGTCTTCTTTAGAGGCGAAGCTGCGTTCGTCATGCGCGTAGGCTGCTTGGCGATTGGCTCGATGGTTGTCCTGGAACTACTTCAGAGTGAGTCCTTCATAGAAGAGGACGTCCCTGGAAGGTACGATGGTTGAGTTCTCCAAGTCCAGGATTATCCATGCATGGTACTCGCGAGAGATGCCCAGGTGCACTCCCTAGCGGGCCTGCCTTTCGAATTTGACAGTGATGGCTTGGTGAGGGCGGTATTAGACCATGCAGCCCCAGACTCGCAGCATGCTGGTGTCGGCTGGTTTTCCTGTCCAGGCCATGTAAGGGGAGGGGTTTCTGTCATTGGTGGTGGTGGACAGGATGTTGTGCAGTCGGACTATGTGGTGCATGGCGAAGGACAAATAGTTTGTGGGCAGTCCGGACTGTAGCATCATGGCACGTACTTTGGTCTGTAGGGTGCGGTTGGTCCGTTCATCGACGCCTTGCTGTTGGTGAGCATAGGGAAGGGAGAGCCTGCGCTCAATCCCAAGTTCTTGGAGATGAATCTGAAGTTCCGCACTACGGAATTCCCGAGCTTCATCTGTTTGCTAGTATTTCAGCTTCTTCTCGGACTGGCATTCAGCAAGGGCGAGCCAGGGTTGGAAGACGTTGAGTACTCCCCCTCTGTTCTGGACGTTGACTGCCCTGATTTAGGGGGTGGCGGCGTCAACGAAGGCGAGGGTGTATTGCTCCCCGTAGAGTCCTACTTATGGGAGAACGAGGTAGTCGCTATAGACTTTGTCCAGTGTTGTGTAACGGTTGGGGCAGCGAGGGAGATCTTGGAATGGGCTGTAGGTGAGAGCAGCTTCAGGGCAGACAATGCAGGTGCGTGGTGCTTGACTGACTTGTAGCTCGTGCCCTTCACAGCCTAGGAGTGCTCCAGGAGCGAAGACGCTGACACTGATTGTATTGTTTAGTGTGACTCCGGAGTGGTGGCCAAGTCAGTGGTGCCAGATGTCCCTGGAGGCGAGATGTCCTCGTGCGCGTTGATAGCGCTGGCGGGAATCATCAGGAGGAGGAGCTGGGGATGTGTCAGGGAATGCAAGCACGCGGTGGCACGTGGTGACGTCGATTTGCTCGGCGTGCGGTAGCCCGAGTCCTCAGCGCCATAAAGACTTGGCGATGGACAGGTTGACCATGAGTGCCTTGCTGAGTTAGACGAGGGTCCGAGGATGCAGGAGGGACGCAAGATTGGTCGCTGGTCCGTGTGGGACGGGCAACTGGTCTGGCGTGGGTCCTGGGGGGAAGGGTTAATGGGTCTCCTCTGCTGGCCTTGACCTTATAGACTTCCACCTGGGTTAGGCGAGTAGGATGGTCTTGCGCTGCTTCCTGCTCGGTTTTGGCAGTGTTCTGTAAAGGGTCCGAAGGTTTTGCAGAGTTTGCAAGAATAGTGGCCATTGTGCGTGTCACGGCGCGGATCCTTCTGGTTTTCCGTCGCCACTTCGGCCCGGCCTCGGACCTCCCTAACTAGCCCAGTCTGCTGCGCCATGGTGTGCATGTTTTTAACATAGAAATGGATCAGATTACTACTGCCCTGCATTCTCTATATGCTGACGCTTCTAGTGTGCCTGGATCTTATTGCCCTTTGTTCTCTAGCTTAGGCGTAGCACCTGTGTGTAGTACAGACTCCCCTGCTGCGTCAGGCGTAGGACCGTTTGCTATGTCTAGCCTAGGCTCTACACTTGCTTCTCCTTTGTCCGCCGCTACCGCTTCGCTGTCCTTTACACTTGACTCCGATGCGTCTACCTGCTTCTTCTGCGACCACGCTTGACGACGCTGAGACCCTCAGGTCCTCCCAGGGCTACTGCTTTAGCCTTGGTTTGGGTCCCATCTCGTGGAGGTCCACTCGCTCCTCGTCTGTTGCCCAGTCTAGCTGTAAGGCTAAGATATAAGCCGGTGCCATGGCGGCATAGGAGCTCTGCTGGCACAGGAGCCTCGACTTGAGGGCAGAGCGAAGCACATCCAGTTGCGGTACTTCCTCCTGCACGAGCTACAGCAGCGTCGCCAGGCCCGCGTAGTACACTTGGCCTCTGGTGCCAACACAGCTGATATCTTTACTAAGGCACTTGCGCCTAAAGATCATCAGCGGCACTTCTTGCAGCTTGGTCTAGTTCCTGTAGACTCTCACTTGCTATGACCTTGATTGTGTACTCCTGTATATTTATACATTCTAGACTGGCCTTGTAGCTTCTCTTCCAGTGGCCGGACTAATAGTGCCGCCCTAGTTTCCTCTTGTCTTGTTTGTACTCTCGCTGACTAGTCTTCGGACCCCTGACTCAGAGGTTGGACTAGTATTGCCATTCTGAGATGCGTGTTTCTTGCTCAGTATTACCCCTATCTAGCCTAGGGGGTGTGTCAAATTATACATATGTTTGTATGTAGAAGTTATAGGCTAGATAGCTGTATGTTCTTAGAGAGTACAACTCCAACCCTATACCTTGCTTGTTCTAGTACAACTCCAACCCTAACCCTAGGCTAGATTGTTAGAATACTATAATAATCTAGGTAGGAGTAGGAGCCATGAATGGCGTGAGGTTTTAGTAAGCTAGGAGAGAATGTCGAGAGAGAAGAGAATGAGATTAGAAAAGAGAGGGATACAAGAAGGGAGTTGTACTGTCTACAGTAGGATCCAGCAAGACCTACCAAGCGTACAATCATATATATATATATGATATAATTTGACATAGATATGTGTATGTTCTTACAGGGTAGAACACCAACCCTATATCTCCCTTATTCTTACTTGCTTCTACTCATTCATGTATTCTAACATTGATGTCAACGACCGTTGCACTTCGTACCTCGCATCATAGGCTTGGACTCGACACGGGTTACAGCTCGGGTGTCACTTTCAGGCATGCAACAAGTTCCTTATCGTAACACACCTATATAGCCTATAATATATACAAAAATATGTTATAGGCTAGATAAGTGCGTGTTCAGAAAGAGTATAACACCTTAGCTTATATCTCCTTGTATCACATCATTCTACTCATTCAGTTAATCTGAGAATGACCACACCTAGGAACTCTTTTGCCCCTTAAATGGGTGTAGAACTAGATTTAGTGAATTTATTGGCCAATATAGGAACTGAACAACAGAAAATGAGAATTTTAAGCAACAACCAAGAAAACTCGGCTTAAACCACTGCACACCGGCAAGTACCCAGCACCACCCCGGGTTCGTATAGCCACGTTACAACCAAGTGATGTACATTGGTTCAAGGCAGATCGTTCAAACCCCATGGCGTCTGACAGGTTTGCCTCTGCCCAGGTGGTTTTGACAGAGCTGTCATGCTGCTGCTGGTGTATAACAATGCTACGCTCTCATCTTGGAAAGAACACCTGAGGCCTCGACTTCACCCGCCGTTCCATTCAGTTGTAGACGCGTTACGTGCCTTTAGGACCCCGGTTTAGCAGCTTCATGCACCACTTAGAGTAGATACACCTCGCGACACGGCAGAGTCCCTCCTTAGACCCGCTGGCGTTTTTGAGATTGGGGGGGATGAGCCAGGCGTCGAACAGCAGTTTAACTAATAGGAGTATCAATTTGGGAAGCCAGCAGTTACACCATGAACGTATTGCCGCCGTTCATGCACAGCTCTGGCAACAGCAGGTGGCGAAGGCCCGGTTGGCGCTCACCCAGCTGCGGCGGCGGCGCGAGAGCTAGTTCGTAGCTCAGCCGCGACTTTGCGTAGTAGTCCATTTCCCTGCTGTTGCATTTCCAACTGTCGATCTTTCCGCAAAATTTCCCTAGGCATATGTGCTAACACGATTTGTCCATGCCAGGGCCCCGAGTGCCCGCAATCAGCGGTGGCGTGGTGCGGCGATGTGGCCTGTGCTGACGACAGTCTGTTTTGTTTCCCACATTTGTGGACCCCTTGAATATTACTCCTAGTGTTAAGTCAGTGAATGCCGGTCCAGAAATCGCCTCTATATCCCTGCTAACCCCGTAAACTTTGTCACAATTACCATGCTTTAACACCAGAGTTAACAAACAAAGCCTCTTTGAATTAGTGTTGATAAAAGTTTACGGAATATTCTTTAAATCGTACCATGTGTGGGTGCTTCCTCTCATACCTCTAATCTGCCCGGATCCCGTCGAGCAACAATAAAACCGTAACAAATAGTCACGTGTCGTGAAATATGTCACACCTCACATTTTGTTTATATTGTTTTCAGAACACCTTGGGAAATGTTTTACACAAACGTGTTGTTAGAGAACATTCAATCGGAGATCAACATTTCGACATTTCGAATTTCGCCAGGTTGCGCGACGCGAGAACCACCTGCTTCCAAGTTGCGCACTAGATTCAGGTGGCTGGTACCTTCGACGCTCTGGAGCCACTTTCTTTCACTAGCGCTTCCCAGGTGAATTCACGCCTGCCGACCTTGTCTCTACGATTTCCTAGTGCTGCCGTTCCAGCATACGATCCTGTATTTCATTTGCCACTCTTAGACTTTACTCACTAGCAAGCGTGTTCAGCGTGAAGCTCGTGTCTTTCAGGCATTCCTCCCCTTTTGCTGACTTGAAAACGCCGTGGGAACACAGCATTCTTGGGGTGCTTTGACCCTTTGCGCGCCGTAGTTCTGAGTACAAGAATGTATCGTTTTCGGTGTGACGTGTGCGATGTTGCGTACGACAGTGAAGTGTCGCTGACCAACCATGAACGGAGCGAGAAATGCATCGTCGCACACGCGAGAGCACGAGCACGACTGTCGCGGCCCCAAGGCGTGCTTGTTCCGCCATCAATGTCATGGGCCTCGTCGGTGCTGCCCGATATGCCAGAGGTTGCAGCGTACATCCCCAGTCTTCCCCAGGTCTCATTCAGCACGGCGCCGATGGACGTTGAAGAGGATCCACCGTTTCATGATGCAAATCAGTTTTTTGCAGATGCTGACGAGCCGGAGGAAGAGATCAAGTTTGACACATTGCTTGAAACCTTTACATTCTTGGCGTCGTGCAACAAGGGAGTCAGGCTCAGCTCGAATGACGTCTGGTGGTTTTTCAAGCTCATTAAACACGCGGGATTCAACGTGGACGAGCTTGAAAACTGGAACACGAAACACGAAGTCGATAAGTACGCCTTGGAGCAGCTCGGGATCAAGAAGCGGCGTTATAAAACAGAGGAAGTCGAGGTTACCGGCTGCCACAAACGATTCAAGGTCAAGTTCCTCGACCCAGTGGAGGTACGTCATTTCCTCTGTTCTATCTTGGTCCCCCAAAGTGCACCTATGTAGTAGACTAGCCAGTCTACTTGACATTCACCAACATCCCCCTAGCTAGGCGCTGGCTGGACCATGGGAGGGTGCTGGTGGCTCTCCTACCTCTGCCCGACCCTGACATGGAGCCTTGGCAGCGGGTGGAGCTTTTCCAGCGGGCCACAGACATTGTGTTGAAGTCGATGTGGGAAGCCTGCCGCAGGTACTTTTGCTGTTTCTTAGCGACCCTGTCCTTGGTTTTCCCTTTGTGGGAGGTGTGGTGATATGCTTGGTTGTTGCTTGTTTTCTTCGTTGGAGGAAGTGAGGGTATGGGGTGCAGTGCCTGCAGGGTGGGCGGTGGTGGTGCGACGGGCGCATTGATTGTGAAGGTGAGGTGGGAGGAATGGCTGGTGGGGTGCTTGGTCGGTTGGTCGCAAGGGTGATGCATGGGGTGCAGTGTCTGCAACGGGGGAGGTGGTGCAATGGCGCTGTGAATTGCGAAGGTGAGTGCAGTGGGCTGGGAAAAGGAGCTTGCAAGACATCAATGAGACCTCATTTACGCCATTCTCCAGAAAGCCTCTCAGGATAACAGGTCACGGCTTTTATTCCTCTTATAGTCCATCGTCTCATTTTCCCATCATTGATACCCCTTCCCCATCCCCTCCCCTCATATCCCCCTTCGTTTCCGTCCTGTCTTTTTTCCCTTCATTACGCTCCCTCTCTATTCCCCATCCCGTGTGCCCCGCGCTGCACGGATGAGAATGGTGAAGGGGCAGCCTCTGCTGCCCAGCTACTGGTTGCTTCCCCTCATTTCCCTCCCCTGCTACACCCACCCTCTTCGTCCCTCACTGCACAGATGAGAGTGATGAAGGGGCTGCCTGAGTGATGAAGTTGTCTTCCCTTCAGTCCCCTCCCTTTCTTCTCGCCCACACTCTTCGTACTCCTCCTTCTTTTCCCCACCCTCTTCGTCGCTTGCTGCACAGATGGGAGTGATGAGACGGCTGCATGCGCTGCCCTAGCCAGCTGTGACTTCCCTTTATCCCCCCTCTTCTTCTTTCTGACATCATCTTAATTCCCCACTGCTCAGATGGAAACAATGAAGGGGCTGCCTATGCTGGCCCAGGCAGGGGTCTCTTCCCGTTATTCCCCCTGTTTGCAGTTGTTAGATTTGGATACAGTTTACAGTCGCCAACGTTCTGGTTTTTTGCCTTGCCCAATCAATGTCCCAGCCTCACTACAAGCACTAAACCTGCCCTTAGGCCCTAGCACCCATGTGCTCCACCTCTCCCTTGCGGGGATTTTCCCAGCCCTTGATGACATGGACCCAAACTTCAACCATTGGCGCACAGTGGAATACCAAAAATGGCTCTCCACATAGGACCAAAAGCAGAGGAATTCGTACTCCACACATGCTGTGCCTGTAAGTTATATTATGTTGGTGCAACCCTATGGCTTGCACTCGGCTTGTCGTCCTTGTTTGTGTGTGTGCATGCATGGCATGGATTGACTTGTGAGTCTATGTCATAGCTACCTAGTGCTTGTATGTGTGTTTGAATGGTATATCACAATGTGGTGTGTCTCGGTCAAGACATTAGCGAGTTTTCACAACTCGCATGTCAAGTCGTCGTTTGCGTGTCGCATGAGCCTTTCTATTTTGTCGAGTGTGAAGTGTCCATCGTGTCGCAGGTGTGTGCAGCAAGTCCTCATCAACTCAAGAAGAATTTATCTTGCAGAATCAAAACCAAGAGCTCAAGATTTCAAGCCCAAGGGAAGTGGATAAATATTAAAATAGTGAAAATAGTAATGCTACTTCATGTAGTGTTACATTTCACTTGGTCCATCCCCTTGTTGAGTTTGTTTCGAGTCCATTCAAGGTTGGGGACTCTGTGGTGGTGTACCACCACCCTGGACCTCGGCTCTTGGGGCTAGTAGAGGCTGAGAACCATCTCAATCTCGAATTCTTCTTCCTAAGTTACTACTTTCAAGACTATAGTGGCTGCTATACCTCCTGCCAGTCAAACCGCCATAGCGTCGTCACAACTTCATGGAATTTCATGGGGAAGGGGGTGGCAGAGGTGCTGGAGGCAGAGAAGATGCCCAAGTACAAGGCCAACACCAAGATCCACCCGTTGCTCCCGTGCAACCTAGCGTTGGCCCCTCTAGGGATGAGCCTAGAGTGTTTGGCCTTGACAAGTTCAACGGTGACAACTTTGCTGAGTGGTCCTTCAAGATGGAGAACATCTTTGACCATTATGATCTGCTGGAGGTGATGGAAGGAACGGTGAAGCGCCCCGAGAACGACCCGGAGAAGAGCCCGTGGGTGCGGAAGAGCGCAAAAGGCTATCTTCTACTTGGGCAAGCGTTGGGGAGCAGCCAAATCCGTCACATCAAGCCTTTTCAGCGTGAACCAGCAAAGGGACCAAAGGCATGGGCTGCTCTCAAGGGTGTACACACTCCTGCAACAGCGGCGGTGGCTGTGGTTTTGGAGCGGCAAATGGCGGCACTTCGAATTGACGAAGGCGAACCGGTGGAGGAAGGAGTGCAGAAATTCTTCGACTTGTTGACACGGCTCGAAGGAGCTGACCTGAACTCAGTGACCTTCAAAAGAAGACCAAGCTGCTGGCCTTACTTCCAGACTCATGGTCCTCGCTCATCATCAACCTAAATCGAAATCTGCCCCGCCTCTCGCTCGAAGATGTGAAGCGGGAAATCTTACAAGAAGATTTCCGCCGTCGCGAATTGGCGGGTCCCGATGGTGCCGGAGTTGCAAGCATGGGCCGTGGGCACGGCCGTGGAAGGGGCAGAGGGCGAGGAGGCAGATTTGGCAGCAGTAACTTCAATGGAGGCCGTGGTAATGGAGGATATGGCAGCAACAGCAACAACAATGGCCACGGGCGTGGGCGCGGTCGATTTGATGGCGAATGCCACTTTTGTCACAAGACCTGCCACATGTCGAGAGATTGCTTCAGATTGCCTGATGGATGGACCCCTTCTCAAGGCCAAGAGGGCAGAGGAGCAAGGGGAGGAAGAGTCAGAGTTCGTGGTGGTCGTGAAAGCGAAGCGGCAAGCATGAAAGGTGGAGACTACGACAAGGACTCGAGTGAAGATCGATACCCGGGCTAATTCTTCTTTGTCTCCACGCAAGCGGCAGCTGCAGCAGAAGGTGTGGAAAGCTTTGAGGAGCCAGCTACTGTGGGAAAGGTCACCCTTCACTCTCTGGACTTTTGGGTGATCGATAGTGGCGCCACCTATAGCGTGACACCTCGTGCGGACTTGCTCACCGAACTTGAACCGTCGCCGGTCAAGCATGTTACATCGGCTTTGGGGCAACGAGCAGAGGTGAAAGGCATGGGGAAGGCCATGTTCAAGGGTGCTGATGGGAAGATGATGGGCCTCAAGAACGTGCTTTGGGTGCCCAACCTCGCAGCCAGCCTGATTTCCCTGCGTCGTTTGCAAAAGGCCGGCATGGACACATCTTCCAAGGGTTCGAAAACTTATACCGCGAGGCTTGGTGAGCGGAAGCTTTGGGACCTTCATGAGGACAGGGATATCTACAATGAGATGTGGCAAATCCCAGTGGTCCCCATGCCTAAGGAGAGGCAAGTGGCAGCAAGCGTCAGCACCAAGAGTGAAGCGGTTGGTGGCGGTGATCACGGAAAACAAAGGGACACCAAGAGTGACTTGAAGGAGTGCGATCTTGGAGGGACCAGCAAGGCGTGTTAAACCAAGGCGAGTGGTGCAGCAGCCAAAGGTGGTGGAAATGATGAGGAGAAGCATAAGATCAGCAAAACAGCAGCGGTGAAGGAGAAAGGAGAGAGCTTGTGGGACACAATTGCGAGTGCCGCTTTCTCCAACCCGACTTCCGCTACGGGAGAGTGTGATTGGCTGACCTTGCATCGGCGAATGGGGCATGTGGCATTGCCCATTTTGCAGCAGATAGTTAAGCAAGAGATGGTCAGTGGGATACGTGTCAAGGGGGAGCCCAATGAGGTGCTTGGCTGTCCAACATGCATGCAAGCCAAGTTTACCCGCTACCCGTTCCATGGCTCGGAGACAACGGCGAAGGCACCACTTGATGAGGTGGTGATGGATATGGTGGGCCCCTTGAAGCTTGGAGCTGCTGGAGCTGAGTACTTCCTCACCATTTTGGATGTCTACACTCCCAGGACTTGGGTGTATGTATTGCCCAAGAAGAGTGACGTAGCTGAAACGGTGAAGACCGATTGGTTGCCGATGGTGGAGCGGCAACAAGACCGGCTTGTGAAGGCAATTCGCACTGACCGTGGGGGAGAGTTCCTGAGCAAGGACTTCTCAACTTGGCTTAAGAAGCAGGGCATAAGGCACTCCCTTACCATGCCATACTCTCCTGCAATGAATGGCATCGCCGAGCATGCGAATCGGACACTCACGGAGACGGCTCGGGGACTTCTCATTGAAGCCGGTCTTCCCAATTACTTTTGGCCGGATGCGGTGCGGCATGCTTGTGTGGCCAAGAACAGAGCCTTGACTCATGTGGGAGAAGACAAATGGGTGCCCTATGTGGAGTGGATTGGAAGGAAGCCGAAGGTGGATATGCTTCGGGTGTTCGGGTGCATGTGCATGGCACTTGTGCCTACGAAACTTCGGCACAACAAGCTTGATGGCAAGGCAACATGGGCCGTGCACCTGGGCATGGCTCAAAACGGCAAGGGATGGCTTCTTTGGGACCCATTTACCAAGAAGTTCTTGGTGAGCAGAGATTGCAAGTTCATGGAGAACTTACCGTACAAGGAGTGGAAGGCGGAGGACCAAGCGAAGATTGGTGTGCGGCTTGGAGAGGTGAAGAGTACCGGCTTGGAGCATGTGGAGCTGCCTTTGGAGCTGAGTAGCAGCAGCACAATCACGAGGCAATCTCCTCAAATGAATGGGGAAGAAGAGGAGGAGGAGGTGCAGCAAGGTGATGAGCGTGCACCATCACTTCCGCCTCGTGCTACAAGTGCTCGCAGGAACCGACCTAATTTACCGCAATGCCATGAGAGCATTGACCCCAATAGGTTGAGGAGGAAGGAAGGGGGAGAATGAAGACTCAGCCCCCCAATAGGTTGAGCTATGACCGGCTTGGAGGACCAGCCAACTATCCTTGACCGGTTCGGCTCTCATGCTAGGCGATGATGCGGGAGATGAAAGCGAGGAGTGCGCTTTTGCCTTCTTCTCTCCGGTGGAGATGCCGGGGGAGCCTACAAATCCCAAGGAGGCTTGGGAGGGCCCCAATGGGAAGGAGTGGAAGAAGGCATCAGATGAAAAAATGGGGAGCATCATAGAGAACGACACGTTTGACTTGGTGAACCTACCTCCGGGGCGGAAGGCGATCTCTTCCAAGTGGCTCTTCAAGTGCAAGACCGACGCCGACGGCAACATTGAGCACTACAAGAGTAGAATTGTAGCCAAGGGGTATCAACAGCAAGAGAAGAAGGACTACAATAAAGTGTATGCCCCTGTACTGAAGGGTTCAACCCTTCGAACCCTCTTCGCCGCGGCGGCCATCAAAGGATGGGTGGTGAAGCAAATGGACATAGTAACAGCCTTCCTCAACGGCGTTTTGGAGGAAGAGACCTACATGGAGCAGCCAGAGAGGTACAATGATGGGAGTGGCAGAGTGTGAAAGCTGAAGACAGCACTCGATGGCCTCAAGCAAGCCCCTAGGCAATGGTACATCAAGCTGCGGGAAGTCTTGGAGGCGATCGGCTTCACTCCCTCAACGGCCGATCAATCGTTGTTCATGCTTGGCGAGGGGGAGCAGAGGAGCTTCATGGTGGCTTATGTGGATGACATCCTCATATTCTCACCCTCCTCTGACCTTGTGAACAATGTGATGCTGAAGCTTCAAGACAAGTTCAAGTGCAAGACCCTTGGTGACGTCAACTACTACCTTGGGCTTCACATTGAGCGAGATATGGAAAAGCGGTGGATGCGAGTGCATCAAAAGAAGTACTTGGAGGCCTTGGCTGCAAACTTTGGGAAGAGTGAAGGTCATGTGGCTACTTCTCTTCCCTCAAGGTTCAAGTGTGTGAAAGGACTCGCGGAGGGAAGTGTTGGTGAAGAGGAGAGGCGGCGTTTTCACTCCTTGGTGGGCAGCCTCATGTATGCGGCCGTTCACACAAGGCCGGATGCAGCCTTTGCTACCGGGCAGCTGGCTAGGGTTCTCCAATGCCCTAATGAAGAGCAGGTAGCAGCTGGAGAGAGAGTGGCCAAGTACCTTGGCCAAACAGCAACTGTTGGACTGCAATACTCCGCGGCGGCACAAAGGCGTCAAAATGGTGCGGATGGAGTCGAAACCGGGAGGCTCTTTCTCACCGCTTTCTCTGATGCATCTTGGGCATCAGAACCAGAGGACATGACAAGTGTGGGAGGCTTCATCTGCTGTGTTGGTGGATACCCAACAGCTTTGGAGAGCAAGAAACAAGTGGACCAAGCATTGAGCTCCGTGGAGTCCGAGTACATGGCACTCTTCCGTGCCATAAGAGAGGTTATGTGGCAGCGGCGTTTGCCAGCTGAATTGGGGGAGGAGCAGCAAGGACCTAACCCACTCTATTATGATAGCCAGGGTGCTATGGCATTGGCTAAGAACCCCGTTCTTCATGGCCTTACCAAGCACATGAAAGTGAAGTGGCATTGGGTGAGGAGCATGGTAACCGCGGGTGAAGTGGAGTTGCACTACGTGAAGACGACGGCGCAGCCTGCTGATATGATGACCAAGAGGCCTGTTGAGCAGCAGCATTGGAAGTATTGCAAGCTTGCTGGAATGGCTCTGAACTAAGGGGAGCAGATTCTAAAGCCAACAATCCGAGGGGGAGTTTGTTGGTGCAACCCTATGGCTTGCACTCGGCTTGTCGTCCTTGTTTGTGTGTGTGCATGCATGGCATGGAATGAATTGTGAGTCTATGTCATTGCTATCTAGTGCTTGTATGTATGTTTGAATGGTATATCACAATGTGGTGTGTGTCGGTCAAGACATTAGCGAGTTTTCACAACTCGCATGTCAAGTCGTCGTTTGCGTGTCGAATGAGCCTTTCTATTTTGTCGAGTGTGAAGTGTCCATCGTGTCGCATGTGTGTGCAGCAAGTCCTCATTAACTCAAGAAGAATTTATCTTGCAGAATCAAGACCAAGAGCTCAAGATTTCAAGCCCAAGGGAAGTGGATAAATATTAAAATAGTGAAAATAGTAATGCTACTTCATGTAGTGTTACATTTCACTTGGTCTATCCCCTTGTTGAGTTTGTTTCGAGTCCATTCAAGGTTGGGGACTCTGTGGTGGTGTACCACCACCCTGGACCTCGGCTCTTGGGGCTAGTAGAGGCTGAGAACCATCTCAATCTCGAATTCTTCTTCCTAAGTTTGTACTTTCAAGACTATAGTGGTCATCAAAGGGGAAGACATTGCTGAGATGAACAGGTAGGCATGAGCAACGGCCCCACCCGGCCTGGTTTAGGGTCGGATCGACTAGAAACCGAGCCGGGCGGGCTTGGCCCGACCCGTGCCGGTTTCTCAGACTTCCTGACCCGGCCCGGCTTTTTAGACCTGGGCCAACCCTGGCCCGGGGGGCGGGCCGTCCCGGCTCGCCCTCAAAATGGTCCGAATTCGGGCCAACCAGCCTGACGACACCGGCCCGACTTGAATGACCTCGTCGGGCCGGCGGCCCAGCCCGGCCCGGCGGGCCATACCCGGACCGACCCGAACGGGCCGGAACCCTTCAGAGTGTCGGCCCGGCCCGGGAAATTCCGGTCCGGTCCGAGCCGGCCCAGCCCGTCCTGGCCATTTGCTCATGCCTATGAACAGGTATGCAAAGTGTGGCTGGGCCACATGACGTAATCACCGCTCTTAGGTACCCCTTTTGTTTTGCTCCATTGTTAGCCTAGGTGCTGTACCTCACTAACTTGTACTGTAATGCAATAGCATTGTGAGATGTTTTTACTCTCTTTTTGTGTTGCTTATGCATGACAGGCAACACGGGGTGGGATGGTGAGGGATGAAATATTCTCTGCATATAAGCTGCTACCAGAGGGTCGTTATTTCAAAACTGGAGCCAACTATTCCGGAGCTGAGCATGCTGCAATGATTCTGGTGCGTCTCGTCTGAACCCATTGTGCCCCACATGTAGCTCCACCACTGCTCGGAGACACTGGGATCCAAATTACTAATAGGTGCTCCTCAAGGGACCTCGCTGCCCCCCTTCCCTCCCCCAAACCCCTCTTGCCCTCTCCCCCACTCCCAGGTAATTCTCCTCATCATGGGTGATGGGCTACTCAAAGCACCCGTGAAGATGACCGTGCTGCGGTTTTTTGTGGGGTGGTACCACAAGTACTTCCGGGTGGACGAGTACACCGAGACTCTCCTTCAGCAATACATCGTGGACAGAAAAGAGTAAGTCTAAACTATGCGTAACTCGCCTTTCGATATATACAACCATCCTCTCTAATCCAGGATCAAAACCCATATGTTCACACCCCCGCCCCGCAGGTTAGTCCGTCTACTCGACACGAACTTCCGAAATGAATGGCGACGACTACTCGACATGAACTTCCGTCTATTTCGTCTCCAACTTCCGAAATTACGACGACGCCATCATGCGGACGTCAGAAATGAGATGCACGTTGCGGGACCTACCAAGCGTCTTCGATGATTTGCCGCACAAAATGGCTAATATCAAGGTACAACCCTTTGTTTGGATCTGCCCACGCAGCCCAAGCACCTTGCCACACGTGCCTGCTATTGCCCTTACCATCCATATCCCCATTTTGCGGTAGCTACACCCATCTCTGCAACCCACAGTGCCACTTCAGCATCGCTATTCTCTGTTGCTCCCCGACTCTACTTGTTTGGATCCCTCTGCCATATTTTACCCTGCACACACCATGGCCACCCTTGCATTCACCCTCCTATGCTTTCTTTTGCCAAAAATAGCCGCCACACACCCATACATTTTTCTTCAAATTCTGGGCCAGCCTTGCATTCACCCGCCCTTGCCTTATTCTGCCCATTTCAGTCCTACACAAACCCATTCAAGTTAATTTGAACATGGGCCTGCCAAGCATTCACCCTAGCCAATATTGTTTTTTCCCCGCCAGCTCGACACACAGCCACGAATGTTTTTTCCAACCTGAGCCAGCCTAGCATTCCACCTCTCTTGCTATGATTCAAAAACCCAATCCAACCCTGCACTCCCCTGCTCAAGCTCTTCTAGACCCGGGCCTGCTTTTGCATTCACCCCCCCTGCTTTATTATGCCCAAAACTGACCTGATCACACCCGACCAAGCTATTTCAATCCCGTACCTGCTGTGCATTCACCCTCCCGTATTGTATTTCACCCATATCAGACCTGCACCCACCCATTCGTCAAACTTTAAAATGGTTCTGCCTTGCTTTCACCATCCTCTGCTATATTTTGCCCTAACCAGCCCTGCACGCACCCGTTGATTTTTCTATACACCTGGGCCTGCCAATCATTCACCCTACCCTGATTTGTTTTTCCCCAAACCAACCCTGCACACGCCCATTTAATTCATTTTCAACCCAGGGCAGCATTGCACTCACCCCCTCTTGCTGTAATACTAAATCCGCTCCAACCCTGCTCCTACCCGCCCACGTTTTGCCTACACATACACCCCCCCCTCCTCCTTGGTTTATTGCGCCCAAAACTATCTTGCTCACACCCAACCAAGTAAGTTCAAACCTGGGCTTGCCTTTGCATACTCTCCCCCCGCCTTTCCTCTCCACTGAACCCTGACATGCTCACACTATCCCCCGTATCCCCAAACCTGTGCCTTCCTTTGCATTCACCCCCCTGCTTTAGTATGCTTAAACCAGGCCTGGTCACGCCCAGTCATGCTATTAGAAACTAGTGCCTGCCGTCATTCTCCATCCGCTGCTGTTTTTTTTGCCCAAATCAGACCTGCAGTCGCCATTCATCTCACTAAAAGAATGGGCCAGCTTTGCATCCACCCTCCCCTGCTGTATCTTGCCCAAACCATCTCTCCACGCACCCAATCAATTCACTGTAATCCCGAGCATGCCTTGCATTAATTCCCCCCTACTTTAATTTGCCCAAACCTGCATTCCATACGCCCATTCAGGGTATTTTCAACCCGGGCCAGCCCTGCATTCACCCACTCTTCCTTTAATCTCGGGCAGGCTTTGCAAAGTTTGCATCACCCCCCCTCCCCCACCACGCCCCCCCTCCTTCATTTTGCCCGATTTTCCATCACTGCAGCTTATTGTCCACAGGTGGTTGCTCTTCCCAGCAGTGCTCCACCACACTCGACAACCGAAACTTGTCAAAACCCCCAATGCATTCACCCTCCCTTGTTTGTAATTCCACCACTTCCTCCTACACCCAGCCCTCTGTTAAAGTAAGAACTGAATGATTGACTAGAAGTGGAAACCTAGAACAAATACTAGTTGGTTGTACTCACTAGAAGCATACCTCAGTCTAGCCTAAAACTTCTACATAGCTAATATGTATGAGTTGACACACCCCCTAGGCTAGACAAGGGGTGAAGCTAAGCAAGAAGCAAACAGCTCAGGGTGGCACTACTAGTCCAACCACTGAGGCAGGGGTCTGGAGACCAGTCAGCAAGAATACAAACAAAACTAAAGCAAGCCAGGGCGGCACAACTAGTCCAGCCACTGGAGGTAAAGCCACAAGGCCAGTCTGATAGGCATATATAATAGCGAGTACACAATCAGAATCCTAACAGGTGAGTAGCTACAGGAACAAGACCAAGCTGTACACAGTGCCGCTGATGATCTTTATGCGCAAGCGCCTTAGTAAAGATATCAGCTGTGTTGGCACCTGAGGCCAAGTGAACTACGTGGGCCTGGCAGCGCTGCTGTAGCTCGCGCAGGAGGAAGTACTGCAGCTGGATATGCTTCGCTCTGCCCTCAAGCCGAGGCTCCTGACACAGGAGTATCATGGCCCTGTTGTCAGCGTACAGGACCGGGGCAGAGCTAGGCCGCTCACCTAAGTCCGTGAATAAGAAGGTCAGCCAGCGGAGCTCCTGTGCCGCCATGGCACCAGCGTAGATCTCAGCCTCACAGCTAGACTGAGCCACAAAAGACGAGCGAGTGGATCTCCAAGAGATAGAACCCGAACCAAGGCTAAAACAGTAGCCATGCGACGACCTGAGCGTCTCAGAGTCGTCTGCCCAAGAAGCGTCTGTGTGCCCAGTAAGGACCACTGGCCTGCGTACTCCTAGCACTAACCCCATGCCCGATGTACTAGCAAGATAACGCAAAACCCTCTTAGCGGCAGACCCGTGCTGAGGTTGGTGTCTGCCTGTAGCCACAAAGCAAGCCAGGATGCTGAGAGGGTATTCGAGATCTGGGCGAGTGCAAGTCATCACGTACATGAGGCAACCCACCAGCTTTGCGTAGGGGCCACTGGGCTCTACTGGCTCCTCAGGAACGGGAGCGGAGAGCCCATGGTCTACAGGTAGAGGTGTGGGCTGTGCGGAGGAGAACTGAAGACCGAACCTCTGAAGGACTCGACGCACCAGGTGTGACTGTGTCAGAGTGATGGTGCATGCTGCTCTGTCCCTAGAGATCTGCAGGCCAAGATAGCGACGCAGCTCTCCAAGGTCAGTGCAGGTGTGTCTCTTCAGAAGCTCTGCCTTCACAGAGGCCAGTGTGTCCCTGTCAGCAGTAGCGAAGACCAGATCGTCTACATAGACAAGGATGTAGAACGGAGTCTGGCCGGAACGCCCAAACAGTGAGGAGTCAGCAGAGGACGGAAAGACTTGCAAATCTGCTCACGTGGCCCGCAGCGTGTCGTGCCACTCGCGAGGAGCCTGACGGAGGCCGTAGACCGGGCGCCTGAGAAGCCACTGGGTCCAGGGGGGAAGGTACCAGTGAAGCCCTGTGGTCGGCGCAGGTAGACCTGCTCGTGTAGGCTGCCCTGAAGAAAGGCAGTAGAGAAGTCGAGGGAGTGAAGCTCGTAGTCGCGCTGTGCTGCTACGTGTAACAGCGCCCGAAGAGTGGTCATCTTCGGGGTCGGGGCGAAGGTTTGGAAGAAGTCAACCCCCTCTCGCTGATTGAAACCTCTGGCCACGTAGCGCGCCTTGAAGACAGGCGGCTCTACAGGGGGGCGCTTCACCTTGAAGAGCCACCGACCATCGACTACGTTCACCCCAGGCGGGGGAACTGCGTCGACGTAAGTGCCGGTGGACCTCCAAGATGCCATCTCCTGCTCCATGATAGCTATCCACTGAGAGGCCCAAGGTCCCGAGGTGGCCTCAGCGTAGGTGCGAGGGGTCGGGATGTCGAAGGCGTATGGGTCACCCTCAGGGACTAACAGCATGGAGCAGAGATGGGGAGCAGCCTCGGAAAGGAAAGCAAGCTCGTACTGCCTGTCCTCTAGTACGTCACTGCCAAGGGCAGGAGCACCCCCGACGGACGGAGGACGGGCATGTTGTGTGATGTCATCATATGCTATCACATTCTGTCTGCCTCCCATCCCATGTTTTCAACTTGCATGTGTGGTTTGAATGTGCAAGCATTTGTGTGGTGTGTGTTCTGGAGTTTGGGAATGTGTTATGTGTTATTTTGTTTGAGCAGGTATTTGTGATGATAGATCTTGAGAAGATCTTTCCGACGCAACAAGAATCTCTTCAATTGGAGCAACAACGCGAAAGCTATGAAGATTCAAAGTTCATGAGCTTGCGTTACAATTGCGGCGGTTACTAAGTGAAGTTGTGGGGTGACTTTATATGGAGTTGGGACCTTTGGGGTTGGGGAAACTTGTCACTCTACTGTAACAGCTGCAAATAGGTTGGGAACAACCAAGCTAGGTTGGCAAGGGTGGCCAACTTGGATGGATTGGTTGGGAAGGGACAAAGGTCAAAGTTGAGGTTCCTATAGGGAGGGAATCTTTGTGCTTATGGGGTTTCCTTGGTTGGGGACTCTCTTGGGACCTTCCCTCTCATCCCTCTCTTCCTATCCCAACCTTTCTCTTGCTCCTTCTAATTCCTTGTGAGATTCTTGAACTTTGATTGAACCTTTTGAGATTGAGTTAAGTTCTCCTCCTACAGCTTACCCCCTAATGCGTCGAAAGCCATAGCGTCGCGAATACTTCATCAATCAACGTGATTCAGATTGGGAACGGTAGCTGAGATTAAGAGCTACAACATATCCAAGTTTCGCGACATTCCAACGGCTAGTTTTTCGTCGACGTTGTTTCTTGTGAAGACGACTTTTCTGTCCAGAATTTCGGATTTATATTTTGAGTAATTCTAGTTCCTAAGTTCACCTAGACTCCGTCCTTAATCCTAACAAGTGGTATCAGAGCGATATTAAGGACATTGAGAGGAGTCTACAGAAGTGTGAAGACCCTTCTAGACCCACCATGGCCTGTGGGTGTGCCTAAGTTGTGTTCTAAAGGTTGGATGTGTCTTCCGCTAAGGGGAAACTCTGCCGAAATTTCGTGGACGCCGACACTTGTGAAAAATATCAAGGGAGCTGTGTGTGGACAGCAAAGGGGAGCTGAAATTCGTCATTTCTCAAGGAGAAGATGAATGAGAGAGGAGGAGATGCTAATGGAAGAGGAGCTGTAGCTGAGAAGACAAGTGAGCCGCCGCCATCAAAAGTTGAAGCTTTGGATGGCTCCAACTATGAGGAATGGAGCGGGCGGATGAGGAGTGCCTTCAAACGCTACAAGCTCCTGAAGATTGCTGTTGGGGAAGAGAAGATGCCGGAAGAAGGCGAAGCACGGGAACGGTGGATTGAGAAAAGCGCGGTGCTTTTCGACCTCATCCTTCAATCGGTCAACAAGGAGATGTTCGAGCACATCAAGGATCTTGTGGAAGCGGATGATTCGGGTCCAAGGGCGTGGAAACTACTACGTGATGTGATTCAGCCCAACACTCTCCCAATGGTGATCGTGCTCGAGAAGGAACTTGCTGCCATCTCCATGCGACCAGGGGACGATGTGAAGCCGGTCCTTGACAAGATCAAGGACACCTATGCAAGGATGGCAGCAGCGGGCAGTAGTGTATCTCAGCTGCAGCAGTGCACCAAGATCATCTCGGTGTTGGACAACTCTTGGGACAACCTCATCCCCACCCTCAACTCTCAGCAAGATCAATGGACACCTGAGTGGCTAAGGCAGCAGATTCTGCAGGAGGACTTCCGCAGACGCCATGTGGGAGGCGGTGCTGCCACTAAGACTGCTGAGGGGTATGGAGCTGCAGGGCGCGGCAAAGGAAGAGGGGGTTGGAGAGGCCGAGGCCGTGGGAGAAGCTTTGGCAGGGGTAGAGGCCGAGGTGACTATAATGAGGGGCATGGAAGCTCCAGTGGCAGGGGGAGTACCAGAATGGAGGGCACCTGCTGGTACTGCAAGAAGATAGGGCATCCTTGGTTCAAGTGCTTCAGCAGGCCGGAGGGATGGGCACCTCCAGGCATGAAGCCGCCCAGTGGTGAACGCGCACAAGGTGGCGCTGTGCAAGGCTCAGGTGCACAAGGTGAAGGTGCACAAGGTAATGCCTATCCTGGTTTGTTTCTTATGGTTGAGGATGTGCATGGGCATGAGGGTGATGTGGGATCTGTGGGAAAGGTTGTGATGCACCCTCTCACGCACTGGGTGATTGATTCAGGTTGCACCAGTCACATGACCCCACGGGCAGATTTGCTTGATGAGGTAAAACCCCCTGGGAAGATCAAGTATGTGGCAGCAGCGTCAGGTGCTTTGCTCCCTGTCATTGGTGTTGGAAATGCCAAGGTTAAGGGAGCTAATGGGGAGCTTGTGGGGCTTGGGAATGTTCTGCTGGTTGAAGGCTTGTCTGCTAACCTTCTCTCTGTGCGACGACTGCAGAAGAGCAAGGCCGAAGTGACCTTTGGACCAACCAGCTGCCGTGCTAAGCTTGGGAAGAAGGTGCTGTGGAGTCTGGAAGAGGAGACCAGCTGCATCAAGGACCTGTGGCAGCTGCCCATCATCCCATGGAATGGGAAGACTCCAACAGCAGCAACGGCAGCAACGGCAAAGGCAACAGCAGGAGGAGATGCAACTGCACCAACTGATGGGGTCCTGGAAGCAGTCAAGAAAGTGCAGCAGCAGCAGACACATGGCGAGGTGCTTGCTGGTGTGGATGCGAGTGCGGCATGGGCTAAGGCTTCATCAAGGAGTGGAGAGGCCGATTGGGAGACATGGCATGAGAGGCTGTGTCATGTGAACTTCCCTATGCTGCAGAAGTTGGTGAAGGATGGGAGCCTGAAGGGCTTGGAGGTGAAAGGGGGAGTGAAGGAGATTGGGAGCTGCCCTACATGCTTGGAGACCAAGTTCTCCAAGTTCCCCTTCAACAGCACTACAGGACCAGCCAAGACCCCACTTGCACTTGTGCACATGGATGTGGTGGGGCCCACAAGAGCCCCTTCCCTCTCAGGTAGCCGCTATTTCTTGACAATTGTGGATGACCACACTCGGGCAGTGTGGGTTTACCCTTTGAAGAGCAAGGGGGAGGTGGCAGCGGCTGTCCTTAAGGAGTGGATGCCGAGAGCTCAGAGGGAATGCGGACACAAGGTGAAGGTGATCCGTAGTGACAATGGTGGGGAGTTCATTGGAGCTGATTTTGAGGGGGAGTTGAAGAGGAAGGGGATCCAGCATCAACTGACAGTGCCCTACAACCCGCAGCAGAATGGCGTGGCTGAGAGGTTCAACAGGACCCTGCAGGAGGGGGCACGCACTCTCCTTGGGCGTGCAGGGCTACCTGATCCGTTTTGGGTGTCTGCACTGAGGCAGGTCGCCCTTGTGAAGAATAGAGTGCTGGCTACAGTTGGGGATAAGGAGTGGATCCCATATACCAAGTGGTATGGGAGTGCTCCAGCTGTGAATATGCTGAGGGCATTTGGGTGCATGGTAGTGTTTCATGTGCCTAAGGAGAAAAGAGGGAAGTTGGAGGCTTCTGGAAGATGGGGTGTGCACTTGGGGATTGCAAAGGATCACAAGGGATGGCTTCTATGGGACTTGACCATCCAGAAGCTGACAGTGTCAAGGGATGTGAAGTTTCTTGAGTCCCTGTACTATAAGGAATGGAAGCAGCAGCAACAGAAGCTTCCATCTACACCACTCATTGTGGAGGCAGATGAGTTGCAGCAGCCTTCAAGGCAGGTGGAGGTTGCAGTGTCTGAGGAGGAGATATCTGGGGTGACTGAAGAAGGGGGAGCAGCTGAAGTGGAGCAGCAACAGCAACATGAGTCTCCACCTCGAGTTCCACAGCCGCCTGAGCGACCTAGGAGGGATGTGCGCCCTCCTGTGAGGCTGACCTATGGGGGAAGAGGCAAGCCAAATGTGGTGCAGGCTGGGAGTGTGGTTGAGCAGATTGAGGAAGATGAGATCGCTCACTGCTACTGGGCACCAATCCCTGAGCCCAAGACTCGAGAGGAGGCCTTGAATGGACCAAATGGGGAGAAGTGGAAGGCGAGTGAGGATGAGGAGTTCGGGTCCCTGATTGAAAACGAGACATGGGACCTGTGTGACTTGCCTCCTGGGAAGAAGGCAATCACTTCCAAGATGATCTACAGGCACAAGTATGGACCTGAAGGGGAGCTGACCCGCTACAAGTCTAGGCTTGTGGCAAGGGGGTTTCAGCAGACAAAAGGGAAGGACTATGATGAGGTGTTTGCTCCTGTGGGGAAAGGAACAACACTGAGGGTGCTGTTGGCGATAGCTGCACTCCTGGGATGGAAGATACGGCAGATGGACATTGTGACTGCCTTTCTGAATGGGATCATTCTGGAGGAGGTGTACATGAAGCAGCCAGAGGGGCTGGATGATGGGAGCGGCAGGGTCTGCAGGCTGAAGAAGGCCATCTATGGCCTTAAGCAGGCGCCTCGTGCATGGTATCACAAGTTGGAGGAGGCGCTGTTGGCTGGGGGTTTCAAGAAGAGTGAGTGTGACCCCAGCCTGTTCCTGCTGCAGGAGAAGGATGAAATCCTCATGCTCTTGGTGTACGTGGATGATATCCTTCTCTTTTCTGCATCAACTGCTTTGCTGGACAGCGCAGAGCAGATGCTAGAGATGCAGTTCAAGTGTTCCAAGATGGGTGAGGTGAAGTACTACTTGGGGATGCATGTGGAGAGAGATGTGGAGAAGGGTGTGCTGAGGTTGCACCAGAGGAAGTACTGTGAGGGGCTGGCTGAGAAGTATGGGCTGCAAGATGGGGGAAAGCCAGCAACACCACTACCTTCAGGGTTTACTGTGGAGCCATGTGCTGATGAGGAGGTAGTGGGTGAGAGTGACAGGAAGCTGTTTCATTCGATGGTTGGGTCGCTGAATTATGCTGCAAATCATACACGGCCTGACATTGCATTTTCTACATCACGGTTGGCTAGTGTGGTCTCACGCCCTAGTCATGAGCAGCTGGAAGCGGCCAAGAGGTTGGTCCGCTATGTGAGTGCTACGGCATCAGTGGGATTGGAGTACAGTGGAGTGAGGCAGCGGTTGCAGAGAGGTGCTGCAGATGTGAAGAGTGGAGAGATGCTCTTGAGTTGCTATACTGACGCTAGCTTCAACTCAGTGAAAGCGGATGGCACCAGCATTGGGGGTTATGTGTGCTTGCTAGGAGGTGGTGCTGTGAGCTGGCGCAGCAAGAAGCAGAATGAGGTGGGATTGTCCTCATGTGAGACTGAGTACATGGCCTTACACCATGGGGCCAAGGAAGTAGTGTGGCTAAGGCGTTTGTTGGAGGAGTTGGGAGTTGGTCAGGAGGAGCCGACAGTTGTGTTTTGTGACAATGAGTCCGCTGTGAAGCTCGCCAAGAATGCTTGTCTGCATGGGCTGACAAAACACATAAGGCCTAAGTGGCATTGGGTGAGGAGACTCCTTGATAAGGAGGTGCGGCTGGAGATAGTGAAGACCCATCAGCAGGCAGCAGATATTTTCACCAAGCGTCTGGCGGAGGCGGATCATTGGAAGGGCATGAAGCTTGCTGGGATGAGTGTGCATTGAGTATGCATGCTTGAGATGTGGTATGGTGGATGATGGTTGGCAGCCAGAGGGGGAGATTGTTGTGTGATGTCATCATATGCTATCACATTCTGTCTGCCTCCCATCCCATGTTTTCAACTTGCATGTGTGGTTTGAATGTGCAAGCATTTGTGTGGTGTGTGTTCTGGAGTTTGGGAATGTGTTATGTGTTATTTTGTTTGAGCAGGTATTTGTGATGATAGATCTTGAGAAGATCTTTCCGACGCAACAAGAATCTCTTCAATTGGAGCAACAACGCGAAAGCTATGAAGATTCAAAGTTCATGAGCTTGCGTTACAATTGCGGCGGTTACTAAGTGAAGTTGTGGGGTGACTTTATATGGAGTTGGGACCTTTGGGGTTGGGGAAACTTGTCACTCTACTGTAACAGCTGCAAATAGGTTGGGAACAACCAAGCTAGGTTGGCAAGGGTGGCCAACTTGGATGGATTGGTTGGGAAGGGACAAAGGTCAAAGTTGAGGTTCCTATAGGGAGGGAATCTTTGTGCTTATGGGGTTTCCTTGGTTGGGGACTCTCTTGGGACCTTCCCTCTCATCCCTCTCTTCCTATCCCAACCTTTCTCTTGCTCCTTCTAATTCCTTGTGAGATTCTTGAACTTTGATTGAACCTTTTGAGATTGAGTTAAGTTCTCCTCCTACAGCTTACCCCCTAATGCGTCGAAAGCCATAGCGTCGCGAATACTTCATCAATCAACGTGATTCAAATTGGGAACGGTAGCTGAGATTAAGAGCTACAACATATCCAAGTTTCGCGACATTCCAACGGCTAGTTTTTCGTCGACGTTGTTTCTTGTGAAGACGACTTTTCTGTCCAGAATTTCGGATTTATATTTTGAGTAATTCTAGTTCCTAAGTTCACCTAGACTCCGTCCTTAATCCTAACAGGGCAGGGTCAGAGACCAGAGCGGTAGCGTAGTCAAGGCGAGGGGTAGAGGCGAAGTCAGTGACAGCAGCGAGAAGCGCGTCAAGGCGCGAGATAGGAACAACAGGGTTGGTAACAAGAGAGGCAAGGACCCGAGGGACAAGGGGACGAGCGGCATGGAGGTAGTCAGAGAACGGAGGAGGTGCAACAGCAAGGGACGAGGGAGGAGGGGACGGGAGGAGGGGAGGACGAGATGAGCGAGAACGGAGCAACATAGGGTGGGTGGGCAGGACAGGAGAGACGGGGCGAGCACGGGAGGGACGGCAAGCCCAAACGTGAGATGGAGGTGTAGGGTCTTGGGACAGGGGAGGGGACACAGAAGGGGAACGAGGAGGAAGACGGGCCGGAGATGAGTCCAGCGGCGGGAACACAGGACCGTAGACAGGAAGGTCAGCAGGCGGTGGGGGAGACACCGGCGTGTGGTCCGGGGAGGGAAGGTTGAGCAGGCGGAGAGCGGAGACCGGCGGCGACGGCTGCTGCGACTGCTGCAACAGCTGGGCTGGAACCCTCAGACCGGCAGAGGTAGGACGACCGTCGGCGGAACCCTCAACAGCAACACCCCCAAAACCAACACCCCCAGAGAAAGAACCCCCTCCAACTCCAGCGGCACCCCCGGGAGCCGCAGGACAAACACCCTCCTCAACGCCAGCACCCCCAGAGGCCAACGGCGGCAGCGGCGGCGGCGGCGACGGCGGCTGCGGCGGCCGCGGCGGTGGCGGTGACTGCGACTGCAACGGCGGCGGCGACGGCGACTGCAGCAGGGAAGGTGGAGACACCCGGGAAGGTGGACGTGGCAGGGACGGACCGGGGGGACCACAAGAGTTAGCAGACTCCTCAACGGGGACAACCGACGGGAGGGGAGTGACATGAGAGTCACCAGACAGGGCAGGACGAGGCGGGAGAGGAGCAGGGGCTACTGGGGGAGAGGGAGCCAGGAACAGGGGCGGGGCAACCGGGAGACCTCGGTGAGGGAAGCGGCGGTAGAAGGAGATAGACTCGTCAAAGGTGACGTCACGAGAGTGGAGGAAGCGTTGAGACGACGGGTGGTAGAAAAGCCAGTTAGACGAGTCCAGGGGGAAACCAAGGAAGACACAGGGGACAGTGCGGGCAGTGCCAGAGGCACGAACGTGAGCAAGGCAGCCCCAGACGTGGAACGCAGGCGCGTCACCCGGGGACCCAGTCCAAAGGAGGGTCGGCGAAACCTGCGGCCGCTGGGAGCATGGCCACAAGTTAAGCTGGTGACCAGCGTAGCGAACAGCGAACGGCCACAGAAAATAGGGGGCATCGGCATGAATCATGGAGGTATGGGCGACCTCCATGACCAAGCCAATGCGGCGCTCAGCAACCCCATTCTGCTGTGGCGAGTCCGGCAAGGTGTACGACTGGGTGATGCCCTCCACACGACAGAACTGTCCAAGCCGACCAGAGGCGAACTCGCCGCCACGGTCAGAATGGAGACACAACACGGGGAGACCGCGGTGGAGACGCACAGCCACAACCCACGGGAGAAGAACGTCGGGCACATCGGCCTTCCGCTCCAGGAGAAACACCGTGGTGTAGCGCGTGTAGTCGTCGACGAGCGCAAGGAAGTAGCGCTCACCGCGCGGTCCGGGGACGAGTGCAGGGCCCCAAACGTCCGGGTGCAGGGTCTGAAGGGGGGTAGTAGCAGGGCGCAGCGACGAGGAGTGAGGAGCACGGCGGAGCCGGCCCTCGACGCAAGGCGTGCACAGTGGCGCAGTCGAGGGAGGAAGGGCAGGGAGCGACGCGGGGAGACCTAAGACAAGACCGTGCTGGGACATGTGATGCAGACGCGGGAGAGCAGGGTGACCTAAGCGGTGGTGCCAGAGAAGGGACGGGTGAGTGAGGGACCGACACGAGCAAGCTGCAGCAACCTGGGAGGACGCACCAACCGGGGGGGAAGCGGTGTCAAGGGTAAACAGACCAGACACCGGGTCCCGGGGGAACGTCGCAAAGGGGGAACCTGATACAGCCTCAGAACAGACAGCGAACCGCTCGTGCCTGGGGAACATGGTGGTGACGCCGAGGTCCTGGAGACAGCCGACACCAACCAGGTTCCTCGAGAACGAGGGAACGTGGAGGCCTGTAAGGGAGCCTGAGGGAACTGCTGGACAGGGAAGGGACGTAGAACTGCGAGCGACGACAGGACCTGCAGAGGGGTCAGCGAGAGAGACAACGGCAGGTGCAGCAAGCGGTGTGAGCGTAGAACGGTCGCGGAAGAAGCATGCAGAAGCACCGGAGTCGAGAGTGAAGGACAGCGAAGCAGTGGCGGAGGCCGGGGACGGAGCAGCGACTAGACTAGGCAAGCTAGGCAGTCCTACGCCTGACGCAGCAGGGGAGGCTAGGCTACACAATGGTGCAACACCTAAACTAGAGTACACAGGGTAATAAGATCCACCAATACTAGAAGCGTCAGAATACAAAGCATGCAAAGCAGCACCGATCTGATCCAGGTCTAACTCAAAGATCGGGACGCCCTAGCGGAGGAGGCTGTGCCAGTCGGGGAGGTCCGAGGCCGGGCCAAAGCGACGACGAAAGAGATCGTCGAGGCGGCGGAAACAGCGGGCGGTCGGGTGCGGGCGGCGGCACAGAGTGCTGCGAAGAGGCCCAGTCTGAAGCTGGTACTGGCAGGTGACAGCACCGGAGCCGCCGGTAGACGCCAAGCTGCGCGGGCCACCACCACGGCCACTACCTCCGGAGGTGCCGGGCCATCCAGGCGGGAGACGGGCCCACGGCCGCGGCGACTGCTGCTGGGACGGCGGCTGCTGCTGGGGTGGCAGCTGCGGCTGGGGCTGCTCCTGCTGCGGCTGGGGCTGCTGCTCCTGCCCACCAGTGGTAGTCCCCGCAGGCGGACTACCGTCACCACCACCACCACCACCACCACATGCGCCACCACCCCTACCTCCATGGCGACCATGGCCACCGCGGCGTGAGCGGTGCTGTGGGTGGACCGTAGCAGCCATCTCGGTGAGAGGGGTCGCCGTGGCGACCGCAGCCGAAACGTCAGTGAACGTGCACTGGGAGGGGGCACAACCGTGAAAGATAGAGACTGCCGGCGCACCGCTCGACTGAGCGATAGTGCGCTGACGAGTCTCGATCTCGGTGAGGGTGTCGACAAAGGTGGTGAGGGTGAGTTCACCCGGGTGCTGGCTAAGGAAGTGATCGCTAGCACTAGCGAGGCGGTCTGGCAGGCGCATGGCGATAAAATAGAGCGTCATGCAGAAAGGGGGGGGGAGCGCAGTGAGTTGGGCAGCAGTGATGGCAGTGCGATAGCGGGTCTCTAGTGGCAAAGTCTGCGACGGTAGGGAAGGCTGCGAGGTCTGGGAACAGCATCGGGAAGAGCAAGCGGCCAGCAGAAGTAGACGCGGGTGTGGAATAGCGAGCAATAACGGCGTCTAAGTAAGCTTTGGCCGTCTCAACAGTAGCAAAAGGCGAGCGCTCAGACACAGGGAGGGCGTGGCTAATAGCAACCTCAACTACTGCATCGCGGGAGTCCCAGACCAGACAGGCAAGCGCAGCAGTAGAGAAGGCCTCACGGTCATCAGAGGAGGGATCAGCAGGGAGGGGAGCAGGGGCATGGGGGCGGGGGAGCAAGCCATCAACATGGACAACCAAAGAGTGGCCATCCTGGCGCTGACCTGTAAGGTGGCGGCAGAGATCGGAGAGCCAGGCGGCGAAGTCAACCGCATGGCCCTCGGCGTCCAGTCGGGGCACGAAGTCAGCCATCCTGCAGGGTCAGCGGCACAGCTCCACAGGAACACAGCGACGCAGGGACACAGCGGCAGCACTCTCCAGCACGGCGGCCGCGAGGCGCCCCAGCACTGGCGAGCAGAGTAGACGGAGCCCGAGGTGGCACAGCAGGACGAGCAGGCACCAAGATGGGCCAGGCGGGCAGTGGGAGAGGCCAGGCAGACGCGGCGGGGCCAGGCAGGCGCGGAGGGGCTAGGCAGGCGCAGCGGGGCCAGGCTGGCGCGGCGGGGCCAGGCAGGCGCGGCGGGGCCAGGGAGGCGCGGCGGGGCCAGGCAGGCGCGGCAAGGCCAGGCAGGCACGGAGGGGCCAGGCTGGCGCGGCGGGGCCAGGCAGGCGCGGTAGGGCCAGGCTGGCGCGGCGGGGCCAGGCAGGCGCGGCGGGGCCAAGCAGGCGCGGCGAGGCCAGGCAGGTGCGGCGGGGCTAGGCAGGCGTGGCCGGGCCAGATAAATTCTTCTTGAGTTCATGGGGGCTGGCTGCACACACCTGCGACGCGATGGACACTTCACACTCGACAAAATAGAAATAACACATGTGACACGCAAACGACGACTTGACATGCGAGTTGTAAAAACTCGCTAATGTCTTGACCGACACAAACCACATTGTGATACACCATTCAAACACACACACAAGCACTAGATAGCAATGACATAGACTCACAATTCATTCCATGCCATGCATGCACACACACAAACAAGGGCGACAAGCCGAGTGCAAGCCATAGGGTTGCACCAACAAACTCCCCCTTGGATTGTTGGCCTTAGAATCAGCTCCCCTTAGTTCAGAGCCATCCCATCAAGCTTGCAATACTTCCAATGCTGCTGCTCAACCAGCCTCTTGAGTTCTTGGTCTTGATTCTTGGTCTTGAGCTCTTGGTCTTGATTCTGCAAGATAAATTCTTCTTGAGTTAATGAGGACTTGCTGCACACACATGCGACACGATGGACACTTCAGACTCGACAAAATAGAAAGGCTCATGCGACACGCAAACGATGACTTGACATGCGAGTTGTGAAAACTCGCTAATGTCTTGACCGACACACACCACATTGTGATATACCATTCAAACATACATACAAGCACTAGATAGCAATGACATAGACTCACAATTCATTCCATGCCATCCATGCAAACACACAAACAAGGACGACAAGCCGAGTGCAAGCCATAGGGTTGCACCAACAAACTCCCCCTCGGATTGTTGGCTTTAGAATCTGCTCCCCTTAGTTCAGAGCCATTCCAGCAAGCTTGCAATACTTCCAATGCTGCTGCTCAACAGGCCTCTTGGTCATCATATCAGCTGGCTGTGCCGTTGTCTTCACCTAGTGCAACTCCACTTCACCCGCGGTTACCATGCTCCTCACCCAATGCCACTTCACCTTCATGTGCTTGGTAATGCCATGAAGAACCAGGTTCTTAGCCAATGCCATAGCACCCTGGCTATCACAATAGAGTGGGGTAGGTCCTTGCTGCTCCTCCCCCAATTCAGCTAGCAAACGCCGCTGCCACACAACCTCCCTTATGGCACGGAAGAGTGCCATATACTCGGACTCCACCGAGCTCAATGCTTGGTCCACTTGCTTCTTGCTCTCCCAAGCTGTTGGGCCTCCACCAACACAGCAGATGAAGCCTCCCACACTTGTCATGTCCTCTGGTTCTGATGCCCAAGATGCATCAGAGAAAGCGGTGAGAAAGAGCCTCCCGGTTTCGACTCCATCCGCACCCTTTTGACGCCTTTGTGCCGCCGCGGAGTATTGCAGTCCAACAGTTGCTGTTTGGCCAAGGTACTTGGCCACCCTCTCTCCAGTTGCTACCTGCTCTTCATTAGGGCATTGGAGAACCCTAGCCAGCTGCCCGGTAGCAAAGGCTGCATCCGGCCTTGTGTGAACGGCAGCATACATGAGGCTGCCCACCAAGGAGTGAAAACGCCGCCTCTCCTCTTCACCAACACTTTCCTCCGCGAGTCCTTTCACACACTTGAACCTTGAGGGAAGAGAAGTAGCCACATGACCTTCACTCTTCCCAAAGTTTGCAGCCAAGGCCTCCAAGTACTTCTTTTGATGCACTCGCATCCACCGCTTTTCCATATCTCGCTCAATGTGAAGCCCAAGGTAGTAGTTGACGTCACCAAGGGTCTTGCACTTGAACTTGTCTTGAAGCTTCAGCATCACATTGTTCACAAGGTCAGAGGAGGGTGAGAATATGAGGATGTCATCCACATAAGCCACCATGAAGCTCCTCTGCTCCCCCTCGCCAAGCATGAACAACGATTGATCGGCCGTTGAGGGAGTGAAGCCGATCGCCTCCAAGACTTCCCGCAGCTTGATGTACCATTGCCTAGGGGCTTGCTTGAGGCCATAGAGTGCTTTCTTCAGCTTCCACACTCTGCCACTCCCATCATTGTACCCCTCTGGCTGCTCCATGTAGGTCTCTTCCTCCAAAACGCCGTTGAGGAAGGCCGTTACTATATCCATTTGCTTCACCACCCATCCTTTGATGGCCGCCGTGGCGAAGAGGGTTCGAAGGGTTGTACCCTTCACCACAGAGGCATACAATTCATTGTAGTCCTTCTTCTCTTGCTGCTGATACCCCTTGGCTACAAGTCTGCTCTTGTAGCGCTCGATGTTGCCGTCGGCGTCGGTCTTGCGCTTGAAGAGCCACTTGGAAGAGATCGCCTTCCGCCCCGGAGGTAGGTTCACCAAGTCAAATGTGTCGTTCTCTATGATGCTCCCCATTTCTTCATCTGAGGCCTTCTTCCACTCCTTCCCATTGGGGCCCTCCCAAGCCTCCTTGGGATTTGTAGGCTCCCCCGGCATCTCTACCGGAGAGATGAAGGCAAAGGCACACTCCTCGCTTTCATCTTCCGCATCATCGCCTAGCATGAGAGCTGAACCGGTCAAGGTTGAGTTGGCTGGTCCTCCAAGCCGGTCATAGCTCTACCTATTAGGGGGCTGAGTCCTCCTTCTCCCCCTTCCTTCCTCCTCTACTGCAGGGACTTGAATGCTCTCATGGCGTTGCTGCAAATCTGGTCGGTTCCCGCGAGCACTTGTAGCACGAGGCGGAAGTGACGGTGCACGCTCATCATCTTGCTGCACCTCCTCCTCCTCCTCATCTCCATTCATTTGAGGAGATTGCCTCGTGATTGTGCTGCTGCTACTCAGCTCCAAGGGCAGCTCCACATTCTCCAAGCCGGTACTCTTCACCTCTCCAAGCCACACACCAATCTTCGCTTGATTCTCCGCCTTCCACTCCTTGTACGGTAAGTTCTCCATGAACTTGCAATCTCTGCTCACCAAGAACTTCTTGGTAAATGGGTCCCAAAGAAGCCATCCCTTGCTGTTTTGAGCCATGCCCAGGTGCACGGCCTATGTTGCCTTGGCATCAAGCTTGTTGTGCCGAAGTTTCTTAGGCACAAGTGCCATGCACATGCACCCGAACACCCGAAGCATATCCACCTTCGGCTTCCTTCCAATCCACTCCACATAGGGCACCCATTTGTCTTCTCCCACGTGATTCAAGGCTCTGTTCTTGGCCACACAAGCATGCCGCACCACATCCGGCAAAAAATAATTGGGAAGACCGGCTTCAATGAGAAGTCCCCGAGCCGTCTCCGTGAGTGTCCGATTCGCACGCTCGGCGATGCCGTTCATTGCAGGAGAGTAGGGCATGGTGAGAGAGTGCCTTATGCCCTGCTTCTTCAGCCAAGTTGAGAAGTCCTTGCTCAGGAACTCTCCCCCACGGTCAGTGCGAATCGCCTTCACAAGCCGGTCTTGTTGCCGCTCCACCATCGGCAACCAATCGGTCTTCACCGTTTCAGCTACGTCACTCTTCTTGGGAAGCACATACACCCAAGTCATGCGAGTGTAGACGTCCACAATGGTGAGGAAGTACTCAGCTCCAGCAGCTCCAAGCTTCAAGGGGCCCACCACATCCATCACCACCTCATCAAGTGGTGCCTTCGCCGTTGTCTCCGAGCTATGGAACGGGTAGCAGGTGAACTTGGCTTGCATGCATGTTGGACAGCCAAGCACCTCATTGGGCTCCCCCTTGACCCGTATCCCACTGACCATCTCTTGCCTAACTATCTGCTGCAAAATGGGCAATGCCACATGCCCCATTCGCCGATGCAAGGTCAGCCAATCACACTCTCCCGTAGCGGAAGTCGGGTTGGAGAAAGCGGCACTCGCAATCGTGCCCCACAAGCTCTCTCCTTTCTCCTTCGCCGCTGCTGCTTTGTTGATCTTAGGCTTCTCCTCCTCATTTCCACCACCTTTGGCTGCTGCACCACTCTCCTTGGTTTAACACGCCTTGCTGGTCCCTCCAAGATCGCACTCCTTCGAGTCACTCTTGGTGTCACTTTGTTTTCCGTGATCACCGCCACCAACCGCTTCACTCTTGGTGCTGACGCTTGCTGCCACTTGCCTCTCCTTAGGCATGGGGACCACTGGGATTTGCCACATCTCATTGTAGATGTCCCTGTCTTCATGAAGGTCCCAAAGCTTCCGCTCACCAAGCCTCGCGGTATAAGTTTTCGAACCCTTGGAAGATGTGTCCATGCCGGCCTTTTGCAAACGCCGAACGGAAATCAGGTTGGCTGCTAGGTTGGGCACCAAAAGCACGTTCTTGAGGCCCACCATCTTCCCATCAGCACCCTTGAACATGGCCTTGCCCATGCCTTTCACCTCTGCTCGCTGCCCCAAAGCCGATGTAACATGCTTGACCGGCGACGGTTCGAGTTCGGTGAGCAAGTCCGCACGAGGTGTCATGCTATAAGTGGCGCCGCTATCGATCACCCAAAAGTCCAGAGAGTGAAGGTGGACCTTTCCCACTGTAGCTGGCTCCTCAAAGCTATCCACACCTTCTGCTGCAGCTGCCGCTTGCGTGGAGACAAAGAAGAATTGGCCCGGGTATCGATCTTCACTCGAGTCCTTGTCGTAGTCTCCACCTTTCATGCTTGCAGCTTCGCCTCCACGGCCACCACGGCCTCCACGACCTCTGCCTCTTCCACCCCTTGCTCCTCTGCCCTCTTGGCCTTGAGAAGGGGTCCATCCATCAGGCAATCTGAAGCAATCTCTCGACATGTGGCCGGTCTTGTGACAAAAGTGGCATTCGCCATCAAATCGACCGCGCCCACGCCCGTAGCCATTGTTGTTGTTGCTGCCATATCCTCCATTACCACGGCCTCCACTGAAGTTACTGCTGCCAAATCTGCCTCCTCGCCCTCTGCCCCTTCCACGGCCGTGCCCACGGCCCATGCTTGCAACTCCGGCACCATCGGGACCCGCCAATTCGCGACGGCGGAAATCTTCTTGTAAGATTTCCCGCTTCACATCTTCGAGTGAGAGACGGGGCAGATCTCGATTTAGGTTGATGATGAGTGAGGACCATGAGTCCGGAAGTAAGGCCAGCAGCTTGGTCTTCTTTTGAAGGTCACTGTAGTTCAGGTCAGCTCCTTCGAGCCGTGTCAACAAGTCGAAGAATTTCTGCACTCCTTCCTCCACCGGTTCGCCTTCGTCAATTCGAAGTGCCGCCATTTGCCGCTCCAAAACCACAGCCACCGCCGCTGTTGCAGGAGCGTGTACACCCTTGAGAGCAGCCCATGCCTTTGGTCCCTTTGCTGGTTCACGCTGAAAAGGCTTGATGTGACGGATTTGGCTGCTCCCCAACGCTTGCCCAAGTAGAAGGTAGCCTTGTGCGCTCTTCCGCACCCACGTGCTCTTCTCCGGGTCGTTCTCGGGGCGCTTCTCCGTTCCTTCCATCACCTCCAGCAGATCATAGTGGTCAAAGATGTTCTCCATCTTGAAGGACCACTCAGCAAAGTTGTCACCATTGAACTTGTCAAGGCCAAACACTCTAGGCTCATCCCTAGAGGGTCCAAGGCTAGGTTGCACCGGAGCAACGGGTGCATCTTGGTATTGACCTTGTCCTTGGGCGTCTTCTCTGCCTCCAGCACCTCTGCCACCCCCTTCCTCAGGCCTAGGCATGGTCGAGACAGCTCCAAGGGGCTCTGATACCACTTGTTATAGTCACAATAGGCTCAGATGTGCCTATAATGAGAGATAGAGAGCACAGTCGGATTTCCGTCAGACAGCTTCAAATATTGATAACGATCTGCTCGCTGATTTAAACAGTGATCTGTAAATTGGATCTAGAGCGCGTTGTTGTCGTCTATCAGCAGCAAGTTGATTCATGAAATGCCATTTAGATTTGACAACGCTATGGCGGTTTGACTGGCAGGAGGTACAGGAGCCACTATAGTCTTAGAAGTACAAAAAACTTAGGAAGAAGAATTCGAGAGGGAGATGGTTCCCAGCCTCTACATACCCCAAGAGCTGAGGTCCTGATTGGTGGTACACCACCACAGAGTCCCCAACCACGAAGAGTCTCGAAACCAACCCTCCAAGGAGCTACACCAAGTGAAATGTAACACTACATGAAGTAGCGTTACTATTTTCACTATTTAATATTTATCCGCGTCCCTTGGGCTTGAAATCTTGAGCCCTTGGTCTTGGGTCTGCAAGATAAATTCTTCTTGAGTTGATGGGGGCTTGCTGCACACACCTGCAATGCGATGGACACTTCACACTCGACAAAATAGAAATAACACATGTGACACGCAAACGACAACTTGACATGCGAGTTGTAAAAACTCGCTAATGTCTTGACCGACACAAACCACATTGTGATACACCATTCAAACACACACACAAGCACTAGATAGCAATGACATAGACTCACAATTCATTCCATGCCATGCATGCACACACACAAACAAGGGCGACAAGCCGAGTGCAAGCCATAGGGTTGCACCAACAGGCGCGACGGGGCTAGGAGGCGCGACGGGGCCCAAGAGGGGGGCGACGGGGCTAGGAGGCGCGACGGGGCCCAGGAGGGGCGTGACAGGGCCCAGGAGGGGCGCAATGGGGCTAGGAGGCGCGACGGGGCCCAGGAGGGGCGCGACGGGGCTAGGAGGCGCGACGGGGCCCAGGAGGGGCACGACGGGGCCAGGAGGCACGACGGGGCCCAGGAGGGGCGCGACGGGGCTAAGAGGCGCGACGGGGCCCAGGAGGGGCGCGACGGGGCCCCAAGGTGGGGGGGGGGGGCGCGGCGGGGCCTAGCTAGGGTACGGGCGGAAGCGGTAGGTGGGGGATTCTAACCTACGCGTGATACCATGTTAAAGTAAGAACTGAATGATTGACTAGAAGTGGAAACCTAGAACAAATACTTGTTGGTTGTACTCACTAGAAGCATACCTCAGTCTAGCCTATAACTTCTACATAGCTAATATGTATAAGTTGACACCCTCACCCATATTTATACTCGGTCATCCCCTGCCACCCGCTCAGTACCTATTTTTGTCCTGCTCCATTTCCTCACTCTCCCATTCATGCCCCATGCTGCACATCACCCTGTTGACACGCGACACAAAGCAGGCAGAAAAGCACCAACACCCGGTGCTCACTGCAACCAGCACTGCTGTGACGCTGCCATATGTACTGGAGGGCAGGAAGGGCGAAAGCACGTGGCAGGCATTGTCAACTCAACATGACCCTGGCATGACCGAATTTCTAGCTGCGCTTGCTCTTCATGACATAGAAGTGGACACGATTCATGTAAGTAGGTGAAGAAGACACGGCTGCAAGAATGAAAAAAAAAAAAAAAAAAAAAAAAAAAAAACAGAACTAACATGCTGTCATATTGCTATGGACTAACAATGTTGTCACCCGATGCTACAAAACGCAGGTCCACAGGCAGTGGCTCTCCCTGCCAGCGACATGAACGAGGGCCATTATGCAAGGGCAACCACAACCTTCCATGGAGTCCCTGGTTCTCCTACGTCTCACTGGACAGCATGCTACATGGGTCACCAACGCTTGACACCCCGCCTGTCCAGTATGGCCAACTACTCATGCTATTTCACGTCCAGCGCCGCACCAGACGAGACGTCGAGAAGCTGCCATTTGCATACGTATGGCTGTTGGATGTTAGAGGCGAAGACAGAGAAACTTCATTTTTTGAGCTGGTAAACCGTCGACGGGCTGACACGTTCCGTGTGGTACACATAGACGTTATATTGAGGGCAGAACATGTGGTACCAATGTTTCAACGGACCACTTTGAGGTGGCTGAACAAATATGCTTGGTGATGCAGTGTTTACTATTACTTAAAGTTTTGGAGGAGTTTCAAACGTGGTTGCGTTTTTATCCTACATCCATGTATGCAAATTATATGGAAAACGAAATACGAGCTACACACCAGTATTTTCAGCCCTGAAGCAAAATACATATAATCGTCAAACACACCCAAAGCTCAAAACCGAAGAGACATAATCAAAGCCACCCAATCTGCTGGAGTTCCACCTTCCACGAAGCAATCACTTGAAACCCTGGAAGCTACAATGCTGTAATAACGAAACGAATGGCCAATCACATTCAACTCCACAGGTTCCTCGAACTTCCGACGAACTCGATGGCGTAGGATTCCCGAGTTGCCCGCGCAAGAAAGCAATCAGAGGGGAAGATTGACAAAGCAACTCTGTAGTACGCCACATAATCCCCACCACCTCGACCTCACAGATTTTGGGATGTACTAATCGCCTACAAGAGCTGCTAGGTTGCACTAGGTGCAACGGAAGAGCCTTCGATTGGAGGGCTATTTGCTGGGGGCCATTCGTTGGCCAATATTACAGTGGCACGGAGAGGAAGTGCTGGCATGCGGAACATAAAACGAGGGTTCGTTGGGTCGCCGAAAGTTTAGTGTGACGAATGACGTCATCATGCAACGGGTTTGGTATAGTTAGCGATTTCCAAACCTAGAACTCCCAAGTCGCGTGCCTCTTCCCGTTCCCCCCAAAAGCGCACAAATTTTGCCGCCCAGAGCTCAGGGGAAAACTTAGGTCGCATTCCAGGCTGTTACGAACAGATGACTTTCAAATAGATTCCACACTGGAAGGGTAGCTACCCTTGATTCAGAGAAGTCAAGGTGCTTTTCATCTTGAGTTAAAGCCCAGGTCCCACGTTACAAGCCGCGAAAAGAGAGCGCGGCTCGAGTTGGGGCGAGAGTTTTCTGATTGGCTGCGAGAGTGGCGAGAGCTCAAATTGTGAAAACTGGCTTGCGACTTTCGCGAACACAAATTTGAACTTCGCAAACCAAAACTCAAACGAGGCTGGGAAAGGAAAGCAGGGAATGAGCAAAGAACAACAGACGGTATGGCAGCACTACACAAACTAGGCAAACGCGTCACACCATCAACCAGTCGCACTGCGGCAAACACGCTGAACACAACCGAGAGCAACCGAAGACGACGGGCATTTCCGCAGACCAATACTTCGTGTAAAATATCGAGACTTCTGCTATCATAAATTTCCTCTTTTGCCAGCAACTCAGAGAAGACCCGATCGAAGGTCAAGCGGATTACGGATTTCCAAACTTTCACGGGCATTGTGCGCAAGTCTAATATCGGATGATTGCAAACCGGCAGCCCATGCGTTCCCCTAAGCTTACGGAGGGTAGTTAGGATAAAACGCAAAGTCGGCAAGCGATGGATCTGGAATAGAAGGAGAGGCATCGCTACTCGAGTTAGGGCATTATACCAGAGCGTGAGATAGAGTAACGAAAGCGACTGCGCAGGGGAATATCCGCGATGCATCCACGACCGACGGCGCAGTGCGAGAGAGAGGAGGGATGCAGAGCAAGAGAGAGAGAGAGAGAGAGAGAGAGAGAGAGAGAGAGAGAGAGAGAGAGAGAGAGAGAGAGAGAGAGAGAGAGAGAGAGAGAGAGAGAGTATAACGCCTCGCTACCCACTAGGTCAAAACGAGGTTACCCAGGGGCGTAGAGGAATGCGTTTTTACTTCTCTACGGTAATTACCGTCCGCAGACGTTACACTCGTCCGCCCCTGGTGCCAACGTCCTCGTTGGTTCAGGGAGTCGGCCCTCGCAAGGACCTCTCATTTTGCTGGTGTTCCAAGTCAGCGACTTTGTTGGTGGACAAGGCCAATGGACAGGATCGTTCGCTGGGTTCACGACTGGATACAACCGCAGCTGTATTTTTGCACATTCGAGTTCTCGCCACGACCTCAGCTGTGCGCAGAAAATGTGTCCAGACGGGACTCGAACCCAAGGCTCTGATACCAGTATAACGACTCGCTACCCACTGGGTCAAAACGAGGTTACCCAGAGGGGCAGCGGAATGCGTTTTTACTTCTCTAGGGTAATTGCCGTCTGCAGACGTTACACAGAGAGAGAGAGAGAGAGAGAGAGAGAGAGAGAGAGAGAGAGAGAGAGAGAGAGAGAGAGAGAGAGAGAGAGAGAGAGCGAGAGAGAGAGAGAGATAGAGAGAGAGAGAGCGAGAGAGAGAGAGAGAGAGAGAGAGAGAGAGAGAGAGAGAGAGAGAGAGAGAGAGAGAGAGAGAGAGAGTATAACGCCTCGCTACCCACTGGGTCAAAACGAGGTTACCCAGGGGCGTAGAGGAATGCGTTTTTACTTCTCTACGGTAATTACCGTCCGCAGACGTTACACTCGTCCGCCCCTGGTGCCAACGTCCTCGTTGGTTCAGGGAGTCGGCCCTCGCAAGGACCTCTCATTTTGCTGGTGTTCCAAGTCAGCGACTTTGTTGGTGGACAAGGCCAACGGACAGGATCGTTCGCTGGGTTCACGACTGGATACAACCGCAGCTGTATTTTTGCACATTCGAGTTCTCGCCACGACCTCAGCTGTGCGCAGAAAATGTGTCCAGACGGGACTCGAACCCAAGGCTCTGATACCAGTATAACGACTCGCTACCCACTGGGTCAAAACGAGGTTACCCAGAGGGGCAGCGGAATGCGTTTTTACTTCTCTAGGGTAATTGCCGTCTGCAGACGTTACAGAGAGAGAGAGAGAGAGAGAGAGAGAGAGAGAGAGAGAGAGAGAGAGAGAGAGAGAGAGAGAGAGAGAGAGAGAGAGAGAGAGAGAGAGAGAGAGCGAGAGAGAGAGAGAGATAGAGAGAGAGAGAGAGAGAGAGAGAGAGAGAGAGAGAGAGAGAGAGAGAGCGAGAGAGAGAGAGAGAGAGAGAGAGAGAGAGAGTATAACGCCTCGCTACCCACTGGGTCAAAACGAGGTTACCCAGAGGCGCAGCGGAATGCGTTTTTACTTCTCTAGGGTAATTACCGTCCGCAAACGTCACAGAGAGAGAGAGAGAGAGAGAGAGAGAGAGAGAGAGAGAGAGAGAGAGAGAGAGAGAGAGAGAGAGAGAAGGAGAGAGAGAGAGAGAGAGAGAGAGAGAGAGAGAGAGAGAGAGAGAGAGGAATGCAGAGCGAGAGAGGGGGATGCAGAGTGAGAGAAAGGGGGATGCAGAGCGAGAGAGGCGGGGATGCAGTGCGAGAGAGAGAGAGGGATGCAGAGCAAGTGAGAGAGAGGGGGATGCAGAGCGAGAGAGGGGGGGATGCAGCGCGCTAGAAAGAGAGGGGGATGCAGAGCGAGAGTGAGAAAGGGGGATGCGGAGGGAGAGAGAGGGGATGCAGAGCGAGGGAGAGAGGGGGGGATGCAGAGCAAGAGAGAGAGAGGGGGGGATGCAGAACGAGAGAGAGGGGGATGCAGAGCAAGAGAGGGGGATGCAGAGCAAGAGAGGGGGGGATGCAGCAAGAGGGAGAGAAAGAGGGGGGGATGCAGAGTGAGAGAAAGAGGGATGCAGAGTGCGAGAGGGGGGGATGCACGGCAAGAGATGGGGGGATGCGCGGCCAGAGAGGGGGGGATGCGCGGCGAGAGAGAGGGGGATGCGCGGTGAGAGAGAGGGGATGCGGGTCGAGAGAGAGGGGGATGCGGGTCAAGAGAGAGGGGGATGCGGGTCGAGAGAGAGGGGGATGCGGATTGCAAGAGAGGGTGATGCAGAGCGAGAGAGAGAGGGGGGGATGCAGAGCGAGTGAGAGGGGGACGCAAAGCAAGAGAGGGGGGGATGCAGCACGAGAGAGAGAGAGGGGGATGCAGAGCGAGAGAAAGAGGGATGCAGAGTGCGAGAGGGGGGGATGCACAGCAAGAGATGGGGGGATGCGCGGCAAGAGAGGGTGGGATGCGCAGCGAGAGAGGGGGGGATGCACGGCGAGAGAGAGGGGGATGCGCGGCGAGAGAGAGGGGATGCGGGTCGAGAGAGAGGGGGATGTGCGGCGAGAGAGAGGGGAATGCGGGACGAGAGAGAGGGGGATGCGGAGCTAGAGAGAGGAGGATGCGGAGTGTGAGAGAGGGGGATGCGGAGTGTGAGAGAGGGGGATGCGGAGCAAGAGAGAGGAGGATGCAGAGGAGAGGAAGAAAGAGGAGGCAGGAAAGGGGGAGGACAGGGAGGACAGGGGGAGGTCAAGGAGGGGGAAGGAGGGGGTGAGGACAGGGAGGAGGTGACGGGATTGGAGAAATGGAGTGAGGAGGACGGAGGCTGGAGTGCATGGAGGAGGCTGCTGGGATATATTCCAACGCAGCCTCTTTGCTTTCTGCCTCCCTGCTTTCTGCCTCCCTGCTTTCTGCCTCCCTGCTTTCTCCCTCCCTGCTTCCTGCCTCCCTGCTTTCTGCCTCCCTGCTTTCTTCCTCATATATATTACAAAGTATCTCTGAAATCTAGCCTTACAAAAAAAGTGGCAAGAGGGGAATACCCTTATGACAAAGAGTACTTCAAATCCTATCCAGAGGCCGGCTGGAGGCTGTGAGAGTTCGCCAGTTGGCCAGATCAGCAGCACGTGACGTGCAGCATGCTGGAACTCGTGTGGGGGAGGGGGATTGATGGAAACCGTGAAAATCTGGAGAGAATTAATTAGAGATTAAGTCTGACGATCTCAACGAAACATTGCGTGCAGCCCAGGTAACTTCTAGAAATGAGCTTATACGCGTTGGAAAGGTCTTAATCTCTAATTTCCAGAGTGGTAAAGCACTTTCATAACCAAGATCTGAGCCGCCGATTATGACGAAATCAGTGTGAGGGGATATTCTGGTGATATAGCTTGGCAGCCATGAATCACCTAGTCAAACGAGAGGGGCAGCAGTCAGATTTGGAAAAGTTCGAGTATGTGATTGTCAAACACCACCAACCCTCGCCCTAGACCAAACCCCAAGACTCCCAAGTGCCACAACTGCAACATCAAAGATGTTGTAGTGGGTTTGAGGTTGTATGGGTTGGAAAGGTAATGAGATCAAACCTTGCCAACCAACCCAAGTTCGTTTGCCCGAATACCAATAGCCCACAACCAGCTAGAGCAAACTACACCACAGAACACTACACATTTATCAGGGATCGCGGGGGCTAGCGCTGGTTAACCCTCGCCAAAGTGCGTGAACGTAAGTGCGAGGTTTCCAGGGTAACGAGCCACGGTCGCGGCCTCAGGGTCATATGTTCAGGGGTTGCAATGAGATTTAGTGCAGTTCAACAGGTGTTCGAAAAGAGTTCAGTTCGGTGAAGCATAATCATTGTGCCTTGACCTTGCTGCGACATTGACCCTTGTCCTCATGTACCCCGCCCTAACTTGCGAGGGCATTGCCTCCCGCCCACCCCATTCAATTTCAATCTCCCCCCCTCCCCCTCCCCTTCACACAGGGTTTTTCTCACTAGGGCCCTCCCGTTTTCCCCCGCCCGCAGCTCTGATTTACTGTATCGCCTTGGCAGACATTCATCCCATCCCACCAATCAGAACCTCTCGTGACCCCCCACCCCTTCTTTCGCGCACGCCCCAGCTGCCCAAGGACTCTGGGCACTAGGAAGCGTACTCAAAAGTTGCACGTGGAGGCTAATATGACCCTTGTAGTTTAGCTTAGAAAATGAAATTAGGAACTTCTAAAGTTTTAGAAAATTCATTATGATTCCTCTGATTTTTCAGAAACTGAAAATTTCGTCGTCTGATCATCAGAGGGGCACAGAGGGCCTGTCTGATCATCAGAGGGGCCCGGAAGGTCCCTTTGATGACCTAGAAATTGCCTAGAGCCTAGCGAGATCCCTGGTCTCATGGCTGTGATGTAAACTTGATATCTAGGGTACCTTGCTAAGAGCGTGTTCCTACGGCCTCTTCCCAGGCCAGCCTCTTCCCAAACTCGCGCGCTACAGTGCGACGTAATTTGGCGCAAAATTGACGTGGAACGCCTTAGCGTAGAAAGAATTTGACTAGAATGAGGTGGTACAAGGAGATATAACCAGGGCTTACGCTAGAAGGGTAGCTTCCCTAAATGTTGAGAAATTAAGAGTTGTTCTAGCTCTGAAACCAGATTTTAACAGTTTGGGATTTGCCGAAACTCTTAAAACCACAGGCTAAAATAGCATAGGGGGGGCTTCAAGTGAGCCGCTCTTGAAGTGGGGGCATCTGTGAAAAAGTTGGGTTGCTAGAGCGAAATTGCCATTGAACTTTTTTACAAACTGGGCAGATAAGAACCCACCATAAGCCACACCTACGGGAGGATGGGCGATTTCGGAACGTGTGCGATGAGGTCCCAAACCCATGCGCGACAGTTCCAACAGGGAAGAAAGCTGCAGCTGGGCGTGTTCATTCTGGTGAAGTGAATCTCTTCACCCTGTTCGGAAACGTCGGGATACAGGGCGGAGACGCCTCTTGGAGTGAAATCAACTGCGAAGGCATGGCAGCGGCGTCAAGTGCGAACATGCTCGTCAGGATTTTCCAACACTTTGACTGGAAGCGCCAAAATACTCGTATCCAAAAACACCGTAGCACACAGTAAGATTTTTTTTTTAATTACCTATCCAAATGTATTGTTCATTACAATGGTCATGAGAAAACGAGGGCTCGCAAGCTGAATGCAAGTAAATGCACATTGTTTCTTGGTGCAATAGGTTGTAAAGTTGGGTTGCACTCATGAATGGATGCAAAATAACAAAATTTCGTCAGCTGAATCAGCAAGACTTGCACACCATACCCTTGGTGCCAGAACTGCAGCAAATGGCTGCCAGTATGGGTCGGCAAAAGGCGGGGGAGTAAAAAACAGGGGGTAAATGCTGGGTGACTAGTAGAGGCATACAGCCACAGTAGAGCGGGCGACCAAGTGGGTGAACAATAGGGTTGAAGGGGAAACTGGTTGAGAGGTGGGGAGAAGCGATTGCAAAATAGGTGACCTAAAGAGGAGCAAAATCGAGGGCATAAGTGAAAGGGGTAGTGGATGGGGGAAATGCTTGACAGGGTGGGAGAAAAGGGGAGGGAGGATGGGGGAAAGGATGGGATAGCGGAGCGAGGTAGGGAGGTGGGCGGGCAGCAAAGAGCAGGGGGGACAGCAGAGAGCGGGCGGGCAGCAGAGAGCAGGGGGGACAGCAGAGAGCGGGCGGGCAGCAGAGAGCAGGGAGGACAGCAGAGAGCGGGTGGGCAGCAGAGAGCAGGCTCCTCTCCCTCTCACCCTGCCTCTCCTCACCCTCACATCCGCCTCTCCCCGCTCTCTCATCCGCCTTCCCTCACCCTCTCCCACACCTCGCCCTTGGTTACCCCTCTGCCACTTGCCCTCTCCCCCCTTCCCCTCGCCCTCCGTTCTCTGCCCTCCTCGCTCTCCCTTGCTCTCTTCTCGCCCTCTCATCCCCGTCTCCTCGCCATCCGTTCCCCCACTCCTTGCCGTACGTTCCCCCTCTCCTTGCCGTCCGTTCCCCCTCTTCTCGCCGTCCATTCCCCCCCTCGTCGCCGTCCGTTCCCCCTCTCCTCGTCGTCCGTTCCCCCTCTCCTCGTCGTCCGTTCCCCCTCTCCTCGCCGTCCGTTCCCCCCCTCGTCGCCATCCGTTCCCCCTCTCCTCGCCGTCCGTTCCCCCTCTCCTCGCCGTCCGTTCCCCCCCTCCTCGCCGTCCGTTCCCCCTCTCCTCGCCGTCCGTTCCCCCCCTCGTCGGCATTTGTTTCCCCTCTCCTCGCCGTCCGTTCCCTCCCTCCTCGCCGTCCGTTCCCCCTCTCCTCGCCGTCCGTTCCCCCCCTCGTCGCCATCCGTTCCCCCTCTCCTCGCCGTCCGTTCCCCCCTTCCTCCTCGTCCGTTCCCCCCCTCGTCGCCATCCGTTCCCCCCCTCGTCGCCGTCCGTTCCCCCTCTCCTCGCCGTCCGTTCCCCCTCTCCTCGCCGTCCGTTCCCCCTCTCCTCGCCGTCCCTTCCCCCCCTCGTCGGCATCCGTTTCCCCTCTCCTCGCCGTCCGTTCCCCCCCTCGTCACCGTCCGTTTCCCCTCTCCTCACCATCCGTTCCCCCTCTCCTCGCCGTCCGTTCCCCCCCTCGTCGCCATCCGTCCCCCCTCTCTTTGCCGTCCGTTCCCCCTCTCCTCGCCAATCCTAGATTGTCCCACTATTGACGCCACTACTACTCCCGAGGTCGCCTTTTCGCGAGGCTAAAACACTCTATACGTAGCGAGGGGTGTTGTACGTCGATGAGCAGGCGGATATTTTTTTATGACTTGTGTAGTGGCAGCTATGGCTTCCTACGAGTGATAAACTACTAGATAATGGACTTCAGAAAACCTGTTGCACACCCATGGAGCTCTTGAACGACGGGATGTGGGGTGTGGTCGCATGGAGTGCATTTTGGTTGAGTTGTGCGACTCTTGGGCTTGTCGCACCGTGTTCAACCGAAGTCGTGTACCAGCAAGGTGAGTCATGGCCATCTCGCGATGTTTCAAACTGCACGCGCAAAAAAAAAACCCAGCTCCTCCTTTAGAAACTCGCACTTAATTAGTGCTGATCATATAGGGCAAAGACAGCTTCCAGGTTCTTCAAATGCTGCTCCCGGGTAGGACAATAGATGAGAATATCATTTAAGATCAAGATGACACACTTGTCTAGCAGGGGCCAAAAGATCTCTCGTTCATGGTAATTTGGAATGTCTAGGACACATTCGTCAGGCCAAACCGCATGACTGTGCACTCGTAGCTGCCGTACGAGGTCCGAAGCACGGTCCTGTAGCAATAGGCTTCAGCGACACAAATCTGGTGGTAACCGCCTCAAAAACATTCGAGCTCCGCGACGCCCATGGGATTGGATAGCTGGATTTTATGGTAACATGGTTGAGGGCGCGGTAGTCGGTACACATGTGAAGACCTCCATCGGTCTTGGGCGTGTAAAGTATGGGTGCAGCGAAGGGTGACGTGGACAGGTGGATAAATCTCTTCTCCAATAGTTAGTCCAGCTGGCTGCGTCACCCCTCGAGTTCCAGCTGACTCAACCTCCATGTGGTGTAAACGGCTAGATGCGCGCCAACTCGATCTTGTGGTCATGAGGGTGTTTCGCTGGCAGTCCAGGTGGCAGGTCATCAAGAAATATGTTCTTGAATTTTTGCATGATGCTTGCCATATCTTCTAGAACAGCATCGTAGAGTTTTCCGAGGTCGGTGGGTGGTTCTTCGACCGTCGATGCCATCTATCGCATGGTGAACACATCCACTCCTTTTGCCATCACATTCTTTATTGGTATGGCACTGACTTCGGATGATGCTGGGTCCGGCGACTTCCACATCGGCAAGCGTCGCCATTCGTTCGCCTACTTGAAGTGGATATCCTCATTCATTCAGCCAATGCTCAGATTATAGTTCTACAACCAATCTCACCCCAGTGGCACATCGCAAGCATCCAGCGTCATCGTGAGCATCCGCATGGCGAAGCTGACTTGACTGTGGCAGATGATCCGCACGTATGAAACTCTCTTACGAATGGCAAGTGGTGTGCCATCAACCTGTCTCGCGTCAATCTCCAGCATGCGGGGCACCATTTGAAAAAATAGCTCCTGTGATATGGTCGTGTCGAACAAAATGAGTGATGCTCACCCGTCAACATTTTCAATCTGGTATTCCCAACGCACCCTTCCCCCAGCACAGGGCAGTCAACCGGTTCGCCCCCCTTTAGCCGGGTGTGGTCAATTGCATAAATCGATACGACAACTCGGTGGGAGTGGTTTTCTTCCGAGACGAAGCCGCATTAGTCGGTGGCCCAACTGCTACTAACCTAATCCATTTCCCAGCTTCCTTCCGTCACAGCTTCCACTCTTCTGGAGTTCTGGGCAATCACGTTTCATGCGACTCGGTTGGTTACATAAGTAGTAGCGGCTCCAAAACTTTTGGTCTGCCGATTCTGCCTCACCATTGATGGAGGAATAGATGTTTTGGCATCGAAAATACTTTCCCTCCCGGAAGCCCCCGGGTATACACCGTGTGCGTCCCATGCCTATGCGGCCTTACGAATCTCTATAAACGTCGCTGGCCATCGCATCCCAAATTTCTCGTTGGATCTCCGGCTTCAATCCAAGGATGTATCGACTGACCTTCTCAGTCTCATATAGATTGTCAATCTCATCACACATTGCTACGAAGGACACCATGTATTCTTGGACACAGTCCATCTGTTGCCATCCATGCAGCTTAAGTTGTCCAGTTTCGCGAAGATGTGCTCGAATCTTTGATGAAGCATGGTACCCCAGTGCTGCCAAGTTGGAATCTCGGCTGCCCCGAACAGTGAAATGGATTGCCCTATAGAAGAGTATTGCCTCCGGTCCATCACCTGTTGATTGTCTGTCGGAGCCCCTCGCAACGCCACGTGTTGGCACCACCAAATTAATGCAGGTCCTTGTAATAAATACACTGCCAATTCGACGTGTGTCTCATTGTCATGGACTTCTGCAACATGAAGAACATCTCCATGGAAAACAGCCACCCACTAAGTGTAACACTCCTGTCATTGGGGAACTCATGGGGCTGCACGGGGGGGGGGGGAGGAGGGGGGAAAGGGCATCGCCGACTTGATTTTTATGGCTGCCGCCGCTGTTAACGTTCATATATGTGTTAAGTAACATACGAACTCAAGCCTAGCTGGGTTTCAGACTTACTATATATAGGGTACAACTGTTTGATATACCCAACCGTATTTCCCTGCTTAGTCGATTCATTCTCTTCTCTCGACATGGCATCGAGCTAGGTAGACCCTAGCCATAGCGCGTCCGCCCTAGATGCTCCTAACTCCCCTCCACCCTCCCTTAGCTTGATCGCACTGCCTACAGCCCGGCGCTGCCGTTCCTCACAGCCCGCTACTACAGCCACTTGCATCTCCTCCCCCTCCCTCCCCTCCTCCTGCCGTCCGATCACTACTCACTGCTCGTAGCTGCTGCCGCTCACTGCTCACAACTACTGCCGCTCACTGCTGGCAGGTGCCCACAGAAGCTGCCACTAACCGCCGCCAGCAGCTCGCTCGCAGCTCGTCGCCACCAGCTTGCCGCCGGCTGCTCACTCGCACCTCGCCGCCAGCTTGCTAGCCACCAGCTCACCGCCAGCTCGTCGCCGCCAGCAGATCACTAGCCGCTGCCAGCTTGCCGCCAGCTAGCCACTGCCAGCTGCTCGCTCGCAACTCGTCACCGCCAGCTTGCCGTCAGCTCACTCGCTGCCAGCTCGCCACCAGCAGTCGCCGCCAGCTAGCCGCTGCCAGCTCGCCGCTGCCGCCCACCGCTCACTTGCTGCTGCTACAGTAGCTTGCCGCCAGCTCCTCGCCCGTAGCTGCTAGCTCACCTGCACGCCAGCTTGCCAGCTCGCTGCCAGCATGCCAGCTCGCCAGCTTACCATCCCCAGCTCACCAGCTCGCCAACCACTTCGCTTGCTATCTCGCTCGCCAGCTCACCGCCAGCGTGCCAGCTCACTGTCCGCATCTGCCAGCTCGCCAGCTTACCGCCAGCAGCTTGCAGCCTGCCGCCTCCAGCACGCTGCCACCAGCTCACCGCCAACTTGCCGCTGCCACCTCGCCGTCAGCGGCTCGCTCCCAGCTTGCCGCCGCCAGCAAGCAGCCGCCAGCTAGCTGCCATTGCCGCCTTACTACCGAGCGCTACTTCTGCCCAAAGTTGCACTAAACGCGTATGGCGTTTGATACGCTAGCGTATAAATGCTAGCGTATACACGCTATACGCTTTTTTGGGGCCACGTATACGCTAGGTATACGCTTGTCCAGGCAGGCGAAAAAAGTCCCAGGGCAGGGAAAAAAAAAACGTGTCTAGGGAGGGGGGAATGTGGTGTGGGGGATAGTTTTTCATTCCAACATGAACTAGAGAACAGAGTTTAGCCTTTAAGGCTTAAATAACCGCCATGTCAAGGTTTCATCCATGTCGACATGGCGCTGCCTAAAAAATGAGGCGACGTGGTGCTTCCTAAGCTACGATTCTAGCTTAATCTGCCGCCTAATGCGGCTGGTAGATTACGCGATACGTTTTAGGTTTAGTGTGTTAGGTGGTAGAGGTAGACAGGGCACATTTGACGTTTGGTTGGGTTTGGTAGACGCCTTGGGATGCAGTGCAGTTTGGGGGGGCAGATTAGTTGGAAGTTGGATTAGGGCAAAAATTTGGGGTCTCGACATTTCGCAATAGTGCGGCTGGCTTCGCGATGTCACGAAGTGGCGATCTGAAATTTTGCTTTTTTTTTCGACGGGCTGCCCATTTCAGCCGAGCATATAGCGTTTATACACTCGTATAGCCTATAGCATATATACGCTATACGCTGCGGATTCTGAGCGTTTAGTGCAACTTAGCTTCAGCCGCCAGCCTGCCACTAGCCGTCACTGCCACCAGCCGACTGCCAGCCGCCGCTGCCGCCAGCCTGCCATTAGCCACTGCTGCTGCCAGCCTCCTCTTAGCTACCGCCAGTCTGCCATTGGCCGCCACTACAGCCGGCCATCCACTCGCTGCCCCCGCCACCAGCCTACCGCTAGCCGCCGCTGCTGCCAGCCTCCTGCTCGCTGCCACCAGTCTGCCACTAGCCGCCACTACTGCCGGCCTACCACTCGCTGCCCCTCCCGCCAGCCTGCCGCTGCTGCCAGCCTCCTGCTCGCTGCCACCAGTCTGCTGCTAGCCGCCACTGCGGCCGACCTGCCCCTTGCCGCCACTACCGCCAGGCTGCCGCTAGCTACCACTGCCGCCAGCCTGCCGCTAGCCGCCTCTGCCACCAGTCTGCCGCTAGCCCCTTGCTGCCACTGCCCCCAGCCTGCTGCATGCTGCCATTGCTGTTCGCCAGCTGCCAGCCATTCGTTTGCTAGCGTCCCGCTCGCGGTCAGCCGGCCGCGGGCCCGCCACCAGCACTTAGCCCGCTGCCAGCTGCCGGCCACCAGCTCCCAGCCACCAGCGGCCAGCCGCCAATTGCCAGACCGCCCCTCCCACTTGTCTCCTCATTTCTGGATTTCCTCGCTGCCTCCCATATTGGCATGACGACCTCCTCGGGGTCTGTCCCTCGGCTGGACGCCGACAGCCGGGCGGTCGAGTTCGGTCTCCGGCTTCTCGTTCTCCACCTATAGCTGGTGAGCCAGCACATGGACTACAAGCTTCTGGAGGCCCACATTACTTCGCTCACTAACTTCTGGCTCCATGACCTTGAGGTACGCTACAGGGCTGCCTGCCCCGCGCAGCAGCAGGAGCAGCCGCGGTGGGGTCCTGGGAGTATTGGGCACGGTGGAGGCCTAGGAGGTTGGGCCTTGGGGCGGTCACTTTCCTGAGGCTCTGGAGGCCCAGGGGCCTGGGGGCCTGGGGGTCTAGATCCCACTACTGTGTATAGCCTAGGCGCCTCTACTACGTGTCGACTAGGCTCCTCCCCTGCCCCTACTATGACAGCCCTCTCCTTCAACCTGGACTCTGGCGCGTCCCACTACTTCTTCTGAGACCACACTGCTCACACACCGCTTCCTGCTAGTTTTCCTAGTAGACTCCCCAGCAACAGTAGTCGCACGCAGCACCACCGCTCTCCCCTATCCAGCTGTCCCCTCTGGCTCCCTCACATGTCTCCACATCCTTACGCTTGCCAGGAACTTAGTTGGTGTAGGTCACATTCAGTACCTAGGAGTCACCACCAGTTTTCCTAGCCACGAGAGACACGTAGCCTGTACGGACATAGCCACAGGCATCCGTCTAGCCACTTTTGACCGTGACCCAGCGTCCAGTCTCTTCATGCTCCACACAGAGTTCCCGCCAGTTGCTGCGTCCACAAAGGTAGCCGTATCGTGCTCCTGTCGCTCTCTCGCCCACCCGACCCTTTGTGGCCCCATAGCTTAGGTCACCCTGCACTCCCGCGTCTCCGTCACATGTTACAGCACGGTCTAGTCAGTATCTTCCTACGTCGCTCCCAAACCTGCGTCGGTACTGCCCATTTGCACCTCCTGCATCGAGGGTCGGCAGCGTGCCGCTCCTCACTCCTCGTTTCCTCCTACCACAGTACATGGAGTCTGTGGACCTGCCTTGGTCCATGATCTTAGTAGGGAGTGCTTCCTCCTGGTCATTGTTGATGACTTCACGCGCTTCACCACGGTGTTCCCGCTGGAGCCGAAGGCCGACGTGCCTGAAGCTCTCATCCTGTAGCTACTCGCCAGCCTCACGCAGTGTCACCTTCCCATGCTCCGTCTGCACTCCGACCATGGTGGCGAGTTTGCCTCCAACTGTCTAGGGGGGCATCACTAAGACCTACACACCACCAGACTCCCCGTAGCAGAAATGGGGTCGCTGAGCGATGCATTGGCCTGGTCATGGAGGTATATTGCATCTCCCTAGTCCACGCCGGTGCACCCCATTTTTTGTGGTTGTTCGCAGTGCGTTACGCAGCTCACCAGCTTAACCAGTGGTCGCGCTCCTTGCGCCCACAAGTTTCGCCGACCCTCCTCTAGACCGGGTCCCTTGGTAACGCCTATGCATTCCCCGTATGGGGCAGCCTTGCTCATGTCCGCTCCACTGGCGCGGACAAGCTCTCAACCCGCACTCTCCCTTGTGTCTTCCTCGGGTTTCTGCTTGACGCCCTTGACTGGTTGTTCTACCACTTCTACCACTTGCATGATGTTTCCTTCAACAAGACGGTTCCCTATTACACCCGCTTCCCTTACGGTGGCTCTTGTGTCCCTCCTCCTCTTCTCTTCCTTGCCCCTACCCCGCCTTCTGCACCCCTCCCACCCCCCCAGTGTCAACATATATTTGTAAATATTATAGGCTAGATAGATACATGCTCATAGAGAGTACAACACTTAGGACAAATCCACATTGTATCACTCATTCTAGTCATGTGTTAACTCTGAAATGGTATCATGCACTAGGTTAGGTCCTCCCCACCCACCCTCGCTTCCGCCCTAGTCCTAGCCCTAGCCGCCCATAGCTAGCCGCCCGTCGGCCGCCCGTAGCCCGTCCCCGCTAGCCGCCCGCTCGCACCGCGCCCGCCAGCTTCGCACTCGTTGGCTCCGTGCCCGCCAGCCCTGGGCTTGCTGGCCCCGCCCTCGCTAGCCCCACGCTCACCGGCCCCCAGCTGTGCCGGCCCCAGCTCTACCGGCCCCAGCTCCGTCGGCCCCAACTCCGCTGGCCCCAGCTTCGTCGGTCCCCGCCCGCGCCGTCCCTGTGTTGTCGTGTCGCTGAGCCGCTCTGACGCCCCGACCTGCTGGCCTTGGCTCCCCTCTGAGCCGGCTCTCCTGCCAGCTGACTCCACCACCCTCCACCGCACTATAGCGCTCTCCACCGCTGTGCACCGCACTCCACCGCACTCCACCGCTCTCCACCACTCTCCACCACCCTCCGCCGCTCTCCTCCCCCCTCCTGCGCCAGTCAGTTGCTGCAGCGATGGTGATGGCGGACTCTGTGATCTGCCTGGACGCGGAAGGTCGGGCGGTTGACTTTGAGGCATGGCTCGTCAACCTCTGCCGCCAGCAGACCGGTCAGCGCTAGGACGGCTACTCCGTGGCCGTCCATGTCGACGGTAAGCTCCCCTGCGCCCCGCCCCGCCTGCTGCCCTCCCTGGCGCCCCCCACGTCTGCTGAGCTTGAGGCCTTTTCCGCTGCTGAGCTTGCCTGCACTGTCTGGGATTCGCGCGGCACAGTCGCACAGCTTCCCACTAGTCATGCCCTCCCCCTGTCTAAGCATCCCCACTTTACTGCCAAAGCAAATGCGAAGGAATACTTAGATGCAGTGATTGCGCGCACTCCCTCCTGTGCCTTTGCCGGCCGCCTGATCCTCCCCATGCTATTTCCTAATCTTGCGTCCTTCCCCACTATTTCTGACCTTAGCACCCATCTCCGCACACTTGAGACTAGCTACCGCGCCACTAGCACGTAGGCACAGCTCACTACTTTCATGCCGACGCTTTGCGCCACAATTTACCTCATTGCCATACGCCACCTAAACAGCCTCGCCACTTCCCGCGACCACTTTCTTAGTCAGCACCCAAGTGACCTCACCCGTAACGCCTTTGTCACCGCCCTGTCTGCGATAGAGACCCGCCAGCGCACTATTGCTCAGTCTAGTGGTAATGCAGCGGTCCCTATCTTTCAGGGCTGTGCTCCCTCCCATTGCACTTACTCGGACGTTTCTATCGCTGTCTCTGAGATATCCCGTGCTGCTGAGACCTCCGCCGCGGTCTCAACGCAGCCGCGTTGGGATAAGGGCCGCCGCCCAAAGGGGGGGTATGGTGGAGGGAAGGATGGCGGGGGTGGTGGGGGTGGCGGAGGTCGTGGCAGGGACGGTGGTGCAGACGAGGGAACCGGGGCTGATGCTCCGGAGAAGCAGCAGCAGCAGTCGCCGTGGGGACCCCCGCCACCATGGTGGCCTGGCGGCGCTCATGGTGGTGGTCGTGGTGGTGGACCATGCAGGTCGGTGTCGCGTGGCGGCTCCAGTGTGGTCATCTGCCAGTACCAGCTTCAGTCGGGCCCCCACCGCGGCACCGTCTGTGACCGTCCCGGTCACACTGCCACCCGCTGCTACCGCCCCCTCGACGACCTTTTCTGTCTCCGCTTCGACCCCACGTCGGACCCCCCCGACTGGTACGCCCTGGTGCGTCGCCGTGTGCCTGTCTTTTAGCTTGACATGGATCAGATTAGGTCTGCTATGTATGTCATGTATGGTGGTGACTCTAGTGTGAGTGGACCCTATTACTTGGTGTTGCCTAGTGTAGGTTTGTCCACTGTGCGTAGCCTACGTTCCCTCAAAGTGCATAATCAGTTAGACTCTTCATTTTCTCCTGTATTATTATATAACCCTTGTATCCCTTTGCTATAATCAATCACTTCACATACCAGTACAAGGGTTCAACTCAAGACTTCCGCTGTGCTATCAATCACTGTGTTACAAGGATTTAGCCTTCTGAAATGATCCTAGGGATATTCTCAGCCCAACATGGTATAAGGGCTAGTCAGAAGCTACGCTCCTGTTACAAACTCCCTCAGTGAGTTTCCAACTCGTTTGTAGAATCACTTGCAACAACTTCAGTTTCATCAATTCAAAAATACAAGACATGGCGCCATCTAAGGGCGATGGATCCTCTACTGGATCCCCATCTGCAGCTCCAGTCTTTGGACTACAGACAAGGCATTCGCAACTGCAGGAGCCTCCACGCGACCAGTGGCCTCTTCATCAGGCATGGACCCGAACCTCATGGAGAAATTCTTCTCCTTCATGTTGAACTACGAGCAGTCTTCAGCACCTGCTCAATCGGCACACAGCAACAACAACAGTGGCGCAATTCCAATGAGCATTGATGGTGCATTGTACGGAAGAGGCGCACAACCTACATAGAATCAACCTTACCAGCCCTCGACAGACTCGTTCATCTTTCTGCCAACTCCCGTGCCAGTAGTGGACTCGTGTTGGTGCAACCCTATGGCTTGCACTCGGCTTGTCGTCCTTGTTTGTGTGTGTGCATGCATGGCATGGAATGAATTGTGAGTCTATGTCATTGCTATCCAGTGCTTGTGTGTGTGTTTGAATGGTGTATCACAATGTGGTTTGTGTCGGTCAAAAGATTTGCGAGTTTTTACAACTCGCATGTCAAGTCGTCGTTTGTGTGTCGCATGTGTTTTTTTTCTATTTTGTCGAGTGTGAAGTGTCCATCGTGTCGCAGGTGTGTGCAGCAAGCCCCCATCAACTCAAGAAGAATTTATCTTGCAGATCCAAGACCAAGAGCTCAAGATTTCAAGCCCAAGGGACGCGGATAAATATTAAATAGTGAAAATAGTAACATTACTTCGTGTAGTGTTACATTTTACTTGGTGTAGCCCCTTGGAGGGTTGGTTTCGAGACTCTTCATGGTTGGGGACTCTGTGGTGGTGTACCACCAACCTGGACCTCGGCTCTTGGGGTATGTAGAGGCTGGGAACCATCTCCCTCTCCAACTCTTCTTGCTAAGTTTGTACTCCTAAGACTATAGTGGCTGCTATACCTCCTACCAGTCAAACCACCATAGCGTCATCAAATCTTCATGGCATTTCATGATTCAACTTGCTGCGAATAGACGATAGCAACGCGCTCCAGATCCAACTTACAGATCACCGTTTCATTCAGCGATCAGATCGTTATCAATATTTGAAGCCGTCTGACGGAAATCCGACTGTGCTCTCTATCTCTCATTATAGGCACATCTAAGCCTATCGTGATTATAACAAGTGGTATCAGAGCCCCTTGGAGCCGTCTCGACCATGCCTAGACCTGAGGAAGGGGGTGGCAGAGGTGCTGGAGGCAGAGAAGACGCCCAAGCACAAGGTCAACACCAAGATCCACCCATTGCTCCGGTGCAACCTAGCCTTGGACCCTCTAGGGATGAGCCTAGAGTGTTTGGCCTTGACAAGTTCAATGGTGACAACTTTGCTGAGTGGTCCTTCAAGATGGAGAACATCTTTGACCAATATGATCTGCTGGAGGTGATGGAAGGAACGGAGAAGCGCCCCGAGAACGACCCGGAGAAGAGCCCGTGGGTGCGGAAGAGCGCAAAAGGCTATCTTCTACTTGGGCAAGCGTTGGGGAGCAGCCAAATCCGTCACATCAAGCCTTTTCAGCGTGAACCAGCAAAGGGACCAAAGGCATGGGCTGCTCTCAAGGGTGTACACGCTCCTGCAACAGCGGCGGTGGCTGTGGTTTTGGAGCGGCAAATGGCGGCACTTCGAATTGACGAAGGCGAACCGGTGGAGGAAGGAGTGCAGAAATTCTTCGACTTGTTGACACGGCTCGAAGGAGCTGACCTGAACTCAGTGACCTTCAAAAGAATACCAAGCTGCTGGCCTTACTTCCGGACTCATGGTCCTCGCTCATCATCAACCTAAATCGAGATCTGCCCCGTCTCTCACTCGAAGATGTGAAGCGGGAAATCTTACAAGAAGATTTCCGCCGTCGCGAATTGGCGGGTCCCGATGGTGCCGGAGTTGCAAGCATGAGCCGTGGGCATGGCCGTGGAAGGGGCAGAGGGCGAGGAGGCAGATTTGGCAGCAGTAACTTCAGTGGAGGCCGTGGTAATGGAGGATATGGCAGCAACAACAACAATGGCTACGGGCGTGGGCGCGGTCGATTTGATGGCGAATGCCACTTTTGCCACAAGACCGGCCACATGTGGAGAGATTGCTTCAAACTACCTGATGGCTGGACCCCTTCTCAAGGCCAAGAGGGCAAAGGAGCAAGGGGAGGAAGAGGCAGAGGTCGTGGAGGCCGTGGTGGCCATGGAGGCGAAGCCGCAAGCATGAAAGGTGGAGACTACGACAAGGACTCGAGTGAAGATCGATACCCGGGCCAATTCTTCTTTGTCTCCACGCAAGCGGCAGCTGCAGCAGGAGGTGTGGAAGGCTTTGAGGAGCCAGCTACAGTGGGAAAGGTCCACCTTCACTCTCTGGACTTTTGGGTGATCGATAGCGGCGCCACTTATAGCATGACACCTCGTGCGGACTTGCTCACCGAACTCGAACCGTCGCCGGTCAAGCATGTTACATCGGCTTTGGGGCAGCGAGCAGAGGTGAAAGGCATGGGCAAGGCCATGTTCAAGGGTGCTGATGGGAAGATGGTGGGCCTCAAGAACGTGCTTTTGGTGCCCAACCTAGCAGCCAACCTGATTTCCGTTCGGCGTTTGCAAAAGGCCGGCATGGACACATCTTCCAAGGGTTCGAAAACTTATACCGCGAGGCTTGGTGAGCGGAAGCTTTGGGACCTTCATGAGGACAGGGACATCAACAATGAGATGTGGCAAATCCCAGTGGTCCCCATGCCTAAGGAGAGGCAAGTGGCAGCAAGCGTCAGCACCAAGAGTGAAGCGGTTGGTGGCGGTGATCACGGAAAGCAAAGGGACACCAAGAGTGACTCGAAGGAGTGCAACCTTGGAGACACCAGCAAGGCGTGTGAACCCAAGGAGAGTGGTGCAGCAGCCAAAGGTGGTGGAAATGAGAAGGAGAATCCTAAGATCACCAAAGCAGCAGTGGCGCAGGAGAAAGGAGAGAGCTTGTGGGGCACGATTGCGAGTGCCGCTTTCTCCAACCCGACTTCCGCTACGGGAGAGTGTGATTGGCTGACCTTGCATCGGCGAATGGGGCATGTGGCATTGCCCATTTTGCAGCAGATAGTTAAGCAAGAGATGGTCAGTGGGATACGTGTCAAGGGGGAGCCCAATGAGGTGCTTGGCTGTCCAACATGCATGCAAGCCAAGTTCACCCGCTACCCGTTCCATAGCTCGGAGACAACGGCGAAGGCACCACTTGATGAGGTGGTGATGGATGTGGTGGGCCCCTTGAAGGTTGGAGCTGCTGGAGCAGAGTACTTCCTCACCATTGTGGACGTCTACACTCGCATGACTTGGGTGTATGTGCTGCCCAAGAAGAGTGACGTAGCTGAAACGGTGAAGACCGATTGGTTGCCGATGGTGGAGCGGCAACAAGACCGACTTGTGAAGGCGATTCGCACTGACCGTGAGGGAGAGTTCCTGAGCAAGGATTTCTCAACTTGGCTGAAGAAGCAGGGCATAAGGCACTCTCTTACCATGCCCTACTCTCCTGCAATGAACGGCATCGCCGAGCGTGCGAATCGGACACTCACGGAGACGGCTCGGGGACTTCTCATTGAAGCCGGTCTTCCCAATTACTTTTGGCCGGATGCGGTGCGGCATGCTTGTGTGGCCAAGAACAGAGCCTTGACTCATGTGGGAGAAGACCAATGGGTGCCCTATGTGGAGTGGATTGGAAGGAAGCCGAAGGTGGATATGCTTCAGGTGTTCGGGTGCATGTGCATGGCACTTGTGCCTAAGAAACTTCGGCACAACAAGCTTGATGCCAAGGCAACATGGGCCGTGCACCTGGGCATGGCTCAAAACAGCAAGGGATGGCTTCTTTGGGACCCATTTACCAAGAAGTTCTTGGTGAGCAGAGATTGCAAGTTCATGGAGAACTTACCGTACAAGGAGTGGAAGGCGGAGAATCAAGCGAAGATTGGTGTGTGGCTTGGAGAGGTGAAGAGTACCGGCTTGGAGCATGTGGAGCTGCCCTTGGAGCTGAGTAGCAGCAGCACAATCACGAGGCAATCTCCTCAAATGAATGGAGATGAGGAGGAGGAGGAGGTGCAGCAAGATGATGAGCGTGCACCGTCACTTCCGCCTCGTGCTACAAGTGCTCGCGGGAACCGACCAGATTTGCAGCAACGCCATGAGAGCATTCAAGTCCCTGCAGTAGAGGAGGAAGGAAGGGGGAGAAGGAGGACTCAGCCCCCTAATAGGTAGAGCTATGACCGGCTTGGAGGACCAGCCAACTCAACCTTGACCGGTTCAGCTCTCATGCTAGGCGATGATGCAGAAGATGAAAGCGAGGAGTGCGCCTTTGCCTTCATCTCTCCGGTAGAGATGCCGGGGGAGCCTACAAATCCCAAGGAGGCTTGGGAGGGCCCCAATGGGAAGGAGTGGAAGAAGGCCTCAGATGAAGAAATGGGGAGCATCATAGAGAACGACACATTTGACTTGGTGAACCTACCTCCGGGGCGGAAGGCGATCTCTTCCAAGTGGCTCTTCAAGCGCAAGACCGACGCCGACGGCAACATCGAGCGCTACAAGAGCAGACTTGTAGCCAAGGGGTATCAGCAGCAAGAGAAGAAGGACTAGAATGAAGTGTATGCCCCTGTTGTGAAGAGTACAACCCTTCGAACCCTCTTCGCTGCGGCGGCCATCAAGGGATGGGTGGTGAAGCAAATGGATATAGTAACGGCCTTCCTCAACGGCGTTTTGGAGGAAGAGACCTACATGGAGCAGCCAGAGGGGTACAATGATGGGAGTGGCAGAGTGTGGAAGCTGAAGAAAGCACTCTATGGCCTCAAGCAAGCCCCTAGGCAATGGTACATCAAGCTGCGGGAAGTCTTGGAGGCGATCGACTTCACTCCCTCAACGGCCGATCAATCGTTGTTCATGCTTGGCGAGGGGGAGCAGAGGAGCTTCATGGTGGTTTATGTGGATGACATCCTCATATTCTCACCCTAAACCCTAAACCCTGAGTCAACTACTACCTTGGGCTTCACATTGAGCGAGATGTGGAGAAGCGGTGGAAGCGCGTGCATCAAAAGAAGTACTTGGAGACCTTGGCTGCAAGCTTTGGGAAGAGTGAAGGTCATGTGGCTACTCCTCTTCCCTCGGGGTTCAAGTGTGTGAAAGGACCAGTGGAGGAAAGTGTTGGTGAAGAGGAGAGGCGCCGTTTTCACTCCTTGGTGGGCAGCCTCATGTATGCGGCCGTTCACACAAGGCCGGATGCAGCCTTTGCTACCGAGCAGCTGGCTAGGGTTGTCCAATGCCCTAATGAAGAGCAGGTAGCAGCTGGAGAGAGGGTGGCCAAGTACCTTGGCCAAACAGCAACTGTTGGACTGCAATACTCCGCGGCGGCACAAAGGCGTCAAAAGGGTGCGGATGGAGTCGAACCCGAGAGGCTCTTTCTCACCGCCTTCTCTGATGCATCTTGGGCATCAGAACCAGAGGACATGACAAGTGTGGGAGGCTTCATCTGCTGTGTTGGTGGAGGCCCAACAGCTTGGGAGAGCAAGAAGCAAGAGGACCAAGCATTGAGCTCGGTGGAGTCCGAGTACATGGCACTCTTCCGTGCCATAAGAGAGGTTGTGTGGCAGCGGCGTTTGCTAGCTGAATTGGGGGAGGAGCAGCAAGGACCTACCCCACTCTACTGTGATAGCCAGGGTGCTATTGCATTGGCTAAGAACCCGGTTCTTCATGGCCTTACCAAGCACATGAAGGTGAAGTGGCATTGGGTGAGGAGCATGGTAACCGCGGGTGAAGTGGAGTTGCACTACGTGAAGACGACGGCGCAGCCTGATGATATGATGACCAAGAGGCTGGTTGAGCAGCAGCATTGGAAGTGTTGCAAGCTTGCTGGGATTGCTCTGAACTAAGGGGAGCAGATTCTAAGGCCAACAATCCGAGGGGGAGTTTGTTGGTGCAACCCTATGGCTTGCACTCGGCTTGTCGCCCTTGTTTGTGTGTGTGCATGCATGGCATGGAATGAATTGTGAGTCTATGCCATTGCTATCCAGTGCTTGTGTGTGTGTTTGAATGGTGTATCACAATGTGGTTTGTGTCGGTCAAAAGATTTGCGAGTTTTTACAACTCGCATGTCAAGTCGTCGTTTGTGTGTCGCATGTGTTTTTTTTCTATTTTGTCGAGTGTGAAGTGTCCATCGTGTCGCAGGTGTGTGCAGCAAGCCCCCATCAACTCAAGAAGAATTTATCTTGCAGATCCAAGAACAAGAGCTCAAGATTTCAAGCCCAAGGGACGCGGATAAATATTAAATAGTGAAAATAGTAACGTTACTTCGTGTAGTGTTACATTTCACTTGGTGTAGCCCCTTGGAGGGTTGGTTTCGAGACTCTTCATGGTTGGGGACTCTGTGGTGGTGTACCACCAACCTGGACCTCGGCTCTTGGGGTATGTAGAGGCTGGGAACCATCTCCCTCTCCAACTCTTCTTGCTAAGTTTGTACTCCTAAGACTATAGTGGTTGCTATACCTCCTGCCAGTCAAACCGCCATAGCGTCGTCAAATCTTCATGGAATTTCATGATTCAACTTGCTGCGGATAGACGATAGCAACGCGCTCCAGATCCAACTTACAGATCTCCGTTTTATTCAGCGACCAGATCGTTATCAATATTTGAAGCCGTCTGACGGAAATCCGACTGTGCTCTCTATCTCTCATTATAGGCACATCTAAGCATATTGTGATTATAACAACTCGGACACAACTGACAAACAATTAGACATAGTCATCATGCAAGAATGGTTCAACAACATCCTAAAACTGCAGACATCCTCACCATTCAATGGCAAGGACTTCTTCATCTGATGGATGACGTGCAAATCCTTGGCTTCTTTAGCAGCTCCTGGTCTTTTTCTGTAAAAAAAACTACACTTATCAGTCACTGATGGCCTTCACCATCCTGTTGTGCAACCCGACATCAACGGAGCAACAAAGCATTCGCACGTATTGCAACTTCGGCAACTCGGCCGAGCTCGTATACTGCCATATGAAAAGCTTCTACCAAGCCTGTGACTACGTGACTCAGAAGATTTATTCGTCACGGTCGTCCTCGCTGGCCTCGATCCTCAGTGCTGCATGACACGCTCCCTTCTATGCGCTCATGGGAAAATCTCCGAGATGCACTTGTGCGCGGAGCTCCACACAGAGCAGCAAGACATGGACCTGTACAAAGAGCGACACGCAAACAAACCAAGTCAGCAACTTTTGTTCTACGCGAACAGGCGCAACTACAACAATCAAAATGAGAAACGCCACTCACCTCCATACTGTCATCGTTGCCGCACCACGGGCCACTCGCTTCAATTGCCCAAGGCAGCAGCAGCAGCAGCAACCGCAGTTCCCGCAGTATCACCCTCGAGCGCCACATCCGTCACCAAGTCCGGTCACTTCAACTCAGCAGCGCCCACCTGCTCTGACGAACAGCTCTGCACAAGACGCATGGAACATTGTTAGTTGCATGTCACGAACACATTTCTGCGCACCTGACTCCCCGCCTCACAGAGATCTCGACGAACAACCCCCTGCTCCGATACAGACCCGGCTCCAACTGAACCCCACTTGCGCTGCGATAGCTCGCAACGAACCGCCCGGCCGTGAGCGTGTGCAGAGCTGGCGAGCGCAGGGGCCGGAGGATGGAGGCTGGCGAAGTCAGGGCCTGTAGGCACGGGGCGAGTGGGAGCAGGGCGGAGGCGCTGAGCCAGCAATCGCGGGCTGGCGAGCGCGGGGCCGACGAGTACATTTGAAAACATAACTTCGGCTTTTTCACTTTGATAATGAAAACGGGTTTACTATATTGGAAGATTTTGGCGATGTTAGCATTAAAAGTCTGGTTCAAAACTCTCTGCATGATTTACGCATGCACAAGAATATCTATTACTATATTCTTGTCTTATTAATTTTGTCACAACATAATATACCCAGTTTTAGTTTAAAACTTTATGATAATAATTTTATGCTCAATGAACTTAAATTATTTACACAGTGGTATATTCTTTATCGGTTAAAATAAACTTAAGTATTATAGAATTGGATGAATTTAAAGATATTTGGCAGGGAATGTTAGAACATCAACTCTCTTTTCATAATTGTCTAGTACTAAGATATTACCACGTAGAAAACATAATGCATCTTGAAAATTACTAGCGTTAATGTATCTTGAAGACTAGAAAGTCTACTTATGGAACACCTCCTAACGAAATGCCGCTGCAAATCATTCAAAACCAAATCCACTCAGAAGAACCTGTAGGCAAAACAAAACAGAAAAATAGAAGTAGGTGGTGCATTGTGTATGTGATGCAATGAATATAACTAGTAATGAGAAACGTGAGAATGAGGAGCAACGAGAAAGGTAAACAAGAGACAATGAAAACAAGAGCTCAGAGAACGGGAAAAGAAAGGTCAGGAGCATGAATCATGGTGATGTGAACGAAGTAAATAAGGAACGTTAGAGGATAAAGGTAAGAAAGGAGCAAAAATGAAGTAGGAAACGGAGAAATGCAAGAAGAAGGCTGAAACAAAAGAGAAACAAAAGGAGCAGCATGGACAAATGGTATGGAGCAAGAAAGAACGGAAACAAAAAGTGTTGAGAAAGTAGATACAAGGGTATAAGAGAAATCAGGACAGAAATTAAGGAAAATAAGAAGACATGAGGGAAAGAAGGAAGAAAGAAAGAAAGAGGGAATCAAGGAAGGAAATGACAAGAAGAAGTCGTGGAGAAAGGAAGAACAATTAGAAAAAGGCCTAAGAAAAACACAAGGAAACCTAAAGGAGAGAGGGAAGAATATTGTGAAAGCAACGAAGAAGAAAAGAAGGACAAAGAAAGAAAGCACGAAAGAAGGAAGGGAGAATCAAGGCAAACAAGAAAGAGGCATAAGAATCGAGAAGATAGAATTGAGAAAGGGAGGGTAAGTGAGTATGCAAAAAATGAACAGATAATGCAAGCAAGGATTGACAGACGAAAGAAGTGCAGACATAGGTATGGGGATGGAAGGGAAGGAATCAGAATAATGAAGACAGGAAAAACGGGAGAGATGAAAGGGACATTACAAAGGGAATGGTGAAAAGGAAGAAAACGAGGAAGGAGATGGAGGAAAAAAATACGAACATGCAGTAAGGGAGGAAAGACTACCAAGGAGAAATGAACGCAAGGATTCTAAAGCAATGAGAAACGAAAAGGAGCAGCGAGCTCAAGTTGAATGGGGAAAACGAAAGAGTCAACAGTAAATATGGAATAGAGAAAGTAAGGGAGGGAGACTAAACAAAGGAGAAACGATAAAAATTGCATCAAGGATGGACTTCCTCAACTCTTGTTTTTTTTTCTGCACCTCTTGTGGTGCTCCTTTCCCATTCCTCTGGTTGTGTTTTTTGGACTAAAAACCTCAAAAAATAGATGACCACTGCTCCTCGTTTCAAATCCAAATACATCGCTACTCAACTATGCTCCTAGGCATGCAAAATCCGCCCCACAAAGTCGGGCTATCACTTGGGACCGAGGGGGTCTATTCCCCTTCCCTTGATCTGAGCCTAGGGCCCTCCAATGACCTAAACTAGGGTTGGCCCTCAGCCGCCCGTGCCCCCATGGGGTGGGCCCAATGGCCTACGCACACACCAGGTGCATTGCTCCTTGCGCCACTTGCGCAAGCGCCCATGGCCCAACTCGTACACCACGGATGCGGGTCCTTGGCCACCATGTCCATTCGCTGGGCAGACGCTGGCCACATGCCCCGGTTGGCCACAGCAAAAGCAAGTGCCTCGGAAGCTGTAGAACTCTCCCGTAGGCAGCGGGCCACGCTTTGGCGCGAACGGCATGGGCATGCAGCCGCCTCCGCGATTGCCACGAGCAAAAACACCCTCGGCGCGGTCCATTGCAGCCACGTTGGCGACGGCCTGTTTGAAGGGCCTGGAGGTAAGCAGGCTCTTCTTCTAGTACAGCTTGAAACGCCTGGTCGTGCAAAGTCGGAGGCGTCTTCGACTTGGAGGACTTCGAAGCGCCGAGATATGAGGGCGAGCGCGTCGGCGAGGAATTCGAGGCCGCCCGGCGTGTCGCCGTGCTGCACCTTGTACTCCGCGTGCTTCAGGTAGGCCTTAAGGCCCTTCAGGACATCCGCTTGCTCGCGCACGGCCACGTTGAGGAAGGACGCCGCCGAGAGGGTTAGGGTTAGTGGACAGGAGGGGAGGGAGGTGATCCGTGGGAATTGAATTTGGAGCGGTGTCGGGGACCTCATTGTCGGAGTCGTCACTATCTTCGTCGAGGCCCGGCGTCTTGGTTCCGCGTGTGGCCTTTTCTTTTTTTGGAGGTTCCTTTTTAGCAGATGCAAAATCAGCAGGTTGAGCAGTTTCTGCGGCCGTAACACTCGTCGCCTGCTGCTGCGCGTTGACCGACGCAGGGGTCAATGACGGGGTCAAGGTCGGGGTGGGTGGCACGTCGGACGAGGCAGCTGCATGCCCCCTTTTGCGCTGGCGAGAAGGACCCACCACTTGCGGCGCCAACGCTTGCCGCGGCTCGGCGTCAGGCGCGAGTGGCTGGCCTTGCTCAGCCACTTGCGTGCACAGCTCGGAAGGGGGCGGGGGCATGTTAGAAGGCTGATTGTTGACCTCGCCCCCTCCAAGCAGAACGTCCACCCTTGTTAGGAAAGACGCCCCTTCTTCTGCCCGACGCTTGTTCTGCCGGTGGCTCGCAATTTCCGGGGCTTGGCGATTAGACTCGGAATTGGGGCGGCCGGTTGCGACGTTGGACTCGTCGCGATTATTCGTAGTCGGGCCTTGGCAGATTGGTTAAACTTAAAAATATCGCAAATAAGAGTTGAGGGAGACTCGCCGCAGGGCAAGGTTCTAGTCTTAGCCAGCTTGAACAGGAGAAAAAGCTAGAGCGGGAAAAGTTGACTGAGCCGTTTGAAGGAAATAAGCTCCAACCCACGTATTTGTAGTTGGAGAAAGGCGAGTAGCGCGCTTCGACGATGCTCAAAAGTTTCAGTATAATCAGCTTCGCTTTCACAATACACAATTTTGAAAAACACTGCATGTGTTTAAAAATTATAATGTTTCTGCCCCGCAAACATCATACCTCATTCGGAAAACTGTCCGAAACGCTATTCCGAAAAACCTATTTCTATCCGGATTGTCTGTTCGCGGACCGTTTTTGGACAACACATTTAGGATAGTATCCTAGTCGCGTTTACACTAATCGTCGTCCCATAGTGGCTGTTCGGGCCATTAACTTGTGGATGTGCTCCCAAACGTCGAACGTGTAGAAGTGAACCACCTGTTTAGGGTGACCAGGATCTTAAGTTGGTGGAACCACAAGTAAAAGTCAGCGGAGTGGAATAGCGCGCAATGACGACATCGAAGTACTCCTTCGCAATCTCTAGTTCCTAGTAGCTGGGGCGCTCAGACAGGGCGAGGGCGCGACTGATAGCAAGTTGCGCAACTGCGTTACACGACTCCCAGATAGAGCGGGCGAGCTCAGCAGCTGCAAAGGCCTCACGCTCAGCGGGCGTGGGAGGGCCTGAGAGGGCAGCTGGCGGGTCGGGGCAGGGGATCTTACCGTCGACGTGGACGGCCAGAGACTGGCCATCCTGGCGCTGTCCCCTCTGCGAGCAGCGGAGGTCGGCGAGCCATGCCTCAAAGTCGATCGCCCGACCATCCGCGTCCAGGCAGAGCACAGCGTCCGCCATCGCCACGGCTGCAGCAGCTGACGACGGCACGGCGTCACGGCGACACGGCGAGCTAGGGGCCAGCGGGCGAGCTGCGGGCCAATGGCGAGCTAGGGGCCAGCAGACGATCTAGGGGCTAGCGGCGAGCTGCGGGCCAGCGGCAAGCTAGGGGCCAGCGGGCTCGCGCGGCGCACAAAGGGCCAGAGGCGAGCTAGGGACTAGGGCGGGCACTAGGAACTAGGGGCCAGAGGGACGGGGCCGGTGCGGTCTAGGGCGCGGGTGCGGGTGCGGCTGGGACGCGGCTAGGGCTGGGGTGTAGGCGCGGCTCGGGCGCGGCGAGGTGCGGCTAGGGCTAGGGGCGGGCGCGGCTAGGGCTAGGGCTAGGGGCGGAAGCGTAAGCGGGGAGGGGAACCCTAGCGTGATACCATATCAGAATAACGCAATGTCTAGAATGAGGCATACAGACAGGTTTTGTGCTATGGTGCTGTACTCTCTATAAGCATGCACCTATCTAGCCTATAACAATATATAAATATGTTGACACGTATACCATCCAATTTTCTTTTAAGTATTTTTCTCTCGGTGAATCTACTATATTTCCCATGTGTAGCTGCTTTTTATGTAATGTCATGCTCCTATAACTTCTATTTCTCTCATTTACTCGCATAGAGTATCTTTAGAGACCATTTTTTTAGGACGCTGTAGTCCGAAATGGGGTTTCTCGAAACGGGCTACATGACTGGCCATCACAACGCGCGATCGCACTTGGAGCTCAAGTAATCATCGCCGCTCAAATATCGGACGGCTGAGTGAGTGGCTCTGGTGTGGTGACTCGGGTTAGAGTTTTGAGTGGCGCCAGTAAGAGCTCTCGCTACTGTATCACGTCAACAAATTTCGCCAGTGGCGCAGCTCAAACAATCCATCCCCTCGACTCTGATGGCGTGAAGGCCGACCTCGTAGAAGGGTTTGTCTAGGCGTTTTTTCGGTACAGAGTGATAAAGTGCGGTGGACGGTCGACCACACCCTAAATCGAAAGCATTTTCCCTCTCAGTTCGCATTTCATTTCACATCATCGGATCGAAGGTCTGCTGCTTTTTTGTAACTTGTCTGCACGAACCTACCACTAGCGTGCTAGCTAACTCCATTTAGGACAACACACACGTACCTTAGGACTGATAACATCATACGCGTATAACAGAGGTATCATTAGCTCGTCTTACGCGTTGGTTGCACGCCGCGCTGTTACAGTACGCGTCGTCATTACCAACTACCTCGTCGCGCGCTAATTTCGCATGATTAGTTCGTGCCGTCCTTCGACATTGTCACACTACTAAGTCTGTTTGCCTCTCCCGCTACTGTCGCGTTACCCGGTGCACCCGAGCGAGCTCGCGAAGACAATGTGTTTGTCGCGGCAACGGCTGACGTCGAACCTCAAGCCGTTTAATACTATCGAGTAGGAGCTTATTGAGTAGGAGATTATCGAGTAGGAGGTTATCGAGTAGGAGGTTATCGAGTAGGAGCTTATCGAGTACTAGAGCTTATTGAGCCGCGAACCTGAGACTCCCGCTCGGCTTGTCTTACCCCGCTCATCGCTCGTCGCTCGTCGCTCGTCGCTCGTCGCTCGTCGCTCGTCGCTCATCGCTCGTCGCTCGTCCCCTGCATCACCACGCCGCTTCTTCTGGGTCGCGTGTGTGCGTCGGCGGAGCTGGCTGGGTATCTCCGCCAATTACCCTCGCTTGACTGCCTCCGCCTTGAATACTCCACCATAGGCCTTCCGCAATTGACCTTCCGCCAGTTTGCGTTCCCGAACGGCGACCTGCCGCGCGCCTCTTCCGCGCATGACCACCCCCGCGCATGACCTCATCCGCGCATCTCTTCCGCGCATGCCCTCCCTCGCGCATGACCTGTCCCCTGCCTTCCCCGCGCATGACGTGCCCCGTTGATGTCAGAGTCGGCGCGCAGCAGTGGCAGCAGCAATAGCGCCTTCTCGTCCGACCCCAGCGTCGCCAGCAGCGTCGGAAGCTCCTCCTCCGCCCGAGGGCTCCTCTCCCTGCCCCGACCCGCCGCGCCTGATTCTGACGCCCCTGATATTGCCGCGCGTGATACAGTTGGTTCGGATACCGCCGCCCCTGCTGCCGCCCCGCCCGCCCACGGGCCTTGGGATATCCCCTCGCAGCCCCCAAGCTCCGCGCCCGCCGCATCCCCCCCTGCTGCGAGCGCGTTCGCTCAGCCCACAGGCGGCGACGCGCACCACACCGGCGGCGACGCGCAGCGCACCGGCGGTGACGTGTTCATCCAGTGGCCCGACGACCTGCGCGCCGCATTCGCCGCTCAGTACGCGCAGCAGCAGCAGCAGCAGCAGCAGCAGCAGCAGCAGCAGCAGCACGTGCAGCAGCAGCAGCAGCAGCAGCAGCAGCAGGGGCTTCAGGAGGAGGTGCAGGGCGGGGAACAGCAGCAGCAGCAGCAGCCATACCAGCAGCAACAGGTGCAGCAGCAGCACCCGTCGTCTCTATTCCTGCAGCACCACGACCTGCGGCGTGACTGCGCGGGCAACTGCCTGACGTCGCTGGAGGTGTTTCTGCAGCCCTACTTCCGCCGCCCCACTCACCCCCCTGCCAACCAGCCGCCCGTTGACTCTCCTGAACTCTCCATGGTACGGCACTGGGGTGGAAGGCGCCGCACACCGCACTCCTGTGCAGGCGTGGCCTGGAGGAGTTGGCGTTGTTCTCTTCCGATCCGACCCTTCTATTCTGTCATTTACACTCACTATCTTTTTCCTTCACGCTCGTCGCTCCTCTTGTCAGCGCGCATTCTCCTCATTGCTGCTTCCCCGCCCACCCTCCCCCACTCCTCCCTCCCTCCCTCAGTTCCCCTCCCCACCTTTTCATTTTCCCCCCTATACCTGACCTTCGAGCTTCCTCCCCGTTTTCTCTTCCTCCCCTTTCCCCTACTTCCCACATACTTTCTCTATTTCTCTCTCTCTCTTTCTCTCTCTCCCCCTCTCCCTCACTCCCTGTCTCTCTACCTCTCTCTCCCCATCTCCTCTCTTTCTATTTCACTCCCTCACGCATACACGTTCACTCCATTCGCCCCCCTCTCCCCCCCCTGCTCTACCTCCCGTCCACCCTCCCCAGGCCTCCAATTCATCTGGAGCCTCCTCCAACGGCCCCTCCGCCAACGGCCCCTCCGCCCTGCCCTTCTCCCTCGCGCCCTGGCAGCAGCCGCAGGCAACCCAGCAGACGCACCAGCCCATTCACCCGCCCCAGCTGTATCACCCGCAGCAGCAGGCGTTTCCGCCCTCCCAAGGCCTCATGCACCCGCCCGCCCCTCGCTCGCCCCAGCAGCCGCAGCAGCAGCAGCGGAGTCTGCAGCAGCAGGTGCAGTACCAGCAGGCGTCCATGTTCCCGCTCCCAGAGGACTTCCCCACAGGGGGACCCAGGGGCGCAGCAGCAGGGGGAGCAGGCGGAGGGGGAGGGGGCGGGGCGGAGATGGACATGGAGCTCAGCATCCAGCTGCCGGCGCGGCGCTGGCCGCCCACCATGGCGTCCGTCACGCCCGGCCGCAGCCTCACCTCCTCCGTTCTAGGCCGGGGCCCGACGCGTAAGCCCTGAAATCCCTGTGCCCAGCCGTGGACCTGGCTGCCATGTGTGTGGGGGGTGGGCTACTGAGGGTTGGGGGATATGGGGATATGGGAAACAGATATGGAGTTTGAGGAAAGAGTGGGGGGGAAGGGTAGGGGGTTGGGTTGGGGGGCTAGGGGTTTGGGGTGTGAGTTGGTGTGCTTGAAGCCCAGGGGTTCAGGCCCGGGGGTGCCTGGCCAGGGGTGCCGGTAGTGGCGGAGGAGGCAGGGTTAGGTCAAGTGAAGGGCGGAAGCTGGGGACGAACTGGGGCAAGCTGGGCACGCCGGGGGGGGAAGGGGAGGGGGGCGGGTAAAAAGGGCACGGAGGGTGGGCTTGCAGGGCACGGAGGGAGGGCTTGCAGGGCACGGAGGGTGGGCTTGCAGGTGGGCTTGTAAGGGGGGACTGGAGATGCAGGGCAAGGGGAGGGTGTAGGATGCTCACTTTGTGCACCTGGAGTGAGTCCCTGAGTGGCAGGGTCAGGGGTGTCAGGGCTGTGGAGGGAAAGGGCGCCATAGTGGCGTGTGAGTGTTGGAGTGGAGGGCATTCGCCCGTGCTCACACTGTCACTGCGCTATCTCTCTTTCGCTTTCGCCCTATTCATTCTCCCTGCTTTCCCCTCTGCACTTCTCCATCCCGCTCTCAGTGCGTCGCGCCGCGCTGCGGACTTCCCTCCTTCCCCCTCCCCCACCCATCACCCCTCCCCCACCCATCACCCCCCCCCAGCCAACATCCGCACGCTGTTCACCATGGACCGCCAGCCCCTGGGCGAGGGGCAGTACGGCAAGGTGTACCTGTGCACAGAGAAGGCCACCGGCACGCAGTACGCATGCAAAACCATTCCCCGTAGCTCTCTGATCAGCGTGGAGGACGTGGAGGACGTGCGCATGGAGGTGAGCGTGCTGTTCCGGCTGCAGGGCAAGCCGAACGTGGTGCGCGTGCACGCCACCTTCGAGGACCGCCACGACATCCACATCGTCATGGAGCTCTGCAGCGGGGGGGAGCTCTTCGACGAGATCAACCGCCGCTGCGACGAGATGACCGTGCCCTACAGGTGAGGGGTTGTGCACAGGTGAGGGGGGGGGGGGGTGGTGCCGTACAGGTGGGGGGGGGGGGGGGAGGGAAGGAGTGAGGGCTGGGGGTTGTCTTATGGCTAAGGAGTGCACGAAGGGGGTGGATGGGGAGTGGTGTTTGGGCGGAGCATGTGATCTGTATATCCCATGGGTATTAGTCGTATGGATGAGGAAGAGGTTCCTTGGGCAGGATGGCGTTGCTGTGACCTGTCTGAGCAGGACAAGTTGGAGCGGTATGATGAGAGAAATGAGGGTTGGTGGATGAGGATTCTCACCGTTCTTCAGCTTGCACACCAGTCTTGCGCAAATCACCCTTGCATTTCCCTGCCGTGCGTTGGCATCAACTGACTAGCATATCCTTTCCCCCTTGCCCTCGCCCTACCACAAGCCTCCTCCTGGCGTCCTTCACTCTTCATCCACTCTCTCCCCACCCCACCCCCCACCCCCCACCTCCCCCTCAAGCGAGCGCGATGCCGCGAAGCTGTGCAAGGCGGTGATGCGCGCGGTGCACTCGTGCCACAGCAGCGGCGTCATCCACCGCGACCTCAAGCCCGAAAACTTCCTCTTCTCCTGCGCCGGGCCCGATGCCGTGCTCAAGGCCGCTGACTTCGGCATGGCTGCGTACTTCAAGCCCGGTACGCCGCCTGGGCTTGGCTCCTATGTGTTTGTCTGCAGCCATGGGTGCAGTGCAGTGATCATGCCACCCACCCAGTGCATGGTGCTGCTCTGGCCTTCATGTGAAACCCCTCTGTCTGCGCTCAAACAAGCCCGAAAGGGCAACTTGCTCTTCTCCACCCCGGCCCCGATGCCGTGCTCAGAGCCGCCGACTTTGGCATGGCGCTAGGGTGGTGTGCCTAGTGTGCGGCGCTTCACCCATGTGGGCAGCACTCGTGCCAGGCTAAGTGGCGACCATGCCGATTCCAGCACCAGAGGGCATCAGCGTGTGAACCGCGGTCTCCAAGTCGAGAATCCACTCTGTTCTTGAAGGCACGCCGCCATGGTGGTGCATTTGATTGAAGCCCGGTAGGACGGCTCGGCTTGCTGTGCCACGAGTTCAACTCCAGGTGGATCGACCCCCCCACCCACAGTGTGATTCATGAAAAGAGCGGAATCCTTTCATGCATCCCTGTGACTGCATGCACATGGCACCCCGAGTCACACACTCAGAACTCTAGCAACTCAAACCCCTTCTGTGCCTATGTTTCTTCTCTTATCTCGCTATCTCAACCGCATCCCTCCCTTCCCTGCTCTCCCATTGTTCCGTGTGTCTTCCCACCAGGTGAGCCTTTCACCCGATTGTGTGGCGGCTGCATGTGCATGGATGGCGCCCGAGTTGCGAATCACATGCATCCATGCATGTGATTTGCTTCAAGCCCCTTCCCCTCCACCCTTCCCATGCCTGCTCCCACTCCCACCAGGCGAGGGCTTCACGCGAGTCTGTGGCAGCTGCATGTACATGGCGCCGGAGGTGATTCGCATCTGGGAGAACATGGGCAAGCAGCGCTACGGGCCCCCGGTGGACATCTGGGCATGCGGCGTCATCTTCTACATCCTGCTCGCCGGCAACTACCCCTTCCTGCCCTCTGGGAGAGACAGTAAGGCAACTACCCCTTCCTGCCCTCTGGGAGAGACAGTAGGGCAACTATCCCTTCCTGCCCTCTGGGCGAGACAGTAAGGCAACTACCCCTTCCTGGCCTCTGGGAGAGACAGTAGGGCAACTATCCCTTCCTGCCCTCTGGGCGAGACAGTAAGGCAACTACCCCTTCCTGGCCTTTGGGAGAGACAGTAAGGCAACTACCCCTTCCTGGCCTCTGGGAGAGACAGTAAGGCAACTATCCCTTCCTGCCCTCTGGGAGAGACAGTAAGGCAACTACCCCTTCCTGCCCTCTGGGAGAGACAGTAGGGCAACTATCCCTTCCTGCCCTCTGGGCGAGACAGTAAGGCAACTACCCCTTCCTGCCCTCTGGCAACTACCCCTTCCTGCCCTCTGGGAGAGACAGTAAGGCAACTACCCCTTCCTGGCCTCTGGGAGAGACAGTAGGGCAACTATCCCTTCCTGCCCTCTGGGCGAGACAGTAAGGCAACTACCCCTTCCTGGCCTCTGGGAGAGACAGTAGGGCAACTATCCCTTCCTGCCCTCTGGGCGAGACAGTAAGGCAACTACCCCTTCCTGCCCTCTGGCAACTACCCCTTCCTGCCCTCTGGGAGAGACAGTAAGGCAACTACCCCTTCCTGCCCTCTGGGAGAGACAGTAGGGCAACTACCCCTTCCTGCCCTCTGGGAGAGACAGTAAGGCAACTACCCCTTCCTGCCCTCTGGGCGAGACAGTAAGGCAACTACCCCTTCCTGCCCTCTGGGAGAGACAATAAGGCAACTACCCCTTCCTGCCCTCTGGGAGAGACAGTAGGGCAACTATCCCTTCCTGCCCTCTGGGCGAGACAGTAAGGCAACTACCCCTTCCTGCCCTCTGGCAACTACCCCTTCCTGCCCTCTGGGAGAGACAGTAAGGCAACTACCCCTTCCTGCCCTCTGGGAGAGACAGTAGGGCAACTATCCCTTCCTGCCCTCTGGGCGAGACAGTAAGGCAACTACCCCTTCCTGGCCTCTGGGAGAGACAGTAGGGCAACTATCCCTTCCTGCCCTCTGGGCGAGACAGTAAGGCAACTACCCCTTCCTGCCCTCTGGGAGAGACAGTAGGGCAACTATCCCTTCCTGCCCTCTGGGCGAGACAGTAAGGCAACTACCCCTTCCTGGCCTTTGGGAGAGACAGTAAGGCAACTACCCCTTCCTGCCCTCTGGGAGAGACAGTAGGGCAACTATCCCTTCCTGCCCTCTGGGCGAGACAGTAAGGCAACTACCCCTTCCTGGCCTTTGGGAGAGACAGTAAGGCAGCTACCCCTTCCTGCCCTCTGGCAACTACCCCTTCCTGCCCTCTGGGAGAGACAATAAGGCAACTACCCCTTCCTGCCCTCTGGCAACTACCCCTTCCTGCCCTCTGGGAGAGACAATAAGGCAACTACCCCTTCCTGCCCTCTGGGAGAGACAGTAGGGCAACTATCCCTTCCTGCCCTCTGGGCGAGACAGTAAGGCAACTACCCCTTCCTGGCCTTTGGGAGAGACAGTAAGGCAACTACCCCTTCCTGGCCTCTGGGAGAGACAGTAGGGCAACTATCCCTTCCTGCCCTCTGGGCGAGACAGTAAGGCAACTACCCCTTCCTGGCCTTTGGGAGAGACAGTAAGGCAACTACCCCTTCCTGCCCTCTGGGAGAGACAGTAGGGCAACTATCCCTTCCTGCCCTCTGGGAGAGACAGTAAGGCAACTACCCCTTCCTGGCCTTTGGGAGAGACAGTAAGGCAACTACCCCTTCCTGCCCTCTGGGAGAGACAGTAGGGCAACTATCCCTTCCTGCCCTCTGGGCGAGACAGTAAGGCAACTACCCCTTCCTGGCCTTTGGGAGAGACAGTAAGGCAACTACCCCTTCCTGCCCTCTGGGAGAGACAGTAGGGCAACTATCCCTTCCTGCCCTCTGGGCGAGACAGTAAGGCAACTACCCCTTCCTGGCCTTTGGGAGAGACAGTAAGGCAGCTACCCCTTCCTGCCCTCTGGCAACTACCCCTTCCTGCCCTCTGGGAGAGACAATAAGGCAACTACCCCTTCCTGCCCTCTGGGAGAGACAGTAGGGCAACTATCCCTTCCTGCCCTCTGGGCGAGACAGTAAGGCAACTACCCCTTCCTGGCCTCTGGGAGAGACAGTAGGGCAACTATCCCTTCCTGCCCTCTGGGCGAGACAGTAAGGCAACTACCCCTTCCTGGCCTTTGGGAGAGACAGTAAGGCAGCTACCCCTTCCTGGCCTCTGGCAACTACCCCTTCCTGCCCTCTGGGAGAGACAATAAGGCAACTACCCCTTCCTGCCCTCTGGGAGAGACAGTAGGGCAACTATCCCTTCCTGCCCTCTGGGCGAGACAGTAAGGCAACTACCCCTTCCTGGCCTCTGGGAGAGACAGTAGGGCAACTATCCCTTCCTGCCCTCTGGGCGAGACAGTAAGGCAACTACCCCTTCCTGGCCTCTGGGAGAGACAGTAAGGCAACTACCCCTTCCTGCCCTTGGGCCTCGATAGTAAGGGCCTCTTACCCACTTCACTCCCTCCCCTTGCTGGCAACTGCCCTTTCCTGCCTTCCACTGCGACAGTAAGATCCTCTTACCCATTCCACTCCTGTTGCTTGCTGGAAACTATCCCTTCATCCCCACCGTCCAAGATAGTGAAGGCCCTTCCTTCGTTCAGTCCTCTGCAGCATCCACAGTCTTCCTCCTCAACCCCACTTCCCTGCCCCCCTGCTCCCTGCAACCAACAACTTCCGTTCCCCACTTCCCCCCCCCCCCCCCTTCTGCTGCTTCATCCTGCCGTGGCAGCGGCTGTTGCGTGGGGCTTTGTGTGCATCTCGCCCTCCTCGCCTCGCTGCGCCCCCTCATGCGCATGCCCGCCCGCCCCTCCTCTCCTCCCGCCCTCTCTCCTCCCCCCTCCTCCCTGCCCCACTCTCACCCCCTGCCTCCCATGAAGGGTCAGAGCGTGCGTTTCGCCGCGTGATCCTGCAGCCGCAGCGGCTGTTCCGCGAGGCGGTGTGGGCGCGCATCTCGCCGGACGCCAAGAGCCTCATCAGCCAGATGCTGCAGCACGATGTGGCGCTGCGACCCACCGCGCAGCAAGTGCTGGGTGAGATGATGGCGCTGCTGGGTGAGATGATGGTGCTTCCGTCTGGGTGAGATGATGGTGCTTCTGTCTGGCTGAGATGATGGTGCTTCCGTCTGGCTGAGATGATGGTGCTTCTGCCTGGGTGAGATGATGGTGCTTCTGGGTGAGATGATGGTGCTTCTGGGTGAGATGATGGTGCTTCCGTCTGGGTGAGAGGGCAGATGAGCCTCACTAGTATTGCTGATTGCCATGGGTGGGTGCGGTGCATTTGATACCCACTGCAAGTGCTGCCACAGCCGGACGCCAAGAGCCTCATGAGCCAGATGCTGTAACATGACCTGGCGCTCCACCAGCCCACCACGCAGCAATTAGGTGGACGGCATATGGGCTTCACTCATAATGGTGGGTGAGATGCGTTGGTAAGTCAGCACATGCCACAGCGCATGCTCGTTGCACTGTGTGCCAAGCAAGCACCCCTGGAACAGCCGGGCGCTACAGGCGCCGCGTGAGATGATGTGGGGAACCGCCTTTCTTTCTTGCTATGAGTCACACAAGCCCCCCTCCCGGCATCCACCCATTGCCCCTCAACCCCTCCGCGCCCATCCACCCCCCGCCCCTTAGAGCACCCATGGATCAGCCGGGCGCCGGAGGAGCCCCTGGAGAAGGACGTGGTGGACCGCTTCAAGCAGTTCCTCTATGTCATGCGCCTCAAGAAGGTCAAGAAGGTGGCGCTCCGGGTGAGTGCACACAGGGAGCGAGAGGGAAGGAGAGATTAGCGAGAGAGTGCAGCGAGAGGGAGAGATGAGAGAGAGAGTGCAGGGAGAGGGAGAGATTAGAGAGAGAGTGCAGCGCGAGGGAGAGTGAGAGAGAGTCGGCAGAAAGGAGCCGCTGGGAATGGCCGTGGCCGACCGCTTGAAGCATTTCCTCTACGCGAGTGCAGAGAGAGCGAGAGTGAGTTCATGAGAAGTGGGTTGGGCTGAGTGTGACTCACCTCAGAGCTGACAGCAAGGGCAGGGGGTGAGAGTGCGCAGACTGCACGCACAGTGGCGCGGTGTTCCTCTCACTCTTAGACTCCCGCTCTCCTCTCCCTCACCCACGCTGCCTGTGCTGGCCATGCGATAGGGAGAGACCACGGCAGTGCTGGTCATGCGAGGGGGGAGATCACGGCAGTGCTCCTTCTGTATCGTGCCGCTCCTCTTCCCTGCTTTCTCCCACCCTGCGTTGTTCCCTTCCTTTTGCTCAGTTGCTCCCTTCGCCCCTGCACGCCATGGTGCACGCCATGGGGCACGCCATGGTGCACGCCATGGGGCACGCCATGGTGCACGCCATGGGGCACGCCATGGTGCATGCCATGGTGCACGCCATGGTGCACGCCATGGTGCTCGCCATGGTGCACGGCATGGTGCACGCCATGGTGCACGCCATGGTGCTCGCCATGGTGCACGGCATGGTGCACGCCATGGTGCTCGCCATGGTGCACGCTATGGTGCACGCCATGGTGCTCGCCATGGTGCACGCCATGGTGCACGCCATGGGCGAGGAGGACGCAGGGGCCTTGCAGGCGGACCTGGCGTAGATGGGTTGTGCGCTGGCCCTTGTGTGTGCAGCTGCCTGGCCGTCATGCCGCCACCCCTCGCCCCCCCCCAGGCCATGGTGGAGGCCATGAGCGAGGACGACATCCGCGCACTGCAGGCGGACCTGGGCCGCCTCGACCCCTCGGCCTCGGGCGTGGTGCCCATCGCGGCGCTGCCCAACGCGCTGCACAGCCGCGGCTTCCACGACCCCGCTGATGCCGTGGCACAGATGATCCAGGAGGTGAGATGATCCAGGAGGTGAGGGTCCTTGAACGGGAGGTGACGGTTCTCTACTGGTGGGTGAGGCTGCGCTAACGTCCGGTGGGAGCCCTTTACACAGGCAGGAGGTAGGATTATGTCTGTATTCCAGGAATACATTCTTTCTAACGTGGCAGTACACCCTACATTGTGCAGTGCATTCATCCATAGTGTAATGGTCACTCATAGTCCCATCCGCTCCGCCCACCCCCCTGGCAGATCTGTCTGGACGGCAAGGTGGCGTTTGACTACCCGGACTTCTTTGTGGCGCTGCTGCAGCTGTGCGCGGTGGAGCAGCAGGAGAACCTCTTCCAGGCGTTCTCCGTGTTCGACCAGGACCTCAGCGGCTACATCAGCCAGGCCGAGCTGCAGCGCGCCTGCGACAAGTACAAAGTCAACCGCGTGGTCGTGCAGGAGATGATGCACGAGGTCAACCGCGACGCGGTGAGATGCTCGTTTAGGCACCATGTGCATGTGTGTGCGGGCAGAGCGTGAGTTGGTCAGGTGGTGAGCAGTATGGCAAGAGGACGAGGGCACGGTCCATTTTCCAGTACATGCTACAGAGTGCTACGGAAGTGCTTGGCAGAATAGGGAGAGGAGAGAGGGAGCGGGCAGTTAACTGCATGCTCAACTTCCTGTATGTGTTCCATTCCACCCTCCCCCGACACCCTAACTTCTCCCCTCCCACCCACCCCCCCCCCTTTTCACCCATCACCCCTCACCCCTCACGCACACCCCATTCCCTCGGCCCCCCCTTCTCCCCCCGTATGCGCTAGCCTGGCGGAGTGAACCACAACGAATGTGTGACAGGATGAGGGCGGAGGCACGGACCTGAGGTGATTGCCTGCTGTGCGAACCCTCTTACCTCCATCCCCCCCATCCCCAACGATCCCCCAAAACCCATTCCCAACTATGCAGTCCGGGCGCGTGGACTACAACGAGTTTGTGGCAATGATGCGCATGGAGGCAGGGGGCGTGAGCCGGCGCACCATAGAGCGTCACATGGACAACGGCAGTGTCAAGGAGATGGACGTGGGGGGCGAGGGGTCGGGGCAGTACGAGGGGTACAGCGAGGGCGGCAGCATGAGCGAGGACATGCGCAGCGACGCCTCGTTTGCTGATGCTGATGCTCGCAGCGTGGGGAATGCTGGGGGGTTCTGACACGACGGGGTGGGTGGGGGGTTGGATGAAGAGGCAGGGTTGGATGAAGAGGCAGGAAGTTGGATGAAGAGGCAGGGTTGGATGAAGAGGCAGGAAGTTGGATGAAGATGCAGGATTGGATGAAGAGGCAGGAAGTTGGATGAAGAGGCAGGGTTGGATGAAGAGGCAGGAAGTTGGATGAAGATGCAGGATTGGATGAAGAGGCAGGGTTGGATGAAGAGGCAGGAAGTTGGATGAAGATGCAGGATTGGATGAAGAGGCAGGGTTGGATGAAGATGTTGTAAAATATATATCTATACAACATGCATGCCTAGATTAGGAGGTGTAGTCATTCTAATTATTGGGGGTTGTTGGTTGGGTTGACCAACCCCACATTTGGGTTGGTCAAGATTGGATTTGGTCCTAGACATTTGGTTGGCACTATTCCAACCAAATGGTCCTTGGTCCTAGGAACCAATCAATCACCAAGCACCACACTTTGTGGTTGCTTGCCTTCCAAGCAATCTCTCTCATTTGTCCACATTGTGGCCAATCGGAGAGCACCACACTTTGTGGTTGCTTGCCCTACAAGCAACCTCTCCCATTGGTCCACTTTATGGCCAATAAGAGAGCTTCCCTTCCAACTCTTTCTTGCTCCTTGTTTTGTACAAAAGAGCCTCTTGGCTCCCTACTCAATTCAATCTTTTCTCTTCCAAGCTTGTTCCTTCATGGCATTCAGAGCCACAATGGCTCACGCCACCTCTAGTCGATCCTAACTAGCACGGCCGTATGCCGTCCCTCCTCGTCTTCAAAGCCTAGCCCTTCCTTAAGGTTCCTTCCCGCGCCCCCCGTGCGCCCTCTCCCGCCGCGCTATTCCGTCGCGCCCGCTCTTCCTCCCGTCCCGCGCCTTTTTGCCGCGCCCGCTCTCCCTTCCGTCGTACGCCTCCCGTCGCGCTTGACGACGCGCTTCTAGCCGTCGCATCCTTCTACTGCGCCCGTTGGTGCGCTCCTCCGTCGCGCGACCTGTCGTCGCACCCTCCCGTCGCGCCCTCCCGTCGCGCGCCTTCCGCGTTTGCGCGCACCCGTCCATCGCGCTCTCCGCGCGCCCGACCGTCACGGCTCCCGCGCACGCCCGTCGACAAATTCTCCCACCGCGCCCGTCGCCTTTCGGTCGCCGCGCGCGCACGGCTGTCGGTCGATTTCTCCGCCGCGTGCGCCCGCCCGTCGTCGATTCCGCCGTCGCGTGCACCCGTTCGTCGCGCCATTTCGGCATGCAGCCGGCCGCCGCATCTTCCTTCGGCGGCTTGAGAGCTGCGCTCCGCGCACCTATCCTTCTCCTCCCTCCCCCCTTCTCCTCCTCCTTTCCTTTTCCTCCTCCCCCCCCCCCCCCCCCCCCCCCCTCCTTCCCCTCCTCCTCCTCAATGGCGTCCGATTCCTCGGTGGACCTTACCTCCGTCGACACTCTTGAGCTGCTGCCCGACAACACCGCGGTCAATTGGCATTCCTATGCCCAAACCGTCACGGTGCTTCTCTCCTCGGTGACGGTCAACGGCTACAACCTGAAAGCCGTTGTCCATCTCGAGGAGCGCGGTCTTCAGCCTGCCCAGCCGGATGCTCCCGCGGGCCCTGCACCTCCTCCTCCTGGCGATGCTCCCGTCAGCCCCGGCGATCCTCCAACCTTCGCCCCTGACGTCAACGACCCTCAGAGCTCCGAGACCGCCATCCGCACCTAGCGTGCCGGCCTCACCGACCACGTCCGCCAGCAGCTGCTCTTCGAGGCTTCCCGCGCCGAGCATGACGCCGCCACTGCCGCCTACAACGCGTATCAGGCGGCGCTCGCGGAGTACGTCAGGCGCGAGCGCGCATACATCACCGACCTCGCTGCCTGGCGTGTCGCTGACCGGCGCGCGCTCACCATCCTCCTCGCCACCATTCCTCCCACCCTCAAGCGCGAGCTTGCTCCCACCTCCTCCTCCCACCTCTGGTGGCTCCTCACTGATCTCTATGATCGGCAGGACGTCGCCACCCTCTACTCCCTCATCAAGGAGTTCCAGAGCCTCACCATGGACTCTACCACCGGCGCAGCTGCCTTCACGCGTCGCGTCCTCGACCTCGCTCGGCGCCTGGCGGCTCTTGGCGTGTCGTACCCGGACCCAGTGCTCTGCTGCCACCTCCTTGAAGGCTTGACTCCTGCCTTCGACACCCATAAGATCGCCTACATGCAGCTGATCGACAAGCGCATCACCCCGGCTGAAGTCGCCCAGTGGATTATCACCACTGAGGCCGACCTCTTGCGCCATTCCTCCTCCATTGCCGCTGTTGCTCAGCAGCGCAACACCAGGGGAGGGCGTGGGGGTGGGCGTGGCGCTGGTCGTGGTGGTGGCGCAGGTCGTGGTAGCAATGGCGCGGGACGTGGTGCAGCAGCCGCCTTTCCTCCTTGCCAGTATCTCCCTCGCTATGGCCCCACGCGAGGTCAGCGCTGCGGCCAGACCACTCATGCCACTGATTCTTGCTTCAAAGCGCTCAGTGATGAGTGGTTTGCCCGCGGCAACACCGGCACCCCCCCCCGCTGGTCCTCCCTCTCTCCTCGCCCCACTCCTCAGGAAGTTCGTACCTCCCCTCTCTTTCAGCCCGTCTCCTCCCCCTTGGCCCACCAGGCCGTCTCTCAGCATCAGCAGCAGCAGCAGACTCCGCAGCAGATCCTGCCGCAGCCGTTTCAGCAGCAGCAGCAGCAGTTCCAGCAGCAGCAGCAGCAGGGGCAGCAGCACCTCTTCTCCCAGTTGCAGCAGCAGCTCCAGCAGCTCCAGCAGCAGCTTGACCTCCAGTCACAGCTCCCCCTTGCACCTCCTCCTATGGCTTCCCCCCAGCAGCCCTACCCCGCTTGGACCGCCGGCACCGCCGCTTCCGCAGCTCACCTCTCGGGCGCGTCTCCCGCGCCCTCAGCCACAGGCAGTGTGACTCCTTTCCCCTCCTCTGGTTTTGTTGGCATGGTTAGCCAGGCTGGAACCCCCGCCCCTTCTATGTATTCGGCTGCTATTAATGAGAATGTGATTCAGTACTCCGTCCCACCTCCTCCCCCACATCCTCCCCCCTCCACCACGCTGGACTTTGTCCTTGACAGTGGAGCCACCGAGTTCGTCCTTCGTGATGCTGGTACCCTTCACCCTCTCCCAGCCCCCACCTCCCTCCTTGGTGCCGATTCCAGCTTCTCTATTCCCTTTCGCCACACCTCTACCCTCCCCTGTCCCCTCTTCCCCTCAGGTACCGTCACTGGTTTACACATCCCCTCCCTCCGTACTAACCTCCTCTCCCAGCGATCCCTGCAGCAGGCCGGTATCACCACCGTCTTCCCAGGTCGCGCTAATCACTGCCTCCTATACCATCCCACAGGTCGCCTCCTCTCCCGTATTCCCTTTTGTCCTCTCTCCCGCCTATATACCCTTCGAGTTCCTCGTCTTCCCTCTGCCCAGGCAGTCTCCCGCTCCCTCCCCCCACCTCACATCCCTCCCCCTCCTCTCCCTCCTTCTAACCCAACCATTCCCCCCCTCCCCCTTGACCCAACCTGCTCCTGTCGATCCCTCTCCCATCCCACCGTCCTCCTCCACCACAGGCTTGGTCACCCCAACTTTGCCACCCTCCGCTCGACCGTCTCCTCAGGTCTCCTTCAAGGTCTTCCCCTCACCCTCCCTCCCCTCCCTCCCTCCCTTGCCCCACCCTGCTCCGTCTGTGTCCAGAGCAAGCTCAAGCAGCTGCCGCATCGGAGTTCCCCCTCCGCTGCTGCTCAGCCGCTTGATCTTGTTCACATGGACCTCTGGGGCCCCAACCCCTCCCCTTCCCGCCAGGGCCATCGCTACATGCTTGTTCTGGTCGATGATCACAGCCGATATTCGTCCGTCTCCCTTCTTCGCTCAAAGGGTGATGCTCCGGCTGCGATCATCGCCTGGCTCAAGCAGGCGAGCACCCACTTTGGCCGCCCTGTGCGCCGCCTTCACTCTGATAGCGGTGGCGAATTCCTTAATCGTCAGGTAGCCTCCTACTGTGAGCTTCATGGCATTCGCCAGACTCACACCCTCCCCCACTCCCCCCAGCACAATGGTGTGGCCGAGAGCCGTGTTCGGGAGATCACCAAGATTGCTCGGTGCCTCCTCGTCCATGCCTCTTGCCCCCCTTCTCTGTAGGGCTATGCCCTCCTTCACGCCACCCTCCTTACTAACCTGTACCCCCACCCTATCCTTCTCTCCACCACTCCCACCGAGCTCTGGACGTCGGCCAAGCCTGACGTCTCCTCCCTCCGTGTGTGGGGCTCCAGGGCGTATGTCCTCATTCACCCTGCGGACCGCCCCCGCACCATGGGAAAGCTTGCCTCCCGTACTCTCCCCTGCATCTTCCTTGGTCATAATCCCTCCTCCCCGGACTACCTCTTCCTTCACCCCCCCTCAGGTCGTTTCCTCCGCAGTCGGGATGTAGTCTTTGATGAGTCCACACCCTACTATTCCACTCCTCCCCCCACTGACCCTCTCGCCCCTGCTCCCAGGCCCCTCAACTGGTCCGACACTATCCCACCCCCTCTTCTCCCTCCCCCTCCCATCCTCCCTCCCGCTCCACCTCCTCCATTCCCCGCCGCCTCGGTCCCTAGTGCTCCCCCCTCCTCTGGTGACATATTTGACCCTGACCCTTTTTTTCCCCCCGCCTCCCCGTCCCACTCCTCCCCCTCCGCTCCCTCCCATCCTCCCCCCTCCCCTCCTCCCCCCTCCCCCCCACGTCCCCCTCCCCCCTTGCGTCCCACCCGCTCCATCCTTACCCGGTATCCCCACACCAGGTCGCGTGACGCAGTCCTAGGTGCCCCGCCTCCTGTTATCCTCTCTTCCTCTCCCTTGTCTCCTCTCTCCCCTCTCATGGACCTCCTTTTTCAGACAGTCTTACAACAAAACACTAGCCCAACCTTGCCGTCGAGCTCCAGTACAGCAGCCCCACCAGCAGCAGCAACAGCTGCAGCAGCAGTTCCACCCACCGCAGCAGCCGTCGCTCCTTCCTCGCCTTCACCCGCAGCAGCAGATGCAGCAGTAGCAGCCGCCTCAGCAGCAGCAGCAGCAGATGCATCCTCAGCAGCAGCAGCAGCAGCGGCAGCAGCAGCAGCTGCAGTCCTCCCATTCATTTTCCACTCCTCCCTCCTCGAGGACTCCCATGAGGAGATCCTCAACCTCCACCTGCATGATCCAGCCCTCCTACCCATCTCCCCTGACCTCAGCGGCACACCAGTCTTCGCCTTCTCCTCCGCCCCCACCATCTTTGTCCCCGCCACGTACGAGGAGGCCATGGCGTGCCCTGACGCTCACCTCTGGCTCGCGGCCATCCTCAAGGAGTTGGAGGCGTTTATTGCCGACTCCTCCTTTGTGGATGTGCCACGCCCTCCTTCTACCACGAACGTGGTCAAAGGGAAGTGGGTGTTTCGGGTGAAGCAGCTTCCTGGCGAGCCGCCAGTCTACAAGGCCCGCTACGTCGCCAAGGGCTTCACCCAGCGCTACGCTGTCGACTTCTTCGACACCTTCTCTCCCACCGCCAAGCCCGCTACCATTCGCGCAGTCCTCGACCTCGCCGCTCGCCTCAACATGGAGATTCACTCCATGGACGTCTCCAACGCATTCCTCCAAGGGGTCTTGCGCGAGCTCATTTACATGGAGCGTCCTGCCGGCTTCCACCTCCCCTTTCCTTCCGACTCTGTCTGGCAGCTGCGTCGGCCGGTCTATGGGCTCAAGCAGGCACCAAGGGAGTGGCATGCCAAGCTTGCTGCCACCCTCGCCGAGCTTGGCTTCAGCACCTCCCGTGCCGACCCCAGCCTCTTCCTCCGCACCTCCCCCTCCCCCTTCTACATCCTCGTCTATGTCGACGATATGATCCTCATCACTGCCGACTCCGCCGAGCTCGAGCGCGTCAAGCGTGAGCTTGGCAGCCGGCTCAAGTGTAAGGATCTAGGGGAGCTGCAGCACTATCTCGGCATGGAGATAACCCGCAACCGTGCTGCTCGCACCATCTCCCTCTCCCAAGGCCACTACCTGCAGCAGGTCTTGGAGCGGTTCGACATGGCTCGAGGCACCCCTCAGGTCACCCCTCTTCCTGTTGGGCACCACCTCACTCCCCTCACCTCCCCCTCCTCCTCCTCCCACCCCTACGCTGAGCTCATCGGCTCTCTCATGTATGCCATGGTCTCCACCCGCCCTGACCTGACATACCCCATCAGCGTTTTGGCCCGCTTCGTTGGTACCGGCAAGCATGATACCACCCACTGGCAAGCGGCCAAGCGTGTCCTCCGCTACCTTCGGGGGACCAAGGACTACGTCCTTACCCTTGGCGGCCCCTCCCCTCCCTTCCTCACTGGCTACTCTGATTCCTCCTGGGCTGACTCTAGGCCTGACCGCCGCTCCTCTCAGGGCTATGGCTTCTCTCTTGGCAGTGGCCTCATCAGCTGGCGCTCCACCCGCTCCTCCTCCATTGCCCTCTCCTCCTGCGAAGCAGAGCTGTATGCCGCTACCATGGCTGCGCAGGAGGCCCGCTGGCTCTCCTTCCTTCTTGAGGAGCTTGGTGCCCCTCAGCGCTGTCCCACCATCTGGTGCGACAACGCCAGCACCATCCACCTCACGAAGGATGCTGTGTTCCACGGGCGCTCCAAGCACATTGAGCTTCGCCACTACTTCATTCGCGAGCTTGTGCAAGGTGGTCACCTCCGGCTGGGCAAGATTGACTCTGCTGCCAATCTTGCCGACATCTTCACCAAAGCCCTCCCCCACGCCGCCCACTCGTCCCTCCTTCGCCTTCTTGGACTCGCTCCCCCCGTTCCCTCGTCCGCCTCCTGATTCAAGCCCTCTAGTCTTATGCATGTTGGGGGGTTGTGTTGTAAAATATATATCTATACAACATGCATGCCTAGATTAGGAGGTGTAGTCATTCTAATTATTGGGGGTTGTTGGTTGGGTTGACCAACCCCACATTTGGGTTGGTCAAGATTGGATTTGGTCCTAGACATTTGGTTGGCACTATTCCAACCAAATGGTCCTTGGTCCTAGGAACCAACCAATCACCAAGCACCACACTTTGTGGTTGCTTGCCTTCCAAGCAATCTCTCTCATTTGTCCACATTGTGGCCAATCGGAGAGCACCACACTTTGTGGTTGCTTGCCCTACAAGCAACCTCTCCCATTGGTCCACTTTATGGCCAATAGGAGAGCTTCCCTTCCAACTCTTTCTTGCTCCTTGTTTTGTACAAAAGAGCCTCTTGGCTCCCTACTCAATTCAATCTTTTCTCTTCCAAGCTAGTTCCTTCAGAAGAGGCAGGGTTGGATGAAGAGGCAGGGTTGGGTTGAATGAAACGAACGAGTTGGAGCATCGTCCCAGTTTCGCTCTCCGCCTCTGTTTTCCCGTCTTCCCTGAGCTCCACTGCTTCTCCCCTCCTACAGGACTGATCCTAGACGCTCACCTGCTGCTACTGCCACGCACCAGCCACACCTTGATGTGCTGTTTCTGTGTAGACTAACAGGTTTGTTCTAGTCGATGTCGGGGTACAGATTCTGATGAACAGCAACAGGACAGGATCCAGCCTAACATTCACTAACACAGACATTAGTGCATGTGTCTTACGCACCCTGCAAGATTTTCAGACTTTTTTTATTAGTGTACTCTGATGCCTCAACCCCATATGGGGGGTTGACTCTGATTCTGTGAAATACCGAGATTTGGGGGGAGCGTGATTAGCGCTGCTACCCCTGTGGAGGGCGCTGACTGGCCCTTAGCCATAATCAGGGTGTGATGCTTGCTGGGGGCTTTGTGAGGGCGCGTACTGTCCCTTCACCGAAATCAAAGGTCAATGTGTACTGGGGGCTGTGTGAGGGAGCAGACTGGCCCTTCACGAAAATCGAAGGCCAATGCGTACTGGGGGCTGTGTGAGGGAGCTGAATGGCCCTTGGCCAAAATCTTTGTGCTGGAGGCGGTGTGAGGGGTCGATTGGCCCTTAAGAAAAATTGCCGATGTCTGCCGCGGGCTGTGTGTGCGAGGGCGCCCATTGGCCCTTCACGAGGTTGCCACTGGATGGCGCCGATTTCCCTCCCTCCCCTCCCTGCAATTTCGATACGCCCCGCCCCAATTCCTATCCGCCCCATCCCTGAAAGTTTATGTGTACCACCACGTCGGCCCAATAAATTCAATTTTATTGGGCCTACATCGTGCACTCTGAACACGTATTTGCGCTGCATCTCGCGTAATTTGCCGACATCAGGAAGAAAAAAATCCAGGAATTTTCACTCTGAACACACTCGTAGCGCGAGCCGGCTCGCCAGCACACAGACAGCTAGCACTCCAGAATGCTCCAGTCTGTGTGCTGGCGAAATCTCAAAAGCGGAATAAGGGAGCATTCTGGAGCTCGTGTCAGAATCACAAGACCCAAAGTTGGATCTGCAAACCCCGCGGCTCCTACAGCCGCTGGTCAGCCTCGGGTCAGACCCGAGGAGCGGAATTACTCGAAGAGAGCTCCTGGCATGCCAAGCCCAAGTAGTAAGAGGGCACTAGGAAAGTGGAGGAGTTCGGTGGACGAGGTTGAGGAGGTTATGCAGGACATTTATTGACGTGTAGCGTACAACAGTTTTAAAATCAGCGTAAAACAAATTAGTGACTCTGATTTATCAGACAAAATATATTGTTACTCTGATTTTTCAGTCTTTTTTTCAGAGGCGAGTCTGATGGCCATACCAAGGGATGGGAGGCAAGTCTGATGAATCAGACACCTCCAAAACCAATTTGGGGTTGGGGGGCCTGCCCGCAACCCATAATATTTCGGCAAGTCCTCATATCCAGAGACTATCCTCCTACACCTCTAAGGGTGGCCTAAAACCAATTTTGGGCCCTGGTGCCCTGCCCTGTGCATGCAAGTGACCTTGCAGCACAGCACATGGTGTCAAGTTTAGGGTTTAGGGTTTAGGGTCAGCGCATGCCCTCACACAGCCCCCATCAGTGCACAGTAGCCTAAAACCTGCTAATGGTCAGCGTGTACCCTCACAGTCCCCAGCACACACCACACTAGCCCGAAATTTGGTGAAGGCTAATTTTTTTCCTCACATAGCCCCAAGCACACATCGAGCAGGGGAAATGGGCGGACATAACAGTAGGGCCCCCGAATCACGCTTACAAGATACAGGGTTCTCCCCACATTCTATGCCGAGGTGACATGATCCACTTCAATTGTAACGCTGAGCGATCTGAGTTCACTCACAAAACTTCTCTGAAATTTCACGGGTTACTCTCAAAACTTCCCTGTCTCATCAGGACCGATCCTTCGACAAATTTAGAGCTGGCGTGTGTTGGGGGGGGCTATGTGAGGGCACGTGTTGGCCCTTCGACAAATTTGGCGCTACTGTCTGTCTACTGTACTAGGGACTATGTAAGGCGAGGACACGTGTTCCCTCGGCCAGATTCAGGGCACGATGATACGCGACACAAGGCTTTATGGTCTGAAGCACGCCAAAAACAAAACCGATGCTCAACGCCGAGAGCGTGAAATGGAATATATGACTGTAGAGGAGGATTTGGCTAAACGGAAAAAAGATAGGTAACTCTGATTGCTCAACGAATTTTTTTAAGGGCCCTGTAAGGACCACTGGCCTACGTCCTCCCAGCACTAGCCCCATGCCCGATGTATTCGCTAGATAATGCAAAACCCTCTTAGCGGCCGACCAGTGCTTTGGTCGGTGCCTCTCTGTCACCACAAAGCGAACCAGGATACTGAGAGGGTATGCGAGATCTGGACAAGTGCAAGTCATCAGGTACATTAGGCAACCCACCAGCTCTACGTACCGACCACTGGGCTCTATCGACTCGTCAAAGACTGGAGCCGAAAGCCTGTGATCTACTGGCAGAGGTGTAGGGTGTGCGGATGAGAATTGAAGACTGAACCTCTGAAGGACCTCGCGCACCAACTATGACTGTGGGAGTGATAATGCGCACTACTCTGTTCCTGGAGATCTGCAGGCCAAGGTAGCAGCGCAGCTCTCCTAGGTCAGTGCAGGTGTGTCTCCTCAGCAGCTCTGCCTTCACGGAGGCCAGTGCGTCTCTGTCTGCAGTAGCGAAGACCAGGTCGTCTACGTAGACTAGGATGTAGAACAGGGTCTGGCCTGAGCGAACGAAGAGCGAAGGGTCTGCAGAGGACAGGAAGAACTGCAGGTCTGCTCACGTAGCACGCAGCGTGTCATGCCACTCACGGGGCGCCTTCCGCACGCCGTAAACCAGACACCGGAGGAACCATTCGGTCCAAGGGGCGAAGGTGCGAGTGAAGCGTGGCGAACGGCGCAACTAGACCTGCTCGTGCATACTGCTCTCGAGAAACGTTGTGGAGAAGTCGAGGGAGTGCAGCTCGTAGTCGCGCTCTACTGCTTCGTGAAGGAGCGCCTGAAGAGTGACCATCTTCGGGGTCAGAGTGAAGGTCTGAAAAAAGTCAACACCCTCACGCTGACTGAAACCTCTAGCAACGTAGCGCGCCTTGAACACCGGCGGCTCTCCAGGAGGGCTCTTCACCTTGAAGAGCCACCGGCCATCGACTACGTTCACCCCAGGTCAGGAAAATGCGTCGACGTAGGTACTGGTGGATCTCCAAGATGCCATCTCCACGTCCATGGCAGCTATCCACTGAGAGGCCCACGGTACCAAGGTCGCCTCAGCGTATGTGCGAGGGGTCGGGATGTCAAGGACGTCTGGGTCACCCTCAAGGACTAGTAGCATGGAGCAGAGATGAGGAGCAGCCTCGGACAGGAAAGCTAGCTCGTATTGCATGTCCTCTAGGACGTCACTGCCAAGGGCAGGTGCCCAAACGACGAGTAGAGGACGGGCAGGTTCAGAGACCAGAGCAGTGGCGTAGTCAAGGCGGTGGGTAGAGGCAAAGCCACTAGCTCCAGCGACAAGAGTTTCAAGACTGGAGACAGGAACGGACGGGTCGGTAACAAGAGAGGCAAGGACCTGAGGAACAAGAGGACTAGTAGCACAGAGAATGTCAGAGAGAGGAGGCAGAGAGACAACAAGGGACGATTGGGGAGAAGAGAAGAGAAGTAGAGCACGTGACGCGTGAAAACGGAGCAACATGCATGAGAGGACGTTGAATTGGAAAGACAGGACAAGCATGAGAGGGATGGCGAGACTAGAAGTGGGGGGGAGGCGTCGGGTCAGGAGACACAGGAGGAGAACGAGGAGGGAAACGAGCCAAGGACGAGTGCGGCGGAGGAACACAGGGTTGTATTCAAGCAGAGGAGGAGCGGACGGGTGGTTGGGGGAGGGAAGACAGAGGAGGCGAAGGGCGGACACCGGCGGCGACTGCTGCTGGTACTTTACGCTGATACCAGAGCCTCCAGCCGCACCACGGCTACTCCCGGGACCCTCTGCGACAGCACCCCCTGGACACGCACCCCCAGAACGAGAACCCTCTCCTGCACTGGTGCCACCCCCAAGATCGCCAGGACAAGCCACAACAGTACTCCCAGGTCTAGCACCCCCAGAACCAGCACCCTCCTTAGCTCCTGCACCCCTAGAGCTTGTGGGCCCCCGCGGCTGCGGCGGCGGCGACGACGGCTACTACCGCGGCAGCTGTGGCGGTAGTTGCTGCTGCTGTGGCTATGACAGTGGCTGCTGCTGCGGCGGTGGCGTAGGAGACACCAGGGCGGAGACAGGCGGCAGACCCTAAGTCGCCGAGGCAACCCAGGGAAGGGGAGTGACGTGAGACACACAAGAGGGGGCATGACAGGGAGGGAGGGGAGTAGGACCTATCGGGGGAGCGGGGACAAGGAACAGGGGCGGGTTAACTGGGAGACCTCAGTGGGGAAAGCGGGTGTAGAAGGAGATTGACTTGTCAAAGGTGATGTCACACGAGTGAAAGAAGCGGCGAGACGCCGGGTGGTAAAAGTGCCAGTCAGACGCGTCAAGGTGGAAGCCAAGGAAGAGACAAGGGACGGTGCAGGCAGTGAGCTTGTCCATGCCAGAGGCACAAACGTGAGCGAGGCAGCCCCAAACGTGGAACGCAGACGCGTCACCAGGGGACCCTGTCAAGAGAAGGGTTGGCAAAACCTGCGGCCACTGGGAGTGTGGCCACAGGTTAAGCTGGTGAGCGGCGTAGCGAACTGCGAACGACCACTGAAAATGGGGTGCCTCGGCATGGATCATGGAGGCACGAACCACCTCCATGACCAAACCGATGCGTCACTCAGAGACCCCATTCTGCTGCGGGGGGTGTGGCAGGGTGCACGAGTGGTGATGCCCTCCGCACGACAGAACTAGCCAAGCCGATCGGAGGCAACTCACCGTCACTGTCGGAGTGGAGACGAAGCACTCGCAGGACATGGTGTACTCGCGCAGCTACGGGATAAGAATGTCAGCCACGTCGGCCTTCCGCTCCAGGGGAAACACCGTGGTGTAGCGCGTTTAGTGATCGACGAGCACCAGAAAGTAGCGCTCGTGACAAGGGCTGGGCCACGGACGTCCGGGTGCAGAGTCTGGAGTGGTGCAGTTGTGGGGGAAAACGAGAAGGAGTGACGAGCACGGCGCAGCCAGCCCTGGACGCAAGGCGTGCATGGAGGCGTGGGCGAGGGAGGGAGGGCAAGGAGTGACGCCGGGAGACCTAAGACAAGACCATGCTGAGACATGCGATGTAGTCGCGGGAGTGCGGGGTGACCTAGACGGTGGGATGCGGTGTCGAACGTACAGCAAACAGGCCTGACACCGGGTCCCGGGGAATGTGGTGAAAGGGGCACTAGTGGCGGCCTCGGTATAGACTCTGTGCCGCTCATGTCTGGGGAACGTAGTTGTGACGTCGAGGTCGTGAAGACAGCCGACACTAACTACGTTCCAGGAGGACGAGGGGATGTGCAGGTCTGTAAGGGAGCCTGAGGGGACTCTTGGATAGGGAATTGTGGTGGAGCTACGTGCAACTACCGAACCTGAGGAGGGGTCAGCAAGCGCGACAGCTGCAGGGGCTGCAAGCAGTGTGAGTGCAATGTGGTCGCGAAAGAAGCAGGCGGACGGACCAGAGTCCAGCGTGAAAGAGAGCGTGATGGTAGCGTCAACCGATGAAGGGACTAGGGTGGAGCCGAGGCAAAACAAGGTAGGAGGTCCTACGCCTAACACAACAGGGGAGCCTAGACTACACACAGTGAACACACCTACACTAGGCAACACAGGGTAATAAGGTCTAGTCACACTAGAGTCATCAGCATACATGGCATACAAAGCAGAGCGAATCTGATCCATATCCATCTCAAAGACCGGCACACGACGACGTACCTGGCTATGCCAATCGGGGAGGTCCGGCGCATTGCTGAAGCGGAGACGGAAAATGTCGTCGAGGCGGTGGTAGCAGCGGGCGGTGGTGTGATCGAGACGGTCACACACGGTGTCGCGGCAGGGGTCTGTCTAAAGCTGGTACTAGCAGGTCACCGCACTAAAGCCGCCACCCGACACCAAGCTGCGCGAAAATTGCATTACAAGCACCTTCGCGTTCACAATATGCAATTTTAAAAGTGTAACACTTACATATTGAGAAAGCTTGCTTCTTGTTAGTGCAATGGGCATCGTTCTCATTTCACTGGACTGAGCAAGACATGGGTAGGGACGATCGCCAGTGGCGCGCGAGCGCTCGAGAATGTTGTGCAGAAGACAACGCCGACGAAAGGGTCTGCACCTCGTGGGAGGCCGACACTAGTTGGTCGGCAGCGGGCGTGACGTACATCTCTTTCGCTTTGTCACTACGCCATCTGCCAAGACGTTTGAAAAGCCGGTCCGCTATGCCTCCACGGGCGGCGACAGCCGCGGCACCTTTGCGGAACGAGTGGGTGCCGAGATGGTGTTCGCCAAGGTCAATGGTGTGAAATGTCTCCTTGCACCAGTTGCGTATTGTGGTGTATGATGGTGGCTTGCTGGTGACGGAGCCACCTGATGCAGTCCTGAACACTCGGATTGAGGGTCCCGGGGTGCTGGGTCCGTAGCACGCCAAACGGATGAAGCGCTTGGTGCACTGCACAGAGCAAAGGGGTCCTGGAACAGCGGCAACTAGAATCCAAGAGCCTTGGCCTGCCTGGTCCGTTTTGGAGCGCGGGATGAGCAGCCACATCACGTCGTCCTCGAATTGAATGTCCTCCCAGTTGATGGCCACGAGGTCCGAGTAGCGCAAAAATCCCACGTACATGAGGAGTGGAATGAGACCTTTCTGAAAGGTAGCTGGGTCGTCAGCGCTCATGAAGTGAGAAGCCATCGCGTGCACTTGGTATAGAGAGGCCGGTTCCTTGGTTTGGTTGGGTCAGAGGCATCACCGCTTTGCATACTCTCGAACCTGTGTCGTGAAGGGACCGGTCCTAGGGCAGGGTGCCCCAATCATGCGGTATGCAAAGCTGGCGCCCGAGCAGGTAAGTTGGATCACCGAAAGAGTGGCCTTATTTCGAATGCTGTAGACGAGGTACAAAGCGAGCGTCATGTCTGTTGGTGCATATTCGTTTGCACGTCATCTTGTCGTCTATTCGCATCATTTCGTTTGCATGTGTTTCGTGTGCTACATTGTTTTTCTGGTTTGTTTGGTTTGCATGTCTTTTCATGTTCATCTTGTGCTTGTGCAGATGTGCTTGGATTGTGCGTGACATCGAGCACATGTCAACGAGCCAAGAATTGTTGGAATCGGAGCACATATGAAGAAGGTACGAAGAAACGTTTGATGGATTTGTTACAACTTATTGGAAGTCCTTGGCAGCTGCTACACCAAAGTTGGAGAGCCCTATAACGAGGAGGGACCAGCATGTGTAGGAATTTTGTCCTCACCTTGCAGCTGCAGCATTTGGGGTTTGGATGCCAACTTGGCATAGTGTGAATTTTGTCTTGCCAGGCTACAGTAGTTGAACCTGAGGATGGGGAGTCAAGACTTTGACTCTTGTCATGTTCTCGACCAAGGGCCTCCAGGGTCCTTCCCTTTCATTGTTTTTCTTCCTACCCCATCTTCCAACTGTGCTTCAATGCTTGTCATCATTCCTTTGAGCTTGTAAGCATCAATTATTGTGACTCTGAGGACTGTCAATTTCTCTTAGGGCAGATTACCCCCCAGTGCGCCAAATGCCATAGCTGACTCAGTAGACTACGGAATTGAGTGATTTAACTTTCAGTGGAAAGCTGGTGCTGCCAACTAAAGCTGACGCTGCAAACTACAACATATCCAATTTTCAGATTGTTTCACGGATTAGAAGTTTGGATATGGCTTTCTGAAGGTTGCGAGTTTTCAGGGCGTCATAATGAAGTGCTGCAGAAATTTCTAAGGAGCCGTTGAATCATCTGCGTATAGCCTTCTCTAACCAACAGTTGGTATCAGAGCCCATTATCACGCATTTGGGACCTTAACTATGATAGGAGATAAGGAGGACTCTCGTGGAGGTGATACTTCAGCCCAAGGAGGCAGCTCAACCCAAGATTCTGGCATTGCAGCGCAAAGGGGAGCGCGTACAAGTCAGGGGTCACTGCTTAAGGAGGTGCTGAAGAACTTCACCGTTGAGAAGTTCTCTGGAGATGGCTATGATGATTGAGCATGGAAGATGCAGCTCTACTTTTGACAAATTGGCCTCTTGAATCTCATAATTGGAACGGAGCCAAGGTCAAACGAAATGGCAAAGCAAGCGGACTGGGATGAACGTTCATCTGCTGGGTACTATGTACTGTCACAAAGCTTGGAGTTGAACCAGAGGCATCACATCATGTATCTGCTATCAGAAAATGATTGTGGGCCCAAGGCATGGGCAGTGCTCAAGGACCTGCACGCTCTGACATCGGTTGCCGCTACCCTCATGCTGGATAGCGAGTTGTCCACGCTGCGGTTGAGCGAGAATGAACCCGTGCAGCCTGTACTGGACAAGATGAGAGAGCTCTTTGCGAAATTGGCGATCGCAGGCATCACGTACCTTGAGCACATCAAGTGTCTCAAGATACTCAGCCTGCTGCCCGAGTCTTGGCTGCAATTTACAAGCGGACTCAACTTGCCACAAAACCAAAGTCAGTGGACGTTGGAGTGGATCCGCTCCAAGATTCTGCAAGAAGATTTTCGACGCTGTCAACTTCGCGGAGGTGATGATAGCACCATCGGCTATGCCATGCAAGGGACATGGAGGGATCGAGGGCGTGGCAATCGCGGTCGCTCTTACTACAACCAAGGTGGTCGCGGAACTTGGAACCTGCGGGGGCGTGGTGGCGCTGGTGCAAGGGGAAGAGTTCGTCACTCCAACAATGACAACAGTGAACCGCGCTTGAGGGGAGAGTGCTGGTATTGCAAGGAAGAAGGGCATCCATGGTTTCGCTGCTCTACTAAGCCTGACTGGTGGACCCCTTGGAACCAATCGCGAAAGGGGAATTGAGGAAAGTAACCACATGGAGGTGCCAACATGATAGCTGATCCTGCTGAAAATATCTCCAAGGATGACGGAGGAATGGGAAATGAAGAGAGGGACGCTGGACAGTTCTACCATGTGTGTGACGAAGACGATTGCAACACATCTGTTGCAAAGGCTGGAGAGGAATTGCACCCGCTTGACATGTGGGTCATGGACTCGGGTGCTGCATGGACAATGACACCATGTAAGGACTTGCTGGATGATGTCTGAGCGCCTCCAATCTCTGAAGTGCGCTCAGCATCTGGACATGCAGTGAAGGTCGCTGGAGCTGATCGAGCTGCGTTCAGAGCACCCGATGGTGGGCTGGTTGTGCTGAAGGATGTGTTACTCATACCGGGGCTGAAGGCCAATCTGATATTGCTGCACAAGCTAGGTCAGGCCGGAGTCAGCAAAATCACCAATGGATCCAAGACATTCAAGGGGCTGCAAGGAGATCGTGTGTTATGGGATTTACACGAAAGCAGAGATGTCTTCAGATCCATGTGGCAGATCCCTTTGTTGATATGGAAGCCAACAAAGAAGGAGATGGGAGCAGTAAAGGTGGGATCTGGAGTCCAAAGGGAGTGCAATGCAGTTAGTATTGCAGGAGTGACAATTTATGCAAGGTCGGGGGAGACCGATTGGGAAACTGCACATAGGCGTCTAGGGCATGTGGCTATGCCATTGCTGCAGCAACTGCATAAGGAAGAAGCAGTAAAGGGGCTGAAGCTTTCTGGGCAACCAAATGATACCAAGTGCAAGACGTGTCTGCTGAGCAAGTTTACACGGTTCCCCTTTCATGGCGTAGCTGGGAAAAGCAAGAAAGCATTGGACCTGGTACACATGGACCTGGTAGGACATTTTCCAGTTCGAGGAAGTAAGGGGGAAAGGTACTTCCTAACAATAGTTGATGACTGGAGTCGGCTGATGGTGGGCATACCCGTTGAAGCAGAAGGATCATGCTGCCTCAACAATATGAGATGACTGGTTGTCGCTCCTCAAGCGACAAACGCCCGTGCAAGAGCATCACAACCGACCGAGGTGGAGAGTTTCTAGGAGGAGATCTGACTGTGTGGCTCAAGAAACAAGGCATTGAGCATTAGCTAATGACGTCCTATATCCCTCAGTCAAATGGCATTTCTGAGAGGGCTAATAGGACCATCCTGGAAACTATGCGAACCAGGGCTAGGGAACTCCATGTGGCCTCATGAGGTGAGGCATGCTACAGTGGCAAGGAACCGCGCACTCATAAGGGTGGCTGATGATATGTGGGTGCCGTTGGAGAGGTGGCTTGGAAAGAAACCTCCAGTGGACATGTTTAGAGTGTTCGGATGCATGGTAGTGGCGCATGTCCCTAAAGAGTACATGACAAAGCTTGGAGAATTTGTGCTATGGTGTGTGCACCTTGGGCTTGCGGCAGAGAGCAAGGGGTGGCTACTCTGGGAGCCCTTGAAGAATGTGCTTTTTGATAATCGGGATGTCAAATTTGTGGAGAACATCATGTATGGCAAGTGGGAGAAGCAGCCAGAGGCAAGGGTCACTCAGCAGCTGGAACAAATCACTATGCACTTTGACTTGCCCGAACCTGATGACAGCGAAGTGATTGTGCCAACGGCAAGCGGTACTGGAGAAGGAAGCAATGAGGATATTGCAGCTGATGCTGAAGTCTAGGAATGAGAGCAGCAGCAGCAAAAGGCTTCAAAAGCACCAATTCTCCCAAAGCGGAGGAAGTAGACTGGTGGGGGGACGAAGGATTGGGTGAATCTGAAAGAATGGGTAAACCCAATCATCTACCCTGCACGTACTAGAATGGCAACGAGAAAGCTGCTGAGCTCTACAAGTGGAGGAGCCACAACTGAGCAGCAGCAACAGGCTCAAGATGAAGATGCAGTGCTGTTCTTGGGTGATAACCAAGAGTGAGATGACGAAGAGCCTGCATACTGCTTTTACGCACCAATACAACCTACGAGCATGGATCATGTGCTAGCCAGGTCTCAATGGGGAAAATGGCTCATTTCAAGAGATGTAGAGTACAACAGCCAGATGGAGAATCATACAAGGGACCTGGTGTACTTGCCAAATGGGAAGAAGGCAATGCAGTGCAAGTGGCTGGCAAGAAACAAGACGGATGAGAAAGGAGAACCATCTGTTTACAAGAGCAGGTTGGTGGCAAAGGGGTTTCAGCAGAAAGAGAAGGAAGATTACAAAGAAGTGTTTGCCCCAGCTGCTAAGTCTCCAACGCTACGTCTGCTGCAGGCGATAGCTGCTGTGCGCACATGGAAGGTGAAACAAATGGACATTGTAACCGCTTTTCTGTACTGCATAGTGGAAGAGGAGGTGTACATGGTACAACCACCTAGCTATGAGGATAGAACCGGTCGTGTCTGCAAACTCAACAAGGCCATCTATGGCTTGAAGCAGGCACCGAGATGTTGGTACAAGCTAATGCCACTGCCGAAGCAGTTTATGCTGCTGTACTGCTCAAGTACAAGAATTGGGAGAAGGCCGATGGCACAGTCATTAGTGTCTTCATGGGCACCACCCCTCCCGAACTTATCGAAACCTACCACAACTACCTGTCTGCCAACGCCATTTGGCTCTACCTCGAAGACCGCTTCCTGAACAAGACTGCAGTGGGAGTTGCTATACTCATCCCCAGCATGTTCCAAGTGCGTCTCGAGGACTCGTCAAGCATGGCGGACTATGTCACCAAGGTGCAGTCCATTCATGGTGAACTCAAGCAGTTGGGGATAGTCTTCCCCGAGCAAGCCCCTGCAGCCGCTCTCCTAGTCGGCCTCACTCCAGCATACGAAGTCACACGCAAGATGCTCTTGGGCCTTGCTCCTGTAGACCTCACATTTTCCAAGGTCTCATCCGCACTCCTTTTTGCCGAAAAGGACAACAGCGCTCAAGCCAAGGCCAATGCAATCCGCGCTCCCGTGCCTCACTCAGGCCTATGCCACGTTGGCACCATTCCAGCGCAACCGCTTCCCCCCGTGTCCCTACATCATCAAGCACAGCCCTCGTGTCGGCCAGGTGTGTGGCAGCACCAACCACGCTCTCGCCTTCTGCTTCAAGAAGAACGATGATGAGTGGTATGCCATCGATGGGACCGCCACAACGCCGCCAATCTGGATGGTCAATCGTGCTACTCGCAAGGTCAATCAAGTCGAAGCACAGGAGACCGTGCAAGCTGTTGTGGCTGCCCCTGCTGATGTGCGCCTTAACATATTGTTCCCATGCACTGCCATGATTAATGAGACAATTTTGCAGGGTCCTTGCTCACAAAGCACCTCAGCCACAATTTAGAACACCCTCAACAGTGGGGCCACTCACAAAGTTCTCAAGGAAGAACACTCCTTCAAGCCATACGAGAACACCAATCCCTCTACTAGGAGCAAACTCCAGTTTTACAACACATGCCAAAGGGCTCTTCCACAGTTCCATGCCCTGCTTTCCCTTCGGGCAGTGTCACCGGCATGTTTGTTCCCACACTACGCCACAATCTCGTGGCCCAACACGAGCTCCAACGGGCAAGCGTCACCATGATCTTCCCAGCACACTCGGATCACTGTGACCTCCTCGACCCTAAGTCCAACAAGCTCCTAGCACGCTTCACACTCAATAGCAGAAAGCTCTACATGCTGCGTTCACCTGCACCTCTCCGCGCCCTCCCAAGGGCAAACTGCCAAGACCACTTCGTGTTCCTATCGCAGCTTCGCCAACCCAACCATCCTCTACCACCATCGCTTGGGTCACCCCAACTTCCGTACACTTGCCGACATCGCATCCAAGAAACTTCTTCTTGGCCTCCCGTCGGCGCTTCCTCCACCAACAGACTCACCTGCACCCACCTGCCTGGACTGCACAAAGAGCAAGGTCAAGCAGCAGCCGCACCCTTCCTCCCCATCCGTCGCAGCTGCTCCGCTGGACCTAGTGCACATGGATGTCTAGGGCCCAGCTCCTGTCACATTCCTAGGCGGTCATCGGTACTTTCTTGCACTAGTCGATGACCACTCGCGGTATGTTTCTGGGCACCTCCTGCATACCAAGGCGGAGGCACCTGACCTCATCATGTCAGGGGTGCACCAGGCTCAAGTCACGTTCGGCACTCCTTTGAAGTGCCTCCATTTTGATGGCCGGGGAGATTTTTGCAATGGCAAACTCGATAACTTCTGCGCAGCCCAAGGGATTCGGCAAACCTTCACGCTCCCTGAAAGCCCGCAGCAGAACGGCATTATAGAGAGCCGCAACCACACCTTGGTTCAGATCGCTCGCTGCCTCCTCAGTCACGCCAACGCACCACAGTCACTTTGGGGATATGACCTCTTCCATGCAGCATTCCTATACAATCTTTATCCGCATCCCCACCGGTCCGACACCACACCTACCACTCTCTGGCTTGGGGCCACGCCTTCCGCCCGCTCTTTATGCATCTGGGGGTGTACTACGTATGTGCTGCTTATCTCCCGCACACCTAGAAAGCAAGGTGGCAAGCTTGGTCCCAAAACCAGGACCTGCATGTACCTGGGGCACAACTCTGACTTTCCAGACTACTTATTCCTCAACCCCATCACCAGGCAGCTGATTCGTCGCCGTGATGTCGTCTTCAATGAGACACGCCCCTTCCACTCTGCGACCACCGGCGAGCCTCCTCCACCTCCACCGATGCTTGTATGGGTAGAATTCGATGCCCCACCTCCTTCCGTTGCCCCTTCTCCGGGGCCTTCTCTGTGCGGCGTGTCTCATACGGCCTCTCTGGTATCTTCCGCAGTCGCACCTCCTCCTGCTCCACCTTCCCCGCGCATCAGGCCCGGCTCATCAGTCTCCTACCGGAGGCGCCCAGTCCCTCCGGTCCCACCGCAGCCACCTTCGTCTCCGGTCTCTAGTCGCACTCGTTCCAAGGGACCGGCTCCGCCTCTCGCCTGAGGACCAGCTGCCTTCTCCATCCGGTGTTCGGTCACCCCGCCTCCTCCTGCCAGGGGTGATGTCCCCTCCATGCGTATTCCCCTCCGTGCACTTCTGGAGGACAGGCATGAGGAGCTATTTGACCTTCATGCGGACCACCAATTTCTCTTTCACATCTTCCTGGACATTACTGACTGCCCTTCCCTCAACTTCACCGAGAACCCGACCATTCCGACTCCTCGCACAAAAGAGGAAGCTCTCTTGGGGCCTTATAAGAAGGACTGGAAGGCAGCAATGGATGTGGAGAACGAGGCATTCATTCACAACAACATCTTTGACGATGTCGTTCCCCCTTCCGGTGTCAACATCGTCGGCAAAAAATGGATCTTCCGAGTCAAACAACTCCCAGGCGAAGCTCCACTGTTCAAGGCACGATACGTGGCGAAGGGTTTCACCCAGAAGGAGTATCTCGACTTCTTCGAAACCTTCACGCCCACGGCCAAGCTCCCGACTTTGCACGCTCTTCTTGATATAGCCGCTCGCGGCAACTTCAAGATCAAGTCCATGGACGCCTCCTCCGCCTTTCTCCAAGGCCAGCTCAAGGGCGATGTTCACATGGAATGCCCATCGGGGATTTGTGGCACTTACCCTGAGTGGCACAACAAGGTGAAGGAAGTCCTCCTCGCACTTGACTTCCATCCTTCCGCCTCCGATTCTAGTCTCTTTGTTTGTCACTCCTCCGAGCTCTTCTACATCCTTGTCTACGTCGACGACTTCATTCTAGTTGCAAAAGATCCAGCTGAGATGGCAGCTGTCAAATCTGCCCTCAGCTCCGTCCTTCTCATGAGGGTTCTTGGTGACCTCAAGAACTACCTGGGGATGGAGATCACTCCTGACTACCAGGCTTGCACGATCACCCTCTCCCAGGAGTCCTACATCGACAACCTTCTCAAGCGTTTCGACATGGACTCTAGTTACTCTGTCTCCACTCCACTCCCACTACAGCATCAGCTCACGGCCCCTCCGATTCCTTCTCCTAATGCTTGCAAGGAACCGTACCCTGAGCTAGTCGGTTCACTCATGTATGCTATGACGTGCACTCGATCAGACTTGGAATTGGCTTACCCAGTTAGTGTCCTCTCGCGGTATGTCTCTCTTGGATGCTACACTGCCTCCCATTGGTCTGCAGACAAGAGGGTCCTCTGCTATCTACAAGCCATCAAGTCTCACATCCTCACTCACGATGTACCTCTCTAGTCAAGCTCGAGGGATAAACAGACTCCTGATGGGCCGATGACCAGACTGAAAGACGCTCCTCCCAAGGGTACTGCTTCACCCTTGGTAGCGGAGTCATCAGCTGGCGCTCCACTCAGTCCTCTGCAGTCTCCCTGTCGTCTTGCGAGGCCGAGCTCTACGCAGGCACAATGGCTTCTCAAGAGGCACGCTGGCTCTCTTTTCTCCTCGCTGAGTTAGGCTACCCCTAGCAGTCGCCCACCCTGTGGTGTGACAACGAGAGCGCCATTCACCTCACCAAGGATCCTGTGTTCCACTCTCGCACCAAGCACACCGAACTTTGTCATTTTTTCATCCGAGATCTTGTTCAGAGTGACCAGCTGATGGTACGGTACATCGCCTCAGATTGCAACCTCACCGACCTCTTTACCAAGGCTCTCGGCAAGGCTGTCCACCATCGCCTTCTCCGTTCCATGGGGCTATGTGCTCCTTAACCGGGTTTGCAGTCAATGGGGGTGTGTTAGAAATAGATTGCAAATCCCACTTTTGTATTTGTACTTTTATATCCAAGTTAACGTTAGGAATGTTCTAGTGGATTGGGGTGGTCTTAGAAATCCCAACCTCAACCAATTGTGATCCCTGTTGGTTAGTGAAGGCTATAAGCAGATGATTCAATGGCTCCTTGGAAACTTCTGCTATATCCAAAACTCCAATGGGTGAAACGTTAAACTAGATATGTTATAGCTTGCAGCGTCAGCTTTCCAATGAGAGTTGAATCACTCGATTCCGTATACTAATGAGTGAGCTATGGCATTTGGCGTATTGGGGGGTAATCTCTCCTAGGAGATATTAACAGTTCTCAGAAGTTACAATCATTGAAGCTTACAAGTTCAAAGGCGTGATGGAAGCATTGAAGGACAGTTGGAAGATGGGGAAAGTAGGGAAGCATGAAAGGGTAGGACCTTGGAGGCCCTTGCACAAGAGTCGAAGTCTTGACTCCCCATCCTCATGTTCAACCAGCCTGGCAAGACAATATCCACACTGTGCCAGGTTGGCATCCAAAACCCAAATGCTGCAGCTGCAAGGTGAGGACAAAAGTCCCACACATGCTGGTCCCTCTTCGTTTTTGGACTCTCCAACTTTGGTGTAGCACCTGCCAAGGGCTTCCAACAAGTTGTAACATATCCATCACACGTTTCTTCGTAACATCTTCATATATGCTCCGATTCAAACAATTCTTGGCTCGTTGGAATGTGCTCAATGTCACGCACAATCCAAGCACATCTTCACAAGCACACGATTAACAAGTAGAGACATGAAAACCAAAAAAAACCACACAAACAAAGTAGCACGCGAAACACATGCAAACGAAATGATGCAAACAGACAACTGGATGACGTGCAAACGAATACGCACCAACACACTCCCCCTCAGACTGTTGGCTTGTCTTGCCGTCTCTAGTTCAAGGACATTCCCGCCATCCTCGCATAGTGCCAGTGTGGCTCGTCAGCCAGCCGCTTGGTAAGAAAGTCAGCTGGCTGTTGTTGAGTTTTCACATAGATCGGATCTAGCGTCCCAGATTTCTCCTCCTTTCGCAGCCAATGCCACTTGATCCTCATGTGCTTGTTCGGCCCACGAAGAACCGCATTGCATGCTATAGCAATGGCTCCCTTGCTGTCACTGAACAGTCGTGTCGCACAAGTCTGTTCATGTACGATCTCCTTCAACAGCCTCCTTAGCCAGATGATTTCTTTTGCCGCATGAAACATGGCCATGTGCTCAGATTCCACTGAAGATAGTGCCGTTTCTTGGACCTCCAACATACAGGCCCTCCTCCCACCATGCAGATGTATCCACCAACTGATGACGAATCCTCATGCTCAGAAGCCCATGTGGCATCAGCAAAACAGCAAAGGAACACATTTCCTTCTCCGAGCTGCTCCCCCTTCTCTTTGAGGACTTCAACTCCTTTCTGCGTAAGTTGAGCAGAGGCTGAATACTATACTGTCACTGTAGGGTATGACTTGAGGTAACGCACCACTCTCTCCACTGCACCCCACTGATCTTCTGTTGGATTTTGCTTAACTCGAGCCAGCTGTCCCACAGCAAAACTGATGTCAGGCCGAGTATGCACAGCAGCGTAGAGTAGACTCCCGGCCATGGATTGGAATCCCCTCTGGTCTTCACTCTGGACTCCTTCCCCTTCAGATGTCTTGATGAGTTTGAACTCGGAGGGCAAAGGAGTAGCCACTTTACGTTCCTCCTACGGAGAGTACTTCTCAGCCAAGGTGTTGAGGTACTGTCCCTAATGCAGTTTTGTTAGAAACAGAAAGGTTCAGTTTATTGATGAAGCAAAGGCATTACATAGGAAGAGAGAGATGAGCTAGGAAGGGAAGGTTGGAAGGGAAAGAGGGGTTAGGACCAATCACAAGGGAGGGAGGATCCTTCCAAATGTGGTTGACCACCAGTTGGAGGTGGTCCAAGTGTGGTGTACCACCAGTGGTTTAGCCAACCCACTTGTGGTGCCCCCACAATTGTGGTCCTTGTGTTTGGGGGCTCCAACCACAATTGGGTTGGATTGACACCCCAACACAGGTGTACACCCAACTAGGGATGTAAACACAATATACACAACTAGCATAGCATGGTATATTCTAACACAACCCCATAGCATGCAAAGCTAGTGTATATGTAGGGTACAACCCCAGAATCAGGAAGGGGGGCGGGGCCCAAGGCCGAGAAGGCGGAGGAGGGCAGAGTGCGCGGTCTTCGGGAGGGCCTTGGTGAAGATGTCGGCCAAGTTGGCCTCTGCAGCGATCTTGCGGACCACCAAGTGACCTCGCTGGACCAACTCTCGAACGAAGAAGTAGCGGAGTTCAATGTGCTTGGAGCGGCCATGGAAGACAGGGTCCTTTGTGAGATGGATGGTGCTGGCGTTGTCGCACCAGAGGGTGGGACAGCGCTGAGGAGCACCGATCTCAGCAAGGAGGAAGGTGAGCCAGCGAGCCTCCTGAGCGGCCATGGTGCAAGCATAGAGCTCAGCCTCGCAGGATGAGAGGGCGATGGAGGAGGAGCGAGTGGAGCGCCAGCTGATGAGGCCGCTGCCAAGGGTGAAGCCGTAGCCTTGAGAGGAACGGCGATCCGGCTGGGAGTCAGCCCAGGAGGAGTCACTGAAGCCAGAGAGGAGGGGAGGAGAAGAGCCTCCGAGGGTGAGGACATAGTCCTTGGTACCACGGAGGTAGCGGAGGACCCGCTTCGCTGCAGCCCAGTGCTCATCAGTGTGGCGACCGGTACCGACGAATCGAGCAAGAACACTGATGGGGTAGGCAAGGTCGGGGCGGGTGCACATCATAGCGCACATCAGCGAGCCGACGAGCTCAGCGTAAGGATGGTCAGAGGAGGAGGGAGCAGGAGGAGGGGCAAGCTGGTGGTCGGTCTGCAGGGGAGTGGTAACCGGCTTGGCCTGCGCCATGTCGAACCGCTGCAAGACTTGGTCGATGTAGAAGGACTGAGAGAGGGTAATGGTGCGCGATGTGCGGTCCCGGGTGATGGTCATGCCCAGATAGTGCTTGAGCTCACCCAGATCCTTGCACTTGAGGCGCGCATGCAGGGCGTCCTTCACTTGCTGCATGGCGGCAGCATCGTCAGCGAACAGCATCATGTCGTCGACATACACCAGGATGAAGAAGCGGGTGGGAGAGGAGCGAAGGAAAAGGCTGGCATCAGACTGAGAGGCATGGAACCCCAAGGACTGCAGAGTGGCGGCCAGCTTGTTGTGCCACTCGCGAGGAGCCTGCTTGAGGCCATAAACCGGGCGGCGTAGCTCCCAGACTGTGTTGGCAGGGAAGGCTGCATGAAAGCCTGGAGGCCGCCGCAAGAGGACCCGCTCCTGGAGCTCGCCCCTGTAGGAAGGCGTTGGAGACATCCATGGAGGCAATCTCCATGCCAATGCGAACAGCATAGTCGAGGATGGCACGGAGAGTTGGGAGCTTGGCAGTGGGAGAGAATGTCTCCCAGTAGTCGATGCCATAGGTTTGGGTGAAGCCCTTGGCACAATACCGGGCCTTGTAGACCGGCTCCTCACCCGGCAGCTGCTTCACTCGGAACACCCACAGGCCTTCAACAATGACGTCGTCAGGAGAGGGGACAATGTTAACGAATGAGGCATTGCGGATGAAGGCCTCGCATTCAGCAAAGATAGCCTAGATCCACTTGGCAGCATCGGGGCAGGTGATGGCCTCAAGGAAGTTGGACGGAGTGAATCTGGTGGGAGCGGTAGCGATGCCAAGGATGAGGAGGCCAAGGAAGCCCAGGGAGAGAGGCGTGAGGGAAGGTGTTTGTTGCTGAACGCCAATGAGCTCCTCATGCGAGTCCTCAATGAAAGGAAGGGAGGGTGGGGGTGGTGTTGGCCAACCCCATGGATGGCCTATGAGTGGGCCGTGAGAGCAAGTGTGGATGCGTGGGAGGATGAACGGAGAGGTGGTGCAAATGCCGATGAGGTTGTTGCAGTGGCGGCTGCTGCTGCTGTGGCTGCTGCTGGTGCTGCTGCTGCACCTCCTGCTGCGGCTGCTGTTGCTGCACTGCCTGTGGTTGCTGCTGCTGCTGCTGCTGCTGCTGCTGCTCCATCCGCTGCTGCACCTCCTGCTGCTGCTGCTGCTGTTGCTGCTGCTGCTGCTCCATCCGCTGCTGCTGCTGCACCTGCTGCTGCTGCTGCTGCTGGTGCTGGTGCGATGAGGCAGAGTGAGCAGGGGAGTCAGGGACAGCTGGGTCGTAAATGTCACCTGAGGAAGGAGGAGGGGGAGGAGCAGGATTTGGAGGAAGGAGGGGAGCCTGGGGAAGGAGTGGGGGAATGACAGCATCAGCCCAGGTGAGGGGGCGGGAGAGAGGAGGAAGGGGGTCGGAAGGCGGAACAGAATTAAAGAACGGGATGCTCTCATCGAACACCACGTCACGGCTCTATAGGAGCTTTCCTGCCTGCCGAGAGCGGTCAGGTGGGGGGATGAGGACATATGCCTTGCAACCCCAGATACGGAGAATGGCAGCATCTGGCTTGGTGCTAGCCCAGAGCTCAGTGGGAGTGACAGACTGGCGTTGAGGATGTGGGTATAGATTACTGAGGAGAGCAGCATGGAGAAGGGCATAGCCCCAAAGAGAAGGGGGCGTGGAGGCATGAGTGAGGAGGCAGCGGGCCGTCTTGGTGATCTCACGAATGCGACTCTCAGCAACACCGTTCTGCTGAGGGGAGTGGGGAAGGGTATGAGTCTGCTGGATGCCATGGGTTGAGCAGTAGGAGGAGAGGGTGCGGTTGAGAAACTCACCACCGCCGTCGGAATGGAGGCGGCGGATGGGGCGACCAAAGTGGACTCGGCACTGCTCGGCCCAGGTAACGATGACAGCAGGGGCCTCGGCCTTCGTGTGGAGGAGGAACACCGAGGAGTACCTGCTGTGGTCGTCGACTAGGACAAGCATGTACCGGTGCCCTTGGCGGGAAGGGGAAGGGTTAGGGCCCCAGAGGTCCATGTGGACGAGGTCAAGGGGGGCAGCAGCAAAGGAAGGATGACTGAGGTGAGGTTGTTGTTTGAGCTTTCCATGAATGCATGTGGCGCATGGGGGAGCGGAAGAGGACGGGAGGGGAGGAAGAGTGGGGGGAAGACCGTCAAGCAAGCGGGAGGAGACGGCTTTACGAAGTGTGGAAAAGTTCATATGACCAAGGCGATGGTGGATGAGAACAGCGGGGTGGGACAGTGCGCGACAAGAGCATGGGGGGGAGGTGGAGTTGGAGGAAGGTGGCTCTAGAGGGAGGGGAGGGGGGAGAGTGGAGGTGCCTGCACGAGTGGTCACGTGGCATGAGGAGGGGCGCGGTGTGCTGAGGATGTACTGACGAGAGCGAGGGCAAAGTGGGAGGCGATGAAGGAGGCGGCGAGTGGGGCCGTGGAGGAGGTCACAGTAGGTGGCAGAGGCGGGGAAGAGGGTAGTGATGCCAGCCTGTTGGAGTTCACGAATGGAGAGCAGGTTATGACGAAGGGAGGGAATGTGGAGACCAGTGACCACTCCAAAGGGGAAGGGGGGGCAGGGGAGGGTGGAGAGATGAGTGCAAGGGATGGAGAAGCTGGAATCAGCGCCATGAACGTTGGTGGGGAAAGGGAGGGAGGTGAGGGTGCCGGCGTCTTTGAGGGCAGTTTCAGTGACACCACTATCGAGAACAAAGTCAATTGTGAGCGAGGAGGGAGCTGAAGACACGGGGTACTGGAAATCACTGGCATTAAAAACAGAGGGATACATGGAAGTGGAAGCAGGGGAAGAACGCATGAGCTCGCCTAGAAAGCTGGAGTGGGAGGCGGGAGCACTAGGGGAAGGAGAGCCCCAGAGGGGAAAGCCAGGAGGACCTGGTGTGGCTGTGGCAGCCATGGCGGCGGTGCCAAAGCCAAGCTGCTGCTGCTGCCATGCAGATGCTGCGGCTGCGGCTCCTGCAGCTGCGGCTGCAGCCTGACCACCACAGCCCCACTGCTGCTGCTGCTGCAGCAGCTGCAGCTGCTGGAAGCGGCGAAACTGCTGCAGCTCCTGGGGAGTTATGGGGTCAGCGACAGAGGAGGAGGAGGAGGCGAGCTGAAGATGAGAGGGGAGGAAAGACGGAAGAGTTTTGACATCCTGGAGAGAGGGGCGGGGATCCATGGCAGACCAGCGTGGGGGTGTGCCAGTGTTGCCGCGCTCGAACCAGGCGTCATCATACGCCTTGAAGCAGGTCGCGGGGGGATGGTTGGTTTGGGTGCAGCGCTCACCCGCCCTGGGACCAAAACGGCGAAGATAGGAACATGGGGGGAGAGTGCCAGGGCGGCCACCACGGCTACCAGATGAGCCACCACTGCCTCCACCACCACCACTGCTGCCACCCTCGACCCCGCCACCACCGCCGCCGGCTCCGCTGCCCCCACAACCGCCACCTCCACCCCCTCCCTGAGGGTTGGTGCGGCCGCCACGTGGGCGCCCGCCACGACGCGGCTGTGTGACTGCAAGCTGGGGGTTTTGGGACTCGGTGGAGTTCAAGCCGGAGGGGGGGGTTGAGAGAAGGCGGGCCTCAGCGTCAATGATCCATTGGACCACAGTGTCAAGGGAGGCGTGGGGCTGAGTCTCAGTGAAGGCGATGACGCGCACTTCATATTGAGGGGAGAGGCCTTCGAGGAGACGGTAGATCTGAAGGTTGGGGGGGAGAGTAGTCTGGCGAGCCTCAAGGCGGGAGGCAAGGTACAGGAGACGGCTGGTGTAGTCAACGGCGCCAGCACTATGTTCGATCGTGATGCTGAAGTATTCCTTGAAGAGCGGTCCGACAGCATCGAAGTCGGTGCGTTCGAACATTGCCTCAAGCTCGAGCCAGATCTGGCGGGAGCCGATGCGACGTGCCTGGAAGTTGCGCATGAGCGCAGACGGGATGGCAAGGAGAAGGGCACCAGTAGCACGGCTGTCCGCCTCGAGCCAGGCGCGACGACGCTCAACAAATCGCGCAGAGTCAGCGGCATAAGCGGCGGCGGTAGCGGCATGCTGGGTGCGGAGGGTTGCCGACCGCTCGTGTTCCTCCAACGCGATCAGGTAATCAGTATGGAGCACGAGGAACTCACGACGCTGAGTAAGAAAGAGCTGCTCAACTTTAGCGGTGGCAGCGCGAGTGCTGGTGCCAACGGGTACCATGGGGGGCGGAGGTTCCTCGCCGGGATGGGGAATGAGAGGGGGGGGATCGCCAGGGTGAGGCGGCGGGTCCCCAAGGTCACCCTCTGGGAGACCAAGCATGATGTCCAGGAGGCGGAACGGCAGGACATAAGCACTGCCGAGGACGCGGTGGAGGCTGCCGACGAAGGAATACCAGTTGGTTGCTGAGTTGTCGGCAGCGCGCACAAGATGATCGAGGGTCGAGACGTCGACGGGAGGGGGAAAGGATGCCATTGGTGACACGGAGTGGGAGGAAGGCGATGGCGGGTGGACCCACGGTGGCCGGGAGGGAGCGGCGGCGGGTGGACCCGCGGCGGCTCAAAGAGGAGGGGAGGATGGGGATGGCTGTAGATACTGCTGCTGCTGCTGCTGCTGCCGCTCCTTCTGCTGCTGCTGCTGCTGCTGTTGCTGTTGCTGCTGCTGCCGCTGCTGCTGCTACCACTGCTGCTGCTGCCGCTGTTGCTGCTGCTGCTGCTGCTGCTCCTTCAGCTGCTGCTGCTGCCGCTGCTACTGCTGCTGCTGCTGAGTCTGCTGCTCCTTCTGGTGCTGCTGCTGCTTCTGCTGCTGCTGCTACGACTGCAGCAGTGGTAAGGCGGCGATGAGCAGGTGCAGGTGAGGAGGCAAAAGATGGGGAAAGATGGCAGTTTGCTGATGAAAATAGGACTTGGTAGAAATTTCAGTAGCACTTCGTGATCACATCCAGGAAAGTGTGCAAACTTCGGAAAGCGATATCTGACAATCCAAGCCATGAAACAGCCCGAAATTTGACGACGTTATAGCTGATACCAAGAGCGTTCTTTTGCAAGTCGAATCACTCAATTCTGTCAACTATTGAGTGAGCTATGGCCTTTGGCGCATTGGGGGTTTTTGAAAATCCACCCAACAGAAAACTAGTTGAGAGGCGGCGGCTAGGAGTCTAGCAGCGGCGATGGAGGGGACGGCAATGAGGTGCACGTCGGAAGGGGACAGGGCGGAAGCGTGGGGAAGGATCGGGATTTAAAAGTTGGCATAAGCCATTATTGCTCTATACCATGTTAGAAAAAGAAAGGTTCAGTTTATTGATGAAGCAAAGGCATTATATAGGAAGAGAGAGATGAGCTAGGAAGGGAAGGGTGGAAGGGAAAGGGGAGTTAGGACCAATCACAAGGGAGGGAGGATCCTTCCAAATGTGGTTGACCACCAGTTGGAGGTGGTCCAAGTGTGGTGTACCACCAGTGGTTTAGCCAACCCACTTGTGGTGCCCCCACAATTGTGGTCCTTGTGTTTGGGGGCTCCAACCACAATTGGGTTGGATTGACACCCCAACACAGGTGTACACCCAACTAGAGATGTAAACACAATATACACAACTAGCATAGCATGGTATATTCTAACAAGTTTGAGCCAGCCACGTTCAGCATCCCTCTTAATGTGCATTTCTAGGTAGTACCTTGCCTACCCAAGTGACTTATGCTTGAACTGCTCTGTGAGCTTCCGCTGCACCTCATCAATCTCCTTGCCACTACTTCAAAAGAGCAGGATGTCATCCACGTCATCCACGCACAAGCGACTCCCCCTCGCCCATCAGGAATAGGCTCTCGTCGCATGCACTCGCAGGGAATCCAATCCCTTCCCGTGCCCTTGCCAGCCTGTTGTACCAGCATCTTGGTGCCTGCTTCAAGCCATAGATGGCCTTGTTGAGTTTGCAGACACGACCGGTTCCATCCTCATAGCCAGGTGGTTGTACCATGTACACCTCCTCTTCCACAATGCCGTACAGAAAAGTGGGTACGATGTCCATTTGCTTCACCTTCCATTTGCGCACAGCAGCTACCGCCAACAGCACATGTAGCGTTGGAGTCTTAGCAGTTGGGGCGAACAATTGTTTGTAATCTTCCTTCTCTTTTTGCTGAAACCCCTTTGCCACCAGCCTGCTCTTGTAAACTGATGGCTAACCTTTCTCATCCGTCTTGAATCTTGCCAGCCACTTGCGCTGTATTGCCTTCTTCCCATTGGGCAAATACACCAGGTCCCATGTGTGATTCTCCATCTGGCTGTTGTACTCTGCATCTCTTGAAACCAGCCATTGTATTAGGCCCAGCTAGTGCATGATCCATGCTCGGAGGTTGTATTGGTGCGTAAAAGCAGTATGCAGGCTCCTCGTCATTTGGCTCTTGGTCATCACCCAAGAACAACACTGCATCTTCATCTTGAACCTCTTGATGCTGCTCAATTGTGGCTCCTCCACTTGTAGAGCTCAGCAGCTTTCTCGTTGCCATTCTGGTACGAGCAGGGAAGATGGTTGGGTTTACCCATTCTTTCACGTTCACCCAATCCTTCGTCCCCCCACCAGTTTGTTTTCTTCGCTTTGGCAGACTTGGTGCTTTAGAGGCCTTTTCCTGTTGCTGCTCCGGATTCTTGACTTCAGCATCATCCGAGGTATTCTTATCGCCTCCTTCTCTTGTTCCGGCATGGATCATGGAGGTACGAGTCACCTCCATGACCAACCCCGATGAGTCGTTCAACGACCCCATACTGCTGCGGCGAGTCCGGCAGGGTGAACGTCCGGGTGATGCCCTCTGCACGATAGAAACGACCAAGGCAACCAGAGGCGAACTCGCCACCGCGGTTAGAGTGGAGACGCAACACAGGGAGGCTGCGGTGCACACGCGCAGAGACATGCCACGGGATAAGAACGTCAGGCACGTCGGCCTTTCGCTCCAAGGGAAACACGGTGATGTAACGCTTGTAGTCATCAACAAGGACAAGGAAGTAATGCTCACGACGCGGATGGATGGGGGCAGGGCCCCAAACGTCCATGTGCAAGGTCTGCAAGGGTGCGGTGGTGGGGTGGAACTACAGTTGCTGTCCCCGCTGCAGCCGCCGCTGCCGTCGCAGCCGCCGTCGCAGTCGCCGCCGCCGCAGCCACCGTCGTCACCTTCGCTGAGGTTTGTGTGTCCTAGGGGTGCTGTCGCTGGAGGTTCTGGTGTTGGCGTCGGGCAGCATTTGCGGCAGTCGGCGACGATGTCTGCCCTGATTCGATCAGCAGGGCTCGCGCAGTTTCTAGGATGGTCCTAATGGCCCTTTCAGCCTTGCCATTTGATTGAGGGGTATAGGATGTCATTAGCTGATGCTCAATGCCTTGTTTCTTGAGCCATGCAGTCAGATCTCCTCCTAGAAACTCTCCACCTCGGTCGGTTCTGATGCTCTTGCAGGGGCGTCCCGATTGTCGCTCAACGAACGGCAACCAGTCATCTTGTATTGTTGAGGCAGCATGATCCTTCTGCTTCAATGGGTATGCCCACATCAGCCGACTCCAGTCATCAATTACTGTTAGGAACTACCTTTCCCCCTTACTTCCTTGAGCTGGAAAAGGTCCTACTAGGTCCATGTGCACGAGTTCCAGTGCTTTCTTGCTTTTCCCAGCTACGCCGTGAAAAGGGAACCATGTGAACTTGCTCAGCAGACACGTCTCGCACTTGGTATCATGTGGTTCCCCAGAAAGCTTCAGCCCCTTGACTGCCTCTTTCTTATGCAGTTGTTGCAGCAATGGCATAGCCACATGCCCTAGACGCCTGTGTGCGGTCTCCGAATCATTTTCCCCCGACCTTGCTGAAACCATCACTCCTGGAGCACTAACTGCATTGCACTCCCCTTGGACTCTAGATCCCGCCTTTACTGCTCCCATCTCCTTCATTGTTGGTTCCCATATCAACGCAGGGATCTGCCACATGGATCTGAAGACATCTCTGCTTTCGTGTATATTCCATAACACACGATCTCCTCGCAGCCCCTTGAATGTCTTGGATCCATTGGTGGTTGTGCTAACTCCGGCCTGACCTAGCTTGCGCAGCAATATCAGGTTGGCCTTCAGCCCTGGTATGAGTAACACATCCTTCACCACATCCAGTCCACCATCGGGTGCTCTGAACGTAGCTCGACCAGCTCCAGCTACCTTCACTGCATGTCCAGATGCTGAGCGCACTTCAGAGATTGGAGGCGCCCAGACATCATCCAGCAAGTCCTTGCATGGTGTCATTGTCCATGCAGCACTAGAGTCCAAGACCCACATGTCAAGCGGGTGCAGTTCCTCTCAAGCCTTTGCAATAGGTGTGTCGCAATCGCCTTCGTCACACACATGGTAGAACTGTCCAGCGTCCCTCTCTTCATTTCCCATTCCTCCGTCATCCTTGGAGGTTTCTTCTGTAGGATCAGCTACCATATTGGTACCTCCATGTGATTGCTTTCCTCCATTCCCCTTTTGTGATTGGTTCCAAGGGGTTCACCAATTGGGCTTGGTAGAGCAGCAAAACCATGGATGCCCTTCTTCCTTGCAATACCAGCACTCTCCCCTCAAGCACAGTTCAATGTTGACATTGTTGGAGTGACCAACTCTTCCTCTTGCACCAGCGCCACCACGCCCCCGCTGGTTCCAAGTTCCGCGACCGCCTTGGTTGTAGTAAGAGCGAACGCGATTGCCACGCCCTCCATCTCTCCATGTCCCTTGCATGGCATAGCCGCTGGTGCTATCATCACCTCCACATAGTTGATAACGACAAAATTCCTCTTCCATAATCTTGGTGCGGATCCACTCCAATGTCCACAGACTTTGGTTTTGTGGCAAGCTGAGTCCGCTTGTAAATTGCAGCCAAGACTCGGGCAGTAGGCTAAGCATCTTGAGGCACTTGGTTTGCTCGGGGTATGTGATGCCCGCGATCGCCAGTTTCACAAAGAGCTCCCTCATCTTCTCCAATACTGGCTGCACAGGTTCATTTTTGCTCCACCCCAGCGTGGACAGCTCCCTGCCCAACATGAGGGTAGCGGCAACCGATGTTGGAGCATGCAAGTCCTTCAGCATTGCCCATGCCTTGGGCCCACAATCAGTTTTTGGTAGCAGATCCATGATGTGATGCCTCTGGTTCAACTCCAAGCTTTGTGAGACTAGATTATACCCAGAAGATGAACGTTCATCCCAATCCGCTTGCTATGATATTTCCTTTGGCCTTGGCTCCATTCCAATCATGAGCTTCAAGAGGCCAATTTGTCAAAATTAGAGCTGCATCTTCCATGGTCAATCATCATAGCCATTTCCAGAGAACTTCTCAACGGTGAATTTCTTCAGCACCTCCTTAAGCAGTGACCCCTGGCTGGTACGCGCTCCCCTTTGCGCTGCAATGCCAGAATCTTGGGTTGAGCTGCCTCCTTGGGCTGAAGTATCACCTCCACCGGAGTCCTCCTTATCTTCTTTCGTAGTTTAGGTCCCAAATGCGTGATAATGGGCTCTCATACCAGCTGTTGGTTAGAGAAGGCTATAAGCAGATGATTCAACGGCTCAAAAATTTCTGCAGCACCTTGTTATGAAGCCCAGAAAACTCGCGACCTTCAGAAAGCTACATCCAAAACTCCAATCGGTGAAACAAATTGAAAGTTTTATATGTTGTAGCTTGCAGTGTCAGCTTTCCAATGAGAGTTGAATTACTCAATTCTGTAGTCTAGCGAATGAGCTATGGCATTTGGCGCACTGGGGGGTAATCTGCCCTAGGAGAAATTGACCGTCCTCAGAGTCACAATAATTGAAGCTTACAAGTTCAAAGGAATGATGGAAAAGAATTTAAGCATAGTTGGAAGACGGGGTAAAAAGGGAAGGATGAAAGGGAAGGACACCGGAGGCCCTTGGTCAAGAGCATGAGAGGAGTCAAAATCTTGACTCCGCATCCTCATGTTCAACCACAAAATCTTGGCAAGACAAAATCCACACTGTGCCAGGTTGGCATCCAAACCCTAAATGCTGCAGCTGCAAGGTGAGCACAAAAGTCCCATACATGCTGCAGCAGCAGCAATTGTGCCTGCATAGAGCTCGGCCTCGCAAGACGACAGGGAGACTGCAGAGGACTGAGTGGAGCGCCAGCTGATGACTCCGCTACCAAGGGTGAAGCAGTACCCTTGGGAGGAGCGTCTTTCAGTCTGGTCATCGGCCCATCAGGAGTCTGTTTATCCCTCGAGCTTGACTGGAGAGGTACACCGTGAGTGAGGATGTGAGACTTCGTGGCTTGTAGATAGCAGAGGACCCTCTTGTCTGCAGACCAATGGGAGGCAGTGTAGCATCCAAGAGAGATATACTGAGAGAGGACACTAACTGGGTAAGCCAATTCCAAGTCTGATCGAGTGCACATCATAGCATACATGAGTGAACCGACTAGCTCAGGGTACGGTTCCTTGCAAGCATTAGGAGAAGGAATCGGAGGGGTCATGAGCTGATGCTGTAGTGGGAGTGGAGTGGAGACAGAGTTACTGGAGTCCATGTCGAAACGCTTGAGAAGGTTGTCGATGTAGGACTCCTGGGAGAGGGTGATCGTGCAAGCCTGTCGGTCAGGAGTGATCTCCATCCCCAGGTAGTTCTTGAGGTCACCAAGATCCTTCATGAGAAGGGCGCGGCTGAGAGCAGACTGGACAGCTGCCATCTCGGTTGGATCTTTGGCGACTAGAATGAAGTTGTCGATGACATCAAGTGCTAGGAGGACTTCCTTCACCTTGTTGTGCCACTCACAAGGAGCCTGCTTGAGGCCATACATTGGGCGCTTCAGCTTCTACACTGTATTTGCAGTGTAAGTGCAAGAAGACCCTGGTGGGCATTCCATGTGCACATCCTCCTTGAGCTGGCCTTGGAGAAAGTCGGAGGGGGCATCCATGGACTTGATCTCGAAGTTGCCGCGAGCGGCTATATCAAGAAGAGCGCGCACAGTCGGGAGATTGACCGTGGGCGAGAATGTTTTGAAGAAGTCGAGAGACTCCTTCTAGGTGAAACCCTTGGCCAAGTTGCGTGCCTTGAACAGTGGAGCTTCGCCTGGGAGTTGTGTGACTCGGAAGATCCAATTTTTGGCGACGATGTTGATACCGTAGAGGGGAACGGTATCGTCAAAAGAGTTGCAGCAAATGAATGCTTCATTCTCCACATCCGTTGCTGCCTTCCACTCCTTATAAGGTCCGAGAGAGCTTCCTCTGTTGTGCAAGGAGTCGGAATGGTCAGTTTCTCGGTGAAGTTGAGGGAAGGGCAGTCAGTAATGTCCGGGAAGATGTGAGAGAAATTGGCAAACCGCGTGAAGGTCAAACAGCTCCTCATGCCTGTCCTCTAGAAGTGCACGGAGGGGAATATGCATGGAGGGGACATCAACCCCGGCGGGAGGAGGCGGGATGATCGAACACCGGATGGAGAAGGCGGCTGGTCCCCAAGCGAGAGGCGAAGCCAGTCCCTTGGAACGAGTGCGACTAGAGACCGGAGACGAAGGTGGCTATGGTGGGATTGGAAGAACTGGGCACCTCCGGTAGGAGAATGGTGAGCCAGGCTCGACATGCAAAGAAGGCAGAGTAGGAGGAGGTGCCGCTGCGGAGGATTCCGGAGAGGCCGGGTGAGACACGCTGGACATAAAAGGCCCCGGAGAAGGGGCAGCGGCCGGAGGTGGGGCATCGAAGTCTGCCCATACAAGCGTTGGGGGAGGTGGAGGAGGCTCTCCTGTGGTCACAGAGTGGAAGGGGCGTGTCTCATTGAAGACGACATCACGGCTGCGAATCAGCTGTGTGGTGATGGGGTTGAGGAATAAGTAGTCTGGGGATTCGGAGTCGTGCCCAAGGTACATGCAGGTCTGGGTTTTGGGACCAAGCTTGCCGCATTGCTTCCTGCGCATGTGGGGGCTGAGCAACACATACGCGGTACACCCCCAGACGCGTAGAGAGCGGGCGGAGGGCGTGGCCCCAAGCCAAAGAGTGGTAGGAGTGGTGTCGGGCCAGTGGGGATACGGATAAAGATTGTAGAGGAGTGTCGCATGGGAGAGGGCATATCCCCAGAGTGACCGTGGTGTGTTGGGGAAGAAGGGTACAGCTGCTGCCTAAGCTTGTTTTTCATGCAATCCAGGCTGGTAGGTGTAGGTGAGTCTGTTGGTGGAGGAAGCGCCAACGGGAGGCCAAGAAGACGTTTCTTGGAAGCAATGTCGGCAAGCGAACAGAAGTTGGGGTGACCGAAGCGATGGTGGTAGAGGATGGTTGGGTTGGCGAAGCTGCGACAGGAACATGGAGTGGTGCTCGCAGCTTGCACTCGGGAGAGGGCGGCGAGAGGTATAGGTGAACGCAGCGTGTGGAGCTTGCTGATGTTGAGTCTGGAGCGTGCTAGGAGCTTGTTGGACTTAGGGTCGAGGAGGTCACAGTGCTCCGAGTGTGCTGGGAAGATCATGGTAACGCCTGCCCGTTGGAGCTCGTATTGGGCCATGAGATTGTGGCTTAGTGTGAGAACACACATGCCGGTGACACTGCCCGAACGGAAAGCTGGTCACGGAAATATGGAGGAGCCCTTGGCGTGTGTTGTGAAACTGGAGTCCGCTCCTAATAGAGGAATTGGTGTCTCGTATGGCTTGAGAACTTTATGAGTGGCCCCACTGTCAAGGGTGAACTGTATTGTGGCTGAGGTGCTTTGTGAGTCGGGACACTGCAAAATTGTCTCATTAATTATGGCAGTGCTACGGAACAATAAGTGAAGGCGCACATCAGCAGGGGCAGCCACAACAGCCTGCATGGATTCCTGCGCTTCGAGTTGATTGACTTGGCGAGGAGCATGATTGACCATCCAGCTTGGCGGCTTTGAGGTGGTTCCATTGACTGCATACCAGTCATCATCCTTCTTCTTAAAGAGGGAGGCAAGGACATGGTTGGTGCCGCCACACACCTGGCCGGCACGAGGGCCATGCTTGATAACTTAGGGACACGGGGGGAAGCGGTTGCGCTGGAATGGTACCGAAGCGGCACAGGAATGAGGCACGGGAGCGCGGATTGCATTGAGCGTTGTTGTCCTTTTCGGCAGAAAGGAGCGCGGATGAGACCTTGGCAAATATGAGGTCCGCAGGAGCAAGGCCCAAGAGCATCTTACGTTTGACTTCGTATGCCGGAGTGAGGCCGACTAGGAGAGCGGCTGTAGGGGCTTGCTCGGGGAATACTATCCCCAATTGCTTGAGTTTACCATGAATGGACTACACCTTGGTGACATTGTCCGCCATGCCTTGCGAGTCCTGGAGCCGCACTTGGAACATGCTGGGGATGAGGATAGCAACTCCCACTGTAGTCTTGTTTAGGAAGCGGTCTTCGAGGTAGAGCCAAATGCTGTTGGCAGACGGGTAGTTGTGGTAAGTTTTGACGAGTTCAAGAGGAGTGGTGCCCATGAAGACACTAATATCCGTGCCATCGGCCTTCTCCCAATTCTTGTACGTGAACAGTGCAGCAGTATATGCTGCTTCGGCGGCGGCATTAGCTGGTTCGGCGGACCTCTCGGGTTTAGGAGGCACTTTGCCATCACCGATGTTGAGAAGTATCAATAAGCTCGAGCTCCTTCAGATCGCGACTTAGGAGGTGCTTGTCGACACCATAGCGCAAAGCCTTGTAGTTGGAGCATGTACCATCCGGCTTGAGACGAAGGAGCAGATCGTGTTGGCGAATGAAGTGGTTGAGTAAGCCATTGCCGCATGATTTTTGTGAAGCGACGCTCTTAAGCCACCGATAGGAACTTCGGTGCGCAGCGTGGCACTTCATGAAATCGATCGATAAGAATTGCTGAAATTACTCCGGCGGCTTCGTCGAAATGTCGCTAAGAAGGAAATGGCATCGGCGGAGATTTGTTACAACGCCGACTTGAAACTGAATCTGAGAATATGTCTAACCTCGGACCCACACACCCCCTCACACACCCCCAGGCCCTGTCCCGCAGCTACACAGCTCCGCAACCAGCTCCGCAACCAGTGCCGCAACTAGCTCCGCAACCATCTCCGCTCTGCTTCCGCCTGTGTACCTGCTCTTGCTTGATGCGAGACGTTCGTGGAGGCGATTCCTCGAGGGGAGTTCGCCTATTCTGGAAGGGTTTGAGGGGAACCTCGAGAACGAGTTTTAAGAGATGGTTGAAATTGAGATTCGACCAAGGAGAACCTAGGAGGAAATCGATGATGAGAAGCGTGAAAGCTTTCGAGATGAGAAATTCAACGAGGTTGAGCGCAAAGGCGGTCAACGATGAGAGGCGCGACTGCAGAGTAGAGCACGTAGAAAATTCCGACGACTCGAGACGAATGTCGCGATGATAAGGAATGCAGATAGATCGCTCTGCGCGGGCACGTTAAGATTAGGACCTTGATCCGCGTGTGCAGTTAGGTCGCTCTGATACCATGTAAGAAATAGAGCTGAAAGGATTAATTAGGTAATTATCCCAAGGCTCTATAAGTACATGGCAAGTTTAGAGGGAGAATGGATGAAAGGGGAATCGGAGGGAATCCCCACTGGGATCTTCGGAATCTTCAATTGGGTAATTGGAGATTGGGAGGATCACAATTGGGTGAGGTTGGGATTTGTGAGTACACCCCAACCCACTAGAACATTCCTAAGCTTAACTAGGATATACAACTACAAATACAAAAGTGGGATCTGCAATCTATTTCTAACACTGGGGACTATTTACTTTCACAAAGCCTGGAGTTTAACCAGAGGCATCACATCATGCATCTGCTACTGGAAACCGATTGTGGGCCCAAGGCATGGGTAGTGCTCAAGGATTTGCACGCTCTGACATCGGTTGCTGTTACCCTCATGTTGCATAGGGAGCTGTCCACATTGCGGTTGAGCGAGAATGAACTTGTCCAGCTTATATTGGACAAGATGAGGGAGCTCTATGCGAATCTGGCGATCGCGGGCATAACACACCCTGAACAGACCAAATGTCTCAAGATGCTTAGCCTGCTGCCCGAGTCTTGGCTGCAATTTACAAGCGGACTCACCTTGCCACAGAACCAAAGTCAGTTGACATTGGAGTGGATCTGCACCAAGATTATGGAAGAAGATTTTCGTCGCTGTCAACTACGCGGAGGTGATGATAGCGCCATTTGCTATGCCATGCAAGGTGTCACAGGATTGAATGTGTCAAGGAAAAGTTGCACTATCGATTCATACAAGGCGCTTTTATACTTTCAGAGTACATCAGGTAACCAGGTTTATCCTATCCAAGGGAATAGACCCTTCTAGAAAATAGAATTACCCTGCGTATAGCCACGCGAGGCTATTGGCTTTAAGGGATTACGGCAGGATTATGCTAGATATTGCGCGCCAGTATATCTCGAGCATGGTCGGTGATATAATTATAATAACAGGATAAACCAAAGGATAATGGAAAAGGAAGAATAGGAACCCAATAGAGATAAGATAAAAGGAGAGATGAAATAGAATGAAAATAAGGAAAGGGACAAGTGGTGTAACGGGGTCGTACTCTCACACAAGGGACATGGAGGGGTCGAGGGCGTGGCAATCGCCGTCGCTCTTATGACAACCAATGTGGTTGCGGGACTTGGAACCAGCGGGTTCGTGGTGGAGCTGGTGCAAGAGGAAGGGGTGGCAGATCTGGAAGAGGTGGTCGCTCCAGCAATGACAACAGTGAATGGCGCTTTAAGGGAGACTACTGGTATTGCAAGGAAGAAGGGCATCCATGGTTTTGCTGCTCTACCAAGCCCGACTGGTGGACTCCTTGGAACCAGTCACGAAAAGGAAAAGGAGGAAAGCAGCTGCGTGGAGGTGCCAACATGGTAGCTGATCTTGTTGACGAAACATCCCAAGGGTGATGGAGGAAAGGGAATGGGGGAGAGGGAAGCTGAACAGTTCTACAATGTGTGTGACGAAGGCGATCGTGACACCACTGTTGCAAAGGTTGGAGAGGAATTGCACCCACTTGATATGTGGGTCATGGACCCTAGTTCTGCATGGACAATGACACCACACAAGGACTTGTTGGATAATGTCCGAGCGCCTCCAATGTCCAAAGTGCGCTCATCATCTGGACATGCAGTGAAGGTTGCTGGAATTGGTCGAGGTGCGTTCAGAGCATCTGATGGTGGAGTGGTTGTGCTGAAGGGTGTGTTTCATACCGGGGCTGAAGGCCAATCTGATATCGCTGCACAAGCTAGGTCAGGCCGAAGTCAGCACAACCACCAATGGATCCAAGACATTAAAGGGGTTGCGAGGAGATCCTGCGTTATGGGATCAACATGAAAGCAGAGATGTCTTCAGATCCATGTGGCATATCCCTGCGCAAATATGGGAATCAACAAAGAAGGAGATGAGAGCAGTAAATGCGGGATGTAGAGTCCATGGGGAGTGCAATGCAGTCAGTGTAGCAACGGTGACGATTTTTGCAAGGTCGGGGAGACTGATGGGGAAACCGCACACAGGTGTCTAGGGCATGTGGCTATGGCATTGCTGCAGCAACTACATAAGGAAGATGCAATGAAGGGGCTGAAGCTTTCTGGGCAACCACATGATACCAAGTGCGAGACGTGTCTGCTGAGCAAGTTCACACGGTTCCCCTTTCATGGCGTGACTGGGAAGAGCAAGAAAGCACTGGAACTGGTACACATGGACCTGGTAGGACCTTTTCTAGTTCGAGGAAGTATGGGGAAGGGTACTTCCTCACAATAGTTGATGACTGGAGTCGGCTGATGTGGGCATACGCGTTGAAGCAGAAAGATCATGCTGCCTCAATAATACGCAATGACTGGCTGCCGTTCGTCAAGCGACAATCTGGGCGCCCGTTCAAGAGCATGCAGCCACAGCAATACGTGATGATGGCTGCCGTTCATTGGAAGTGTGTTCGTCTGAATCCTATCGTGTAGCAGCTTCCATGCCTTAGGTCCCGAATCATCCGCCTCCACAAGGTCCTTGATGTGCTCAAACATCTCCTTGTTTGTTGATTGAAGGATGATGTTGAACAGCACCGCACTCTTCTCAATCCACCGTTCACGGGCATCTTCTCCTCCCCACCAGCAATCTTCAGTAGCTTGTAGCGTTTGGAGGCACTCCTCATCCGCCCACTCCACTCCTCATAGTTGGAGCCATCCAAAGCTTCAACCTTGGATGGTGGCGGTTCACTAGTCTTCTCATGTATAGCTCCTCTTGCAGCAGCATCACCTCCTCTCTCATTCATCTTCTCCTTGGAAAATGTCAAATTTCAGCTCCCCCGTCCTGTCCACACTCAGCTCCCTCGATATTTTCACAAGTGCCGGCGTCCACGAAATTTCGGCAGAGTTTCCCCTTTGCGGGAGGCACATCCAACCTTTAGAACACCACTTAGCCACACCCACAAGGAATGGTGGGTCTAGAAGGGTCTTCACACTTGTGTAGACTCCTCTCAATGTTGTTAATATCGCTCTCATACCACATGTTAGGATTAAGGACGGAGTCTTGATGAACTTAGGAGCTAGAATTACTCAAAATATAAATCCGAAATTCTGGACAGAAAAGTCATGTCCACAAGAAACGTCGCCAACGAAACTCGGATATGTGGTAGCTCTTGACCTCGGCTATCGTTTCCAATTTGAATCACATCGATTGGTTGAGTATTCCCGATGCTATGCCTTTCGACGCACAGGGGGTATGCTGTAAAAGAAGAACTTAACTCAGTCTCTAAGTTCAAGCAAGGTCCAAGAATCTCACAAGGAATTAGAGGAGCAAGAAAGAGGTTGGAAGGGAAGAGAGGGATGAAAGGGAAGGTCCCAAGATGGACCCCGACCAAGGAAACCCATAAGCACAAAGTTCCCTCCCTATAGGAACCCCTACTTTGACCTTTGTCCCTTCCCAACCAATCCAACCAAGTTGGCCACACTTGTCAACCTAGCTTGGTTGTTCCCAACCAATTTGCAGCTGCTACAGTAAAGTGACAAATGTTAGAATATACCATGCTATGCTAGTTGTGTATATTGTGTTTACATCCCTAGTTGGGTGTACACCTGTGTTGGGGTGTCAATCCAACCCAATTGTGGTTGGAGCCCCCAAACACAAGGACCACAATTATGGGGGCACCACAAGTGGGTTGCCTAAGCCACTTGTGGTCCACCATACTTGGACCACCTCCCACTTGTGGTCAACCACATTTGGAAGGATCCTCCCTCCCTTGTGATTGGTCCTAACCCCCCCTTCACTTCCAACCTTCCCTTCCTAGCTCATCTCTCTCTTCCTATGTAATGCCTTTGCTTGATCAATAAACTCAACATTTCTGTTTCTAACATGGTATAGAGCAATAATGGCTCACGCCAACTTTCAATCCTGATCCTTCCCCACGCTTCCGCCCCATCCCCTTCCGACGTGCATCTCTTTGCCGTCTCCTCCATCGCCGCTGCTAGACTCCTAGCCGCCGCCTCTCTTTCCCTTCACAACTAGTTTTCTGTTGGGTGGATTTTCAAACATCCCCAGTGCGCCAAACGCCATAGCTCTCTCGCTAGTTGACAGAATGGAGTGATTCGACTTGCAAAAGAACGCTCTTGGTGTCAGCTACTACGTCCTAAAATTGCAGACTAATTCACCGCTTGGATTGTCGGATATCGCTTTCCGAAGTTTGCGCACTGTCCTGGATGTGATCACGAAGTGCTACTGAAATTTCCACCAAGTCCTACTTTCATCAGCTAACTGCCATCTTTCCCCATCAGCTAACTGCCATCAGCTAATAGCAGCAGCACCAGAAGGAGCAGCAGACGCAGCAGCAGCAGCATCAGCATCAGCAGCAGCAGCAGCAGCAGCAGCAGCAGCAGCAGCAGCAGCAGCAGCAGCAGCAGCAACAGCAGCAGCAGCAGCAGCAGCAGCAGCAGAGAAGGAGCAGCAGCAGCAGCAGTAGCAGCAGCAGCAGCAGCGGCGGCGGCAGCAGCAGCAGCAGCGGCAGCAGCAGCAGCAGCAGCAGCAGTGGGAGCAGCAGCAGTAGCTACAGTCATCCCCATCCTCCCCTCCTCTTTGAGCCGCCGCGGGTCCACCCGCCGCCGCTCCCTCCCAGCCACCGCGGGTCCACCCGCCATCGCCTTCCTCCCACTCCGTGTCACCAATGGCATCCTTTCCCCATCCTGTCGACGTTTCGACCCTCGATCATTTGGTGCGCGCTGCCGACAACTCAGCAACCAACTGGTATTCCTTCGTCGGCAGCCTCCACCGCGTCCTCGGCAGTGCATATGTCCTGCCGTTCCGCCTCCTGTACATCATGCTTGGTCTCCCAGAGGGTGACCTTGGGGACCCGCCGCCTCACCCTGGCGATCACCCCCCTCTCATTCCCCATCCCGGCAAGGAACCTCTGCCCCCCGTGGTACCCGTTGGCACCAGCACTCGCGCTGCCACCGCTGAGGTTGAGCAGCTCTTCGTTACTCAGCGTCGTGAGTTCCTCGTGCTCCATACTGATTACCTGATCGCTTTGGAGGAACACGAGCGGTCGGCCACCCTCCGCAACCAGCATGCCGCTACCGCCGCCGCTTATGCCGCTGACTCTGCGCGATTTGCCGAGCGTCGTCGCGCTTGGCTCGAGGCGGACAGCCGTGCTACTTGTGCCCTTCTCCTTGCCATCCCGCCTGCGCTCATGCGCAACTTCCAGGCACGTCGCATCGTCTCCCGCCAGATCTGGCTCGAGCTTAAGGCGATGTTCGAACGCACCGACTTCGACGCTGTCGGACCGCTCTTCAAGGAATACTTCAGCATCACGATCGAAAATAGTGCTGGCGCCGTTGACTACACCAGCTGTCTCCTGGACCTTGCCTCCCGCCTAGAGGCTCGCCAGACTACTCTCCCCTCCAACCTCCAGATCTACCGTCTCCTCGAAGGCCTCTCCCCTCAGTATGAAGTGCGCGTCATCGCCTTCACTGAGGCTCAGCCCCGTGCCTCCCTTGACACTGTGGTCCAGTGGATCATTGACGCTGAGGCCCGCCTTCTCTCAACCCCCCCCTCCGGCTTGAACTCCACCGAGTCCCCAAACCCCCAGCTTGCAGTTGCACAACCGCGTCGTGGAGGGCGCCCACGTGGCGGCCGCACCAACCCTCAGGGAGGGGGTGGAGGTGGCGGTTGTGGGGGCAACGGAGCCGGCGGCGGTGGTTGCGGGGTCGAGGGTGGCAGCAGTGGGGGTGGTGGTGGAAGTGGTGGCTCATCTGGTAGCCGTGGTGGCCGCCCTGGCACTCTCCCCCCATGTTCCTATCTTCGCCGTTTTGGTCCCAGGGCGGGTGAGCGCTGCACCCAAACCAACCATCCCCCAACGACCTGCTTCAAAGCATATGATGACGCCTGGTTCGAGCGCGGCAACACTGGCACACCCCCACGCTGGTCTGCCATGGATCCCCGCCCCTCTCTCCAGGATGTCAAAACTCTTCCGTCTTTCCTCCCCTCTCATCTTCAGCTCGCCTCCTCCTCCTCCTCTATCGCTGACCCCATAACTCCCCAGGAGCTGCAGCAGTTTCGCCGCTTCCAGCAGCTGCAGCTGCACCAGCAGCTGCAGCTGCCGCAGCAGTGGGGCTCTGGTGGTCAGGCTGCAGCCGCAGCTGCAGGAGCCGCAGCCGCAGCATCTGCATGGCAGCAGCAGTAGCTTGGCTTTGGCACCGCCACCATGGCTGCCACAGCCACAAAAGGTCCTCCTGGCTTTCCCCTTTGGGGCTCTCCTTCCCCTAGTGCTCCCGCCTCCCACTCCAGCTTTCTAGGCGAGCTCATGCGTTCTTCCCCTGCTTCCACTTCCATGTATCCCTCTGTTTTTAATGCCAGTGATTTCCAGTACCCCATGTCTTCAGCTCCCTCCTCGCCCACGATAGACTTTGTTCTCGATAGTGGTGCCACTGAAACTGCCCTCAAAGACGCCGGCACCCTCACCTCCCTCCCTTTCCCCACCAACGTTCATGGCGCTGATTCCAGCTTCTCCATCCCTTGCACTCATCTCTCCACCCTCCCCTGCCCCCCCTTCCCCTCCGGTGTGGTCACTGGTCTCCACATTCCCTCCCTTCCTCATAACCTGCTCTCCATCCGTGAACTCCAACAGGCTGGCATCACTACCCTCTTCCCCGCCTCTGCCACCTACTGTGACCTCCTCCACGGCCCCACTTGTCGCCTCCTTCATCCCTCCCACTTTGCCCTCGCTCTCGTCAGTACATCCTCAGCACACCGCGCCCCTCCTCATGCCACGTGACCACTCGTGCAGGCACCTCCACTCTACCCCCTCCCCTCCCTCTAGAGCCACCTTCCTCCAACTCCACCTCCCCCCCATGCTCTTGTCGCGCACTGTCCCACCCCGCTGTTCTCATCCACCATCGCCTTGGTCATATGAACTTTTCCACACTTCATAAAGCCGTCTCCTCCCGCTTGCTTGACGGTCTTCCCCCCACTCTTCCTCCCCTCCCGTCCTCTTCCGCTCCCCCATGCGCCACATGCATTCATGGAAAGCTCAAACAACAACCTCACCTCAGTCATCCTTCCTTTGCTGCTGCCCCCCTTGACCTCGTCCACATGGACCTCTGGGGCCCTAACCCTTCCCCTTCCCGCCAAGGGCACCGGTACATGCTTGTCCTAGTCGACGACCACAGCAGGTACTCCTCGGTGTTCCTCCTCCACACGAAGGCCGAGGCCCCTGCTGTCATCGTTACCTGGGCCGAGCAGTGCCGAGTCCACTTTGGTCGCCCCATCCGCCGCCTCCATTCCGACGGCGGTGGTGAGTTTCTCAACCGCACCCTCTCCTCCTACTGCTCAACCCATGGCATCCAGCAGACTCATACCCTTCCCCACTCCCCTCAGCAGAACGGTGTTGCTGAGAGTCGCATTCGTGAGATCACCAAGACGGCCCGCTGCCTCCTCACTCATGCCTCCACGCCCCCTTCTCTTTGGGGCTATGCCCTTGTCCATGCTGCTCTCCTCAGTAATCTTTACCCGCATCCTCAACGCCAGTCCGTCACTCCCACAGAGCTCTGGGCTACCACCAAGCCAGATGCTGCCTTTTACCGTATCAAGGGTTGCAAGGCATATGTCCTCATCCCCCCACCTGACCGCTCTAGGCAGGCAGGAAAGCTTGCCTCCAAGGCCATTGAGTGTGTCTACCTGGGCCACGCTCGCTCTGTCCCTGGTTACCTCTTCCTTCACACGTCCTCAGGCCGCCTCCTACAGAGCCGTGACGTGGTGTTCGATGAGAGCATCCCGTTCTATCATTCTGTTCCGCCTTCCGACCCACTTCCTCCTCTCTCCCGCCCCCTCACCTGGGCTGATGCTGTCATTCCCCCACTCCTTCCCCAGGCTCCCCTCCTTCCTCCAAATCCTGCTCCTCCCCCTCCTCCTTCCTCAGGTGACATTTACGACCCAGCTGTCCCAGACTCCCCTGCTCACTCTGCCTCATCGCACCAGCACCAGCAGCAGCAGCAGCAGGTGCAGCAGCAGCAGCAGCAGCAGCAGCAGCAGCAGCAGCAGCAGCAGCAGCAGCAGCAGCAGCAGCAGCAGGTGCAGCAGCAGCAGCAGCAGCAGCAGCAGCAGCAGCAACAGCAGCAGCAGCAGCAGCAGCAGCAGCGGATGGAGCAGCAGCGGCAGCAGCAGCAGCAGCGGCAGCAGCAGCAGCAGCAGCAACAGCAGCAGCATCAGCAGCAGGAGGAGATGCAGCAGCAGCAGCAGATGGAGCAGCAGCAGCAGCAGCAACCACAGGCAGTGCAGCAACAACAGCCGCAGCAGGAGGTGCAGCAGCAACAGCAGCAGCAGCAGCAGCCGGAGCAGCAGCAACCACAGCAGCAACCTCATCGGCATCGCTGCACCACCTCTCCGTTCATCCTCCCATGCATCCACACTCGCTCTCATGGCCCACTCATAGGCCATCCATGGGGTTGGCCAACGCCACCCCCACCCTCCCTCCCCTTCATCGAGGACTCCCATGAGGAGCTCATTGGCGTTCAGCAACAAACACCTTCCCTCACGCCTCTCTACCCGGGCTTCCTTGGCCTCCTCATCCTTGGCATCGCTACCGCTCCCACCATATTCACCCCGTCCAACTTCCTTGAGGCCATCACCTGCCCCGATGCTGCCAAGTGGATCCAGGCTATCTTTGCTGAATGCGAGGCCTTCATCCGCAATGCCTCATTCATTGACATTGTCCCCTCTCCTGATGACATCATTGTTGAAGGCCTGTGGGTGTTCCGAGTGACGCAGTTGCCGGGTGAGGAGCCGGTCTACAAGGCCCGGTATTGTGCCAAGGGCTTCACCCAGACCCATGGCATCGACTACTGGGAGACATTCTCTCCCACTGCCAAGCTCCCAACTCTCCGTGCCATCCTCGACTATGCTGTTCGCATTGGCATGGAGATTGCCTCCATGGATGTCTCCAACGCCTTCCTGCAAGGCGAGCTCCAGGAGCGGGTCCTCTTGCGGCGGCCTCCAGGCTTTCATGCAGCCTTCCCTCCCAACATAGTCTGGGAACTGCGCCGCCCGGTTTATGGCCTCAAGCAGGCTCCTCGCGAGTGGCACAACAAGCTGGCCGCCACTCTGCAGTCCCTGGGGTTCCATGCCTCTCAGTCTGATGCCAGCCTTTTCCTTCGCTCCTCTCTCACCCGCTTCTTCATCCTGGTGTATGTCGACGACATGATCCTGTTCGCTGACGATGCTGCCGCCATGCAGCAACTGAAGGACGCCCTGCATGCTCGCCTCAAGTGCAAGGACCTGGGTGAGCTCAAGCACTATCTGGGCATGACCATCACCCGGGACCGCGCATCACGCACCATTACCCTCTCTCAGTCCTTCTACATCGACCAAGTCTTGCAGCGGTTCGACATGGCGCAGGCGAAGCCGGTTACCACTCCCCTGCAGACTGACCACCAGCTTGCCCCTCCTCCTGCTCCCTCCTCCTCTGACCATCCTTACGCTGAGCTCGTCGGTTCGCTGATGTACGCTATGATGTGCACCCGCCCCGACCTTGCCTTTCCCATCAGCGTTCTTGCTCGCTTCGTCGGTACCGGTCGTCACACTGATGAGCACTGGGCTGCAGCGAAGTGGGTACTCCGCTACCTCCGTGGTACCAAGGACTATGTCCTCACCCTCGGAGGCTCTTCTCCTCCCCTCCTCTCTGGCTTCAGTGACTCCTCCTGGGCTGACTCCCAGCCGGATCGCCGCTCCTCTCAAGGCTACGGCTTCACCCTTGGCAGCGGCCTCATCAGCTGGCGCTCCACTCGCTCCTCCTCCATCACCCTCTCATCCTGCGAGGCTGAGCTCTATGCTTGCACCATGGCCGCTCAGGAGGCTCGCTGGCTCACCTTCCTCCTTGCTGAGATCGGTGCTCCTCAGCGCTGTCCCACCCTCTGGTGCGACAACGCCAGCACCATCCATTTCACAAAGGACCCTGTCTTTCATGGCCGCTCCAAGCACATTGCACTCCGCTACTTCTTCGTTCGGGAGTTGGTCCAGCGAGGTTACTTGGTGGTCCGCAAGATCGCTGCAGAGGCCAACTTGGCCGACATCTTCACCAAGGCCCTCCCGAAGACCGCGCACTCTGCCCTTCTCTGCCTTCTCGGCCTTGGGCCCGGCCCCCCTTCCGGATTCTGGGGTTGTCCATTATATATACACTAGCTTTGCATGCTATGGGGTTGTGTTAGAATATACCATGCTATGCTAGTTGTGTATATTGTGTTTACATCCCTAGTTGGGTGTACACCTGTGTTGGGGTGTCAATCCAACCCAATTGTGGTTGGAGCCCCCAAACACAAGGACCACAATTATGGGGGCACCACAAGTGGGTTGCCTAAGCCACTTGTGGTCCACCATACTTGAACCACCTCCCACTTGTGGTCAACCACATTTGGAAGGATCCTCTCTCCCTTGTGATTGGTCCTAACCCCCCCTTCCCTTCCAACCTTCCCTTCCTAGCTCATCTCTCTCTTCCTATGTAATGCCTTTGCTTGATCAATAAACTCAACATTTCTGTTTCTAACAACAAATTCCCCAACCCCCAGATGGTCCATATTCCATATTGAGTCACCCCACACCGTAACTGCCGCACTGCTCAGAAGTTCATACTGTACTTTCTTGTTCTTGCTCCGATTGAAACGATTCTTGATCCGTCGAAAAGATCTTCTCAAGAGATATCATCGTAAATACCTGCTCAAACATAATCACACCAAACACATTCACAAACTCCAGAACACAGCACATGTAAATTCTTGCACACATTCAAATCACACATGCAAGATCGAAAACATGGGATGGGAGGCTGACAGAATGTGATAGCATATGCTGACATCACACAACAGAGCTAGCATCTCTAGTGAAAAGGGTATGAAGGGCCTTGTAATTGTCAGAGGATCGAATGTCCCGAGGAAAGGTTTGCTCAATGTTGCACTATCAATCAGTACAAGGTGCTTTTATACTTCCAGGGTACATCAGGTAACCAGGCTTATCCTATCCAAAGGGAATAGACCCTTCTAGAAATAGAATCACCATGCGTATAGCCACGCGAGGCTATTGGCTTTAAGGGATTACGGCAGGATTACGCTAGATATAGCGCGCCAGTACATCCCGAGCCTGGTCGGTGATATAATTATAATAACAGGATAAACCAAAGGATGATGGAAAAGGAGGAATAGGAAACCAAATGAGATGAGATAAAGACCGAACGAATGAGGATAAAAAGAGGAATGAAATAGAAAGGAAATATGGAAAGGGGAAATTGGTATAACGGTGTCGTACTCTCACACTTCCCCCCCTCAAAGCTGGGTGGTAGACGTAACACCCTGCTTGACAAGGTAGTCGCGAAGAGGACGACGGGCGTTACCCATGTCGGATTAAGAGACAGAGCCTTAGAAGGATCAGAACCCTTCCAGCAAAGAAGAAGCCCCAGAGTGCCATTCTGACGACGACGGTGTCCAAGCACGTAGTTGTCCCATGTCGTGGATGAACACGGGCGACGACGGTGGTTGGCATTCGGTGTAGAGCGTGTTTGGTCATGATAGGGTTTAAGAAGCTGATATGGAAGGTGTTATGGATCTTCCAAGTGGCTGGTAGGCGGAAGCGGAAGTTGAATGAAGTGGCCTTCGCTGCAAAGATGATAGACCCGCAGAAGCAAGGTTGAAGCTTGGATGGAAGATGGCTGATGTCGAGATTATGGTCTCGAGAAGGGTAGTGATGAGTAGCCAAATGCTTCTGCTGCTGTTGGATGTCCAAGAGGTGCTTGTGTGGTCGATGTACAAGATGGTGGATGATGGCGATGAAATCGGAAGCCAGTTGGACTGTGCTGGTATGGTTAGCTGTTGTGGTGTGATCGGGTGGCGTCCGTAACAGACGAAGTACAGCGTCTGTCCAGTAGCGGCGTCAGGAGCATACTTATAGGCAAACTCCAGGACGAGCAGATGCAAGTCGGAGTTGGAGATGTGAATGGTTGGAACAGTGTGCTATAACGTGCAGTTGAGTGGCTATATTGTCCAATCCGTGCATGCTGTTACCCGCATCTTGTCCACGTGTGAAGATCACCAAGTGTTGGTGGTATGGCACTCGTGTCGTAGTACTGCTTCTGTAGCAGTGTTGTATCCGTTATATGCAGCTTCTGTCGAATGTTGATCCATGCCGTAGTGTTGTCGTGAGTCATACCCACTCGGCATCGTAGTGCTGCGGGAATGGAGGGCAGAATCACTAGTAGTAACCCTGTCCACCACGCGGTCTGCTACTCATACTGCCTTGAGTACAACAGCGCATGTGAAGTGCTGCTCAGCGTATCCCTTGTGTTCAGAACCATGCGAGGGGTTGGTACCATAAACGCGGAGCTGGTAACTTCCAGAATCGGCGCCAAAGTAGTTTCCCTCGGTGGTTGCTCAAGCAAGGAATCTCTGCTGCGTAGATATCCCACGGTGATGGGTTAGGACATCTGGGAATGTTATGGGTATTCCCAAGTAATCCTTTTCTGTTTCCAAATGAGCATTGCTGACAGCCAATCCAGTATGACCTTATGCACGTCCAGTTTAGCACAGAGGCCATCGGTAGGCATCGGTGTCTGGCGCACATATTGGGATAGGTCTTCTGCTGTCATCATGTGTTGTCTCCTTCTGTTGCTGTCCTTGAAGTAGCGATGATGTCGAAGATGTCTCAGCTACTCAGCATTAATGTTGAAGTCTGCTCCATTTCGGCAAACAGGGGTGTTGTTGGAGATACGCGGAGTCCACTATCCGGAGTGGCGTCGGCGCTCCATTTCACGCCTATCTGCTTTCGTGGAGTTGGTGCTGGTGATGGATTGGTTGTGACGCAGGTTTTATGACTTTAAGGAAAGCCATAGGCCATGAGGACTTGTATACCGGTAGAGTACCGTAGTCCTCCCATCCTCATAAGAGCAAATATCTTCTGCTCTTGAGGGTATATGGCATTGCCATGATGTTCCCTCGCATAGTGGTATCTCCTTCCCACTAGCTGGAAATCATAGGACTGTGCCTGGCCAGGTCTTAACGATCCACTGGAATATAATCCAGCATTATCTCCATTGAGCGGAGAATCATCCATCAGGGTTTGGTTGTGACTGTTTTGTCGAGTCTTCTGCTGTGGCGGCGGCGACGGTTGCGACAACGGCGACGGCGGCAGCTGCTACAGAGAATTCTCTCAACTCGTACTAGTTGAAGGAGAATCCATCAACTCCCTCTTCCCAGTAGAGTGTTCCTGATGGGTGTAACAGGCGTAACTACCAGGAACACGTGCACATTAGTACACATGTGTTGTTCCATTGCTGCCGGTGATTGTTTCATTTGAGGGTGTGAAGAGAAATTTGCTTCTCCCCTCGATGTATCCACGGGTAGCAATTCCTGGTATGCTCATCCGTGCCTCCGATGTACGGTCGGTAGAGCGCGTGATCATGTTGTAGTAGTCCGCATCTCCCTCATTTGTTGACACCTCGTGTTGCTTGACGTTCTCCTGCATCGTCGAAGTTACGCTGATGCTTGCATCGCAAAAAATGTATGCTCGCAAAACGATTGCGTAGCATTCGCGCAAATGCTTTGCAAACGTTTTGCGAACATGTGGGTGAAAATTCATGGCGGACTTAGATTAGAACACTTGGCGAATGCTTTGACAACATTTCCCGAAACACTTTTTGGTTCACGACAGCGAATGCTTAGAGGTGTCTTTTCGGTAATCTCCGTGGTTCGTTTACAAATGCATGGCGGCGTTCTTTCTACAACTTTTGCAGTAAACATGTAAATGCATAGAGAAGTTTATGCTCACCATTTTTAGTATTCAGCATGATTTGTTGCAAACGTTTGGCGGTGTTTTTCATGGATCCGTTTTTGCAGGCTGCAGTACCCTTTTGGGCATGGTTCAGTACAATTAGGGCATGCCTCGTTTGGATTTACTTAAAATGCAACAAGCAAATTATTTGATATATTAAAAAAAACATCTACACTACAGTACACAACCACTATGGCCCAACCGCCCTTGCCTACCAGCACCCCTATGTGGGTCCCGCACTAACACAAAGAGAAACTGAGCGGCGGCACACCAGGAGCAGCAATTCTTGAAACTGGATTGGAATTCCTGCACGTTACGTTCAGAACTTGTTATCTCGAAATTAATCCAAGGTCGAAATCACCAACAATAAGGACAATGCTTACAACAACGTAGTAGCGCGACGCTGGATATTGAGTCGTGCACATTAGGTTCAAACATTGTAATCAAATTAGTTATATTCCATACGACAGCAATTACAAGAGCCAGCTTACCGGAGGAAATAGCACGTGGTAGGCTACAAATTTCTGCACGTCATACGAGACATTGTTGTGAAATTAGTCCGACGATCAAATGACCAGCGAGACTTACAATTGGACTTACATGGGGAATTATCTCGATGTTGGACAGAGTTACATAGCTAGCTGCGATAAAGACAAGCATCGTGAGGACACATGCGAATCATTAGTTTGATTGATACGTCAAGTAACAAAGGCCTTCATACCCCCATGGCGTGCTGTGTGTGCCCGTATCGTGCGTGCATGGCACCCTCCACCAGCAGCCCCGCCTGGAATCGCCCCGCACACCACTCCGACGCCGGGCGACTACCCACCGCTGTCACGCCCGCACTGCTTGGAGAGAGGAGGGGGTGGCAGGGGGCGGAAGCGGGAGGGTGGAGTGACGGTGTGCGCAAGAGTCGGGGAAGAGCGCACAAGACATGGAAGAACAGAATGGAGGCTGCACTCCTTGTGGCGGCTGCACTCCTCGTGGTGGCTGCACTCCTCGTGGCTGCCTCACCATGAGGGCCACGCGTGCACAGCACACTCACACGATCACACGTATCAACGTGCGAACGCCACACTCTCCCCCACACTTCCTTGCCCTGTCATGCAGCAGGCCCTTCCCACTGCCCCCCACACTCGCACATGCCTGCGAATGCCCTCTCATGGGCCTCTCTACTCCAGCAACCCATCCGTGGCACCTGTATGACCCCCCCCTCTCCGCCTGGCCATGACTGTTCACCTGTAGTCGAAGTAACGGTGCAGGGAGGCGAGGGAGGAGGAGAGATGGCGCGAGGAGAGAGACTCGTGGTGCTGCCACAGATGCACCTGATGCCATGCACCCACGCCATGCACCCATGTGATGCCATGCACCCATGTGATGCCATGCACCCATGTGATGCCATGCACCCATGTGATGCCATGCACCCATGTGCCATGCGCCCATGCAATGCCATGCAGCCATGTGATTCCATGCAGCCATGTGAAAGAAAGAGGTGAGTAAAGGCAAGGAGAGTGGTAGGTCGCATGGAGAGGCGTGGCGTGCAAGAGCCAAAAGGGGGTGGCATGGGCACGCAACAGGCAGAACAGAGGGCACACGGATGGGCTGCCAGGGATGGCTTCACACCGCCATGCATATAGCAAGGCACATGTATGCACCTTGGGTGGCAGGTCGTGCGCATACGCCATGGCGCTCACGTCGTCTGGCAGCGCACCACCCATGGCGCCAGCATGCCCCCCTTCACTGCTCCTCGGGCCTGCTGCTGCTGTGCCCAACCTGCAGCGCACACACGATGGACGGATGGATGGGGCATGCGCGTGAGAAGGGGAGTGCACGAGAGCGGATGCTCTCCATTCCGCTCTGCCCCCTCCACCTTCCCACACACACTACTAGCCATGCCTCTCTGCACGAGTCACGCCGCACCACTGCTGCGCCAAGCACACACGTGGCAAGCACACACATGGCAAGCACAGCTCCAGGGGCGAGGGGGAGAAAGAGCAGCTGGGACGAGCGAAAAGGGAGAGAGGGCACGAAAGGGGGATCGAGACGGGCATAGACGGAACGAGTACAGGAGAGAGGAAAAGGACAGTGGCGAGAAGCGAAACAAGGGAAGAGATGTTTCACCACCGTGCTCGCATCTGCTGGCGTCCGCGCACTTGGTGGCCGCCTCCATGCGCGCATCTAGGTACTCCGCCAGGCGCCCCGCCTCCCGAAGATACCGCTTCTGCGTGCCGCCTCCTCCCCCTCGCCCCTCCTTACTCTCCCGCCCCCCCAATGGCGCATTAGCTCATGAACATGCAGATAAGAATGACATGGGTGAACAAGACTAGTCACCTACGAGCTGCTTGAAACGATAGACCATCGTGAAACGAGATCCTCAGCATAGGGCGCACTAAGAACGACCATGGTAATCGAAGCCTGTGGGAGAGGAAGGAGCTGCTCACTAGGGGGCGCGAAGGCGAGAATGGGAGCTGAAACTGATGCAGATAGAACTGCCGAGGGCTATTATTGTAAGTAACGTCTAGCTGGAAGGCATGAGAGGGCACAAGGGGGCAAGTAAGGAAGGGATCAGAAGTGTGTGGTGGGCTGGAGTGCTGGCATGTGGGGTGCAGCGTGGTGGGCTGGGTGGTTGGGGCGAGCAGGTGGTTGAGCTGGATTAGCCGCTCTGGAACCACTTGGCAGATTTTGATTGGTTGGACGAGGTGCAGGGGCTGAGTTGGATGAATAAATTTTGTTGGGTTCGGTTGCAGGTGAAGGGTGGGGGCAAAGGGTGTGTGATTGGTCAGCACGTCATTTTGTGAATAGGGGCGTGTTTCTACAGACCCGAATATCAAGCAAATAGGACCTGAAATTTTGGATCCCAAAATCCGCGCGCTCTATAGCACGCTGTAATTTGCGATTCAATTCGGTTCAGTTTGGTATTCACAAATTTCATAAAGCCGTGTTTTGCACCGATTCCGTTGGACTACGCCCTTCTTGGTGGTTGGATGGAGGTGTTGTAGCCAACACTTGTTACTATATATGCTAAGACGTTTTCGATATATCTCAGTGTGTGTCTTGGATTTGTTTAGTAGATTAAATCGCTTTCCATGGGAACTTGACTTTCTGAATGTATCTAGACTAATATGACTTTATGCTAAAGATAAAAAGCTACTCTTGTTGCCAAAATTGGTGCCAAGTTCATGTACTCTTACAGAACGACCGACAAGCCGTTCATAACCTGAAAAGGTCGCATATATATGTGGCAGGAAGAATGTAACAAACTTGAGGGACCTCAAAATTCAAGTTGGCTTTACAACCCTGGACCAACTCAGTTACAAGGTGTCGTTCACATATGTAGGGTTACATAATTTCCATTTTCTGCAGCCGTCGTAGATGATGCTAGAGAAGAGACATGGTTAGCATTTGCCAATAACGGCTGAATGTCTGAATGCGTGGCCGCACGGAGATCACCCACAGAATGTGGTTTGTTGAGAGATGCACAGGGGAGTGAGTGGATAGGTTTGGGGTGAAGTCTGGCTTTTAACGGAGAGGTTGTCCAAGGTGAGCTTGACTGGCAATCATGTGCCACCCGGTAGGCTGCGAGAGAGCGGGGAGGAGGGGAGGGGGGGGAGGGGGGGGGGGGGGGGGAGAAAGAGATGGGGGCATACGTTAGTGGGGGGGCGGGGGGTTGAGAGGGGTTAGTTATAGAGTGTTTACTGCCTGTCCTGCCGGGATCCCGCTCACACTTACTGCCCTCTCCCCCTCCCCTGCTTCATGCCACTCCCCCTCCTCTGTCCTCATGCCTCTCCCCCTCCCCTGCCCTCATGCATCTCCCTCTCCCCTGCCCTCATGCGTATCTGCCTCCCCTCTCCTCATGCTCCTTTCCCTCCCCATCTCCTCCAGCTGTCCCTGCCTCTCACGCCCTCACGCCTCTCCCACTCCTCTGCTCTCACTCCTACCCCCCTACCCTCACTGCAATCCATCTTTCCCCACTCTCCTGCACTCACGCCACTCCCCCTCCCCTACCCTAACACCCTCTCCCCCTCCCATGCCCCTCACGCCTCTTCCTCCCCCGCCCTCACGCCTCTTCCCCTCCCCATCTCCTCCAGGCTGCACTCTCCCTTTCCCCACTCCCCTACTCGTACCCCTCTTTCCCTTCCCTTCTCTCACCTCTCGCTCCCTCCATGGCTCTTGCGCCTTCCCACATCCCCCCCTATCACGCACCTCATACCTCAATGCTCTCCCATCTCTCCCCCTCCCCTACTCTTACGCCTCTCCCCCTCCCCTGCACTCACGCCTGCTCTCATGCCTCACTCTCTCCCTGCTCTCATGCCTCACTCCCTCCCTGCTCTCGTGCCTCACTCCCTCCTTGCTCTCATGCCTCACTCCCTCCCTGCTCTCACGCCTTCCCCCCTCCACTGCTCTCGTGCCCCTCTCCCTCCCCTCTCGCCTCTCCCGCTTGCTACTATCTGTTGTCTTCCCCATCCCTGCGGCCTCGCTTTCTTCCCTGCTGCTGCGCCTTGAACCTTTATCTGTTTTCATTCAATGAGAAGGCAGGGGATTGCGGCGCGCGAAAAAGCGGGTAACACGTTACAACGTGGGAAAGTGGGAAGCGACCCGCAAGGGAAAGCGGGAAGCGGTCCGCGAGGTGAAGCGGGAAGCGCTAGTCGCTACCGGGGGAAAGCGGGATGTGAAAAGGGGGGAATGGCAGAAACAGGAAGCGGGGGAAAGCGGCATGCCGGAAGCTAGGGGAAGCGGGTGGCGGGAAACAGGGGAGAGAGGCAGCAGCGGATTAGCGAGGGCAAGCGGGGTGCGGGTCGCAAGGGAATGTGGGAAGCATGGGAATGCGCGAAGCATGTGAATGCGGGGAGCACGGGGAGCATGGGAATGTGGGGAGCATGGAATGAGGGGAGCATGGGAAAGCGGGGGCATGGGACAGCGGTGAGCATGGGAATGCGGGGAACAAGGGAAAGCGGGATGCGGGGAGCAAGGAATGCGGGGAGCATGAGAATGCGGGGAGCATGGGAATGCGGGGAGCATGGGAATGCGGGGAGCATGGGCAAGCGGGGTGCAGGGAGCAAGGGAATGCGGGGAGGATGGGAAAGCATGGTGCGGGGAGCAAGGGAATGCGGGGAACATGGGAATGGGGGATGTGGGGAGCAAAGAAATGCGGGGAGCAAGGGGATGCGGAGAGCAAGGGGATGCGGAGAGCATGGGAAAGCGGGGAGCAAGGGAATGCGGAGAGCATGGGAAAGCGGGATGCGGGGAGCAAGGGAATGCGGGGAACATGGGTATGCGGGGAGGATGGGAAAGCAGGGTGCAAGGAGCAAGGAATGCGGGGAACATGGGAATGCGGGGAGCATGGGAAAGCGGGGTGCGGGGAGCAAGGGAATGCGGGGAACACGGGAATGCGGGGAGCATGGGAATGCGGGATGCGAGGAGCAAGGAAATGCGGGGAGCATGGGAATGCGGGATGTGGGGAGCAAGGAAATGCGGGATGTGGGGAGCAAGGAAATGCGGGGAGCAAGGGAATGCAGAGAGCATGGGAAAGCAGGATGCGGGGAGCAAGCAAGGGAATGCGGGGAACATGGGAATGTGGGGAGGATGGGAAAGCGGGGTGCGGGGAGCAAGGGAATGCGGAGAGCATGGGAAAGCGGGATGCGGGGAGCAAGGGAATGCGGGGAACACGGGAATGTGGGGAGCATGGGAATGCGGGATGCGAGGAGCAAGGAAATGCGGGGAGCATGGGAATGCGGGATGTGGGGAGCAAGGAAATGCGGGGAGCAAGGGAATGCAGAGAGCATGGGAAAGCGGGATGCGGGGAGCAAGCAAGGGAATGCGGGGAACATGGGAATGCGGGGAGGATGGGAAAGCGGGGTGCGGGGAGCAAGGGAATGCGGGGAACACGGGAATGCGGGGAGCATGGGAATGCGGGATGCGGGGAGCAAGGAAATGCGGGGAGCATGGGAATGCGGAGAGCATGGGAAAGCGGGATGCGGGGAGCAAGGGAATGCGGGGAACATGGGAATTCGGGGAGGATGGGAAAGCGGGGTGCGGGGAGCAAGGGAATGCGGGGAACACGGGAATGCGGGGAGCATGGGAATGTGGGATGCAAGGAGCAAGGAAATGAGGGAAGCATGGGAATGCGGGATGTGGGGAGCAAGGAAATACGGGGAGCAAGGGAATGCAGAGAGCATGGGAAAGCGGGATGCGGGGAGCAAGGGAATGCGGGGAACATGGGAATGCGGGGAGGATGGGAAAGCGGGGTGCGGGGAGCAAGGAATGCGGGGAACATGGGAATGCGGGGAGCATGGGAAAGCGGGGTGCGGGGAGCAAGGGAATGCGGGGAACATGGGAATGCGGGATGCAAGGAGCAAGGAAATGCGGGGAGCATGGGAATGCGGGATGTGGGGAGCAAGGAAATGCGGGGAGCAAGGGAATGCAGCGAGCATGGGAAAGCGGGATGCGGGGAGCAAGCAAGGGAATGCGGGGAACATGGGAATGCGGGGAGGATGGGAAAGCAGGATGCGGGGAGCAGGGAATGCAGGGAACATGGGAATGCGGGGAGCATGGGAAAGCGGGATGCGGGGAGCAAGGGAATGCGGGGAGCATGGGAAAGCGAGATGCGGGGAGCAAGGGAATGCGGGGAACATGGGAATGCGGGGAACATGGGAATGCCGGGAAAATGGGAATGAGGGAAGCATGGGAATGCGAGGAGCATTGGAATGCGGGGAGCAAGGTAATGCGAGGAGCATGGGAAAGCGGGATTCGGGGAGCAAGCGATAGCGGGACGCGGGTGAAAGCGGGTGGAAGGAAGCGAGGGACAGCGAGATGCTGCAGCACGTGAAGGTGAGATGCGGACGTGCTTTCGAAAGCGGGAAGCGGGGATTTGGGAAGCAAGGAAGCGCGAGGACAGGGATAGCACGATGTGGGAAGCCGCGGGTGGCATTTTCGTACGAGGAGATCGAAGGCGGCGGGAAGCTATAGCGGCCCGCAACGGTGGGCCGTTAGCAGCGGGGGATTCGTCATTTGTTTCCTGCCCTTGTTTTCAGGCGCTGGTGATTTCGTCCAGGCTAGGCTACGCGCGCCAAGAACCTCAATTGATATCCGCGTTCACTAGCCTGACAACGGTGTCGCCTCGATCCCATCTTATAAGTCGCTACCAACTCTCTAGCATGGCTACGCATGAGCATGGATCTAGGAGGAAACGAGGGCAAGTCGAGAAAATTACAGATCCCGAATTCGAGATCTGCTACCATCTTTCCCTTAGTCGTTTTTGCCGTCGAGGGAGCAGGCTGTGGGTTGGGTTTGCGATTGTTGTTGTTTGGCTTCGACCAATCGCATGGCCCCTTTTGATGCCCAAGGGGGTTGTTCAATTTCCTCACGGTGCATAGGGTTAGGACGTGGTATCTGGGTTTCGCAACCCATTGGAGATGCGTAACCCAGCCTGGTTACAGGTCTCGCCGAACCTCGAATAGCGTGTGAGATATGGGTTGAGTTGGTTGGGGTTGGATTCAGTTAGTTTTTTTTGGCAAATTGCACATATTTTATATATTATTATATTTCAGTTACTTATGCACAATTTTAAAACTTTGTAGAAGTTTAAGTGTACAAAAACCAATCATTTATGCAAATATAAGCCACGGGAACATGTTTATTATTCAGGTGTAACATTCACAAAACAACTCATTCGCATAACATCCCATCCGCAGAAGACTCGCGAATCATTTACGTGCAAAGAAACGAGAAAAAAACATTTGGCGAACACTTGGCGGACGATTTCCGACTTTATGCCTGAGCTCGAATGGTGAAAACGATCTGTGAACGTTGCACTTTTTGCGATGTGTAACGCTTCGGCTTCTGGTAGAATCGCCTCCAATGCATGTGCCGTAGGGTCGCTAGTGAACGAGTACTTGCCGGATTAGAGGTTAATTACTCCTCAATCTGTCAAGCATCGTGACGTGCACGGAATTTTCTTCCACGCAGGTCATTAACACCTGGAATCGCGACGCATGATTGGTGTGTCGCCTCGTGAGGTTGATGTTGAGACTGCTCCTATCAATCACCTCGGATGGCTGAGATTCTTGATGAAGACGAATCGTTCAGCTCCTGTTACGAAGTAGTGTCTCGCTGGCCTTGACGAGACGGGTTCACTGCGTCGTCGTTGCGTGCGAAATCTGCTCCTTCGCAGCAACTTGAACTTGGGAGCATTGCAAGAGAAAACAGCTACTTCTCTGCAATCCCATAGGTTGTCGATCAATTTGTATGAAGAAGTGTCTCATGGATGGAGGACATGTCTTCACGCAGCTCCATTGTTTTTCCTGGGAGAAGATTCGCTGTGTTGATGTCGATCCATTTTTAACGAAGATGACTTCGTCAAAATAACTCGATCGTTATCGACACCAGTCAGAAGATGCGTCGATTGTGCAGTCGCTGGTCACGAATGTTGTCTCCATGATGATGATTTCCCATAAGTGTAGTCTCTGCTGCATTCGTGCCGTTGATTCCGCAACGATCCGACGATCCACGTTCTCGTGTCAATTTTCTGCTTGCAGCTATTACCAAGTAGGTAATACTCTGGCAGGTTTCTGACTCGGCAGAAAATTTGCGCGCCAAATTCGTCACCAATTGAAGAAATTCGAATCTGGTTGTCCAGATGATGTCAGCGGTGTCGAAAGCGGCTGATTTCTTGTTCTGCGCGTTATTCTCCCTTTGTGCAGAAGTCGCGCTCCATCTCGTCCGTTGAAGTAGAAGTCGATCCGACGGTCCAAACTCCAAGCGATCTGAGGATACTCCTGAGTCGCGTTCAGCAGCTTTCGGCGCCCGGGTTGACTCGTTTCCTGCAGCAATTCTCGGTCGTCGATGTCGGCTGTCGAACGATCGGACGCTCCGAAAACCTTCGCGGCTTGCGAGGTCCCGTTCCCATTCGCGCCGAAACGCGAACTCGCTCAGACGGATTTCGTTCTCGCCTCGGTCGATCTGAAGCGTCGAATCTCAATCGGACGGATGTCGTCGGTCGCAGCTCCGCACATTTCCGCGCAACTCCAAGTGTCGTCGCGAACTGCGAACTCCTCGGAATGTCGCAGGGAGTGTTCCGTCAGAACTGACGCGCTCGCCATGTCGAGGCCGTTTGCCCCCGCGAAACATCGGCACCGTCGATGCAGTCCATCGAACGGTTGGCGAGGCATCTCGCCTTCAAAGGGGACCCCAGGTGCAACTGCGAGAGGAACGTCGAAACTTAAATGAAAGTGCATTGTACTTACAGGAATTGAAGTTTCGACTCCATCCTCCGCGTGCTCCTGGGGGCCCAGCGGTTAAGCGTTGAGCTGAACCCTTGGCTCTGATTACCAAGTGTCACAGGATCGAATGTCCCGAGGAAAGGTTTGCTCAATGTTGCACTATCAATCAGTACAAGGTGCTTTTATACTTCCAGGGTACATCAGGTAACCAGGCTAATCCTATCCAAAGGGAATAGACCCTTCTAGAAATAGAATCACCATGCGTATAGCCACGCGAGGCTATTGGCTTTAAGGGATTACGGCAGGATTACGCTAGATATAGCGCGCCAGTTCATCCCGAGCCTGGTCGGTGATATAATTATAATAACAGGATAAACCAAAGGATGATGGAAAAGGAGGAATAGGAAACCAAATGAGATGAGATAAAGACCGAACGAATGAGGATAAAAAGAGGAATGAAATAGAAAGGAAATATGGAAAGGGGAAATTGGTATAACGGTGTCGTACTCTCACAGTAATCCTCTCACTGGTCCTTCATGAGCTCCTTCATGTCGGACTTCCCTTTGTCCGTGATCGCAAATGCGAGCTGTGCCTTCTCCGCATCCAATCCTGTCCACTCTTCATCCCCCCCCCCCCCCTTCCCACCTCAGGCTTTGACCGCGTCCCAATCGCGCGGCGGCGGCTGCCAACGAAACACCCGCGCTAGGACGGAAAATGCCTGACGGGTTAGTGTCGCCAGTAGGGTGCAGTGGCTGGGTCATGGGACGCGGCATGGAGGGGATGGTGTCACGCAGGAGGGGCATACTAGGATGGGCTGTTGGCGGGGAAGCACTACTCGACATGATGCGAGTTGGGGTGGAGGCGGTGGAAGATGTGCCCACCGGTGGGGGAACGCTGGGTGCTGAAGTCGCGGCTCAGACGACGGATGCGGTATGGTCGATGCTGGCAACTGCGTTGGCCGATTAGTTGGAAGCGGCGGCTGTACGGGGTGGGGCAGTGGCTCGCCCTGCCCTAGAGCACAGAGGCGTCCGGCATCGGGCCTGTTTGAGGGGCCGCATTGTGACAGGGAGGGGAGCCAGGAGATGGTAGGGGGATTTAAGATATGTAGTATCTATTCTTCATTAATCTCTACAGTCATGCGGTTGACTTACATGCACCGTCAGTGGCTGCGTCCGGGTCTCAGATCTTGGGTGGCTATGGAAGTGAATCCAGGATGGGGTGGATTGTGGTACTGGGGCTTGAAGGGGAGATGGTCGCCGTCGCAGGCAGGTGAGTTTGAGAATAGGAGACTGCGGGAGTCCATGGTGGGGAAAGAGCATGCAAATCACAGATTATGCCTGCTTCTTCAAAGGGTTCTTTTTTGTGCTCTTTGGGACATGGGTCTCTAGCATGGGCTAGTGTATAGTTGCTCTAGCTATCTGCAATGCAAGTTTTGCCTGTAGAAAGAGCCTTCCGCCGAACATCCATTTTTGTTGTTTTTGGCGGGCTGGTCGGGAATTCCGTGCAATGGCGCTGTTTCTGGTGACTGACGACACTGCTCGCAAAATTCGCGCAGGGGAGATGTTTGGTTTTGGTGGGAAGCATCCGGACATTTGTCCAGAATATCGTTTGGACACTGTGTCCAGACAAGCGTGGAACATTGGAGTTTGAAACTGACGTTTCTTTTGTGAGGGCTTTGGCGAACTTCTTTGAGAACACAGGCAAACCCAGTAACCGGTTTCACCTTCAGACGGAAATCTGTTCTGAAACGCTAGGCTACACGCTCTCATAGACAGATATAGAACGAAAATATCACACATTTGCTCCTTCCCAATTGATGAGCCAAGCTCCATCCCTACATCAACTTCAGTGAGTGGTTGATTATCATTAGCTTCGAACTCACAATCATTCCCTGTCTCGTCAATGGCATCCTTACATATCCAAGAGTCTTCACCAACGGAATTTCCACTATCCTCGTCGGATATGATGGTCTCGCAACTCTGGAACATCTTAGCAACTTGTTCATGATCACTCACCTCGTATAGCTCTCATCGTCAAAATCTTTGTGAAAGTTGACATACTGTATCCGACTATTTTCTATTTCTATAGCTTCTAATAAAATCCCTTCGTATCAGAGACATTTTGACCACACGGTCCATCTACCTTATTGGTTAGCTCCAACTCAGACACAAAATCTCTAGAAGGAATTGCCTCCATACACGTGGACCGGTTGACATAGCGGTCCAGCGATGCTTTTGGCTGGAAAATATCCGTCGGTGCAGAGTTTGTGTTGATAGATATAGTGCCACAGCTAGATTTCTTATACGGTATGCTCCATTTTTTATTTTTATTTTAATAAAGAATAAAAAACTTTCTTCCTGTGCACTAGTATGTTGGGTAATGACACACAGCCACGGGACTGCAGATCCTAGGACTATGGGTCTCCGTCCAGCACCCGCCGCCGCCTTCTCCGAGCGAGCCATCGACCCTGTCGCAGGCTCTGGGGGGGAACATAAGGCGGAATGGAAGGAAGCAATGGAAAAAGAGTTAAAAGCCCTCCAAGACCGGAATACATGGAAGTTAGTACCGACAACCAACACCAACGGGAGGAACATTCTCTCGGGGAAATGGGTGTACTGCATTAAGACCAACGCGGACGGCTCCATCGAACGTTTTAAAGCGCGATGGGTCGTACGAGGCTTCGACCAACGATACGGAACCGACTACACAGAAACCTTCGCCCCAGTCTCCCGTCACACCTCCCTGCGCATCCTACTCGCCGTCGCGGCCACGAAGAAACTACCACTACGGCAAATCGACGTCGCAAACGCCTTCTTGTACGCACCTGTGGACGCCGAAATCTTCGTCGAACAACCCCACGGATTCATCGACGACCCTTCAAAAGTATGCCAGCTGGAAAAATCCCTTTACGGGATCAAGCAAGCCCCACGGCTCTGGCAGCAGCACCTTCACGGCCGGCTCGTAAAAATCGGATTCCTACAGTTACCACATGACCAAGGCATGTACCGACTGCAGAAGGGAAGAGATTACATTCTGCTCATAGTCTACGTCGACGACCTGCTCTACATCGGTTCTACCACCGACATCGTCACCTGGTTCGAAGGGGAGCTGAAAGGGGACCTGACGCTCATGGTGTCCGACTCAGTGACCCAGTACTTGGGACTAAATGTCGTCGAAGACAACTCGGCGTTCTACCTACACGCTGGAAAGTACGCAGGCACTGTCGCGAAGAAATTCGGACTGACGCCGACTACGGTCCCGACTCCCTACCGCTACGGAAACAACAACAGCGCCTCCGCAAAACTCCCCGCGAAGCAAATCCAGGAGTATCAACAGAAGCTCGGTTGCCTACTATTCGCAGCAGTCACCTGCCGACCCGACCTGTCCTATAGTGCGAGTCAACTAGCGACGCATCTGAAGCAACCGGAACAGGAAGATCTCGAGGAACTCAACCGGGCACTACTCTACTTCGTCTCCACGCCAACGATCGGACTTACCTACAGCAAAGCGACAACACCGTCCGTACAACTACTCGGATACGTCGACGCCGACCACGCGGGAGACAGGGAAAATCGACGATCTAGGACGGGCTACATCTACCGACTAGAACCCATCGGAACTATCTCCTGGCAGTCGAGCAAGCAGGAGTTAATCGCACTATCCTCGGCTGAAGCAGAGTACATCGCCCTTTGTACTGCGACCAAGGAAGGACTCTACCTGCGAGAGTTACTCGAGGAAGCGAAGATCACGACCCTGCCCGCCTTCTCACTCTTCTGCGACAACCACTCTGCGATCAAAATCGCAAACAAGGACGGCTTCGCCAACCGAACCAAACACATCGCCCTGCGGTACTTCTTCGTCAAAGATGAAATCGCGAAAGGGAGACTTCAACTCAGTTACTGCCCGACAACAGAAATGGCCGCAGACTATTTGACGAAGAAATTGGCAAAAGCAAAATTCGACTACTGCATGTTGCTGACCGGACAAACAAACGTCATCGGACCTGAACAAGTCAGCACTCCAGAAACGAAGGGGAGTGTTGAAAGTACATCAAAAGACTTAAGCGTTTCTGAAGTGTAACACTACACTCGAGGAAGATTGCAAGGGGTACGCGAGTCAACGGAGGTTACACGAGGGGGCGGACAAAGAACACGAAGGGTTTGGGACTCAAAGGGTCGCAACTGGAGGTTGCGACAGACCGTTACAACAGCACGGATGGTAACCGAAGCGACAATCGAGTCGCTGTACGACTCGATAAACCGCTACTGCAACTGTACTCTACAACTGTTTCTTATCTTCTATATATTGCTGTATGTTTGTCTTTTTATTATCACTTGTTCTCACATACTAGTACAAGGGTTCAACTGCCTCAACTTCCGCTGCACTACCCCAAGTCTCAAGTCTTTACAGCTGGGACTTAGTCTCTGGAAAGATCCCAAGGGCTTTTCTCAGCACAACAAGTATAACTTTATCACAACACTCCCCTTCATTTCTGGAAGTCCGATAGTTTCACTTCATGATAATCCCGCAGAGCTCGTTGCAGTATTGAAACTTCTGATGTGTCAGCTTCTTGGTGAGAAAATCTGCAACCATTTCATTGGTTGAAGAGTAAACCAATCGCATTCTCCCCTTCTCGACTTCGTCCTTGACGAAGAAGTATCGCAACGAAATGTGTTTCGTCCTGTTGACGAAACCAACTAGAAACGACCCAACAGTTAATATGTTTTTGGAGGGGCAGGCAGCAGCCCGCGTTTTTTACCAAGCCGTATGCCACGTAATCGAATTGCGCTTGCAACATTTCGCACTGGCGATAGATTTTACGATCACAGATTTGCGCACTTAGCATTTCGACCAATTCGGGCCCAGCCTCGTTTTTGCCGGAGTAGTGAACCTCGGTCCAACTTGAAATTCGAGTTGGGCCCACTTGGTGCAGCTTACAGGCAGTGGGGCCTGGGCGACAAGTGGCGCGCTGCTTGCGATTTTTCCTGAGCCACGTTTCCCATCGTACGTCATGGGTTTCCCATCAACCAATCAGGTAACTGCCTCTACTCGCCCAATTTCCCATGCTCGCATTTCTCGACAGTGTATCCTCTGCCCCGTCGCAGTTTTGTCCCTTAGTCGCAAAAAATGACGTCTGGGCCCTTTCAAGCTGGACCCGCCTTCACTATTTTGACCTCTCGCTTTAAGATATAAGGTTTTCGACATAGTAACTAACAGAAAGAATGAATAACTAGAGTGGTGAGATACAAGGCAATATAGTCTAGAGTGTTGTACCCACTAAGGCACAAACATATATAGTCTACAGTAGCTGCATAAGCTATGTTTGACACACCCCCTAGACTATATAGGGGCAGTGCCTAACAAGGGAAGAAGCAGCTCAGGGCGGCACTACTAGTCCAGCCTTTGAGACAAGGGTCTAAAGACCAGTCAAAGGAATCAGACAAGGTGTCACAGGATCGAATGTGTCGAGGAAAAGTTGCCCTATCGATCAGTACAAGGCGCTTTTATACTTCCAGAGTACATCAGGTAACCAGGTTTATCTTATCCTAAGGGAATAGACCCTTCTAGAAGATAGAATCACCCTGCGTATAGCCACGCGAGGCTATTGGCTTTAAGAGATTACGGCAGGATTACGCTAGATAGCGTGTCTAGAACATTCCATGCCTGGTCGGTGATATAATAATAATAAAGGAAGAAACCAAAGGATAATGGAAAATGGGGAATATGAGGCAAAAGGAGATGAGATAAAAAGAGGAATGAAATGAAGATGAAATATGGAAAAGGCCAAGTGGTGTAACGGAGTCGTACTCTCACACTTCCCCCCCTCAAAGCTGGGTGGTAGAAGTAACACCCTGCTTGACAAGGTAGTCATGCAGAGGACGACGGGCGTTACCCATGTCGGTCTCAGAGACCCAGCTGTCCTCAGAAGGATCATAGCCCTTCCAACGAATAAGAAGCTCCACGGTGCCATTCCGACGACGGCGGTGTGCAAGCACGGACTCGACCTCGTACTCGGGTTCATTTTGGACGAGGACGGGTGGCGGCGGCGGCGGTTGGCGTCCGACGAAGATCGTATTAGGATCTCGATAGGGCTTCAGAAGTTGGACATGGAAGGCGTTGTGAATCTTCCAGGTAGCTGGTAGGCGTAAGCGGAAGGTAACAGGAGTGACCTGTGCTTCAACGAGAAAAGGCCCGCAGAAGCGAGGTCGAAGTTTAGATGGGAGATGGCTGATGTCCAGGTTGCGGGTGTCAAGGAGAACCTGGTCTCCCACGGAAATGGTGTGGTCGTTGCGATGGCGATCGGCCTGGAGCTTCTGTTGCTGTTGAATGTCAAGGAGGCGCTTATGGGTCCGATCCCAAAGCTGATGCATGGTTGTGATGAAGTCGTGTGCAGGTTGGACTGTTGCTGGTGTTGTCGGTTTCTGTGGTGTGAGTGGGTGGCGTCCGTAGCAGAGGAAGAACGGCGTCTGTCCCGTAGCGGCGTGTGTAGCGTTGTTGTAGGCAAACTCCAGGACGGGTAGGTGCAAGTCCCATTTGGAGATGTCGTCCTTGCAGGCTGCTCGGAGGAGTTGCTCAACAATTTGGTTGAGGCGCTCGGTCTGTCCGTCTGTCTGCGGATGGTATGCGGATGACATGGCGAGTTTGGTGCCGAGCAGAGACATAAGTTCCTTCCAGAACTTGCTAGTGAACTTGGGGTCTCGGTCGGAGATGAGTGTAGTTGGGATGCCATGCTGTGAGATGATGTGACGAACGAAGAGCTGTGCTGTCTCCTCGGTGCGTGCCGTCGTGTGTGTCGGGATGAAGTGTCCCATTTTGGAGAACTTGTCAATGACGACAAGGATGGCGTCATGACCGCTGGAGGTAGGTGGTAACCCGGTAATGAAGTCTAGGCTAACCACTTGCCATGGTTGTTCTGGGACAGGAAGAGGCTGCAGTAGTCCCGCCTTTTTCTGCTTGCTGCTCTTCATCCGCTGACATGTATCACACGAGGTGACGAATTTCTGGACGTCGTCTGCCATATGGGGCCAGTAGTAGTGTTTGGCGATACCGGTGAGCGTCTTGTTGCTACCGAAGTGTCCAGCGTACAGGACGTCGTGGTATTCTTCGAGTAGTAACTGGCGCAAAGGAGGGTAATTGGGTACCCAGATTTTCGTTGAGCCTTTCCGGTACGCAATGTCGTTGTCCCACTGTAGTAGATGTCGTTTTTCTGCCAAGGGTATTTCGGGGTCGATGGCGTACCCGTGTGTGAAGAGTCCCTTGAGTAGTGGATTCATCCCTTCGACCTGAATCGCGGCAACGTGTGCAGGCCGGCTGAGCGCGTCTGCTTTGTTCTTGTGGCCAGGCTTGTACACGATGTCGTAGTGGAAGTGTGTCTCGAGGAAGTCGATCCACCGGACCTGCCGCCTGGAAAGGTTGGGTTGTGTCTTCAAATATTTCAGGCTGCAGTGGTCGGTGTAGACGGTTGTTCTTCGTCCTTCGAGATAGCATCTCCATGCTTTGAAGGCGATGATGATAGCAAGGGCCTCTTTGTCGTGTATCGGGTAGTTGAGTTCTGCTCCGTGCAGTTTCTTGCTGAGGTAGGCAATGGGTTGCAGTCCATTCCCTTGGTCTTGCATCAAGACTGCTCCCACGGCCTGATCACTGGCGTCTGCTTCAATGACGTAGTCACGTTCGGGATCTGGCAAGATGAGCACCGGTGCGGATGTTAGTGCTTGTTTCAGCTGCTCCACGGCTTCCTGGTGCTTTGGTTCCCATTTGTAGGGCGTGTTCTTCTTCAGCAGATTCGTGAGTGGTGCTGCGATTTTCGCATATTGTGGCACGAACCTGTTGTAGTAATTAGCGAAGCCTAGGAACTGCTGCAACTCCTTCACGTTCTCGGGTGTCTTCCACGTACGTACGGCTTCGATTTTCTTGGGGTCGACGTGAACTCCTTGAGCGCTCACCATGTGTCCTAGAAATTGGACCTTTTCCAGGGCGAATTCGCTCTTGGACAGTTTGACGTAGAATCGTTCTCGTCGAAGAATTTCGAAGACGCGTCGCAGGTGTTCGACGTGCTGCTTCATGTCGCGCGAGTAGATGAGTATGTCGTCCAGGTACACCACCACGCATTCGTCCAGAAGTGGTCGTAGAATGTGGTTCATTTCGGCTTGGAACGTTGCCGGCGCGTTGGTGAGTCCGAACGGCATGACCAAATACTCGTACGATCCGTACCGAGTTCGGAAAGCAGTTTTGTGGATAGAGTTGTCCGCCATCCGTATCTGCCAGTATCCGGACCGCAGATCCAGTTTGGAAAATACCGTAGCTCCCCGAAGCTGGTCAAGCAGGTCATCGATTCGTGGTATCGGATATTTATTCTTGATGGTCTGCTTGTTAAGAGCTCGGTAGTCGATGCACATGCGCAGGCTTCCGTCCGGTTTCGGTGTGAAGAGTACTGGGGCACCGTATGGCGAAGTAGATGGTCGGATGAGTCCTTTGGCTAGGAGATACTCGATCTGCTTCTTCATGTCGGTCAGCTCCGTAGGGCTGAGCCGGTATGGTGCTCGGAAGGTCGGCTTCGAACCCGGTTCCTCCACAATCTCGTGTTGATGTGTTCGGTATGGCGGTAGCTCGTTCGGAAGATCGTCAGGAAGAATGTCTTGGAACTCCTTTAATAATTCCTTGATTTTTTCTGGAGTTTTCGAGGCTTTCTCTCCGTCATTCTCCACCTCTGTTGCTATCGCCAGGAACCCGGTGTCGGTCCGCTTCACGTCCTTCTCGAATCGTGCGAGTGTCTCCACTGGGATATCTCCAGTATCGTCCCAGTTGGGTAGCTGTACTCTCCGTCCATTGTTGTAGATGCTTGCGGTGCGGTTCACCCAGTTGATCTCGGGGTTGAATCTTTTCAGGAAGTCTCGCCCGAAGATCAAGTCAAGCCCTTTGATGTTGGTGATGGGGAGTGCAGGTCTCCAGCGCAGTGGTCCGATTTGTAGATGTAGCACTGCTTCGCCGTGTACTGGTAACTTGCTGCCATCCACCATCGTTGCAGAGAATTTTGAAGGCTTGTACTCTTCTCGAAGTCGGTCGATTATTGCCTTGTCGCAGACGGTGTGTGACGCTCCGCTGTCCACGAGTGCTTGGAGGCGTCGTCCTTTGCAGATGACCTCGAGCACGAGAGGCGGGCGTTGCTCAGAGTACCCAAAGATAGTCTCATTAATGGGGTCATAGGGTACATCCCAATAATCCGTACACACCTTTTCGTTGCTATCTGCTCCTGAGCTAGCAGCTGGCCGAGGCTGCTTGGAGAACGGCTCTTCTCCAGGGCCCGGAGTTTCCTTGACGACTGTGCGTGTCGTTGATGCCGAAGAACTGGATGCATCCGTAGAAGGAGTTCGGGGTTTGTGCAGCTTCTTGTAGACCCCCAGCTTCCTCTTGAGCTGCTTCAGCTCCACTGACGTCTTCCCTGGGGAGCGGGTAGTCGTTGTGGGCTGGTGTCGGGAGAGGACGTTGACTCCGTGGAAAGGTCGGCTTCTTTCCACACTCCTTAATTTGGTCCCCAAGTTGTCCGGTACCGGTATAATCTCCACAGCTGTCTGCTTCTTTTGGAGTCCCTCCCGAATTTTCTCCAAGGCTCTAGCCCCTCGAACATCATAAGTTTTCATTAAAGCATCTTTATAAGATAACTTTAACGAATTCTTATAATTTCTTGGGTCTTCAAGGAGTTTCCCTGTCTCGGCAGAGTCTTTTTTCGCGGAGTCGTATTTTTCCTCGGCGATTTTCCCTGGCGAAGACTGGTCGTGGGGTGGAGATTTTCCCCCATCATTTTCTCCTTCTCGCGTCGAATCAGCTTCGTCGAAGTTGATTTTTCCGGAATCCCGCGGCCGCTTTCGGATCTTTTTATTTTCGCCAGCTAGATCCGCAATCACTGGCGACTCCCGTTTTTTGTCTTCTGATTGGCCGGAAGACTTCCGCCACTGTTGCGTGCCCGATACTCTGCGCGTGCGGCCTTCATTTTGTTGCAGTCGAAGATTCGGTGGCCCGGCACCCCGCAAAAATCACACGTGTAGTTGGTGTTTTTCGGACGTGGCCGCCCCTCGAATCTGTCGACTTCCATCGGGTCGGCGAACGTGGTGTGAGCCGAGCGGTCGCCCTGTCGCGTACTGCCGACGTGCGTCCGTCGTGTTCCGGCGTTGACCATGTCGAAGCGCTCCGCGGCCGAAACGACGTCACTGTAGCTCGCGTAGTTTGACGCTGCGACTTGTCGTTTGACTTCGGTCTTCAGCCCTGCGAGGTACGATTGCACTTTTTCCCCTTCGGTCAGGTCGGGAATGCGGTTATAAAATTCTTCCATCTGCTGCGTGTACTGTGATACACTCCCGAACTGTCGATGACGATGAATTTTTTCGCGGGCAAAAAAACTCGAATTTATCGGCTCGAATCTCTTCAGCAGGTCGGTGCGGAACTGCTGCCACGTGGCTTCACCGTGGATGAAGGTGCTGTTGCCGCCAATCCACTCGAGTGCCGGCCCTCGCATCAGTGTCGCCGCGAGTCGTACGCGTTGACCGTCCCAGACTGGCGAGCTCCATCCGACGGCTGCGAAGTAGATCTCCATCCCGGCGACCCATCTGCGGGCGTCGGAGTTTCGATCGCTCGGATCGAACGGCTCAGGTGGGCGCGGTTTCGGAGCCTCGAGAAACTGCTGCGACTGCTGCGTCGTCGCCGTTGTCGTCTCATGCTGCGCTCCGGCGAGTCGAGTTACTCGCTCGAACTGGTTTCGCCACGCTTCGCGATCCGCTCGCATTTCCTCCTGAAGGGCTGCGATGCGCGCGAAGAGCTGCTGGGTAACCTCGGTGTTGTCGAAGGTTGCCATCCTGTTCAAAACACGCACGGAGGGGGTAATTCGAAAATCGCGGAGCTGGTGCTTACCAGAATCGGCGTCGAATTGGTCGCCCCCGGCGGTTTTTCGAGGCAGGATCCCCGCTGCTGCTGCTTAGCTGAGCGCGGTCGAGTGAGAAAAGCTCTGATTACCAAGTGTCACAGGATCGAATGTGTCGAGGAAAAGTTGCCCTATCGATCAGTACAAGGCGCTTTTATACTTCCAGAGTACATCAGGTAACCAGGTTTATCTTATCCTAAGGGAATAGACCCTTCTAGAAGATAGAATCACCCTGCGTATAGCCACGCGAGGCTATTGGCTTTAAGAGATTACGGCAGGATTACGCTAGATAGCGTGTCTAGAACATTCCATGCCTGGTCGGTGATATAATAATAATAAAGGAAGAAACCAAAGGATAATGGAAAATGGGGAATATGAGGCAAAAGGAGATGAGATAAAAAGAGGAATGAAATGAAGATGAAATATGGAAAAGGCCAAGTGGTGTAACGGAGTCGTACTCTCACATCTATCCTCCGTATAGAGCCTACGATTATATGGACTTTTTCGTTTGTACTAGTGCGATGTTTCAAAATGTAGTATTCTCGAGCCCATGCTGCATGCGTTTACTCTCAAACCTGATGATACATAATTTATCCCCCTTTAACATCAACCATATTGCGTTTCTTTGGCAGTGCTTGACAATACTGCAAACTTTTGACTCGTCAAATGAAATGTTTGCGAATGCAAATGATAAATCGCTATTACCTTCAACTCGTCCTACGAAACCAAATAACGTTTGGGAGTGCAAACGATATATCGTCATTACCTTCAACTCGACCTTCGAAACCTAAAAAACGCCTACCTGTCACCTCATTGTGACTATCCAACATCGTGCTCATTCCAGATGTGCCAGCAATATCATATCCACTTGCTGCACTGAAAATATATAGCGCTGAACGATTGCCCCTTTTCGAAACTTAACGCACGTGACTATTTGTCGTCTATGATGGAATGCTGTTCCATGCAGCTCACCATGTGTGGACTCCTCAAGGTAAGTATTGTGGTTGTTTGTTAGTAACATGTGAATATCGCCAACATTGTTGACAAAATCCTCTCTCTCGCAATGAACCCGTTACAACCAAACAATTACGGCCCTGTGTTTCAGCTTGCAAAATGCCCTAATCTTATATGATGAGCCCCACTCATGATCGGGACCAATGAATTCCACATACTTATCAGGCATTGATAGGGATGTGCCATGACACGTCGATACTAGAGGTGAAAACGTTGGCCCATGGCCTTCTTTTTTGTTTGTTTGTTTGTTTGTTTTTTTTTTTTTTTCGTTCATGAATATTCGTAACCTGCGCTTCAAGACAAGGCATCTAAACAAATAGGCACCATCGCCTTTGACTGTTCTATGACGAAAGTGAAACCCCGTCTCAACGCACCCGACGAAATGTTGGAACAGCTCAGTCACTAACCACTAAGTTAAAAGGGCGTGTTACGTTGCGGGTGAAGTGGCCGGATTGGTGGGCCCCAGAGCATGAGGCGTGTGATGAAGGTAAGAGTCGGCAAGATGGAGCTGGCTATGTAGTAGAAACTGCATATGATACGGGAAAGGAGTATGAGCAGGCTCCTGGTCAGTTTTAGCATGAGCAAGGGAACAGGGGGAGAAAGAAATCATCTGCCAAGGAGAGAGCAGACCACCATCCGCTCAACACATGGATCTTGGACTCCGGAGTGGCATACCATAACCCCAAGGGCGGAACTGCTGGATAAGATCAGTGCTCCACCAATCATAGATTTGGTTTCATGATGTGGGAGTGAAATGAAAGACATGGAAGCTGGCAAGGCACCCTTCACAGGTGCTGATGGGAAGCCGTTTGTCATGGAAAATGTGCTTCTAGTCCCTTGCAAGCAAACCTGATCTCATTGAGGCTGACGGGCCTTGCGGGTGTGAGTACATCCACCAAGGGAGCCGAATCCTGCAAAGGGTGGACGGACAGCCGTGTGTTTTGTGGGACTTGCATGAAAGCAAGGACTTGCACGAAGAGATGTGGCACGTGCTAGTGATTCCATGGTTTAAAATGGTACCTGAAAAGTTGGAAGGGAATTGGAACTGCCAGGGGGGTTGTGCTATAATGGCACATGAAGCTGTGAAGGAGCTGAAAGCGGTAATAGAGGATTTGGTGCAGCAGCTACACCAGGTCACTTGCCGTCTTGAAGAAGCTGAAAAGAGAAGGTCAGAGAAAGCTGATGAGGACGGATGTGTGGACTCCAGGGGTAGTAATGTGATAGTTGCTACAGATGAGGGGCATGGCATGCACAATAAAATATGAGAAAGGTGTATGAAAGGTATGTGAGATGTGTATGACATGTGTACGAGATGTGTATGAAAATGGTGTATGAGGTCTATGACTTGTGAATGAATGGTGTATGAAGGTATTGGCTAGGTGTATACAAAACTTGTAAGAGGCATGGAAATGTTTGCCAGGTAAATGGTGTGTGGGTACTGTGGATTGCGAATGCCAGCTTGATCTCGAGACTACATCTGCTTGGGAGCCAAAATTCGCAGGTGAAACGCGCAGCCATGTGTTGGTGCATTTCGCACGCGACAGTTATGCAAGTGAGGTGAATTTCGCTGGTGAAAAGCACGGAACATCGATGTGAATTGAGCAAGGCGCAGCTGAAATGTGTGGGAGAGTATGGACCTGATATATCAACGTTCTCATGCTGGAATAGCTGGCATTTCAAAGAATGGTGCTAGCTTTTTATTGGTGAGCTGTTTGCTTTCGCCCTTGGTGGGCTGTTAGATTAAATATGCATGTGTTAATTCTTCGTGATGTAACCTTTTATGAGTAAAGATTCCCTATCTCCTTATTGACATGAAGGGAAGGTTGCGCATGCTCTAGAAGACGGTCAGCAAGTTGCGCATATGCTGAGGGACGCCTCTAGTGACTTCGAGTTAACCAACACTTGGTGAATCTCTCTACAAACCCGGACCCTTGGATAGGGGCTGGTTCTACCAGGCACCCAATGACCCTCAGAGGTGACCCCATGGAGATACCTTGTGTTTGTTAAAACCCGCATCCCAAATTGTTCAAACACAGTGCGTATGAACTGGGCCTGAGAAGGGGGTTCGGGTGGGGGATATCGACGACCGCTGTGCGAAGAGGGAAACATGGCCAAATGATTGAAAGCCCATTCACAAATGCAGAAAAAAGCACCTCAAATTCGACGAGGGTTGGGCAACCCTCGCACGCGCGTGCTCTAGGCAGGTCGGGAGACTAACGGTGCCCAAAAACAAAAACACGTGAGCAGCAGGTTCCTAGTGAGCCTCCAGCACTGGCGGCGGGAACAACACGAACACCACCGCATGCCTGACTATAGCCGTCATGTCACACAAGCAGCCTAATGCGAGCTCATGCCACCGTGAGACCATAATATCCCGACATTCGTAGCGCTATCCTACAACCCAGCCATGCCCGCACAGTCCACGCTCGCCCAAGCCGCATAAGCTCGCATGCCTCCCGCGCCCAAACCGCATACACTCTCTCATGCCACAACTGAATTCGCCCCACTCTCTCTCGCCACAACCGCCATTGCCCCATTCTCGGTCGCCATAGCCACATTAGCACAATTCTCTCTTGCCCCAGCTACATTCACACCCACTCCCTCCTGGCTTAGCCATATTCACGCCTGGATTCTCTTGCCATTGCCGTATTTGCGTCAAGAACACCCGTGTTCGCCGCTTTCGAGCCACAATCTCGAAATCCCGACCGCTTTTGCGCCACACTCTCCTGCCCTAGCCGCATTTGTGCCACTCTCTAATAGCTTAGCCGCATTCGCGCCAGAATCTCACATGCCCTACCTGCTTTCGTGGGTCGATCTCCCTACCTGCATTCACGCCATAACCAACCCCTCTTGTCGATTCGCGCCACTCGCTCATGCATTAGGGGCATTTGCGGTGGCTTAGCCGCATTCGCACCACACTCCCTCGCCCATGCCACATAAGGACGACACATTCTCGCCCGCCAGAGCCGCATTCGTGCCACCCTCTCTTATCCTTGCCGCATTCGCGCCACTCTTGCCCGCCCTACTAGTAGCCGCAATGAGTGCGATGCCGGGCGACCAATAGCCAACGACGACAGAAATCACACAAGGCAGGCACGAACCACCAGGGCCCGAGCGACAACACGAGCAGCTCTAGTCAAAAGCGGAACGAGAGCAGTAGGAGGGGAGTCGCGGACAGATAACTACCACGGAAGGGGAGGCGACAATTTCGCAGAAGTGCCGCACTTGCCCGAAATACTCGGTGAAAAGAAGGCAAGGATTTCCCTCGGTAAGATAGGGCGAAAACGCCACACCCCAGTGCAGCCAGCCGTGCTGCATCCGACCGCCACCAATGCCGCCTCCGTGCTCCATACTGCAGGCACGCCAATGAAGCATTCTGGTCCATCCCGCAACCAGTCTCCCAAGCCTACCGTGCACCCCTAACCCTTAATCATGTAACTCTTCCGCGCCCCGAAGACCATCCCTTGCCGCACTCCTTCACATCCACGCACAAACCCGGAGTCCGAGGTTGCCTCCCCGCTCATGGACCCCTGGGGTCTAATTCTCCCCACACTCCTGTTCTCACATGTTCACCCAGCAATCCCATTCTCCCAGCATACACCAGTCTCCCCGCAGTATCAAGTTTCCGAGCACCCCCATTCTCCGCGCACCCCCGTTCTCCCAGCACCCGCATTCTCCCAGCATTCTTGGTCTTCCAGCACCCCCATTCGGGTGGTGCCACCCATTCTCCCAGCACTCCCATGGTCCCAGCACACCTATTCTCCCAACCCCATTCTCCCAGCACCCCCATTCTCCCAGCAACTCCATTCTCCCAGCAATCCCATTTTCCCAGCACCCCCATTCTCCTAGCACCCCCATTCTCCCAGCACTCCATTCTTCCAGAACCCTCATTCTCCCAGCACTCCCATTCTCCCAGCACCCCCATTCTCCCAGCACTCCCATTCTCCCAGCACCCCCATTCTCCCAGAACCCCCAGTCTCCCAGCACCCCCATTCTCCCAGCACTCCCATTCTCCCAGCACCCCCATTATCCCCGCACTCCCATTCTCCCAGCACCCTCATTCTTCCAGCACTCCCATTCTCCCAGCACCCCCATTCTCCCGGCACCCCCATTCTCCCAGCACTCCCATTCTCCCAGCACCCTCATTCTCCCAGCACTCCCATTCTCCCAGCACCCCCATTCTTCCAGCACTCCTGTTCTACCAGCACCCCCGTTCGGGTGCTGCCACCCATTCTCCCAGCACTCCCACGGTCCAAGCACACCTATGTAAGAAATAGAGCTGAAAGGATTAATTAGGTAAGGAGCCCAAGGCTCTATAAGTACATGGCAAGGTGAGAGAGAATGGATGAAAGGGGAATCGAAGGGAATCCCCCTTGGGATCTGCGGAATCTCCAATTGGGTAATTGGAGATTGGGGGGATCACAATTGGGTGAGGTTGGGATTTGTGAGTAAACCCCAACCCACTAGAACATTCCTAACCTAAACTAGGATATAAAAGTACAAAGACAAAAATGGGATTTGCAATATATTTCTAAACACACCCTCATAGACTGCAAACCTGGTCAAGGAGCACATAGCCCCATGGAACAGAGGAGGCCATGGTGGTAAGCCTTGCCGAGAACCTTGGTAAAGAGGCTGGCAAGGTTGCAATTTGAGGCAATGTACCGTACCGTCAGCTGGTCACTCTGAACAAGATTTCGGATGAAGAAATGATGAAGTTCGATGTGCTTGGTGCGAGAGGGGAACACAGGATCCTTGGTGAGGTGAATGGCGCTCTGGTTGTTACACCACAGGGTGGGCGATTGCCGGGGGTAGCAAAACTCGGCGAGGAGAAAGGAGAGCCAGCGTGCCTCTTGAGCAGCCATAGTGCCTGCGTAGAGCTCGGCCTCGCAAGATGACAGGGAGACTGCAGAGGACCGAGTGGAGCGCCAGCTGATGACTCCGCTACCAAGGGTCGCAGTACCCTTGGGAGGAGCGTCTGTCAGTCTGGTCATCGGCCCATGAGGAGTCTGTGTATCCCTCGAGCCTGATTGGAGAGGTACCACCGAGAGTGAGGATGTCAGACTTGGTGGCTTGTAGATAGAGGAGGACCCTCTTGGCTGCAGACCAATGGGAGGCAGTGTAGCATCCGGGGGTGACGTACCAAGGGAGGACACTGACTAGGTAAGCCAAGTCTGGTCGAGTGCACATCATAGCATACATGAGTGAACAGACTAGCTCAAGGTAAGGGTCCTTGCAAGCATCAGGAGAAGGAATCGGAGGGAGCGTGAGCTGATGCTATAGTGGGCGTGGAGTAGGGACAGAGCTACTGGAGTCCATGTCGAAATGCTTGAGACGGTTGTCGATATAGGAGTCCTGGGAGAGGGTAATCGTGCAAGCCTAGCGGTCACGAGTGATCTCCATCCCCAGGTAGTTCTTGAGGTCACCAAGATCCTTCATGAGAAGAGCGCAGCTGAGAGCAGACTAGACAGCAGCCATCTAGAATGCAGTCGTCAATGTAGACGAGGATGTAGAAGGGCTCGGAGGAGTGACGACCAAAGAGACTGGAATATGAGGCGGAGGGATGGAAGTCAAGTGCGAGGAGAACTTCCTTCACCTTGTTGTGCCACTCACGAGGAGCCTACTTGAGGCCATACACTGGGCGCTTCAGCTTCCACACTGTGTTGGCAGGGTAAGTGCCAGGAAACCCTCGTGGGCGTTCCACGTGAACATCCTCCTTGAGCTGGCCTTGGAGAAAGCAGAGGAGGCATCCATGGACTTGATCTCGAAGTTGCCGCGAGCAGCTATATCAAGAAGATCGAGATGCTCGTTTTGGGTCAAACCCTTCGCCATATATCGTGCCTTGAATAGTGGAGCTTCGCCTGGGATTTGATTGACTCGGAAGGAGACTGGTGAGCCACGCTCGACGCGCGGGGAAGGCGGCGGAGCAGGAGGAGGTGCCGCTGCGGAGGATACCGAGGAGGCGGGGTGAGACACGCCGGACAAAGGCCTTGGAGAAGGGGCAGCAGCCAGAGGTGGGGCATCGATGTCTGGCCATACAAGCGTCGGGGGAGGTGGAGGAGGCTCGCCCTTGGTTGTAGAGTGGAAGGGGCGTGTCTCATCGAAGACGACATCACAGCTGCGAATCAGCTGCCTGGTGATGGGGTTGAGGAATAAGTAGTCTAGGGAGTCGGAGTTGTGCCCCAGGTACATGCAGGTCTGGGTTTTAGGACCAAGCTTGCCACCTTGCTTCTTGCGCGTGTAGGGTCTGAGCAAGACATACGCAATACACCCCCAGATGTGTAGAGAACGGGCGGAGGGCGTGGCCCCAAGCCAGAGAGTGGTAGGTGTGGTGTCGGGCCGGTGGGGATGCGGATAAAGATTGTAGAAGAGTGCCACATGGAAGAGGGCATAACCCCAGAGTGACCGTGGTGCGTCGGCGTGACTGAAGAGGCAGCGAGCGATCTAAACCAAGGTTTGGTTGCGGCTCTCTGCAATGCCATTCTGCTGCGGGCTTTCGGGGAGCGAGAAGGTTTGCCGAATCCCTTGGGCCGCACAAGAGTTATCGAGTTTGCCATTCCAAATTCTCCCCCGCTATTGGAATGGAGGCACTTCAGAGGAGTGCCGAACATGACTAGAACCTGACGCACCCATGCCATGAAGGCATCAGGTGCCTCCGCCTTGGTATGCAGGAGGTGCACAGAATCATACCACGAGTGGTCATCGACTATTGTAAGAAAGAACTGATGACCGCCTCGGGATGCGACTAGAGCTGGGATCTAGACATCCATGTGGACTAGGTCCAGCGGAGCAGCTGCGACGGATGGGGAGGAAGGATGCGGCTGCTGCCTGAGCTTGCTTTTGGTGCAGTCCAGGCAGGTGGGTGCAGGTGAGTCTGTTGGTGGAGGAAGCACCGACGAGGGGCCAAGAAGAAGTTTCTTGGAAGCAATGTTGACAAGCGTACGGAAGTTGGGGTGACCCAAGCGATGCTAGTAGAGGATGGTTGGGTTGGCGAAGCTGCGATAGGAACACGGAGTGGTGTTGGCAGCTTGCGCTTGAGAGAGGGCGGCGAGACGTGCAAGTGAATGTAGCCTGTAGAGCTTGCTGCTGTTGAGTGTGAAGTGTGCTAGGAGCTTGTTGGACTTAGGGTCGAGAAGGTCACAGTGATCCGAGTGTGCTGGGAAGATCGTGGCGACGCCGGCCATTGGAGCTCGTGTTGGGCCACGAGATTGTGGCGTAGTGTGAACACACATGTCGGTGACACTGCCCAAAGGGAAAGCTGGGCACGGAACTGTGGAGGAGCCCTTGGCGTGTGTTGTGAAACAGGAGTCTGCTCCTTGTAGACAGATTGGTGTCTCGTATGGCTTGAAGGTGTGCTCTTCCTTGAGAACTGTGTGAGTGGCCCCACTGTCAAGGGTGAACTCTATTGTGGCTGAGGTGCTTTGTGAGCCGGGACACTGCGAAATCGTCTCATTAATCATGGCAGTGCCAGGGAACAACATGTTAAGGTGCACATCAGCAGGGGCAGGCACAACAGCCTGCACGGATTCCTGCGCTTCGACTTGATTGACTTGGCTAGGAGCACGATTGACCATCTAGCTCGGCGGCTTCGAGGCGGTCCCATTGACGGCATACCACTCATCATCCTTCTTCTTAAAGCAGGAGGCAAGGGCGTGTTTTGTGCCCCCACAAACCTGGCTGGTATGAGGGCCGTGCTTGATAACGTAGAGAAATGGGGTGAAGCAGTTGCATTGGAATGGTGCCGAAGGGGCATAGGCATGAGGCACGGGAGCGCGAATTGCAATGGCCTTGGCTTGAGTGCAGTTTTCCTTTTCGACAGAAAGGAGCGCGGATGAGACCTTGGCAAATGTGAGGTCCGTAGGAGCAAGGCCCAAGAGCATCTTGCGTGTGACTTCGTATGCTGGAGTGAGGCCGACTAGGAGAGCGGCTGCAGGGGCTTGCTCGGGGAAGACTATCCCCAATTGCTTGAGTTCACCATGAATGGACTGCACCTTGGTGACATTGTACGCCATGCCTAGCTAGTCCTCGAGCCGCACTAGGTATATGTTGGGGATGAGTATAGCAACTCCCACTGCAGTCTTGTTCAGGAAGCGGTCTTCGAGGTAGAGCTCAATGGCGTTGGCAGACGTGTAGTTGTGGTATGTTTCGACGAGTTCGGGAGGGTTGGTGCCCATGAAGACACTTATGACCGCGCCATCGGCCTTCTCCCAATTCTTGTACTTGAGCATCGCAGCAGCATAAACTGCTTCGGCAGCAGCATTATCTGGAATCGGCGGACCTCTCGGGTTTAGGAGGCTCTTTGCCGTCACCGATGTTGAGAAGGACGTCGGTGAGCTCAAGCCCCTTCACCTCGCGACTGAGGAGGTGCTTGTCGACAACATAGCGCCAAGCCTTGTAGTTGGAGCACGTACCGTCCGGCTCGAGACGAAGGAGCGGAATCGGGTTGGCGAGTGAAGTGGTTGAGTAAGCCATTGCCGCTTGATTTTTGCCAAGGCGGTCGACGATGAGAGGCGCAACTGCAGAGTGGAGCACAAAAAAAATTCCGATGACTCGAGATGAATGTTGAGACGATAAGGTGCGCGCAACGCGGGCACGTTAAGATCAGGACCTTGATCCGCGTGTGTGGATAGGTCACTCAGATACCATGTAAGAAATAGAGCTGAAAGGATTGATTGGTAAAGAGCCCAAGGCTTCATAAGTACATGGCAAAGGTGAGAGAGAATGGATGAAGGGGGAAGCAAAGGGAATTCCCATTGGGATCTCCGGAATCTCCAATTGGGTAATTGGAGATTGGGGGGATCACAATTGGGTGAGGTTGGGATTTGTGAGTACACCCCAACCCACTAGAACATTCCTAACCTAAACTAGGATATAAAAATACAAATACAAAAGTGGGATTTGCAATCTATTTCAAACATCCTATTCTCCGAGCACTCCCATTCTCCCAGCACCCTCATTCTCCCAGCACCCCCATTCTTCCAGCACCCTCATTCTCCCAGCACTCCCATTCTCCCAGCACCCCCATTCTCCCAGAACCCCCATTCTCCCAGCACTCCCATTCTCCCAGCACCCCCATTCTCCGAGCACTCACATTCTCCCAGCACCTTCATTCTCCCGGCACCCTCGTTCTCCCAGCACTCGCATTCTCCCAGCACCCTCATTATCCCAGCACCCTCATTCTCCCAGCACCCCCATTCTCCCAGCACTCCCATCCTCCCAGCACTCCCATTCTCCCAGCACTCTGATTCTCCCAACACCCTCATTCTCCCAGCACCCCCGTTCTCCCAGCACTCCCGTTCTCCTAGCACTCCCGTTCTCCCAGCACTCCCGTTCTCCCAGCACCCTCATTCTCCCAGCACTCCCGTTCTCCTAGCACTCCCATCCTCCCAACACCCTCATTCTCCCAGCACCCTCATTCTCCCAGCACCCCCATACTCCCAGCACCCCCTTTCTCCCTGCTCTCCTAAACGCCCAGCATCCCGATTCTCCCAGCGCACACACACTCCCATCACACCCATTCTCCCCTTGCACAATTATTCTCCACACACGCCTATTCTCCGAGCATTCTCGTTCTCCCAGCACTCCTTATCACCGACGACACACACTCACCCCCTGCACACTTATTCCCAACGCACACCTATTCTCCCAGCACCCTCATTCTCTCCGCACTCCCATCCGTCCAGCATTCCGTATTGGATCATACCCTGCTAGGTTATTTGTGTATGTTGCGAGTACACCCAAAATTGGGTGTACACTTGTGTGGGGTGTCAATCCATCCCACTTGTGGTTGGAGCCCTCAACACCAAGGACCACAATTGTGGGGGCACCACAAGTTGGGCTGGTCAAGCCACTTGTGGTCCACCACATTTGGCTCTTTCCTCCCCTCGTGATTGGCCCTTACCTCCCCTTCCCTTCAAACTTCTCTTCCACTCTCCCCTTCCTAGCCTCTTTCCCTTGCTATTTAATGCTCCTTCCCTCATGAAGAAACCTACTTTTCTGTTTCTAACATCCCGCTGCGCCCAGCACCACGCTTCCCATACTCAGCCATAGGGAAGTACTCTATGCTGCCCCAGCAGGGGTCTAGCTGGTCCAAAAGGTCGAGCAGGCGTGTCAACCACCATGCCCTTTTTAATCACCACACCCATGAACACTAGGGAACATCGACCACCACTGCATCGGTGGCAGCTCGTCAATCACCAACCTTTCAAACCTTTGATTCAGATGGAAACCAGACCCAAAGGTGTGTGTTCAGAGCCACAAGGGAGGGGGCCCAGACACTCTACTGTAGCCTAACACAAGTAGATAGCCACCTTGCGTTCATGTTCTCCGAACAATGGTGTGGGCCCGATTGTTGGTGTTGTAATCGGCGTAGGAGCAATCAGCCGGTCGCATGGCTGAGGATTTGACACTCAATAAAGATGAATGACTAACAGCCCCCCCAAGTCGTACCCTCGTGGGCAGGGGTCATAAACACTTTTGATGTTGCCACATGGCGAACAACATAAACTACTTGTGCTGCACCCCTTTGTACATGTGCCGAACCACAGGTGTGAAGATACCACAGAGAATCAAGCTGCGGCCAGGAAGGCGAAACTTGAGCCGCCACTCATTGCCCTGTGCAAACTTCATAGCAACGCTGGGCACCATGTACATTGAGATATGCGGGCTCCCCTGATCTTCTTGCTTGCCAGCCTATCAGCCATGGCGGCCGGCGAGGGAGTCACATCCAACTCGGACCTACTGTATCTCTACATAGAGGCGAACGCACCATTGACACGCAGGCTTATGTGGGCCGCCCCCAATGCAGGTGAGGGCAAACTTCCGTTTGGAGATGAGGCCCCCGTCCAGTCGAGTGTTTACCACGTGGCTATCTCCCCCCACAGAACAGCGACACTAACTGGTGTGTCGGCCTTTACGACCCAGGTTCGGGAGGGGAGAGGGTAGAGCCGGTTGTTGACCAGCACTTGAAAGTGCACGGAAAATATTTTCTCGGCCGGGTCGGAGGTGCGCCAGACTCACTGTTGGATCTGATCGACGTGGCCGACCAGTCCTTTGCTGGCCTGCATTACCAGTTCCCTCCTTACAAGGCTAGCAGGAATGGCAGGATAACAAGAGCATGTGGGGTGGGATGGGGAGGAGCACGGCAGGACAAGGCCTTCAAGAAATTGCTCGAAGAAGGTGAGAGGAACGAAGTGCTCCTATACGCTTGGCTATCCGCTCGCCGACTGTCGTACAAACGCCGCTCTGTTATTTAATCCCAAACCACAACCTTCTGCCAAGATTTCCCAAAAACTCGCATATGAGGCATCAGTCTACTACTGTATCTTGTACGAAGACACCTATGCAGGGGCAGATGACGAAACGGCTGCAGATCTAATGGCAAGCAGACCCGAGTCGGAGGAGGAGGAAGGGGGGACAGCATCAGCGAGGGGGCATTCTGTACTGGAGGAGGGATGCAATGAAGACAAGGAGTCGAGGGAAAGGCAATGCCATTAAGCGGTGAGGAACCTCCACCAAACACGGGCCCGGAGGTTCTGTATGTTCCCATGGTGAGTGTGCGCCGCAAATCAAAATGGCAATATTGATTTCGCTCCAGGAATCTGGTAACAGGTTTCGCATTTCATGTCAGGCACTTTGCATTCTTCGAGTGCAACCCGATGTTCCAGATGAGTTGCGATTTCCACCCAAAAAGCGAAATCCGAGGTTCCAGTATCGGGTTGCGCTCGCTGCGACTGATTTCGCGAATTGCGCTTCCCGAGTTGCGCAACTTGGCCTTGTTTTGTCGAAGTACCACGCCTTAAGGGAGACGATAGGACACATAGCCAATCGACCGTTTGCGTCCACCTCAAAATACCCCCATTTTCCGAGCATCTGCCAAAGCTCTCCTCCTTGCCCACGCTCTCTGCATCCACTCTCCTCTCCCGAGAATAATTTCAGACTCTTTTCACTCTATCCCCGACAGTCTTTTGCAATACGATCGCTAGTGGAGAAAGGCCCATATTTTTCTCTGCATACTAGGTTTGTTTCCTCTCCGCCTCCGCATCGGCCATTAGTAGCTCCTTCTCCTCCTCTGATAGCTCCCAAAGCATCTCCTCGTCTTCTGCTTACGACCGTGTTTCCTCAACCTCCATGTAGTAGAGTACCCCCTCTGCCGTAGTCGGCGACACCAAAAAGGCGCTACCCTCCCCTTCCGCCTCCTCGTCCACCTCCACCACCTCCACCACCACCACCACCACCACCTCCTCCTCCTCCTCCTCCTCCTCCTCCTCCTCCTCCTCCTCCTCCTCCTCCTCCTCCTCCTCCTCCTCCTCCTCCTCCTCCTCCTCCTAATCCTCCTCCTCCTCCTCCTCCTCCTCCTCCTCCTCCTCCTCCTCCTCCTCCTCCTCCTCCTCCTCCTCCTCCTCCTCCTCCTCCTCCTCCTCCTCCTCCTCCTCCTCCTAATCCTCCCCTTCACTGACATAGACTTCGGTACCATGCCGGCACCATGCCACCTCCCTTAAGGCCTCTCTACGTCGCCGCTGTTCCAGCTCCACTTTTCCTCGTAGGTGTTCTTCCGCTATCTTAAACACACCAAACTCCGCTGTGACCTGCACTTCGGCCTCTGCGATTGCCAGTTCCTCATTCACCGCCTTGCCTTCTTTTTGCTAGGGTGGATCTATGGTTTCGAGCCATGCTGCAAGGTCAAACTCAAGCGGCTCTGAGTTTATGTATAGAACAGCGTCCATCATATCTGGGCGACCGGCACTCCGCCATGGCTGCGAATCGCCATGTACAGCTATCCGCACCTCGGCAACCGCCTTGGCGTACGCATGGTGGCCGGATCGCTTCTTCAGGGTGCGTGGAGGATCCTCTGAAGATTCTTCCTGAAACACTCGTCATTTCCATGTAAGTTATTTCAAAAAGCGCTTGTAAAATTGTTACTTGTGCTCACTCAATCGTATCCCCTGTATCCCTGTCCCCTCTAGCCCTATTTTAAATACTCCGCTTTTCTGTGTCCCAAACTCGTTGCCTTGTCGTGGTGTGATTCACCCCAATCAGTCAGATTTCCACCTTTGTCTCCTTCGCTCCCCTCTCGTTGCCTAGGTGCATTTCTTATATAGGACTCATCGATTGTACTACTGCTACGCAGCAATTAACAGCATCCTATGCATCGCATGGTCTCCTGTGATATTGATGGTTCACCATCCGCTATAAATTTCAACACGGAGGACGCATCAGCAATTACTCGTGCAATTGCATTACACAGAACAACAGTTGCTGCTGCTGGTTCTACTTCAATTGCCGGTGGTGTCACTGATGAATCTGGTGGCGGTGTTGGCGGTGATGGTGACATTGATGATGCTTGTGGTGTGGATGTGCCGGTGGGTTTAGCCAGGCAAAGGCAGTGCAGCCAGATGGCAGTCGGCGGCTGGCTGCGAAGGGTGGGGGTAGAGGGTGTGTCGTATGGTAGGGTGGCGGGATCCTGCACACGCTGGATGGATGGTTTTCGCATTTTATTGTCTTGTTCCTTGCTTCATTTCTTGCTACAATTCTCCCTGTACCCCTAGCCACTCCTTCCCACACACACTAAATCCATCCCTTTGTCTAAGTTATGGCTGGCAGCAGTCACTTGCTGCAAGCAGAGGTGGGGCTCGCTGGAGGGAACCACCACACCCCTCCTAGCTTCCCATTCCGTTGCCCCCACTTCATCCACTTTGGTGGCATTGGCAGATGCATTGAAGGTGATCAGCGGCTTGCAGGAGCAGCGGGCAGCAGCAGCAGAGGAGAGGAAGGGATGGAGTATGGGGTGTGGACGAGATGCGGCACTGGAACTGAAGCTGAAAGGGGGGAGCTTGAGAGTTACGTTTCTTGAACTAGAGCTGAGACGGGAAAGGGAAGAGTGACCGCTCTGGAGCTAGGGTTGAGGAGGGAATGGGAGAGAGTTGCCGTGCTGGAGCAAGAGGAGGAGGAAAAGGGGGGCGAAGTAGAGATCATGCAACTGCAAGAGGTACGCCCTTGTAGTAGCCAGTAAGCTGTATGTACGCTTGCTGCTATCCCTCTTGCTTGCGCCTACACTCAGAAGAAAGCAAGAGGAGAGCTGGTTTCTAGAATGGAAACTCTGAGTTGGCTGAGATGCAGCAACTCTTGACCATCAGCACCAAGTGCCGATAAAAGGAATAGAAAGAATCAACGGAAACCCGCCACCTGTTGATGGTACATTCTTTGGAAGTTGTCTCTGGTTCTCATTGAAACCGTGTAAATGCATATGGGGACTAGCAGGGAGTGAGGAGGAAAGGAGGTTAGACCCAGCCATGGATATATGGATTCCTGGAGTCAACACTGAAAACAAGATAATGCTTCACGGTATGTCCTTGTATATAGCAAGGCAGTGCACCTTGGCTAAATATTACTGTTCAGGGTATGTAGTTTGTTGTGACTTGGCTGTACATCCTTGTTCAAGGAATGTTCAAGAGACAGTTTGGTCACATACAGCCCGTAGCATATGTAGTTCGGTTATGAGGTGAGCTCTTCCGTGTAAAGTCAGGCCTTGGGATACCTCGGCCATAGGGTATCTAGCTAGGTAGCAGGGTGTTTGCCACTTGACTGTCCCATTTGGCATTCGTCATGCATGCCTACTCAGAGAGCAATGAAGAATCTGCGTATGACAAGGTCTTTGAACCTGGATCAAGTTAGGCCACCGTGTTCAAAGATGTGTCTGGACTTGTCAAACGTGTGCTGGATGGATACAAGGTAAGCTGGGCATCATATGACAGCCTCTTTCAAATTGACTTCTATTCCCAGTTCCCCGACCCAGCAGTTGTGTTGAGCTCTCAGAGTTGTGTGTTTGCGTATGGGCAGGCCAGCATTGGAAAACCACACACCATGTTAGGAGGCAAAGGAATTGTCCCACAAGCTTTTCGGCTCGCGTTCGCTGACATACCAGCCTGCTCATGCAGCTCCTCGTGCTTATATACCAAGAATTGTGCAATTAGGGTGCGGTACATTGCATCCATTATGCAGTATCACATAGTTTTTGTATCGATTTGGCATTTTTTGGCTTCGAATCGATTCCGCACACTGAAATCGACCCGCTTTTTTTTCTTTTCTGTTTGCAGTTGCCGACCCTTCCTCCCCCTTAGGAGCCCCTGCGGTTCCATCTGAAGTCGATCAACTTCCATGCTGCCGCAGGTCCACCCGCCACCGCCACTCTCAAGCCACCGTGGATCCACCCGCCATCCCCTTCGATCCGCCGCGAGTCTACCCGCCGTCGTTTCACCTCCGTGCCGCCGCGTATCCACCCGCAGCCGCCATTCTCAAGCCGTCACAGGTCCACCAAGCAGAGATCCACCCATCGCTGCCGTGCTCTTTCACTGCCACAGGTTATCCCGCCGCTTCTGCCGCTCCCCTCTGTACGAGCGGATTCATCCACCTCTGCTCCTTCCGGTCCCAAATCCTGTCTCCGCTGCATGGCTTCCCTACTGCTCCTCGCTGGTCCTCCTCTCCCATCCAACAGCAGCAAATGCTCCAATAACAGCAGTTCCGTATTTACCAGCAGTTCCTGCAGCAACAACACCACAGCAGCAGCAGCAGCAGCAGCAGCAGCAGCAGCAGCAGCAGCAGCAGCAGCAGCAGCAGCAGCAGCAGCAGCAGCAGCAGCAGCTTCAGGCACAGCCATCGTTGGGCACTGGCGGCAAGGCAGCTGTAGCAACAGCTGGTGCGGCCCCAGCAGCTGCAGCATGGTTACGTCGTTGCAGCTATGGCTTCCCATGCCTCTTCCTGCCCCTATGCCTCCCCTCCTTTGGGCTCCCTTCCCTCTCCTTCCCCATCTGCCACTCACATATACCAACACCCGTAAATGCCTCACTCCTACCTCCTCCGTATCACATCCGTTCCCTTCTTCCTTGTCCACGCCACCTCCCCCTCCACTCCCCCATCTCCCACTTTGGAATTCGTCCTCAATGGTGGTGCCACTGAAACCTGTAAGAAGTAGAGCTGAATTTATTAATTAGGTAAGGAGCCCAAGGCTCTATAGGTACATGGCAAGGTGAGAGAGAATGGATGAAGGGGGGAATCGGAGGGAATCCCCATAGGGATCTTTGAAATCTCCAATTGGGTAACTGGAGATTGGGGGGACCACAGTTGGGTGAGGTTGGGAATTTGTGAGTACATCCCAACCCACTAGAACATTCCTAATCTAAACTAGGATATAAAATTACAAATAGAAAAGTGAGATTTGCAATCACTTTCTAATACACCCCCATAGACTGCAAACCTGGTCAATGAGCACATAGCCCCATGGAACGGAGAAGTCACTGGTGGACAGCCTTGCCGAGAGCCATGGTAAAGAGGTCGGCAAGACTGCAATCTGAGGCGATATACCCTACCGTGAGCTGGTCACACTGAACAAGATCTCGGATGAAGAAATGACGAAGTTCGATGTGCTTGGTGTGAGAGTGGTACGAAGAATCCTTGGTGAGGTGAATGGCGCTCAGGTCGTCACACCACATGATGGGCGTCTGCTAGGGGTAGCCTAACTCAGCGAGGAGAAAGGCCAGCGTGCCTCTTGAGCAGCCATTGTGCCTGCGTAGAGCTCAGCCTCGTGTGACGACAGGGAGACTGCAGAGGACCGAGTGGAGCGCCAGCTGATGACTCCGCTACCTACCCTTGGAAGGAGCGTCTGTCAGTCTGGTCATCGGCCCATGAGGAGTCTGTGTATACCTCAAGCTTGACAGGAGAGGTACCACGGAAAGTGAAGATGTGAGACTCGGTGGATTCTAGATAGCGGAGGACCCTCTTGGCTGCAGACCAATGGGAGGCAGTGTAGCATCCGGGGGTGACGTACCGATAGAGGACACTAACTGTTGGTGCAACCCTATGGCTTGCACTCGGCTTGTCGTCCTTGTTTGTGTGTGTGCATGCATGGCATGGAATAAATTGTGAGTCTATGTCATTGCTATCCAGTCCTTGTGTGTGTGTTTGAATGGTGTGTCACTATATGGTTTGTGTCGGTCAAGACATTAGCAAGTTTTTACAACTCGCATTTCAAGTCGTCGTTTGTGTCTCGCATGTGTTTTTTCTATTTTTGTCGAGTGTGAAGTGTCCATCGTATCGCAGGTGTGTGCAGCAAGCCCCCATCAACTCAAGAAGAATTTATCTTGCAGAACCAAGACCAAGAGCTCAAGATTTCAAGCCCAAGGGACACGGATAAATATTAAATAGTGAAAATAGTAACGCTACTTCGTGTAATGTTACATTTCACTTGGTGTAGCTCCTTGGAGGGTTGGTTTCGAGACTCTTCATGGTTGGGGACTCTGTGGTGGTGTACCACCAACCTGGACCTCGGCTCTTGGGATATGTAGAGGCTGGGAACCATCTCCCTCTCGAACTCTTCTTGCTAAGTTTGAACTCCTAAGACTATAGTGGCTACTGTACCTCCTGCCAGTCAAACCGCCATAGCGTCGTCAAATCTTCATGGAATGTTATGATTCAACTTGCTGCTGATAGGCGACAGCAACGCGCTCCAGATCCAACTTACAGATCACAGTTTGATTTAGCGACCAGATCGTTATCAATATTTGAAGCCGTCTGACGGAAATCCGACTGTGCTCTCTATCTCTGATTTTAGGCACATCTGAGCCTATTGTGATTATAACACTAACCGGGTAAGCCAAGTCTGATCGAGTGCACATCATGGCATACAGAGTGAACCGACTAGCTCAGGGTACGGGTCCTTGCAGGCGTCTGGAGAAGGAATCGGAGGGGCCATGAGTTGATGCTATAGTGGGAGTGGAGTGGAGATAGAGTTACTGGAGTCCTTGTCGAAAAGCTTCAGAAGGTTGTCAATGTAGGACTCCTGGGAGAGGGTGATCGTGCGAGCCTGGCGATCACAAGTGATCTCCACCCCCAAGTAGTTCTTGAGGTCACCAAGATCCTTTATGAGAAGGGCGCAGCTGAGAGCAGACTGGACAGCTGCCATGTCGGCTGGATCTCTGGCGGCTAGAATGAAGTCGTCAACGTAGACGAGGACATAGGAGGGCTCGGAGGAGTGACGAACAAAAAGACTGGAATCTGAGGCGGAGGGATGGAAGTCAAGTACGAGGAGGACTTCCTTCACCTTGTTGTGCCACGCACGAGGAGCCTGCTTGAGGCTATACACTGGGCGCTTCAGCATCCACACTGTGTTGGCAGGGTAAGTGCAAGGAAACCCCGGTGGGCGTTTCACGTGAACATCCTCCTTGAGCTGGCCTCTGAGGAGGCGTCCATGGACTTGATCTTGAAGTTGCCGCAAGCGGCTATATTAAGGAGAGTGCCCACAGTCAGAAGCTTGGCCGTGGGCAAGAAGGTTTCAAAGAAGTCGAGAGACTCCTTCTAGGTGAAACCCTTCGCCAAGTAGCGTGCCTTGAACAATGGAGCTTTGCCTGGGAGTTGTTTGACTTGGAAGATCCAATTTTTGCCGACGATGTTGACGCCGGAAAGGGAAACGATATCGTAAAAAAGTTGCTGCAAATGAACGCCTCGTTCTCCACATCCGTTGCTGCCTTCCAGTCCTTCTTATAAGATTGCTTCCTCTTTATTGCTTCCTCTTTTGTGCGAGGAGGCCGAATGGTTGGGTTCTCGGTGAAGTTGAGGGAAGGGCAGTCAGTAATGTCTAGGAAGATGTGAGAGAGATTTTGGCAGACCGCGTGAAGGTCAAATAGCTCCTCCTGCCTGTCCTCCAGAAGTGCACGGGGGGGAATACGGATGGAGGGGACGGGGTGGGGTGAACGAACACCGGGGCAGGGTCACCCCGAGCAGGAGGAGGCGGGGTGATCGAACACCGGATGGAGAAGGCGGCTGGTCCCCAGGTGAGAGGCGAGCCGGTCCCTTTGAACGAGTGCGACTAGAGACCAGAGATGAAGGCGGTTGCAGTGGGATCGGAGGAACTGGGTGCCTCCGGTAGGAGACTGGTGAGCTGGGCTCGACGCGAGGGGAAAGTGGAGCAGAGGAGGTGCCGCTGCGGAGGATAACAGGGGAGGCCGGGTGAGACACGCCAGATGGAGCAGGCCCCGGAGAAGGGGCAGCGGCCAGAGGTGGGGCATTGAAGTCTGCCCATACAAGTATCGGGGGAGGTGGAGGAGGCTCGCCCGTGGTCGCAGAGTGGAAGGGGTGTGTCTCATTGAAGACGACATCATGGCTGTGTGGTGATGGGGTTGATTGGATGTGCATCTACAGGGTAAAGCGCGCATTTGAAGAGTCGCCGAAGGTCAAGGCGAGAGGGTGTGTACTTCTTCCAGAACTTCTTCCCGACCCCAAAGATGACTACTTTTCTTGTGCTCCTTCACGTAACCGCACAGAGTGACTACGAGATTCACTCGCTCGACTTCTCCACTGCCTTGCTGCAGGGTAGTCTGCACAAGCAGATCTTCCTCCGGTGCCCACTAGGCTTCTCTAGGTCCTTCGCACCTGGGACCTAGTGGAGCCTGCGCCGCCCTGTCCACGGTTTGTTTCAGGCACCCCGTGAGTAGCACGACACGCTCTGCACCACACTTGTTGAGCTGCAGTTCTTCCCGTCCCCTGCTGACCCCTCTCACTTTGTTTGCATGGGTCAGACTCCGTTCTACATCTGTAGTGTATGTAGACAATCTTATCTTTGCTACTCTTGACAGAGACGCACTGGCCTCAGTGAAGGCCGAGTTCCTTAGAAGGCACACCTGCACTGACCTGGGGGAGCTGAGGCGCTATTTTGGGCTTGGAGATCTCTCGTAACCATGTCGCTTGCACGATCCCACTCTCCTAGTCCCATATGGTGCTGCAGATCCTCCATAGGTTCAGGCTCTAGTTCTCCTCAGCACAGCCCACCCCTATGCCTGTGGATCACAAGATCACAAGCCCACCCCTATTCCAGCTGAGCCGGTCGAGGCTAGTGGTCCATATTAGAGCTGGTGGGTTGCCTCATGTACTTGATGACGTGCACTTGACCAGCTCTAGCGTACCTCTCAGTCTCCTGTGTCGCTTTGTTGCGACAGGCCGGCACCGACCATTCCACAGGTCGGCTATCGAGAGGGTACTGTGGGATCTGGCAAGTACATCAGGACTGGGGCTTGTGCTAGGTGTACGGGAGCCTGTGGTACTCACTGGACACATTGAAGCGTCGTGGGCTGATGACTTCGGGATGCTCAGGTCGTCTCAGGGCTACTATTTTAGCCTTGGTGCCAGTGCAGTCTCTTGGAGGTCCACTTTGTCGTCGTCTGTAGCTCCGTCCAACAGTGAGGCAGAGATCTACGCTGGGGCCATGGCCGCTCAGGAGCTCCGCTGGCAGTCGTTCTAACTCATTGACTTAGGTGAGCCGCCTAGGTCTGCCTTGGTCTTGTTTGCTGACAACAAGGCCATAATCCTACGGTGTGAGGAGGCTCGACTTGAGGGCAGGGCAAAGCATATCCAGCTGTGGTACTTCTTCCTTCGTGAGTTGCAGCAGCACGGCCAGGCTCGTATGGTACAGTTGGCCTCAGAGGCCATTACCGCTGATACCATCACCAAGGCACTAGCGCCTTCGTGACCATCAGAGGTTCTGTACTCAGCTTGGTCTAGTCTCAGTAGCAGCTCCACTCCTTGTATCCTGATCTATACTATACATGCTTGCTCCTACGATACCTCCTGGTCTTTCGCTATTCAGAAGTACATCCCAGCAGTGCACCAATAGTGTGTTCCTACTGTTGTCTCCATGCACCGCATCCGTGCACGGCACATAGCAGTGGGTAGTCCAAAAGCCCCCCTACCCAATGCAGTGGCACGTGCGCGGTGCGAGCCCACTCTATTTGTGGCGCCACCCGTCCGGGGCCAAGCCCCTGGCCGAATGTTATGCCATCACCAGTTCCGCCAGGCATGCACACAGCTCCGTCCCACCGCCCCCGGCCCAACTCCCCACGTCCTGTACGTGCTGCCCCACTCTTGACCGCCCCCCTTCTCCCACCCCTTCCGCCTATTTGACCCCCCCCCCCCCCCCGCCTCTCCTGACTCCTACACCGACTCCACGCACTTCCAGATCGCCCTGCAGCAGGCTCACGTACACCGAAGGGCGACCAACAACCAACAGCGCCTGAGCCTCTGCCACGACAACCTGGTAGGCCTCGTGGGTTTCCACCACGTACCCATACAGCGTTGTGGTATGCACGATGAGCGGCCTCTGGATCGCGCAGGGCCTCCGCGTGGATGGTCAGCACACTCTGCTGAGTACACATGAGAGTCTGTGGTGTCGCCCTCGTGTTCCTCGGTGTGCAAGGAGCCTCGTACGGGTGCATGGGGTCCCGCAGCGGTGGATATGGGGCCTCCCAGCTCCCTGGCTCCACGATGGGCCGAGCCATTAGGAACGGGTACCTTGGGAGGTGGATGTTCGGAGCGTGGGGAAGTGTTGGCGTGTGTTCCATCCACCAGAATGTGCACTGAGGGACAACCACCCGCCGCCCCACCTGCTGCCTCCAGAACTCCAGTTGCCGTGGGGATGGCAATCGTCCAACGATGCAACCCGCTGTTCTTCCCCTACCTGGGTCCCACCACTGGCGGCGCCCGCTGCCGTCTCGCTCTCATCTGCCATCCGAGAATCTCCTCCACCTCCTCATCGTCAAAATCACCCCCACCTCCAGCACCCCCCTCTCCCACACCACCTTCTCCAGCACCCCTCTCTCCCCCACCACCTTCTCCGCCACCACCTTCTCCCCCATCCCTCACCCCTACGACCCCTTGCCGCCGCCGACCACGATGCCGGATCGGCTCATTCTCCTCCTCGTCCTCGCCGTCCTCCTCCTTCTCCTCACTGTTTTCCCCCTCCTCCCAGTCCCCATCATCTTCCTCACCCGCGTCCTCAACAGCAACGGCGACAGGGAGGGGGGGGGCTGGAGCACAGTCACCATCTGTTGCATCAAAGGGGCCAGTGGTAGCTTGGGTCGTGGCAGGAGCACCAGCACCCTGTTAGAATTAAGGACGGAGTCTAGGTGAACTTAGGAGCTAGCGTCACATGAGGACAATCCCACCTCATTCTGCTTCTTGCTGCGCCAGCTCACAGCACCACCTCCTAGCAAGCACACATAACCCCCAATGCTGGTGCCATCCGCTTTCACTGAGTTGAAGCTAGCGTCAGTATAGCAACTCAAGAGCATCTTTCCACTCTTCACATCTGCAGCACCTCTCTGCAACCGCTGCCTCACTCCACTGTACTCCAATCCCACTGATGCCGTAGCACTCACATAGCGGACCAACCTCTTGGCCGCTTCCAGCTGCTCATGACTAGGGCGTGAGACCACACTAGCTAACCGTGATGTAGCAAATGCAATGTCAGGCCGTGTATGATTTGCAGCATAATTTAGTGACCCAACCATCGAATGAAACAGCTTCCTGTCACTCTCATCCACTACCTCCTCATCAGCACATGGCTCCACAGTAAACCCTGAAGGTAGTGGTGTTGCTGGCTTTCCCCCATCTTGCAGCCCATACTTCTCAGCCAGCCCCTCACAGTACTTCCTCTGGTGCAACCTCAGCACACCCTTCTCCACATCTCTCTCCACATGCATCCCCAGGTAGTACTTCACCTCACCCATCTTGGAGCACTTGAACTGCATCTCCAGCATCTGCTCTGCGCTGTCCAACAAAGCAGTTGATGCAGAAAAGAGAAGGATATCATCCACGTACACCAAGAGCATGAGGATTTCATCCTTCTCCTGCAGCAGGAACAGGCTGGGGTCACACTCACTCTTCTTGAAACCCCCAGCCAACAGCGCCTCCTCCAACTTGTGATACCATGCACGAGGCGCCTGCTTAAGGCCATAGATGGCCTTCTTCAGCCTGCAGACCCTGCCGCTCCCATCATCCAGCCCCTCTGGCTGCTTCATGTACACCTCCTCCAGAATGATCCCATTCAGAAAGGCAGTCACAATGTCCATCTGCCGTATCTTCCATCCCAGGAGTGCAGCCATCGCCAATAGCACCCTCAATGTTGTTCCTTTCCCCACAGGAGCAAACACCTCATCATAGTCCTTCCCCTTTGTCTGCTGAAACCCCCTTGCCACAAGCCTAGACTTGTAGCGGGTCAGCTCCCCTTCAGGTCCATACTTGTGCCTGTAGATCATCTTGGAAGTGATTGCCTTCTTCCCAGGAGGCAAGTCACACAGGTCCCATGTCTCGTTTTCAATCAGGGACCCGAACTCCTCATCCTCACTCGCCTTCCACTTCTCCCCATTTGGTCCATTCAAGGCCTCTTCTCGAGTCTTGGGCTCAGGGATTGGTGCCCAGTAGCAGTGAGCGATCTCATCTTCCTCAATCTGCTCAACCACACTCCCAGCCTGCACCACATTTGGCTTGCCTCTTCCCCCATAGGTCAGCCTCACAGGAGGGCGCACATCCCTCCTAGGTCGCTCAGGCGGGTGTGGAACTCGAGATGGAGACTCATGCTGCTGCTGCTGCTGCTGCTCTACTTCAGCTGCTCCCCCTTCCTCAGTCACCCCAGACATCTCCTCCTCTGACACTGCAACCTCCACCTGTCTTGAAGGCTGCTGCACCTCGTCTGCCTCCACAATGAGCGGTGTAGATGGAAGCTTCTGTTGCTGCTGCTTCCATTCCTTGTAGTACAGGGACTCCAGAAACTTCACATCCCTTGACACTGTCAGCTTCTGGGTGGTCAAGTCCCATAGCAGCCAACCCTTGTGATCCTTTGCAATCCCCAAGTGCACACCCCATCTTCCAGAAGCCTCCAACTTCCCCCTTTTCTCCTTAGGCACATCAAACACCACCATGCACCCAAATGCCCTCAGCATGTTCACAGCTGGAGCACTCCCATACCACTTGGTATATGGGATCCACTCCTTATCCCCAACTGTAGCCAGCACCCTGTTCTTCACAAGGGCGACCTGCCTCAGTGCAGACACCCAAAACGGATCAGGCAGCCCTGCACGCCCAAGGAGAGTGCGTGCCCCCTCCTGCAGGGTCCTGTTGAATCTCTCAGCCACGCCATTCTGCTGCGGGTTGTAGGGCACTGTCAGTTGATGCTGGATCCCCTTCCTCTTCAACTCCCCCTCAAAATCAGCTCCAATGAACTCCCCACCATTGTCACTACGGATCACCTTCACCTTGTATCCGCATTCCCTCTGAGCTCTCGGCATCCACTCCTTAAGGACAGCCGCTGCCACCTCCCCCTTGCTCTTCAAAGGGTAAACCCACACTGCCCGAGTGTGGTCATCCACAATTGTCAAGAAATAGCGGCTACCTGAGAGGGAAGGGGCTCTTGTGGGCCCCACCACATCCATGTGCACAAGTGCAAGTGGGGTCTTGGCTGGTCCTGTAGCACTGTTGAAGGGGAACTTGGAGAACTTGGTCTCCAAGCATGTAGGGCAGCTCCCAATCTCCTTCACTTCCCCTTTCACCTCCAAGCCCTTCAGGCTCCCATTCTTCACCAACTTCTGCAGCATAGGGAAGTTCACATGACACAACCTCTCATGCCATGTCTCCCAATCGGCCTCTCCACTCCTTGATGAAGCCTTAGCCCATGCCGCACTCGCATCCACACCAGCAAGCACCTCACTATGTGTCTGCTGCTGGTGCACTTTCTTGACTGCTTCCAGGACCCCATCAGTTGGTGCAGTTGCATCTCCTCCTGCTGTTGCCTTTGCCGTTGCTGCCGTTGCTGCTGTTGGAGTCTTCCCATTCCATGGGATGATGGGCAGCTGCCACAGGTCCTTGATGCAGCTGGTCTCCTCTTCCAGACTCCACAGCACCTTCTTCCCAAGCTTAGCATGGCAGCTGGTTGGTCCAAAGGTCACTTCGGCCTTGCTCTTCTGCAGTCGTCGCACAGAGAGAAGGTTAGCAGACAAGCCTTCAACCAGCAGAACATTCCCAAGCCCCACAAGCTCCCCATTAGCTCCCTTAACCTTGGCATTTCCAACACCAATGACAGGGAGCAAAGCACCTGACGCTGCTGCCACATACTTGATCTTCCCAGGGGGTTTTACCTCATCAAGCAAATCTGCCCGTGGGGTCATGTGACTGGTGCAACCTGAATCAATCACCCAGTGCGTGAGAGGGTGCATCACAACCTTTCCCACAGATCCCACATCACCCTCATGCCCATGCACATCCTCAACCATAAGAAACATCCCAGGATAGGCATTACCTTGTGCACCTTCACCTTGTGCACCTGAGCCTTGCACAGCACCACCTTGTGCGCGTTCACCACTGGGCGGCTTCATGCCTGGAGGTGCCCATCCCTCCGGCCTGCTGAAGCACTTGAACCAAGGATGCCCGACCTTCTTGCAGTACCAGCAGGTGCCCTCCATTCTGGTACTCCCCCTGCCACTGGAGCTCCCATGCCCCTCATTATAGTCACCTCGGCCTCTACCTCTGCCAAAGCTTCTCCCACGGCCTCGGCCTCTCCAACCCCCTCTTCCTCTGCCGCGCCCTGCAGCTCCATACCCCTCAGCAGTCTTAGTGGCAGCACCGCCTCCCACATGGCGTCTGCGGAAGTCCTCCTGCAGAATCTGCTGCCTTAGCCACTCAGGTGTCCATTGATCTTGCTGAGAGTTGAGGGTGGGGATGAGGTTGTCCCAAGAGTTGTCCAACACCGAGATGATCTTGGTGCACTGCTGCAGCTGAGATACACTACTGCCCGCTGCTGCCATCCTTGCATAGGTGTCCTTGATCTTGTCAAGGACCGGCTTCACATCGTCCCCTGGTCGCATGGAGATGGCAGCAAGTTCCTTCTCGAGCACGATCACCATTGGGAGAGTGTTGGGCTGAATCACATCACGTAGTAGTTTCCACGCCCTTGGACCCGAATCATCCGCTTCCACAAGATCCTTGATGTGCTCGAACATCTCCTTGTTGACCGATTGAAGGATGAGGTCGAAAAGCACCGCGCTTTTCTCAATCCACCGTTCGCGTGCTTCGCCTTCTTCCGGCATCTTCTCTTCCCCAACAGCAATCTTCAGTAGCTTGTAGCGTTTGAAGGCACTCCTCATCCGTCCGCTCCATTCCTCATAGTTGGAGCCATCCAAAGCTTCAACTTTTGATGGCGGCGGCTCACTTGTCTTCTCAGCTACAGCTCCTCTTCCATTAGCATCTCCTCCTCTCTCATTCATCTTCTCCTTGAGAAATGACGAATTTCAGCTCCCCTTTGCTGTCCACACTCAGCTCCCTCGATATTTTCACAAGTATCGGCGTCCACGAAATTTCGGCAGAGTTTCCCCTTAGCGGAAGACACATCCAACCTTTAGAACACCACTTAGGCACACCCACAGGCCATGGTGGGTCTAGAAGGGTCTTCACACTTCTGTAGACTCCTCTCAATGTCCTTAATATGGCTCTGATACCACTTGTTAGGATTAAGGACGGAGTCTAGGTGAACTTAGGAGCTAGAATTACTCAAAATATATATCCGAAATTCTGGACAGAAAAGTCGTCTTCACAAGAAACGACGTCGACAAAAACCTAGCCGTTGGAATGTCGCGAAACTTGGATATGTTGTAGCTCTTAATCTCAGCTACCGTTCCCAATTTGAATCACGTTGATTGATGAAGTATTCGCGACGCTATGGCTTTCGACGCACTAGGGGGTAAGCTGTAGGAGGAGAACTTAACTCAATCTCAAGAGTTCAATCAAAGTTCAAGAATCTCACAAGGAATTAGAAGGAGCAAGAGAAAGGTTGGGATAGGAAGAGAGGGATGAGAGGGAAGGTCCCAAGAGAGTCCCCAACCAAGGAAACCCCATAAGCACAAAGATTCCCTCCCTATAGGAACCTCAACTTTGACCTTTGTCCCTTCCCAACCAATCCATCCAAGTTGGCCACCCTTGCCAACCTAGCTTGGTTGTTCCCAACCAATTTGCAGCTGTTACAGTGAGTGACAAATTTCCCAAACCCCCAAAGGTCCCAACTCCATATAGAGTCACCCCACAACTTCACTTTGTAACCGCCGCAATTGTAACGCAAGCTCATGAACTTTGAATCTTCATAGCTTTCGCGTTCTTGCTCCGATTGAAGCGATTCTTGTTGCGGAGCAGGGATACCGACTGGGTCACGGACAAGAGCAGTGGGCACGGGCGCGGCGGCAACAGGTCCATCTGCAAGAGCAGCGGTGCCAGTCGCGACCGCAGGGACGGCGGAAGGGACCGACGTGGAGGGGGAGCAGCGGGGACAGTGGTAGCAGAACCGCCAGAACCAGGGGCGGTAGCATCTGCGGCAGTAGCACCGGCTGTACGAACGTCGGCACTGCCAGCACCACATTCCGTAACCATCCGATGCATAGCTGCATCATTCGCAGCAGAAGGATACATAACAGCGGTAGGGGCAGCAGTGGCAGCAGCATCATTGGAAGGGGTAGGATCACCCGTAGCGGGGGCAGGTGCGGGAACAGCATCGGGAGCGATAGCAGCAGGCGCACAATGTGCAGCGACAGCAGCTCTTTGAACGGCGCTACGTGTAGCCCGAATATTCGCTTTGGAGATTGGGGGGATCACAATTGGGTGAGGTTGGGATTTGTGAGTAAACCCCAACCCACTAGAACATTCATAACCTAAACTATGATATAAAAGTACAAATACAAAAGTGGGATTTGCAATCTATTTTTAACAACTATTGCATCCTAGCATAGTCTTCCTTGTACTGCTGTTGCTGACGACGTTCGTAGAAATGATGAGATATAGCTGTGCTGGAAGAAACCATGGCTGTAGTTGTTTTCCGCTAGGTGCGCTGTCGATTTTTCTGCTGCGCTGCTTGGCTGGGTTGCGTGCTCTCTGTAGTTGTTCCCAAGGTTGGAAACTCTGATTGAAGGGTTGAGCAATCCGAGGTTGGATTTAACCGTCGAATTCCCCAAGGGTGTATTTCGAGTTTGGGTTTCAACATAGAATTTGATTTTGTTGAGCTGGCGAAACTTCGTTACATGAGTTCGTCGGCGTCTTGTTACATTACTCCCCTCTGCAACAAGCACCGTCCTCGGTGCTTGGGAAGCTGCAAAGTAGTTGGAAAGGGCACGTTGAGTACCTTAGGTTCTTTGCACCTTAGGTTTTGCTGGAACGCAGATGACTTGGGAATCTGCCTTATACCAAAAAGGAGATTCATAGCGGACGGATTGATCGTTAGCAGCAAGATTGAGATAGAAAGGGTCGCGACGATACCCTTTGATGAACTTGCCGATGAAGCTTTCATCTCATGTAACGCTGCCGATGGTGGTGACCTGAGATTGCGGAGGCCGGGTTAGAGAATCAGCAGGCTTGAGGCGGCCAGCGCGGTACTCGATTTTCAGCTCAGGTACGTACTATTCCTGATACTCCATCCATCGGGCCTATCTAGGTGTGAGATGGGGTTGTGTCTTCAGGTATTGCAGGGTGCAGTGGTCAGTAAGAACAGTGACGGGTTGCATATGGACATAGCAACGCCACTTCTTGATTGCATGGACGATGGCCAGCACCTCACGATCATGAGTAGAATAGTTGCACTTAGCAGGCTTGAGCTTCCGAGATTCGAAAGCAATGGGCTGGAGGCCATGCCCTTGATCTTGACAAAGGATTGCACCCGTTGCAACCTGAGAGGCATCTGTCCATATCACATCAGGGTGGGAAGGGTTGGGTAGGACTAGGGTAGGATAAGAGGTTAGTTCACACTTGATAGAGTCAAAGGCTTTTGCTGGTCCGAATCCCAATGGAATCCTTCATTCTTGCAGAGGAGATTGGATAGGGGGGAGGTGATTGCAGCAAAGTGGCCGGTGAATTTGCGGTAGTAGTTAGCAAGGCCAAGGAAGGCTTGTACTTCTTTCAGAGAAGTTGGGGGTTTCCAGTCCTGGACGGCTTTGAGTTTGAAGGGATCCATGGCAAGCTGGTTGTGTGAGATGACATGGCCTAAGAAAGGAATCGAACACTTTGCAAAATCCTCCCCTCCTTGCCCTCATCTCCTCCTCTCCTTGCCCTCAGCTCCTCCTCTCCTTGCCCTCACCTCCTCTCCTTGCTGTGTTTGACGAAGAGACAGTGCTCACGAAGTCGAGTGAACACCTGTCTTAGATGCTCAGCATGTTCTTTCAATGATTTTCTATGGATCAGAATGTCATCAATGAAGATTATGACAAACCGGTCCAAGAAATCACAAAGACGTTGTGCATCAAGCACATGAAAGTGGCACGGGCATTGGTCAGTCCAAAAGGAAGAACGAGAAATTCGAAATGCCCATACCGAGTTTTGAATGCAGTTCTCTTGATGTCTTCGTCAGCGACATGAAAATTGTGGCTTCGCCGAGTTGATCAAAGAGTTCTTCCACACGTGACAGAGGGTAGCGGTTCTTGATGGTAATCTTGTTGAGTGCACGATAGTCGATGCACATCCGCATGCTACCATCCTTTGTTTCATGAAAAGAATTCGTTCTGCATAGGGAGAGGAGCTGGCTGGGATGAAGCCTTTCTCAAGAAGCTCTTCCAACTGCTTCTGGACTTATTGCAGCTCAGCAGAACTCATCCGATAGGTAGCACGAACGGTAGGTTCTGGGCGAGGCAGAAGAGTGATGCGGTGATCGATGGCTCGCTTGGGAGGAATAGCAGAGGGAAGGTCTTAGGGAAATAAGTCTTTGAAGTCATCCAAGACCTGATGATTTTCAGAAGGGAACTCGGAAGCCTTGGAAGGGGAAGAGGGAGAAGGAATTTCACAAGTTTTCTTCAAAAGACAAAGAAAGAATTGAGCACTTGAGTCTTTTAAAGACTTCTTTAAATATCTTGCTGAAAGAAGGTTACATAAAGTGGGTATGGAAGGAGAGGAAGAAAGGGTAATTAAAATATGTCTCTTCCAGAGTTAGAGATGGTAAAATTTCCAAGGGTCCAATCAATCTTGGGATTAGCGATAGACAGTCAATCATGCCCAACAATGATTTCATGGTCTCCAAGGGTTGCTTGCAGAAATTGAATGATAGTTTTGTAGGGTCCGATGGTACAAAGAACAGGGAAAGGTATTCGTCCACATGAGATTGAAGTTCCACTTGCCATCAACACACTCTGAGGTAGGGATTTAGGTTAGGTTGGAAGGGAAAGATTCGAAACTAGAGGGAAGGAGATAAACTTTGAAGAGGCGCCACCGTCAATTAAGACTTTCACTCTACGACATCGGATAGTCATGGGAAGAAGCAAGGGTTTAGAACAATGTCCTTCTCAACATCAGTGATAGCAAAGAGCCTCCTAATCCCGAGAGGTCCGCTGATCCAGCTAATGCCGCTGCCGAAACAGTTTATGCTGCTGCACTGCTCAAGTACAAGAATTGGGAGAAGGCCGATGGCGCGGTCATTAGTGTCTTCATGGGCACCACCCCTCCCGAACTTATCGAAACCTACCACAACTACCTGTCTGCCAACGCCATTTGGCTCTACCTCGAAGACCGCTTCCTGAACAAGACTGCAGTGGGAGTTGCTATACTCATCCCCAGCATGTTCCAAGTGCGTCTCGAGGACTCGTCAGGCATGGCGGACTATGTCACCAAGGTGCAGTCCATTCATGGTGAACTCAAGCAGTTGGGGATAGTCTTCCCCGAGCAAGCCCCTGCAGCCGCTCTCCTAGTCGGCCTCACTCCGGCATACAAAGTTACACGCAAGATGCTCTTGGGCCTTGCGTGTGCGGACCTCACATTTGCCAAGGTCTCATCCGCACTCCTTTCTGCCGAAAAGGACAGCAGCGCTCAAGCCAAGGCCAATGCAATCCGTGCTCCCGTGCCTCATGCCTATGCCGCTTCGGCACCATTCCAGCGCAGCCGCTTCCCCCCATGTCCCTACGTTATCAAGCACGGCCCTCGTGCCAGCCAGATGTCTGGCGGCACCAGCCATACCCTTGCCTCCTGCTTTAAGAAGAAGGATGACGAGTGGTATGTCGTCAATAGGACCGCTTCGAAGTGGCCAAGCGGGATGGTCAATCATGCTCCTTGCCAAGTCAATCACATCGAAGCGCAAGAATCCGTGCAGGATGCTGTGGCTGCCCCTGCTGATGTGCGCCTCAACATGTTATTCCCTAGCACTGCCATGATTAATGAGACGACTTTGCAGTGTTCCAGCTCCCAAAGCACCTCAGCCACAATAGAGTTCACCCTCGACAGTGGGGCCACTCACAAAGTTCTCAAGGAAGAACACTCCTTCAAGCCATACAAGACACCAATCCCTGTACTAGGAGCAAACTCTAGTTTCACAACATACGCAAAGGGCTCTTCCACAGTTCCGTGCCCAGCTTTCCCCTTGGGCAGCGTCACCAGCATGTGTTCCCACACTACGACGCAATCTCGTGGACCATTTAAATGCCTCACCCATTTGCATGCCTCACCCGTTTGCATGTCTCACCCATTTGCATGCGTCACCCATTTGCATGCGTCACCAATTTGCATGCCTCACAAATTTGCATCCCCCCCACATTTGCATTCCTAACCCATTTCTATGCCTCACCCATTTGGAAGCCTCACCCATTTGCATGCCTCATCCATTCGCTATCTCACCCATTTGGATGCCTATCCCATTTTCATGCCTCACCCATATGCATGCCTCACCCATTTGCTTGTCTCACCTGTTTGCATGCCTCACCCATTTGCATGCCTTCCCCGTTTGAATGACTCACCCATTTGCATGCCTCACCCATTTGCATGCCTCACCCATTTGGATGCCTCACCCATTTGCATACCTCACCCATTTGCATGCCTCACCCATTTGCATGTCTCACCCATTTGGATGCCTCACCCATTTGCATGCCTCACCAGTTTGCATGCCTCACCCATTTGCATGCCTCACCCATTTGCCGGCCATACCCATTTGCATACCTAGCCCATCTGCATGCCTCACCCAGTTGCATACCTCACCCGTTTACATGCCTCACCCGTTTGCATGCCTCACCTGTTTGCATACCTCACCCATTTGCATGCCTCACCCATTTTCATGCCTCACCCATTTTCATAGCTCACCCATTTGCATGCCCTACCCGTTTGCATGCCTCACTCATTTGCATGCCTTACCTGTTGGCATGCATCACCCATTTGCATGCGTCACTTATTTGCATGCCTTACCAAAACTATGCATACCTCACCCATTCGCATCCCTCATGCATTTGCATGCCTCAACTTTTTGCATGCCCCACCCATTTGCATGCCCTACCCGTTTGCATGCCTCACCCATTTGCATGCCTCACCCGTTGGCATGCGTCACCCATTTGCATGCCTCACCCATTTCGATGCCTCACAAATCTGCATGCGTCACCCATTTGGATGCCTCACCCATTTGCATGCCTGACCCATTTGGATGCCTATCCCATTTGAATGCCTCACCCATTTGGATGCCTTACCAATTTTCATACATCACCCATTTAGATGCCTCACCCATTGGCATGCGTCACCCATCTGCATGCGTCACCCATTTGGATGCCTTCCCCATTTGCATGCCTTGCCCATGTTCATGCCTCACCCATTTGCATGCCTCACCCATTTGCATGCCTCACCCATTTGCATGCCTAACCCGTTTGCATGCCTCACCCATTTGCATGCCTCACCCGTTGGCATGCCTCACCCATTTGCATGCCTCACCCATTTTGATGCCTCACAAATCTGCATGCGTCACCCATTTGGATGCCTCACCCATTTGCATGCCTGACCCATTTGGATGCCTATCCCATTTGAATGCCTCACCCATTTGGATGCCTTACCAATTTTCATACATCACCCATTTAGATGCCTCACCCATTGGCATGCGTCACCCATCTGCATGCGTCACCCATTTGGATGCCTTCCCCATTTGCATGCCTTGCCCATGTGCATGCCTCACCCATTTGCATGCCTCACCCATTTGCATGGCTCACCCATTTGCATGCCTCGCCCAATTGCATGCCTCACCCATTTGCATGCCTCACAAAACCTTGCGTACCTCACCCATTTGCATGCCTCACCCATTTGCATGCCTCACCCAATTGCATGCCCCACCCATTTGGATGCCTCTCCCATTTGCATGCCTCACCCATTTGCATGCCTTCCCCATTTGCATGCCTAGCCCATCTGCATGCCTCACCCCATTTGCATGCCTCACCCGTTTGCATGCCTCACCCATTTGCATGCCTCACAAAACCTTGCATACCTCACCCATTTGCATGCCTCATGCATTTGCATGCCTCACCTATTTGCATGCCCCACCCATTTGCATGCCCCACCCATTTGCATGCATCACCCGTTGGCATGCGTCACCCATTTGCATGCGTCACCCATTTGCATGCGTCACCCATTTGCATGCTTCACCCATTTGCATGCCACACCCATTTGCATGCCTCACCCATTTGCATGCCTCACCTATTTGGATGCCTCACCAATTTGTATGCGTCACCTATTTGGATGCCTTACCCATTTGCATGCCTCACCCATTTGCATGCCTCACCCATTTGCATGCCTCATCCGTTTGCATGCCTAACCATTTGCATGCCTCACCCCTTTGGATGCCTCACCAATTTTCATACGTCGCCCAATTGGATGCCTCACCCATTTGCATGCCTCACCCATTTGCATGCCCCAAACATTTGCATGCCTTGCCCATTTGCATGCCTCACCCATTTGCGTGCATTTCCCATTTGGTGCCTCAACCATTTCCATGCCTCACCCATTGGCATGCCTCACCCATTGGTATGCCTAACCCGTTCCCATGCCTCACCCATTTGCATGCCTAACACATTTGCATGCCTCACACATTTGAATGCCCCACCCATTTGCATGCCTCAACTATTTGAATGCCTTACATATTTGCATGCATCACCTATCTGCATAGCTCATACAATTGGATGCCTATCTTATTCGCATGCCTCACAAAACATTGCATTCCTCAACCATTTTCATGCCTCACCCATTTGCATACCCCACCCAATTGCATGCCCCACCTATTTGCATGTCTCACCCATTTGCATGCCTCACCCATTTTCATGCTTGACCCATTTCCATACCTCCCCAATTTGCATGCCTCACCCATTTGCATGCCTGACCCATTTGCATGCCTGACCCATTTGTATGCCTCACCCATTTTCATGCCTCAACCATTTGCATCTCTCACCCATTTGCATGCCTAGCCCATTTGCATGCCTCAACCATTTGCATCCCTATCTTGTTTGCATGCCTTACCCATTTGGATGCCTCACCCATTTGCATGCCTAACCCGTTTGCATGCCTCACCCGTTTGGATGGCCTCACCAATTTGCATTGCATGCGTCACCTGTTTGCATGCCTCACCCATTTGAATGCGTCACCAATTTGCATGCCTCACCCATTTGCATGCCTCACCCATTTGCATTCCTATCCCATTTCCATGCCTCACCCATTTGGTTGCTTCAAAAATTTGCATTCCTCAACCATTTGGATGCCTATCCCATTTGCATGCCTCACCCATATGCATGCCTCACCTGTTTGCATGCCTCACCCATTTGCATGCCTCACCTATTTGCATGCCTCACCCGTTTGCATGCCTCACCCGTTTGCATTCCTCACCCATTTGCATGCCTCACCCATTTGGATGCCTCACCCATTTGCATTGCATGCGTCACCCATTTGCATGCCTCACCCATTTGCATGTTCGACCCATTTGCATGCCCTGCCCGTTTGCATGCCTCACCCATTTGCATGCCTCACCCATTTGGATGCCTCACCCATTTGCATTGCATGTGTCACCCGTTGCATGCCTCACCCATTTGCATGCCTGACCCAGTTGCATGCCTTGGCCATTTGCATGCCTCACCCATTTGCATGCCTCATCCATTTGCATGCCTCACCCATTTGGATGCCTCACCCATTTGCATGCCTCACCTTTTTGCATGCGTCATCCATTTGCATGCATCACTCATTTGTATGCCTCACCCATTTGCTTTCCTCACCCATTTGCATGCCTCACCCGTTTGCGTCCATTTTGCTATGTGTATGCCTCACCCATATGCATGCCTCAACCATTTGCATGCCTCACCCATTTGCATGCCTCACACATTTGCATGCCAAGCCCATTTGACTGTGCTACCCATTTGCATGCCTCACCCATTGGTATGCCTAATCCATTTGCATGCCTCACCCATTTGTATGCCTCACCCGTTTCACTTGCATGCCTCACCTGCTTGCATGCCTCACACATTTGCATGCCTCACACATTTGAATGCGCCACCTATTTGCATGCCTCACCTATTTGAATGCCTCACCTATTTGCATGCATCACCTATCTGCATTTCTCGCCCATTTGCATGCCTCGCACAATTGTATGCCTATCTTGTTCGCATGCCTCACAAAACTTTGCATTCCTCATCCATTTCCATGCCTCAGCCATTTGCATGCCTCACCCATTTGCATGCCCCACCCACTTACGTGCCTCACCCATTTGCATGTCTCACCCATTTGCATGCCTCACCCATTTGCATACCTCACCAATTTGCATGCATTACCCATTTGCATATCTCATCCATTTGGATGCCTCACCCGTTTGCATGCCTCACCCGTTTGCATGCCTCACCCATTTGCATGCCTCACCCATTCGCATGCCTCACCCATTTTGCATGCCTCACCCATTTCCATGCCTCACCCATTTGCATGCCTCACACATTTGCATGCTTCACAAATTTGAATGTGCCACCTATTTGCATGCCTCACCTATTGAATGCCTCACCTATTTGCATGCATCACCTATCTTCATGACTCGCCCATTTGCATGCCTCGCACAATTATATGCCTATCTTGTTCGCATGCCTCACAAACCTTTGCATTCCTCAACCATTTCCATGCCTGACCCGTTTGCATGCCTCACCCATTTGCATGCGTAACTCATTTGCATGCGTCACCCATTTGCATGCGTCACCAGTTTGAAAGCCTCACATATTGTCATGCCCCACACATTTGTACTCCTAACCCATTTTCGTACCTCACCCATTTGGAAGCCTCACCCATTTGCATGCCTCACCCATTCGCATGCCTCACCCATTTGGAAGCCAATCACATTTGCATGCCTCACCCATATGCATGCCTTACCCATTTGCATGCCTCACCAGTTTGCATGCCTCAACCATTTGCATGCCTCACCAATTTGCATGCCTCACCAATTTGCATGCCTCACCATTTTCATGTCTCAACCATTGAAATGCCTCACCCATTTTCATACCTCACCCATTTGCATGCCTTACCCATTTGCCTGTCTCACCCATTTGGATGCCTCACCCATTGCATGCCTTACCCATTTTCATGCCTCACCCATTTGCATGCCTTACCCATTTGCATGCCTTACCCATTTGCATGCCTTACCCATTTGCATGCCTCACCCCTTTGCATGCCTCAACCATTTGCATGCCTCACCAATTTGCATGCCTCACCAATTTGCATGCCTCACCCATTCACATGTCTCAACCATTCAAATGCCTCACCCATTTTCATACCTCACCCATTTGCATGCCTTACCCATTTGCCTGTCTCACCCATTCGGATGCCTCACCCATTTGCATGCCTTACCCATTTTTCATGCCTCAACCATTTGCATGCCTCACCCATTTCCATGCCTCACCCATTTGCATGCCTCACACATTTGCATGCTTCACAAATTTGAATGTGCCACCTATTTGCATGCCTCACCTATTTGAATGCCTCACCTATTTGCATGCATCACCTATCTTCATGACTCGCCCATTTGCATGCCTCGCACAATTATATGCCTATCTTGTTCGCATGCCTCACAAACCTTTGCATTCCTCAACCATTTCCATGCCTGACCCGTTTGCATGCCTCACCCATTTGCATGCGTAACTCATTTGCATGCGTCACCCATTTGCATGCGTCACCAATTTGAAAGCCTCACATATTGTCATGCCCCACACATTTGTACTCCTAACCCATTTTCGTACCTCACCCATTTGGAAGCCTCACCATTTGCATGCCTCACCCATTCGCATGCCTCACCCATTTGGAAGCCAATCACATTTGCATGCTCACCCATATGCATGCCTTACCCATTTGCATGCCTCACCAGTTTGCATGCCTCAACCATTTGCATGCCTCACCAATTTGCATGCCTCACCAATTTGCATGCCTCACCCATTTTCATGTCTCAACCATTGAAATGCCTCACCCATTTTCATACCTCACCCATTTGCATGCCTTACCCATTTGCCTGTCTCACCCATTTGGATGCCTCACCCATTTGCATGCCTTACCCATTTTCATGCCTCACCCATTTGCATGCCTTACCCATTTGCATGCCTTACCCATTTGCATGCCTCACCCCTTTGCATGCCTCAACCATTTGCATGCCTCACCAATTTGCATGCCTCACCAATTTGCATGCCTCACCCATTCACATGTCTCAACCATTCAAATGCCTCACCCATTTTCATACCTCACCCATTTGCATGCCTTACCCATTTGCCTGTCTCACCCATTCGGATGCCTCACCATTTGCATGCCTTACCCATTTTTCATGCCTCAACCAATGCATGCCTCACCCATTTGCATGCCCCACCAATTTGTATGCCTCACCCATTTGCATGTCTCACGCATTGAAATGCCTCACCCATTTACATACCTCACCCATTTGCATGCCTCACCCATTGCATCTCACCCATTTGGATGCCTCACTCATTTAGGTGCCTCACCCATTTACATGCCTCACCCATTTGCATGCCTCACCCATTTGCATGTCTTGAGCCTATTGCTGCTGCTCAGTTGTGGCTCCTCCACTTGTAGAGCTCAGCAGCTTTCTCGTTGCCATTCTGGTACGAGCAGGGAAGATGGTTGGGTTGACCCATTCTGTCACGTTCACCCAATCCTTCGTCCCCCCACCAGTCTACTTCCTCCAATTTGGCAGACTTGGTGCTTTGGAAGCCTCTTTCTGCTGCTGCTCCAGTTCCTTGACTTCAGCATCAGCTGCAATATCCTCAATGCTCCCTTCTTCAGTACCGCTTGCCGTTGGCGCAGTGACTTCGTTGTCATCAGGTTCGGACAAGTTGAACTGCATAGTGATTTGTTGCAGCTGCCGAGTGACCCTTGCCTCCGGCTGCTTCTCCCACTGGCCATACATGATGTTCTCCACAAATTTGACATCCCGACTGTCAAAAAGCACATTCTTTGAGGGCTCCCAGAGTAGCCACCCCTTGCTCTAAGCCCAAGGTGCACACACCACAGCACAGATGCTCCAAGCTTTGTCCTGTACAGTTTAGGGAAATGCGCCACTCCCATGCATCCGAACACTCTAAGCATGTCCACTGGAGGTTTCTTTCCAAGCCACCTCTCCAGCGGCACCCACATACAGTATCATCAGCCACCTTTGTGAGTACGCGGTTTCTTGCCATTGTAGCATGCCTCACCGCATGAGGCCACATGGAGTTCCCTAGCCCTGATTTGATTAGCAGTGCTCGCGCAGTTTCCAGAATGGTCCTATTAGCCCTCTCAGCAATGCCATTTGACTGAGGGGTATAGGATGTCGTTAGCTGATGCTCAATGCCTTGTTTCTTGAGCCAGGCAATCAGACCTCCTCCTAGAAACTCTGCACCTCGGTCAGTTCTGATGCTCTTGCACGAGCGTCCCGATTGTCGCTCAACGAACGGCAACCAGTCATCTCGTATTGTTGAGGTAGCATGACCAGACTGCCCACCATCAGCCGACTCCAGTCAGGAAGTACCTTTCCCCCTTACCTCCTCGAACTGGAAAAGGTCGTACTAGGTCCATATGCACTAGTTCCAATGGTTTCTTGCTTTTCCCAGCTACGCCATGAAAGGGGAACCGTGTGAACTTGCTCAGCAAACACGTGTCGCACTTGGTATCATTTGGTTGCCCAGAAAGCTTCAGCCCCTTTACTGCCTCTTCCTTATGCAGTTGCTGCAGCAATGGCATAGCCACATGCCCTAGATGCCTGTGTGCGGTTTCCCAATCAGTCTCCCCCGACCTTGCAGAAACCGTCACTCCTGCAGCACTAACTGCATTGCACTCCTCCTGGACTCCAGATCATGCCTTTAGTGCTCCCATCTCCTTCTTTGTTCATTCCCATATCAATGCAGGGATCTGCCATATGGATCTGAAGACATCTTTGCTTTCGTGTATATCCCATAACACATGATCTCCTCGCAGCCCCTAGAATGTCTTGGACCCATTGGTGGTTGTGCTGAATCCGGCCTGACCTAGCTTGCGCAGCGATATCAGATTGGCCTTCAGCCCTGGTACTGTACGAGTAACATATCCTTCAGCACAACCAGTCCACCATCAGGTGCTCTGAACGCAGCTCGACCAGCTCCAGCAACCTTCACTGCATGTCCAGATGTGAGTGCACTTCGGAGATTGGAGGCGCTCGGACATCATCCAGCAAGTCCTTGCGTGGTGTCATTGTCCATGCAGCACCCGAGTCCATGACCCTCTTATCAAGCGGATGCAGTTCCTCTCCAGCCTCTGGAACAGCTGTGTTGCAATCGCATTTGTCAGACACATGGTAAAACTGTCCAGCGTCCCTCTCTTTATTTCCCATTCCTCCGTCATCCTTGGAGGTTTTTTCAGCAGGATCAGCTATCATGTTCGCACCTCCATGTAGTTGCTTTCCTCCATTCCCCAGTTGGCGATTGGTTCCAAGGGGTCCACCAATCGGGCTTGGTAGAGCAGCGAAACCATGGATGCCCTTCTTCCTTGCAATACCAGCACTCTCCCCTCAAGCGCGGTTCACTGTTGTCATTGCTGGAGTGACGAACTCTTCCTCTTGCACCAGCGCCACCACGCCCCCGCTGGTTCCAAGTTCCGCGACCACATTGGTTGTAATAAGAGCGACCGCGATTGCCACGCCCTTGATCCCTCCATGTCCCTTGCATGGCATAGCCACTGGTGCTACCATCACCTCCGCGTAGTTGACAGCGACAAAAATCTTCTTGCAGAATCTTGGTGTGGATCCACTCCAATGTCCAGAGAACTTTGGTTTTGTGGCAAGTTGAGTCCGCTTGTAAATTGCAGCCAAGACTCGGGCAGCAGGCTGAGCATCTTGAGACACTTGGTCTGCTCAGGGTACGTGATGCTTGCGATCGCCAATTTTGCGAAGAGTTCTCATCTTGTCCAGTACAGGCTGCACAGGTTCATTCTCGCTCAACCGGAGCATGGACAGCTCCTGATCCAGCATGAGAGAAGCGGCAACCGATGTCGGAGCGTGCAGGTCCTTGAGCACTGCCCATGCCTTGGGCCCACAATCAATTTCCGGTAGCACATACATGATGTGATGCCTCTGGTTCAACTCCAAGCTTTGTGATAGTAGATAGTACCCAGTAGATGAACATTCATCCCAGTCCGCTTGCTCTGCCATTTCCTTTGGCTTGGGCTCCGTTCCAATCATGAGATTCAAGATGCCAATTTGTCGAAAGCAGGGCTGCATCTTCCATGCCCAATCATCATAGCTCCTGGGAACTTCTCAACGGTGAAGTTCTTCAGCACCTCCTTAAGCAGTGACCTCTGGCGTGTACATGCTCCCCTTTGCGTTGCAATGCCAGAATCTTGGGTTGAGCTGCCTCCTTGGGCTGAAGTATCACCTCCACGAGAGTCCTCCTTATCTCCTATCATAGTTAAGGTCCCAAATGCGTGATAATGGGCTCTGATACCAACTGTTGGTTAGAGAAGGCTATACGCAGATGATTCAATGGCTCAGAAATTTCTGCAACACTTTGTTATGAAGCCTAGAAAACTCACGACCTTCGGAAAGCTATATCCAAAACTCCAATCGGTGAAACAAACTGAAAATTGTATATGTTGTAGCTTGCAATGTCAGATTTCCAATGAGAGTTGAATCACTTAATTTCGTAGTCTAGCAAGTGAGCTATGGCATTTGGCGCACTTGGGGGTAATCTGCCGTAGGAGAAATTGACAGTCCTCAGAGTCACAATAATTGAAGCTTACAAGTTCAAAGGAATGATGGAAAAGCATTGAAGCACAGTTGGAAGATGGGGTAGGAAGGGAAGGATGAAAGGGAAGGACCCTAGAGGCCCTTGGTCAAGAACATGACAAGATTCAAAGTCTTAACTCCCCATCCTTAGGTTCAACCAGCCTAGCAAGAAAAAATTCACACTGTGCCAGGTTGGCATCCAAACCCCAAATGCTGCAGTTGCAAGGTGAGGACAAAAGTCCCACAGATGCTGGTCCGTCCTCATTATAGGGCTCTCCAACTTTGGTGTAGCAGCTGCCAAGGACTTCCAATAAGTTGTAACAAATCCATCAAACGTTTCTTTGTAACTTCTTTATATGTGCTCCGATTTCAACAATTCTATGCTCGTTGAAATGTGCTCGATGTCACGCACAATCCAAGCACATCTGCACAAGCACAAGATGAACATGCAAAGACATGCACACCAAACAAACCACACAAACAATGTAGCACACGAAACACATGCAAACGAAATGATGCGAACAGACGATAGGATGACGTGCAAACGAATATGCACCAATACGACGCGACGCTCTTAAGTCACCTTTAAGAACTTACTGAAAATCAGTCGATGAGAATTACTGAAAATTACTCCGGCAGCTTCGTCGAAATGCCGCTAAGAAGGAAATGGCGTCGGCACAGATTCGTTAAAACGCCGACTTGAAACTGAATCTGAGACTATGTCTAACCCCGGACCCATACACCCCCCCACACACCCCTAGGCCCTGTCAGCTACATCGCTCCGCAACCAGCTCCGCAACTAGCTCCGCAACCAGCTCCGCAACCAACTCTGCAACCAGCTCCGCAACCAGCTCCGCTCCGTTTCCACCTGTGTACCTGCTCTTGCTTGACGCGAGACGTTCGTTGAGGCGATTCCGCGAGGGGAGTTCGCCTTTTCTGGTGGGGTCCAAGGGGAAACTCGAAAACGAGTTTTAAGAGATGGTCGAAATTGAGATTCGTCCAAGGAGAACCAAAGAGGACATTGACGATGTGAGAGCTCTCAATATGAGAAATTCAACGAGGTCAAGCGCGAAGGCGGCGACGATGAGAGGCGCGACTGCAAAATGGAGCACGTTGAAAATTCCGAGGACTCGAGATGAATGTCGCGACGATAAGGTGCGCGCAGCGCGGGCACATTAAGATTAGGACCTTGATCCGCGTGTGCTAATAGGTCGTTCTGATACCATGTCAGAAATCGAGCTGAAAGAATTAATTATGTAAGGAGCCCAAGGCTCTATAAGTACATGGCAAGGTGAGAGAGAATGGATGAAGGCGGAATCGGAGGGAATCCCCATTGGGATCTCCGGAATCTCCAATTGGGTAATTAGAGATTGGGGGGATTACAATTAGGTGAGGTTGGGATTTGTAAGTACACCCCAATCCACAAGAACATTCCTAACCTAAAATACGGTATAAAAGTACAAATACAAAAGTGGGATTTGCAATCTATTTCTAGCAGTGCACGCCTCTAGCAGCTCACCCACTGCCAGCTCCCGCCCCTGGAGGAGGAATGTGGAGCAGTCGATGCCCTTGGGAGAGAAAAAGGGAAGGGGAGAAGGAGGGGCAGGAGGGAGGGGAAGGGGGGGGGGGAGGAGGGGGGGGGGTCGAAACACAAATGGCTGAAGATGCTCATAGAGAATCAGAGCCCAGTGTGGTGTGGGATGATCTAACGTACAATAGTGCAGGTGTCACCTGGTTCATAGCAATAGTGCAGGTGTCACCTGGTTCATGGCAATAGTGCAGGTCTCACCTCACCTGGTTCATGGCAATAGTGCAGGTGTCACCTGATTCATGGCAATAGTGCAGGTGTCACCTGGTTCATGGCAATAGTGCAGGTCTCACCTAGTTCATGGCAATAGTGCAGTTCTCACCTGGTTCATGGCAATTATGCAGGTCTCACCTGGTTCATGGCAATAGTGCAGATCTCACCTGGTTCATGGCAATAGTGCAGGTCTAACCTGGTTCATGACAATAGTGCAGGTCTCACCTGGTTCATGGCAATAGTGCAGTTCTCACCTGGTTCATGGTAGTGAACTGCTGCAGCGTGAGCCCGTACGTGAGGTACACGTCCCTGCACCGCCAGTCACCGCCCTGGATTGTAATGGACAAAGCAGGCGTTGCCATCTTACCTGCTCAAGTTCAACCACAATGGTGAGGTGAGGATGCCAGGTGGCGTGGAAAGCTGCACTTTTCAAGATCGCGTCGATCATCGCACCCTATGAGAAATAGATATCTTCTGCTCTTAGTTCAAAAGGGTTCCACTAACTAGATCAAAGATCCTATGGAGGGTTGCGCAGAGAAGGCTTAACACACCACTACAAGATGACCCTTGTGACGCGTGGTTGGGCGGGCAGACACAGGAGTGCTGCAAGGAGTGTCGTGTTTCTCCCCTTCCTCCCCTTTCTACCCTTTTCTTCATTTATCCTTCTTCTATGCCTCTCTTCCCGCCAGTCCATTCCGCCACTTGTAGGTTATCACTGGTGTCTTGGGACCAATCTCTCCGTTACAAGCCTTGCAATGGCTGCTCGGGTCCGCTTAGGGCCGAATTCCCGCACTGCTTAGACTCTAATAGGCTTAGAGCATCTTTGCAGTATAGAAGGAAAACAAACAAGCGAAAAGCGATATGCCTACTGAGTCTCATCCTATTTACAGATTTCTCTGCTCGCCAACAACCACTTGCTTTCCCCTCTTGGGAACTGAGATTTCGTCGTGCCCTCAGCACTTTACGTGGGCCCTTCACTGACGCTCTCCACCGCCTTTCCAGCTCGCGCCGGGATGTCTCGGGAACAAGCTCTCCTGCCCCGGCGCGAGCTGGCGAAGAGTCTGATTCACAGGTTTACGTCTTTTCCCATTGGCTCGGAGAGCAGCTTGGGCGCATCCACAGGCAGCACAGGCTCTCATCCGTACAGCAGGTGATACGGGAACACATCCTTCAGAGCTGATTGCTTCGCAAAGCGATAGCCTGCCAGGACCCACGGCAGCTCTGTATCCCACTCTCTCTTATTCTGCTCTCCGTACACCCGCAATCCCCTCTTGATTGTCTTAATCATCCTCTCTCTCAACCCATCAGATTGCGGATGTTACTGTGATGTCACAAGGTGAGTGATGCCCGCCTCTTTCAAGAACTCTGCGAAGCTGCCTTGGAACTCCGTGCCTTGATCTGTCAGCACCTCCCCGCATGCCCAAAATCTGGTCAGTACTTACTGTAGTCCAGAAACGCCTCCTGGATCAGCCCCCTGTTCTTGCTGGCTATGGCTCGCGCCTCCGCCCACTTTGTCGTATGCTCAATCATCACAACCATGTACATCTTTCCCTGTTTGGACTACGGTAATTCGCCTGCCAGATCCAGCAACCAGCGGAATCCTAAGTTGCGTATGGGCAGTGACCGTAACTCCTCCTTACCCTTCTCTAGTGCCGCCCTATTCCGTTGGCATGCTTCACACCCCTGCACCCACTGCGCCACATCTTTTCTCATACCCGCCCACCAATAGGTGGTGCCCAGCAGCTGCCTTGTCCTGGCTCCCCCGTAATGCCCCAGCTTCTCATGCACTTGTTGCACGATCTGCTCCCTCTCACTTGGTTAGGCATGACTTTCCATCCCTCTGTCGTGCGCAGCTGCATCTGGTTCTGGAGCCATCGATACTGCGCTCCTCTACTCCTTGCCCTTGCTGTCATTGCTGTAGTCTCCTCTGTCAGCCCTTGCACCCAGTACAGTGTCTCCTTGTCTTGCAATATGTCCTCTTCTCTTTGTCCGTCGGCTCCTGTGCCCGCCCTTTCTCTTCTCCCTCTGGTGCCACTGCTGCCCATTGCTGCTCCACTGCTGGGGGTGGGTTCCGGGACAGCCCGTCTGCATGTTGCAGTGTCTTTCCTGCGCGATGTTTGATGACGAAGTCATACTCTTCCAGTCGCATCGCCCACTGGACATTCCGCCCTGTCAGGGTTCTGTTGGTCATCAGCCATAAGAGCGGCTAGTGATCTGTTATCAGCGTGAATCTGTGCCCTTACAAGTAGGCCCTGAAGTGAGTTACTCCCCACATGGCTGCCAGTCCTTCCCCCTCGTATGAACTATAGCTGGCTGCAGCTGCGACTAGCACAGGCTACCACTCGTTCTTCTCCCTCCACCTCTTGACACAGTACTGCTCCCATGCCCATGCTCCTCCAGTTCGTATAGAGCGTGAACGGGGCATCTCTCCTTGGCAGCTGCAGTACCATTCCTGCTTTGATGGCCTCCAGCAGATCCCTTCTCGCTTGCTCCTCCTCTGGTCCCCACTACCATGCCTGCCCCTCCCTCAGCAGCTGATTCAGCCGGTGAGCTCTCTTGCTGAAGTTGGGAATAAAGCGTCTGTAGTAGTTCAGAAACCCCAGGAGTGCTCTGAGGGCTCCTTTGTCTTTTGGTGCCCCCAGCTTATCGAGCACCGCCACCTTGGCCTCCTGGATTCCCATCTTTCCTCCTTCCACTTCAAATCCCAGGTAAGCTACTGTCCTCTTGGCTATCTTGCATTTCTCCGGATCGCAGGTGAGCCCCGCGGCTGCTATTGCGTCCAGTGTCGCTCTCAGGTGCTTAGCATGTTTTTCTTCACTCTTGCTGTAGATCACCACGTCATCAATATAACAAGCTGCTGTTAGTACTGTCTTCAGCACTTGATCCATGACTCTTTGGAACACTGCGGATGCGTTCCTCAGAACGGCATCACGTTCCATTCGTACTAGCCGTCTACGCCATGGAAGGCGGTCTTGCATTTGTCTTCTTCCTTGATCACAATCTGGTTAAACCCCTGCCGCATGTCCAGTGTTGAGAAGATCACCGCGCCTTCCATCCTGTCAAAGTTCTCGTCCGCAGCCGGCATGCTGTAGAGATCTGCTTTTGTTATGTGATTCAGCTCTCGGTAGTCGCCGCACATTCTTCTGGCTAAAACCTCTCCTATCAGGAAAATCCGCGCAGCCACCACTGTTGCTGCCACATATGGTGAGTTGGATGGGCGTATCAGTCCTGCGTCCAGCAATTCTGTGCACTTGCAACGGCAGATCTCTTCGTCTCTCATCTGCCGCTTCCTCTGGTAGATGGGCACCATGGTGTCCAGTGGTAGCTCTAGCTCGTGTAACTTGCACTTCCCCATGTCTTGCAATGTGTAAGCGAAAGTCTTATGATGATCTGCCAATGCTTGTTGGATTGCTGCTGCTACCTTGCTGTCTAGGTCGGGGCTCAGCTCCCACTGTCTCAGGCCTACCTTCTCAGGCTCCTCTTTCTTCTTTTCTTCTTTAGCCTCTCCCCGCTTTTCTTCTTGTGTCAGGTATGCTCGGCTCACTTTGATGTGCCTGCTGCTCTCTCCTCCCAACTGCCGGCTCGGCTCCTTTTCGTGCTGCAGTATCATCTCCTTTAACAGCCATCGTAGAGCATGCTGGTCCATAGCACACCCCAGGGCGGCCCTTCGCTCTTGCTCCTGCACCCCTCGCGTCGCTGTTGCCACCGGTACGTAGCCCGTTGCCAGTTCTCGCTCGGTTGCTGTTGGTTCTTCCCACCGTCCCCTCTCTGTCATAGACCATGCCGGGTCCCGGTTTGCCTTCGTCCATCACAAACCCCGTGCTCCTTCGTAGGCCACCAAGGTGGGCCATATCCTTCTAGGCTTGCCTGGCTTGTTGCATCGCAGCTGCTTTGGATGGTCTCGCTTTTCTACAGGGGCCGACGTTCCTCCTGGTTCTAGAATGTCCTCCACCAGCAATTTCAGATCTCTTCTCAATTCGGCTAATCCTTGCTTCAGCTTCTCAGGTTCCACGATATTCTGCCAATACCTTCTCACCCGATGAGCCCTTGCTCCATTCAGCGCGGCATCTTAACTCACGCCTGCCCCCAGCTCCGCCACTGCCTTCTCTTGTGTTGCTCTCCCCGGTTCTCACGGGCCTCTCACCATGTCTACATGTTCCACTACATAACAGCACCGAGATCCCCCTTCCTTGATCCATCTCAGCACTTGTAGTAGCTCGTTCAGCAACGCCGAGCGCGAGTCTCCCATTCCCCGTCCCTTCCCTGCTCTCGAAGTGCCCTGACACTCCCAGCCTTCCACCACTAAATCCACCTGACCCCATCCCCATACCGTTGCCTCGTTCAGCTGACACACATCCCATGCTCCTTCCTTCTTGGTCTCCTCTATCACTGTCTTGCACATCTGTCCCGGATACCTCCGCCGCAGCTGCTCTGCATGATGCCAGGCCATATGCCTGGCTATTGGGTCTATTTCTACCAAGATCCATCTTTGCAAGACCAATCCTGCTTCCAGCGCCGCTGCTAGTCCCACTCCTACTAGCGTGATTGGCCGTTCACCCAGCGTTGCTTCTACCTGTCGGCTCAGTGTCTCTGTCAGGACCTGCTCGGCTTCGTTCGCCCCCTTTTTATTCCGCTCCTCCTTTGCTTCCTGTTGTGGCTCGGTGGCTCGCAGGGCCCTCCGTGGCTCCATCTTCACGAATCGCACCGGCGGTTCTCCCTGCTCCCCTCCCTCCTTCCAATACTCGGTTCTGAAGGTGAGCTTCTCCCCCAGGCGTCAATCTGTGCTCCGATCTTATAAATTAACTCCATCCCCACCAGCAGGTCGTAGTCGTCGGACTCTGAGAGCCCGCACTGTACTCTAATCCTCGTCTCCCCTCTCTGCTCTGGCAGCAGCACGGTCTCTACCGGCTCCTTTGTGCTCGGCATCCACTTGGGTGGTCCGCCTTCTGCAGGCATGATCAGCATGCCCTTGCGCACTGTCTCCAGCTTCCCCTGCTGCATCAACCGCTCGGCAAGCTTCCTCCCCATCAGTACACTTCGCGCTCCGGTGTCAATGATGGCGTTCTCCACTTTTATTCCTTGTACTGCGATGGTGCTGGCCTCAGCCAGCAGGGTTGTGGTGTGACACACCAGCCTGTCCTTGGGATGGTGCTTAGCCCGCTCTCCCTTCTCCTCCTCTTGCTTTCCTATCTTCCTGCTCCGCGTCACCGGCTTCTATTCTTTCCTCCCATATGCACCTCCGCTCCTCAGTCCCATATCATCTCTGTCTCACAGCAGTGTCGCCATCAATGCATATTCAGACTCCGGATTCTCCTCATACTCTGCTTCATCCTCGTCATCTTCCCATGCCATCATGGCTTACTCAGGGTACTGGTTACCACTCAAACCAGGTGCACTTTCCAAACCTCGCTTGGAAGCAACGCGGCCAGATTGTGGAAAGCGCGAGCGAGGAGAGGAGCCAAATTGCGGCTGATGTAACGCCACATTCAAGGTGGACTCCGCGATTGAGCGAACGTCAGCATTGTGTCAAGTTTGCGTCAGATTTGTCAGGGAGGAAAGCAAGGGGGGTGTTTCCCTGACGTAGATGTCATCTGTAGATGGACCTGTTCTGCATGTCGATGTATCTAGGTTCGGGTACGTTGTGCCAGATTTGGGCGAAAATTTGCGGGCTGACCCTCGATCCGAGGCAAAATCTCTCGCTTTCGGAAGGTGCTCTGATGTAATCAGCACTTCCCTTTTTTGCCTGCAGAACGCAGCCAATTGGTCTATTTCTCAACCGACAGGTAGGGGACTAGGACAAGTTTTTCAAGCATCTCTCGGTTTAGGTCTCAGGTATGCAGTCCGCTCGCCACGACATGAAGAAAAATAATACATCATTGGCAGGTCACTCTCATCAGAAATTGCGAATCAGCAAAATGACACAGCGGGAGTTTCGAGGGTGGTGTGAAAGTGCGGAGGCATTCAATCTGGGAAACCTAGCACGCTGTTTATTGCGGAACGCACAATCTCGAGCCCACACAGCGAACTCCGGTCGGGCGACCGTCGAGGTGCGACTCCCGCGATGATGCCTGTTGCCATCCGCCGTTTCCCTCGCACTGTTGCCAAGGCGACAGACGCCCTTGTCCCTTGCACGCACTCGCATGCTACCCGCGTGTCCCACCATGCAACGCCCATGCCACGCCCGTCGCCCACGCCACGCCCACGCCCGTGCCACGATGCCTGTCCTAGTTCACGCTTGTCGATTGCCTCTTCACGTCTCGTCTGCCTCGTTCGCCATAACGGACACGCATCAAGGGTACTCCCGTAGCCATGCACCCTGATTCCTCCCCTCCCTCGTTTCTCCTCAAACCCTCGTCCCCCTCAACCAGTGACTGCTCGATTTTCTTCAGAGCATGTAAGTTGCCTGGGGTCACGGTCCAGCAGTTCATATGTAACGTATCTGGGATGTGAACGTGCAATTCCGCTGCGCCCCTCTGGTAACCTCGTTTTGACCCAGTGGGTAGCGAGGCGTTATATCATAAGCCTGCACCGCCTTTTTCTTGGCTTCCTCCTCCCTTCACGATCTCTTTTGCCTCACATGATCACGCTCCTGTCTCTTCTCAACCAGCCTCCCCGTTCTCCTGCTGCACCTCTGCTGCCCTTCCAAGTCCGACTCGCTCCTCTGCCAAGCTGATATTTGGGCGTTCTCCATCAGAACAACTCGGTTTGTGTTGGCAGCACGAGGTGTCTCTCTGATCCACGGTCCGGAAGAGGTACGGCGACTTCATGACTCATAATATTCTCCTCTGTTCTTCACTTCCTATGTAGTTTCTTCCTCCACTCTACAGCCATCAACCTGTGCCCTTCATGCTTGCATTTTCTCCGTTTGCCTGACGGGGAGGAGTCGGCTCAGCCTGATCAGCGGATTGACAACATGGCTGGAGAAGGGGAGGCGAACGAGCTAACCGGAGCTGTTAGAGGGCTGCTTGGAATAATGAGAGGGGAGCTGGCTGCAGTGAATGGTGAATTGGCAGGGGTGAGGGGGGAGCTGGCTGAGTGCGAGGGCCGCACAGTGGCCCTTAGCCTGCAGCTGGAATCGACAACGAAGAAAATGGAGGAAGGGGAGAAAAGAACTGGGGATGATGTAGCAGATTTGAGAGCGCAGCTGAAGGAGGCAAGAGAGGCTGAGCAAGGCACGAAAACTGAAGTGGTAGAGGAGAAGGAGGAGAGGAGGAGGGAGGGGAATGAGTTGAGACAGCGGCTGGTACTTTCTGAGGAGGAGTTGACAGCAGTGAGGAGGGAGCTGGCAGCAGCGAAGGAATGGTAGAGGGTGAGCAGCTTGAGGCTGAATGTGAATGAGCTGCTCCAGCAGAGCCAGGATGCTAGCAACATAATCTGGCAGGTGAGGACAACTATCTGCTGGTTGTAGTTGCCACTTTCGTTGTGGAATGGCTTTGCCGGTATTGTCATGCGCTTCTGCCTTGGCATGCGCTTCTGCCTTGGCATGCGCTTTTGCCTTGGCATGCGCTTCTGCCTTGTCATGCGCTTCTGCCTTGGCATGCGCTTCTGCCTTGGCATGCGCTTCTGCCTTGGCATGCGCTTCTGCCTTGGCGTGCGCTTGGCATGCGCTTCTGCCTTGTCATGCGCTTCTGCCTTGGCATGCGCTTCTGCCTTGGCATGCGCTTCTGCCTTGTCATGCGCTTCTGCATTGGCATGCGCTTCTGCCTTGGCATGCGCTTCTGCCTTGGCATGCGCTTCTGCCTTGACGTAGACACGTTTCTGCCTGTGTCGTTCCCTCTCTCTGCATGCCCTCCAGAGAATCCAAGGTGCATCAGACAACAGGCCGATCCCGACCGGTTTGGATTTGAGTCGCCTCACCTGCCTGTCGGACGCTATCCATGGCCATGTGTCCACCATGAACCGCCTGAAAGACATCCTACTCGGTAGCTCTTCAGGCTTCGGTGTGACAGGCATCAGGCGCCTCTACAAGCTGCCACTGCTTGAGAGGCTTGATCTCAACCGCACCATCATTTCAGACTCTGCCCTGGAAGGAATTGGGGCAGCAAAGGGTCTTCGGCACCTTTATGTCAGCTACACCAAGGCGACTGATGCCGCCCTGCTGCACTTGGCAGGTTGTTCACTTCACTCAAGTTTCTGTCCCTTGCTGCATGTAACTCCGTCACATCTGCTGGTATGGTGCATGTGGGAAGGCTGATAGGGCTCGAGGTGCTTTACCTATGGGAGACAAATGTGGGGGATGATGGGTTGCTGTATTTGAGTAGCATGCCTGCACTCAAGTACTTGCAACTTAGCGGCTGCAGGAATGTCACTTCTACTGGCATGGCGCATGTGCGAAGGATGGCATGCCTTGAGAAGCTATTTGTGGGTGGGACTGAAGTGAAGGATGATGGACTGCAGCTCTTGACCTCCTTGACCAAATTGGCGACACTTGACTTGCCAACTGCAGTCAGTACTGACGCTGGTATGTGGCTTGTCAGTGGTTTCACAGCCCTTGAGAACATTGCAATGTGGGCTTCGACTGTGACGGCTGAAGGTTTGATGCATTTGAGGAGCCTATCTCATCTGAAGCAGATTGCAACGCCGAATAGCAGCGTTCAAGAGCTATTGAAGTCCATTTTTCCTGGACTTCAGACAGTAGATTACTTGCCTGAATGCTAACATGAAACAAATTAAAGGTTTTTTTATTTTTAGGTCCCTACTACGGTGTGATACAAAACTTCAATGATCTCAGTCACTAACCACTAGGCTTGTTACCGTATTCCCCCGGATAAAACACCCTAGGGTGTTGGTAAAAACCCATGTAAAATTTGGAGGGGGTATAATTAATGGCACATTTTGTATAACGCCCGGGGCAGGGCATCAGATTGCAGGCTTTTTACCCTGATTCAGGGTAAAATCGAGGCTTTTTTGGGGGGTGACCCTGATGAGACAGGATTTTTTTAAGACACAGGCATGAAATTTCAGCGTTTTTTTAGGAGTCAACTCTGATCGATCAGCGTGTTAATTATATATTGTGTTATATAATTGTTAGGCTTGGTAGGTTACCGAACTCTACAGTAGAGGGTACAATCCCCTCCTTGTATCTCTCTCTCTTTCTATTCCAACTCTCTTCTCTCTCGTCAACTTTTCTTAGCCTAAAAACTCTCGCCATTCTATGGCTTCCCTCTTACCTAGTTCCTAGTTTAACATGGTTTTAGAGCGGGTCGTTTCTCCTGGGCCTGCTCCCCACGCTTCCGCCGCGTACCCGTTCTTCGTTCGCCGTGGCAGCTTTTCCGAGATGCCGCGGCGGCTTCTTGGTGCGGCCGTCGCAGCATGCAGCCGTGACGGCGCCCTCGCCGTCGTGTCGCCATCGGCGTTGTGCCGCAGCCGTCTCGATGTGCTGCCGTGGCGTCGCGCCGTGGTGGCGTCGACGTCCTGCCATGGCGGCGCTGACTACGTCCAGCCGTGGCGGCGTGACGGCGCCGTCGCGCGGCCGGCTGCAGCGTCGACGTCCCGCCGCGGCATCGACGCCGCTCTGTGACGGCGCTGTCGGGCTGCAACCGACCGCGTGACGCCTGTCACGCCGCCGCCCCCCCTCTCTCCTCCCTGCGTCCCCTCCTCGCCACAGCCTACGCCTGGCGCGTGGGGGACCCCATCGCCGTCGAGTTTGGCCATGCCGCCGAGAGGGGGGGGGCCGCTGCAGTCGCCTCTGATGTTGAAGCCGCCGCCGTTGCCGCAGGCCGTTGCCGCCGCACGCCGCTGCCGCCACCGCTCTCGTCACTGTCGTGGTTGCCGCCATTGCCATCTCACGGGCCGTGGGGGCTGGCTCCACCGGAGTAGACGTGGCTGATGCTTGGAATGGGGGTGCTAGGTTAGGGGTTGTGGGTGTGTGTGGGCATGTGACTACCAATCCTAGGGGGTGTGTTAATTATATATTGTGTTATATTGTTAGGCTTGGTAGGTTACCGAACTCTACTGTAGAGGGTACAATCCCCTCCTTGTATCTCTCTCTCTTTCTAGTCCAACTCTCTTCTCTCTCGTCAACTTTTCCTAGCCTAAAACCTCTCGCCATTCTATGGCTTCCCTCCTACCTATTTCCTAGTTTAACACAGCGTTACTAGTGTAGTGAGCCCTGTTTGTCCAGATTCGTGTACTGTAATCCCCCGTATATAATACCGGCCAAAATAGTCACTCCATGGGTGGCATATGCGGGGGATAGCTTATGATATGGTACATTTTTTAGAGTACCCGCTTTCTTGAGTTTGTATTGTACATAACACCCTCCTCATTTTTCTTGCCTTCAAACAGAATTTCGCCCTTCATTAACAAGGTTCTCTCAGCTGTAAAATGCAAGTTAGGATGAAAATCGTGTCAGCTGCCATTAGCAGCGCACAAACGGGCAGAAGAATCCATACAAGTGGCAAAGCGAAATCGAAAGACAGCAAGTGTCGAGAGGATCTCGAGTCTCCACCGTCCATCTTACAGTTGAACCACCTCGATCACGTCACCGACGGTCGAGAATATCTCGACCGCTTTCCGAGGCGCGGAACTGACTCTGTTCACAGCGCTCAACAGAGATTGGTCAAGAACACCTGGCGCTGTTGGATCAATCTCCCGCCATTTTCCAAGGCACCGATTTGACCCTGTCAAAGTGTGCAATCTCTAACGCAGATTCCTCATTAGCAGCTGCTCCGTGAAGTTCTGGCCTCACAATGCCTGTTACAACCCAAATTTATTTTGCATTTTACATAAGACATGGGCTTTATATTTTTCCAGCCTACTGTTAACACCCATTCGTTTTTTTTATGAAATTTTGACAATACCTTAGGGTGTTATATATGGGGGATTACGGTAATAGTAGATTTGCAGCCCCCACCCCTCCACCCGTGATTTCTGTGAGTTTCCCCAACCGCCCCTTGTCAATCCCGCCGACTTGAATGCGACCGTCCATTTTTGCTTCCGACGCGGTCGTACTTTCAGAGCCCAATCCTAGCCTTGGTCTCAAATGCCTGCTGCCATTGAGAACCCTGCTACCGCATAACACTAGGCATATATTACACAGCGTGCTTCCTGTGTATAATCATGTTTACTCAGCGTGAACATTTCAAGGGACCCTGATGGATCAGGGAAATTTTGTGGAGAGGCCTGATAAATCAGGAGACCAAGGTGGGGGGACCCTGAGCTATCAGGGTGCCTCTAAACGAATCTGAGGCCCTGGCCCGGGAGCTATGGAATTACACTTATAATTTTATGAACTGGGATTGAACAGCGTTGTAGACAGTTATTTTGTGCCAATTTTTTACAATTCTCGCACATGATCGTGTATGTGGTGAGGAGGACCACGTTGCAGGCAAACAGTCACAAGTTGCCTGCGTCACAGGTTGTCACATTTTATCAAATCGTGGTGGCAAGTGGCAACCTCGAAACCACAATGTGACAGCGCACCAAAGTTGGAAGGAATC